>CP099844.1:24806238-25406238 GCA_030062745.1 Capitulum mitella | reverse complement strand
ACTTTTGAGGGCAATAACCGGCGAGCAGTTCAAATGTTTGCCGTTCGCGACACCAGCATTGAGGTGGGTTGTGAGTAACTCCTAAATTCCGCACCGGCTCTGTTCGGCTGCGCTTTTTATTACTTGCTTATCCCCATCACATATATTGGCCGTATCTGATCTGATGTCGCGTCATCGTATGCAAAAATTTTGTAAAGTGCCTTCGACCTTGTGACACTTCCAGGCCTTCATGATTTAGAGTAGTGGGCGACCTGTTTTTGTCACAACCGTCCTGTTATTTATCACCAAATTTTTCAAATTCTGGGCGTTGCAGTACGCTCAGGACAATTATTTGATGCACCAGATACCAACATCCATAGGTGGGCATCGTTACTAAAAAATGTAACTTCGTTACTCGTTACTCCGTTACTCAAAAAAGCCAGTCCGTTACTCGTTACTCCGTTATTCTGCCTTAAAAAGTAACGGAAGTTACCGTTACTCCGTTATTCCGCTACTTTTTTAAATGCAGTGAAAACCAAGCGAACGCGGGTTTTAAGTCTTCTATGCTGCTTTGTGGTTGTAAAACGCATTCCATATACAAAGGGAAGAAACAAAAAGCGCTTACCCAAAACACTCCGCTAGCTGCCCACTGCCCTCACTAGCCGTTGTAGAGTCGGCGGCGCCGGGACAACAGCCGCGGCGGGTATTCTACCACTGTGTTAGCCACAATGTTCAAACCAACGAATTCCTGTTCATTGCCCGCGGCGCCGACGGAGCGGGAACAACCGGCGCTGGAGCGGACGCATGCAAAATGCGACAAACAATGGACATCTATCGACTGGGTTTGATCAACAATGCCTCTCGAAGTATCCGCCCTGAACATAATGCTCTCCGTTCAGAGCTCGTTTCGGTCTCGGGAACTTCTTGTTTTGTTTTGAAATTATGTGTGTGTATTAGTTTGTGTACGAGCGCGTGCGTGGAGGTAACATTCCTGATACCCCTGACGTTTTTTTAATACCAAACGACGAAGGACTCAAAAAAACATGACTGATATGGATTTTATTATTGTGAAATAAAAGACTAAAAAAAGGTGCTTTAGTACCTCTTCAGCACCCTTGAAAAGACAAATTAGCTATAAAAACATGGTCATAAGTAAGATGCAACGGAGGATGTTAGCCATTCACAAGTGGAACATTTTGGAGCGATGACGTTACCTGACATGACCCCTGTGATCCTGTGAAAGGCCAAAATTGATATCAATGAACTCGCTATTGTCTTACGGTTCAGTATATGTTGCTTAAGTTCAGCTTTTCAGGGACAAGGTATTGTGTCTATTTACCTAATTCCAAGGACGTGTTTTGACCTTTCATGGCGTCTGGTGGCCTCAAAATTGATCTGAGGTCAAAACTCTTGAATGTTTTCGTCTCGGTTTGACAAAACCTTTCCGCTGGTGTTTTCCTTTTTTCCGTGCGATATATGGGAGCCGAGATCCTGGGAGGTGCGGAAATCCGCGCTCCCCCTCCGGCCGGGCAAAGGGCATTCTGAGCCCGGCCGGAGACGGGTTAAAAACACTTCATTTAACCCTATTCCCTGTGGGGGGGGGGCAGATTCTGCTACCCGTGTTTTTTTGCTTGTCGCTCCCACACTGTTTGCCGCAGCGCCACAAGATTTTCTGGCATTTCATGGAACTGATACACACGTGTTTTGTCAACATTAAAAAAAAAAATCGGTCCCGCAGAGGCGGTTCCAAGCCCCCGTTTTCGGCGGTAATGTGCTGTGCGTGAAGCTGCAAAGTTGTGCGGTTCACTATCGTGACATTCTGAGTAGAAATAAAGATCACTGACTCATTTATATAGTCATACACATCCTAAACAATGCGTATGCACACACATTTTCAGGCAAACGCACATCCAGGTACTGAAAAAAGGGGGGAGCACACTATTGTGCTTATGGTGCCCTCCCAATTTTGTTTACCTGGATCCACCTCTGCGCTACATATAAACTTAAACTGGCTTGCTAGTTGTACATCTGATGTTTATATCACCCAAAACAAACAAAAACAAAGGAAATTTCTTATTTCAAAAATCACCCTTCTTGCCCTCCCTGGAACTGCCTATGGTTTTCTATTTTAAATTTCAGCTTTCGGTATATAAAAGACTTGGACATTCCAAGCTGAACCGTGTTATTCCCATGAAAATTGGTTGGTAAACACGGCCGCAGTGACCTTTCAAAAATCCCCAAATTTTGGAGTTTGTTTGCCCCACGCCCTATTTTCGCAATTTTTGAATTTTTGGGGTCTGGAATTGGAGATCTCGTTGAAACATATTAAATGGCATTCATCCCATCAGCATTGGACGAATGAATCTCAAGATCTCTGGAAGGGCGGGGAGGGGAGGGGGCAGAATTGGTAGTCTTCACCTTTCGGCCAATGCATATTTTTCGAAGGTGCAAAAGTGGCAACGGCTCATATGATGTTTGAGTTTTGGGTCCTCACTTCTGCGTCTACACAAAATAATGTGTCAGCCGAAAGGTGTTTCGGCCAGTTGATATTTTTTCCGGAACGCAGGAGTGGTAACTCGAATCGCATGGACAATGTAGCCTGTCCTCCAAGTTAAAAATGGTTTAACCTAACCTAACCTAAAACCTACTGCATGGTTGCAGGGATTGCCCTAGATGGGCATGTAAAACTAATTTTTTGTTAGGTTCAATTTGCCTGCTTTTTGGTTTGGTTAGCTCGTATCGGCTGAAGGCAAACATGTGTTAACTGAATCAAAATTCAAGAGTTACCTAACCAAGTCAGTTTACACATCCAGTAGGGGCCAGTGCTTAGAAAAATACCTGAATGGGCTAAATTGTTCACACAACTTGTGTTGCCACTTCCGCGTCTCCAAAAATTACGCGTAAGCGTCGGCCGAAAGGTAGATTACCGCAGATCTGCCCCCCCCCAGGATAATGTGAATCTCACTGCCTGCAGAGAATATGGTGAAGGCAAATAGTCCAAGCAATAGTCGACAAGCTTCATAATTATGCTTCACTACTGACAACTTATTGTACACATTCTGTTCTCACCTGGAAATACCGTAAATAATGCTTCCTGTTGATATGTGCCTTTAGGTTTGAAAGGCTACTCTTGTGACCCTTGATTATAACCTCTTTCGGTCGGCACAGGACATACGTAAAAATGACGTTTTTCCCCTCCTCCTTAAACTCAAAGTACGTTTCTAGATGTGGCCATGGGTGACCCAGACCGCGCTCGTCCTCTGCCTCCGAAGCTGAGACACCGTCGGACTCGGAGTCAAGGCTTTCGACCTCCAGTGGCGGCGTAAAGACGCCTTGATGGGACATTTTAGTGTCAGGTAGTTAAAATTTCAGGCCAGTCAAGAATCAATCACCACTCCATCGCCCCATGGACATCACAGATCCAAGGCCATGGCGGCAGTAATCATGTGCTCAACAGCCTTGAGTGATCTTGGCGGGGAACCGTGTGGCGGTGGTAAGCAATCCGTGACTAACTTGAGACAACATTGAAAACTGCCGTCAGCTGGCTGTTCCAGTATAAATGACAATAACTTTGATATCTTTTAGCCTGAAAAATGACGACTGGTTAATTTATAATTTTAAGTCACATCAAACTTACGCATAATTCAATACTTTTGTCCCAAAAGAGACCAAAGTCAGCTGGCCTTTATACTGAACCACTGCCGCCAGCTTGCCGTCAACGTTTATCAGTTGACGAATACTGTCAACAAGTCTACTTCGCGATTGTCAGCTGAGTGCGCGCCCAGCCGCGCTTGTATCGCCGCACGCTATTGGGTGTTGGCTATTCAAGTAGCCAATGGCGTGTGCCGATGCAAATAAAGCCGGGCGGTGTCTGTAAGGAGTTGAAAAAGTAACGGAGTAACGGAGTAACGGACCAAAAAGTAACGGAGTAACGGACCACAAAAGTAACTTCCGTTACTCAGTCCGTTACAGTAAAATAAAAGTAACGGGTCCGTTACTCCGTTACTCAAAAAAGTAACTTCGTTAGTAACGGAGTAACGGAGTAACGGACCAGTGCCCACCTATGCCAACATCAGTCCCATATTGGATTTTCTGTATGCAATTCCTTTGTTTTTACTATTCGTGTCGCTTTCACCGCTTTCATGAATTTCTGTTGCCACATGTTTTCCCAATGGGCTACATCCTCCGAGGTATGTCTGCACATATTTCAAGATGTTCCCAGATATGTCTTAGGCGCCATGCGACTAGCTGTCGGTGCGCCTGAAACTCAAATACCGTGCAGCGTCCTGCCGTATCTAACACCTTGTCTTCGTGGGTGTCATGACGTTCCTCACCCTCCGAGAACTTAATAGCAGGCTATCCCGTCTGGGTCTTTTGATGACATTCCTGTTCATAACGAATAGAAAAGTAAGCTCTTCCTCGTACCTTAAAATCTTACTGGCCACAGCTTCCAAAGCAGAAACACACGGCTATTAAAAAAACATGTAATGATTACAAAAACTGGTTAGACTGCAGATCTGACTTTCCTTTACGAGCATTTCCTCGCGTCCACATTAACGTGGAGTCGTCATGTACATATCCATACCCAACCATGGCACACTATAAAATACAATCTCGGCGCGGGGCGCAAGACCACGGTAAACGGCGGCCGTGGGCGGACGCCGCGGCGCGCAAAGCTGCGAATCCTTCACGACGGAGGGCGCGCGCCGCCGCCGCCCGTATTGCAACACGCAAGTGAAGGGAACAGTTAAAATCTACAGAGAAAGACTAGGTTTGTTCGCTGGCGGCCGGCGCGGGGACGACTGTCGACAGATGAAGGGACACCGACTCGCGACGGACAGCGGACAACACTCATGGATGAAGGGGCCACGTGCGGATGAGACGGTGCCTGCCGGAGGCGGCGCCGGCTCGCAGCCGCCCTCGGAGACGGGCCCGCTGTGGCGTCGGCGACGACGCGCGGGCGAGACTAGACGGTCCTCGCGGCCCGGCCGGCGGCAGCGTCGCCGCTGGAGGACTTGTGGTTCTGATTGTTGCCAATAGATGGCAGCCGCGTCACACATCCAGCTGCTTCGGCGGGCTGTACGTCATGAACGGTTCGCTCCACATCCGCCGCAGATCGCCCTGGAAACAGCCAGGAAAAACTGTACGAACTGGCCTCCGCGTCAAAGGCCGAACATTTCTAAAAATTTTAGTGTACAGTGTAAAACCCGAAAAAAGACGGAATATTATATCCGAAAAGTACCGCGAGCATCTACCCAGCACGTTTTAGCTTCCTCAACGGAACAAGGCCTTTCTTACACATCAAAGATTTGCCTCACAATGGCCAAAGCCTTGCGTGCTTCAACACCATCCTTCAGAACGGTTCGCCGTTCCATTTTTCACATCTGACACCACGACCACTGATTTGACATCACGAGAGACAAACACGGTCGTGGGCAGCACCGGCGGTGCGCACGCGGGCGTGGCGGCCGTACCTTGAGATAGGCCATGGTGAGCAGCGGGAGCAGAGTGAAGGGTACCAGGTAGAGCAGCGCCGGCTGCGCCGCCCTGAACACCTCCGACGACACGGTGGCCGTCACCAGGCCCAGGAAGTAGCCGATCAGCGAACAGTGAAAGTACCTGCCGGCCGCCGGCACGTCAGCACTGCACGGCAGGACGTCCTGCACACAGACAGGCACACATTACCAGCAGCGCAATCTCGTTAAATGGTGCCTGATGTGAAAACTTGAAATCAGACGTATCCAATGATACAGAGCCAGACGATCGGAGATGATCTAAAGCGCTGCTGCTCGCCGGCGGGAGGCTGCCACAGATGAAACTCACGTGATCTTCTGCAGATGACTGCTGGCCGGAATGCCTGTGTCCGGCGCAATGAGCATCTGCGCCTTCTTGTAGGCGTCGTAGCGCATCACAAAACACAGCAGGAGACCGGGCATCACCTGCAGAGGGGGGCACGATAGGCATGAGCGGAACTCGGCTCAGTTCCTGATCCGACCACAGTTCCTCAGACCGACACCGCCCCTGATCTGACCACGCGCCTCAAACCAACACTGCCCCTGATCTGACCAAGCTCCTCAGACCAACATTGCCCCTGGTCTGATCACGCTCCTCAGACCAACACTGGCCCTGATCTGACCACGCGCCTCAAACCAACACTGCCCCTGATCTGACCACGCTCCTCAGACCAACACTGCCCCTGATCTGACCACGCTCCTCAAACCAACACTGCCCCTGATCTGACCACACTCCTCAGACCAACACTGCCCCTGATCTGACCACACTCCTCAGACCAATACTGCCCCTGATCTGACCACCACTAATCACCCTGATCTGACCCACCCTGATCTCACCACGTCTCTCAGCTCACTACTGCCCCTGATTTGACCACGCCCCTCAGAATAACGCGTCTTCAGGCCTTCCGGCGTCACTCACAATATCTCCCAGTCCCAGCATGGAGAAGTGGCCGGTGCTGCGCATGCTGGGGAACACCAGCTTGCCCGGCAGAGATAGTTTCGGCGCGTCCCGCATCATGCTATTCAGGTGCAGCTTCTTCGCCATGATGCCGACCGGATTATCGGCCGACCGGGTGGCCACCTGGCGGACAAAATACAATTGTGCTTCCGAGACATGCTGCTGGATGTCGCGTGGCGCAGTCCGCTGTCTCTCCTCCAGCGTGCAGGACGTGGGTGGGTCGATCCCCTTCACCTGGCGTCACGCGCGTGGGCAGGTGGGTGCCTTTGAACGCCCGCGCACATCATGAACAATGCAGCCCACCGTTCCCGTTCGTCCGTTCCGCGGAAACTTTCCGGGCACCTGATCGATGCAGCGGTCAGTATTAACACTTTGGGCTAAAATTCGCGTTGTCCCAAGACTTTTCAAGGCTTAAGTACGGCATAAACGCCGACAATACGGCAGGCATGACGTCAGCAGCGCTCAGAACACCATCACGTCACGACATCCGGCCAGCGGGTCCTGCCGCGGCGGCGGCGGCGCGCACCTTGACCATGACGTTGGCGCTGAAGATATACGGCGAGAAGAACACCCAGAAGACGTCGTAAATGAGCAGGCCCATCAGCAGCAGCGTGGACACCTTCAGCGACGGCAGGCGCACGAACGCAATGAACGCCACGCACAGGCCCATTCCCATGGCTGGAACAGACGGCGGACGATGAAGCGGAATGGCAGGCATGCCCATAAGGCGACGAAAAGCACCAGCGTGACCGACGGACAACTCTGACGACGATGACCGATTAAGGCCGGTGGGTTGATGGCCTGCCCACGCGTCCCTCCACATGGGAGATGTACAGCGTTGCCGAGGGTCAATTCTGCAGCCCGGTCCTAAAGCAACCCCACCACCACGGACATGACAATATGCAAGCTTGTCCTGGACCGAACGACCGGGTTCTGAGCAGATCCGCCGACGGTTCTGAGCTTCGTCCAGCGCTCTGCACGCGTCCTCTCTCCAGGCGGCTCACTCACACAGCGGCGGCCTCCCTGCCCGTCACCACCAACGGACCGTCCGCAGGCCGCAACACCAGCGCCGTTGTCCGACCCGAACGTCCTCGGCAGACGCCGCGCCGCGCCCACCTGAACGCCCCGCCTCCAGGAGCAGCTCACACGCTCCGCCGCCGACTCACCGTCCATGAGCAGCCAGTGTCCGGTGAGGATCCAGACGCAGACGATCGTGACCGAGATGCCGAGCGACACGATCTCGGCGCTGGTGTAGCGGCCGCACACGCCGAACGAGATCCTGCCGGCAGGCGGCCAGCACGTCACGCCGCTGACGGGCGGGCGAGACTCACCAGCCCGACAGCCCGGACAGAGGGAGTGGGTCATTAGCTTCCAGCGACCGAGTCAGACACAAGCAGGCAGGCAGCTTTCAAGCCACAGGAAGCTGAGGTTGAACTAGCACACCAGCATCACACCAGCCCGCGCGAGAAACCGCAGAGCTGCCGGCACCAGCACCAGAGCCCGCCCCAGCGCCACGCAGCACCGAGCTCCACCAGGATCACTCCGCGGCGGGGACGCCCTGCACACGGCATCGCGCCTGTGACGAGAGTCGTCCCGGGGACCCCAGCGCCAAGAGTGCCCCGAAGGCGGTCACCGCGCGCTATCGGGAACCGCCGCCAGGAGGCCAAGGTCGTCATTTATTCCCCGTCCGCCGCGTGCCCCGCAGGCAGGCAGGCCGCCGTCCCCGTCGTCTCTACGTACCGGAACGGTCGGACGCGCCTCCACCACGTCCTCGTCCACGTCCACGTTCACGTCCACGTACCCGTCCGGAGGTGCACGTCTCTACGGGTCGGCCGGCCACCGTCGCAGGCGAACCTAGTTAGCGTCACGGGTCGGTTAGGTCGCCCTGAAACAGCGAGTGGCGGGCGCGGCCGGCGCCACGTCAGAGTCGTCCGTTGGCGGCCGGCGCAGGTCGAAACGGTCAGAGCAGTCGCGCCGACGTCGGCCGGCGTCCAAACGACGCACGCGGAAGAGCCGCGGCCGCTATCGCCGATCAGGCAGAACGCCAACGGTCAGGTTTCCCGGGACATTCAGAGCCGTGACGGGTGAGGTTTTCCAGGACGTTTGAAGCCGGTCTCCCCCACCCAGCCACACCGAGGCAGGAGCGTCAGTGGGCGTCAGACAAGAGGCACCACTGGTGCGGGAGGTCTCTGTCGCGGGATAAGAGATCCAGACAAGACGACCGAGGGAAGCCACGCCCGGCAAGCATGCGATACCGGCTCCAAGTGGCGTGTGACATGCGGTGGGCTTTGACTACGGATCAAGCCGCTTAAAGGGCTGAGACCGTCAACGTGACATGCCAATCGGATCTTCTTCAAAGACAAGAAAAGATCCACCGATGCGTTGTTCAGCATTTGGACAGACCTCCCCTGCAAAGTTCCAGGAGAGTCTGATAACAGTCTCTGAGCTTTCGCTCTTCAAGACAGCTTCTCAGAACTTTGGGTGCCATCGTGGCGCTTCGGATGTCCCAAGACTTCTGAGCTGCGGTCTTCGGGCCAGTTTCCAGGAACCCACCAAGCCTGGCTCCAAGGTCGAGTTCCAGGTAAAAGATTCACGCTAGACTTGATGGCATGTTCCCAAAAGTTCCACAACCGGCGTCAGCGGTAGCGACATCCAATCATCATAATCTCCGAACGCGCCGTCAAACAGCCGAGGGTAAGCAGCGGCGGCGAGGCGAGTGGGTCTGGCCGGGCGAGGCTCCAGTGTCAGGCTATCGGCGGCGTGAGTTTCGGGTCGCTGCGCCGTCCGCCACATCACTCGGCCACAGCCGTCCGGCCCGGTCCTGGCCGCACCGCGCAGGACATCCGCCCCGGCCGGCGGCAGACAGACCTACAGACCGACTGGCGGACAGACCAGCGGACAGACCAGCGGACAGACCGGACGACAGACTGGCCGAGAGACTGGTGGGCAGACTGACGGGCCGACTAGCCGACAGGCCAGCGGACAAGCTGGCGGACGGACCGGCGGACAGGCTGGCGGAAAGGCTGGCCAACACACCGGAACACAAACCGGTGGCGCCCAGCGGCTGCAACCACCGGCGGTCAGCGGGAAGTGGTCGCCCCTTGGCCACGAAGTTCCGGGCGCACGCGGCACAGCTCGGCCGGCCGGCCGCCGCTCAAACGCCACGCCCGGGGACCGCCCACACGATCCACCTCCCGGCCACGGAGTCCAGCCGTCAGTCGGACGTTGCCCGGGAGTCGCCGGGCGTCGCCTGGGAATCGGAGGACGGAGCCGGCCGGCCGCCCGTGCGGTCGGCGCCTCCGTCGGTCTGCGGTCGGCGGTGCCGGCCGCGGCCGGACTCGCACGACCGGCCGCCTTGCTCAGGCAGCGGGAAACAGACAAAAACCGGCTGCCGGCCCCGGAGACCGCCTGCACCGTGCACGGCGGCCGGCCAGACCAGGTACAGAACCCGCCGAGCGGCGCGCCACCCCGGACACCGGCAAATCGGCCAAAGGCGGGAGCCGCGGCCCCGGCCGTCGCAGCGGACTCTTGTGGCCAGCGCCAGACGGACATTCATAGCGCAGAAACACCCCGTCTCCACGAGACCTTCATCTGCGTCAATCTCCATTTCCAGGGCCGGAACTTTCCGAATCCAATCCACACGTGATTAGCTCCACGGCCACAAACCCAACTTACGGCAGCTCACCAGGGATTTGGCGGTTAGGAGACCGGGAACTCCACATGCCCGGTGACCTCAACACCAGCGCGGACGGGACACTGACTTGTCTGCCACGAGAACTGGCCTGCGACCGAGACAGTACCACACCGTGACGAGGTGTGGCCCTCCCCCGCCCCCTCCACGGACTCCCCCCATACCGTGACCAAGTGCGGGCTCTCCTTTCATAGCCTCCTCTCACCCACAAAGTGGCCCAGTGAGGGCCCTCCCTCCCCGGCCTCCTTACCCTTGCGTCAGGAATGTAAGCCCTCCTTTCCTTCCATAGCGTCCTCTCCACACCGTGACCGAATACGGGCCCTCCTCCCTCGTGGGCCCTCCTCTCACGACCGCGTCTCCACACCGTGACCGAGTGCGGGCCCTCCTCTCTTAGCCTTCTCTCCCCTTCGCAATGACCGAGTGAGGGCCCTCCCTCCACGGGCTCCTCACCATACCGTGACGGAACGTGGGCCATCTCTCCACAGCCTCCTCTCTCCATTCCGTGACCAAGTGCAGGCCCTTCCCCGCGACCTCATCTCCGCACTGTGGCCCAGTGCGGGCCCCCCCCCCACGGCCTCCCCCCAGCATGCCGCGAGACAGCCTCCCCGGCGCCGGGACCGGCACCAGGTGTTTGGCCGCGCTGTGAACGACCCCGCGCCGGCGGCAGGCCGGACCGGCGCCGGTCCCACGGCGGCGGCGGCCAGGTGCACTGTCACGCGCCGCGGCGGCGGCGGCCGCGGCGGAACCACGGTCAGATCGCTCCGGGCCGGCACGTCCGGACGCAGAGTCGCGTCTCCTCGCCACGGTCTGGGGCGCCCGGCGACCTCGCACCGTCACGTCACACCCTCACGCTCCGTACAAAACAGACAGCGCGACGAGCACGGTGTACAGCTATACACGACGGGCTTAGTCGCACCAACCTGCTGATATGTGGCCGTGATGACCATGCAAAATAACCATCGTAAACTGCGGACGGTAGCCAACCTCGTGCAAAACACTGCTTTCCGGGAAACGGGCGGACACATCGGCCGACGTCTGCCCATGAGAGGCCAGCCGGTGTTCCTGTGCGCCTCTCGCAGGACGGGGAAAGCTCGCCTGCGGTCGCTCTGCTCAGCTGCTGGCCAGTCCGACCAGTTCTTTATCCTGTCGCACACTTCAGCCGGCAGCGGGGCTCAAGGACCGGCTGATAACGGGAGAACGCAGAACTTCCGGTCCCACCATTACAGGTCACAGCCCCACCGTACCATACGTCCCCGGCCAGTGTCCGGCCGTGCCTCACGTCCCCGGCCAGTGTCAGGCTGTGCCTCATGCCCCCGACCAGTGTCCGGCTGTGCCTCATGTCCCCGGCCAGTGCCCGGCTGTACCTCACGTCCCCGGCCGGTGTCCGGCTGTACCTCATGTCCCCGACCCGTGTCCGGCTGTACCACATGTCCCCGCCGATGACGGCCGTTCTGACAGACCTGGTCGACCGCGTCTGCCGCCTGCAGCCGGTCGGGGAAGCGCCGCCGCCACTGTCCGTAAACCGAGCGGCCGGATCGGGGCCGGCGTGTCGCAGAACGGCCCGGGACAGACTTCAGCCGGGGAGGTGCCTCGCCACCCCGCCAAATGACAGAAAGGATCTTGCTGAGACTCTTGAGGGTGATCCAAGTCGTCTCGGGATCACATGCAGTAAGTCGAGACCCACAGGGTCGATTCTACCGAAATCGACCTACTAAGTCGCAGAACTTCTTGTCAGGCTAGGTTTTCTTGTCAACATTAATCAGACCACATAAGATCAGGTCAAATCAGGTCAGGTCAGGTCAGGTCAGGTCAGGTCAGGTCACGTCAGATTAGGACGGGTCGCGGCCAGCACTGGACCGGGTCGGAGGTGTCCCGCCCAGCGCTGGGCTGGTGCCGGAAGGGTGGTGGCCAGCGCTGGACCAGTTTGGACCAGTCGCTGGCCGCGGCCCCGATACTCACTTAGTGCCGTCTGAGCACGAGCCGATCATGTACTGGCACATGGGCAGCAGCAGGAACGCTAGCGCCACCGTGGCGATCACTGCAAAAGGGCAAACATCGCGGTCACCATACGTCTTATCCTCTCCTTACAGGCCTATGTCTCAGGACAACTGACGGAATGTGACGTAAGCAAACAGTTGGACCTCGCCTAAGCTAAAGGAGCACATAACAATCTGAGGACCTCCTGATACGCAGGCAAGGACACATTGCACTGCATGTGCATGACGCGCTGACGACCAAGCACATTTTTTAACGGCCGCCCGACGCGTGTAAAATGTCCCGACCGTGACAAAGCCGCCGGTAACTGACGGAAAACTGAGGCGCGGAGCAATGCAGTTAGGAAAACGTGTCCCCTGTTCCACATCCACGTCCGGCGATGTCCGACATCGCAAACCGGACCTGGTCGAACCGGAGACCGGCGCTCGGCCCAGCCACCGTGCAGTGCGCGGCCGGCGGCAGATCCGACACCCGGCGGCGGCGCCGCATCGATCCATTGCCCGCACGCACACTGCGGCCAGTCGCGGCCGGCGGCCATCTCCCCTCGTCCTCCTGCACCTCTTCCCCCGGCCCGGTCGCCAATCCCGGCGACAGGCCGCCGCCCCGACGCGGCGGGGCTTGAATTTCCGCAGGGCTTCCGCTCGGCGGCGACCCGGAACAAACCCCCAGCGGCAGCCGGCTGGCCGGCACGAGCTCGGCAACCGACGGACTGCGGACGGCGCGAGGCTCCGACTGCCCGGAAAAGGTCAGCCGGCCGCCGGCCGTCGCCGCCTCGCCCCGAGCTGCGGCTCCTGAGAGCGGAGCGGTGAGACGGCGGCCGGTCCGGCTCCGTCCGCCCGGTTCATCCAGGCCAAGCGTCGCCATGGCGACCGTTCGTTACAGGGCGACCGAGAGCGCACTCAAAAACTGACCCGACCGAGGACGAGTGGGGATCGGCTGTCGATCATTAGAGCGGCGGAGGCCGTCTGCGGATGCGCCTTGAAAGCCGGAAGGCTCCACAAGAGGCCCACCAAGCCGGTGAGGAGCTAATAGTCTGTCTTGAGGGTTCATGTGGGCCGATTTGAGTAGGTCCCATGGCGAGCGACAACCGCCGCCGGCCTTCTCCAGTCTCAGTCCCTCCCGGCAGCCGGCGGTCTGACGGTTCCCCTCCAGTCCACCCCCCCCCCTGAACTGGAGAGGTACCGAACCAGGCCGGCAGCCGGTCGAACAGTCCCTTCCCCCCTCCCCCCGGCCTGAGACGGGCCAGCGGCCGGCGCCAGCTGTTTCCGGGTCAGCGCAAACGGCCGACGCCTTTCACTCCTCGACCGTCACGCAAGCGCCGCGCCAAGACGCCGCTTCCCGAAGCATTGCACCATCGCGGCCGCGCCGAATCTCGTCTCCATGAGGCAACCACTTCCCGTCACGAGCACGTCTAATCGCCAAGCAGTCGTCTCCTTCCGGCGGCCGGCCGCCCGGCCACGCCCCGTGCCCAGCCGCGCCGCGTTCAGGAGCGCCGACCGTGAGCGCGGCAGCGGCGCCGGGCAGCCGTCGGCCGGGTACGCCTGGCCCAGCCACCTGAAACGTCCCCTGCGGCCGGAGCTTATCGGTCCCAGGTGCGAGGCCGGCCCGCGTGGCGCCAGCGCGAGGGAGACGGACGAGACGTCTCGTCGCCGTGCGTGCCGCGCACACGGCGCGTCCAAATGGCAGCGCCGAGACACCGTCCGCAGAAACAGGCTCTCCCGTGCGCCAGGACGTCGCCGGGGATACCAGAGCGGTCACCGGAGGACGCACCGGGCACAGTGGCAATTGGCATTTGTCAATGTCGGTCAGGAGGCGGTGCTTTAACTCGGCACCGCCTGGCGTGTTGTCGTACCCGCGACCACCTGAGGCTTGTCAAATAGGGCACGCCGTTATCTCGGGACCTAACCGTCGGATCTGAACCTATCTACCACCAATCGATAGCCGCCAGTCTTGCGATTCAGCAAATATTTTATTGGCCCTGATCACGTCGCTGATAATGTCACAGGTCACGCAAAACGAATAACAAGACGTAGAAAAAACTGACACCGGTTCGTGCATCACACCATCGGCAACACTGGTCTTAGAGCCTTCAGCTGGGTATCAGACGACAGACCACGATCCGAAGCATCTGAGGCATGTTCTTATGTTAAGAAATGCCGGGTCAAGACCAGCCTGGGTCATGTAAAATAATGATCTTACTTTATCTGCCAAAGACCGATACTTACTCGCAGCCGTTCTGATCCACGTCACGAAACGCAAAAGGCAATGAAGTGAAACCTGATGATCAGTTTTGAATTACCTGCTTTTCATTCAGTCAATATCAGTCTAGGTCAGGCCAGACAAGGTTTCATTACCTTTCCTGCCAAAGAGCAATGACTCCCTGGGATTCTTAACTGCGTAAGAACAGAACTGATATGACGTCTCGGATAATCAAATCTGCTTTATCTGCGCTTTATAGGGTCAGGATCACGCCAAGTTAGGACAGATGACCATTTTTCCTTGTCTAACTAGGAACAATAATTGATCTGTGCTCCTAATGAACGATCTTCCACAAGCAATGTTGTATTTCATTTCGTTTTGACATATACCTACGACGTGACCTAATACGACTTCACGTTGCAACTGGTGAACCTTGCTACGACCTGCTTATAAGGCACATATAGATTTGCTTGTCTAGCTTGAATGATGAGGAAGGTCTGTGGCAACCACTTCTACCACCCACAACGCAAATCATGTTCAACAGTCATCATGCATGTGACTTAGCATGACCTCTAATGCTGACGTGACGCGGCTGTATATCCTTTTGGGGACAGTGTCATATGTAAGTCCAAATAATTCCATGCATTATATTCGCGAATATTGTCAAAAAGGAAGCATGTTCGCGCCACCACCCAGAGATGATAGCATGCACGCAAGGGTTCACTTATGACGTCATATCTCCCAGAACGGATCTTGCATGGAAGTGGTTTTGACGTCAGAATAGGTCAAACTGATTGACGAACAGGTACTGAAAAAACGCAGGGGTTCCCCATCTGACATCCCCCAGCCGGTGCCGGCCCATTAGACGGCCGCCGACGGCCTACGCCCCGATGACGTCACTGCGGCGCCGTGTCCCGGACACCGTTTGTAAGGGGATCCAGCACGCAGATCGCGCTCTAATTGGTCGACCATTACCAGTCCTATACCGACAACGTCACTCACACGACACGTCCCAGAAAACGAACGGCGCCGGGGCAACGCCAGCACACGCACGGCGTGCAATACACACCACACGCGCATTACACATAAGCTTCCAACAAAGCATGCTTTACGGTCGCTGCAAGTGCAATCGGGCACGTGTTTTTCTGCCGAGCATATCAAGAGTTTGCGTCTGACTGAGCAGCAGCAGGCTCCGCCGGTTGCTACAAACGAAAAAGGCAGCAATGCAGGACGTATCAGGTTTAGAGTAGTTGAACGCCTCACTATCTGGAATTCAGGTACAGGAACGCCGTCCGACTTAAATTTAAAGTTTTTTAATTCGTGCAATAGCATGTGAGAACAACGCTGTTCAGTCTGCACGATAAACATCAATCGTCAGGACTGTCTTCGTTTCAACTTCGGAAAAAATAACCTGGAACAATGCAATCGTCATAATTTCAATGTACAGCAACACTTCAACAAAGCCGGCAGCGCAATCAAATGTGATGATCGCTGATTTTCGACGGAAACTGCGGATTTAGGCATCAAGATTACTTAAACGAGGCAATCACAGCCCGATCCCAACCCACGACCCGAAAACCTGGCAACCCAAAACCATCTGACGACTCCACGCCACCAGACAGTCTGCCCAACCTGGGAAACGGACACTACCCGCCCAACCTAATAGACGCGGCCGCCAATACGCAGCAAGGTAAACGGGCAGTGGCCAAATCGCATCCTTCGGCCGCCCCAGGCCAGCGGCCGACAGCGGGGCGTCGGCGGCGCCGGCCTCACACAGAGCGCCCTGAGACAGGAGAGCTGCAGCACCTGACTCACAACCCCCGGGGCATGAGACCAGGACAGGAGAGATGCAGATCCTTGTTCATAACGCCATGAAGCAAGAGCCGCAGCAGCCGGTTCACAGCATCATGGGGCAGGAGGGCTCCTGGTTAACGGTCCCGCGGGACAGGGGAGCAGCAGGTTCTCATTCAGAGTGCCCGGGGCAGTACGCTGGCACCTGTGCGCCTGTCATTACGCCCTGTTACCATGCCCCGACCAGCACGTCCGGCCCCATCCCACAACATCGGTGTCTAGTCCAGCGGCCCACTGGCGGGCAGCGGGCGCCACCGCGACCTCACCACCTACACAGAACCTAACGGCACATGACCTGCGAAGTACCGACAGTAACAGCTGGCCGGGGCGGGGGTGTCCAACCCGTTTACCTTGCCTTTCTTCACAGCTCACACAAGAACCTCGTCACAGGACACTTTCCTCGGCAGGTGGGATTAAATGCTGCTATCAGCACTGAACTGCGTTTTTACCGCACACTCGTGAGCTTGGTTGCGTCATCGCCAAAAAAGCAGACATGAACGACTCTGGTGTCTTGCGACCTACTTGGCGCAGAAAAACATATGCGTGGCCCACCGAGAGCTGGTAAAAACCGGACGGTTGGGACATGTACGCCCATAATCACGGCCATCACTGTTCACGAGGCGACAACGGTACAAAAAACAACACTGCTCGCTTTATTATATACTTCTGTTTCCGCTCAATGTGCGCCGAAAAGCACGCACCGTGCACACAAAGGTGGCGAATCTGGGCCAGCGCAAACCACCGCAAAAGCCTCGGCAGCAGGACGTCATTCAAGGCCACGGCGTGAGCTCAATCTCAGATCCAATACCCGCTACTGACTGGGTGGCTATCGACCCAACTCCTTCCGCAACAACTAGAGGGTGAAAACGCGAATACGACGGCTGACCCGTCCGACCCGTTGGCTGAGAGCCCGTCAAAACGTTCACGGAAAATCCCAGCCGGGCGTGCCGACTGAGCTGCTCACTCTCCCCGAGGCCAGTGTTTCTCAACTGGTCCTGGACCGTGCAAAACGCCCGCATGCGCCGGGGATGGGGCTGGGGCCATAGCCGATGACTGCCGGCACCTGAGCCCTAGCTGAGCAGGGCTCCAGGACAGAACGCCCTCTGCCGTGTCACGGCGGCGGCCCGTACCGGGACCTTCAGGGTCGTCGTCAGCTGCCGACCGGGCCGTGCCAGGCGCCCCCATCGGTCGCTGCCGGGTCCGCACGACGCTGGCACCGCGCTCCGTGTCGACCCTCTCCCCCCCCCCCCGAGCACGGCGAACCACGCCTGCAGCACACCGCTGCCGATCACGGACCAGGGATCACGGATCACGAATTACGGATCGCGGCCTCTGCGCAACGAGCACGGACGGCGGGCGGCTACAAGCGGGCCGTCTCGCCGGCAGCAGGCAGCTCCGCAGTCGGGCCGTGGGGCGGCGTCAGGCCGGCCAGTCAGACGCCGCCTGGACGGTCGGCAGAGCCGCGGACAGACAGACAGACAGACAGACCGGGCCGCGGGCAGCCGCCAGACGGCCGCCAGGACGGAGCGCGCCACCCGGTCCAGATCGGTCAGACTCGGCGCCGGCGGGGGAGCGGCGGCGCCGACAGACTACGCAGCGCGCGCCGTCCGCCGCCCGCGCTGAAAAACGCCCGCCTCGGCCGCCGCCTGCCGAGCGCGGTGAATTCCGCCGAAGGGCGCGCCGGCAGGAACATTGACCCGCTGTTTGTGAAACACTGCAGCCAGCGCACCCCGCCAAGACGGGAATGCTTTTGTGGCACTGTTTTCAGCACGCGGCGCCCAGCTGTCGGATCGTACGCCGTGCGCCTCAGACTTTCCTCGGCATAACACGGAGGCGGCATACCCGCGGCCGACGCTGCCGAGCCCGCCGCCAGCCAGGACCGGCATCTCACCTGCGGTGCATATGGCGAACAGCAGCTGCATCGAGTCGAAGAAGAAGAACATCACCAGCAGCGAGGCGGACGCGCCCAATGGAAGACACAGCGCGTGCATGGTGTCCAGCGTGTGCACGTCTGAAACGAAAGCAAACGAAAACAGTTAGCGGCCGCCGGCAGAGTCAATATACACCGGCGCTGACCGGCCGCCAGGCGTCATAACAGATAAACAGCGGTCAGCGCCGGACGACACGCTAGCCTCTGTGGTTAGGCAGATATACGCAACAGTGTCCACTGCTCACGCCATACGTTGACTGGCCGTGAGTTTCCGGAGCGTGGAGTTGAAAACGCGGTGGCGAGTTCTTCCCTCACACGGGTGACCGGACGACTTTCATGACGTCCGATCTAGTCGACTCCGAGACGGGCGGGCAAAGACGGCCGTCCCCGCCAGTCAAGGCGTCCGGAGCTGACACAAAATAACAGCGTCCCGCGCTCATTAAGGTCACCATTCGTCCGCTGGTCCTTCGCCCTCCACGACTCGCCACCAGACGGCCAGGACAGCGCAGATGCCGCTGCCTGCAGAGTTCTGCGCTGGCGCGTAGTGAATGCCTGGTGGACTTCCAGGCTATCTGACGTTACGGAGCGCTCTGACTGCGCAGTCGTACGGAGCCGATCCTCGACGGAGCGGCTCTGCACCCGTCCGGCGCAGCGCCCGACCGTCAACACCCGGCCGGCGCTCGGTTGCCGACAGCCGCAGCGTCGCCTCCGTCCGCCAGGTCACTGGGCTCAGACGGTGGCAAGGTCGCCGGAAACTCGATACCCGCCGACGCGAAACACGGGACGCGCAGGCATCGGGCTAACCGTATCGCCACATCGCGCTCCCCGCGGAGGCCGCGCCGGACAAACAGAGCCCGGGCCGGGCCGGCCGCAGACCCCGATAGCCATCGACACCGTCCGCCAGTCGTGCCGCGCGGTGAAAGGTCCTCTGTGGCGGCGACCCTGTACGCCGAGAAAGGCGACCACGAAGGACCGCGGGAGAAAGCAGGGACGCAAAGAACAATGCCACAGCCGGCGTCACGACGCAGAACGGGTAACCCACAGCCATGCCCGGTTAACTCGATGTGAGAGTACCTGGTTTGTCCATCGCCTGATCTAACCGCCCGTTCAAAATGAGGGCAAGTAACTCGCGTGATGCGCCAGGACGCCTTCAAAACGTATTGAGAACTCTGTATCAGTATTTCACGCGTTCGATAACCTTAAAAACGAACAGTCATTGCTTTCGCATCAAGCTGCTTGTCCGGTCCAGGTGATCAGGCTCATTTCCCGATCGGGAGATTGCTGGCAAAAGTTCTGCCTCAATGACCTGGCCGACACATCCTCGTGCAGCGCTGCCCACAAGCACGACGGATGAGCCCAGCGGACTGCGAATCCACTGTCCGCTCCAGTCGGCAGCGGGGAAATTTATGGCCCACTGGCCCTCAGTACCACATACCACCGACGCAGCGTCACATAACAGATACAATGTCTATCGCCGATATAGCGCAGCAAGAATCACCACGCGCGAGATAAATCACTCGCCCCTCCCAGCCGGCCGCAGGACATCCTGACGTCGGCCGCACCAGGGCGCAACCCTGATGCCGTCCTGACGTCCTGACGTCGAGCGCACCAGGGCACCAGCCAGGGCACCTGCCTGACGCCGTCCGGACGCCGACCACCGCCAGCAGACCGGCCACCGAACAACAGCACGACGCCGCGGGCAGCCGGCCACGGCCCGGCACGTGTCGGCCGGGCCGGGCCGACAGCGCCGTCCGACGCGCCGCCGAGGCCTTCCGTTCGACGACCGCTGCAGTGGGAGCGACCAGACGCTATTCAGCCGAGACAGGCGGGCAGGCGCGCCAGCTGGAGACCCCGCCAGGGGCGTGACCTGCACTGGGCGGAACTGCCGGCGCGGGCCGGACGGCGGCCACGTGCGTCCCGCACCTGACAACGCCGCCAGTTCTGCAGTTAACGGCCTGACGGTCGTGGTTACAAGCACGGCACCGCTTCCTTCACTCCGACGCCTGCACGTATTTACCGCTCCGCCAGATTCCTGCCAACGGTCTATCCGTGCAGAGCGCACCGCGCAGGCGCCTCGAACAACACACGACGCGACATGCGGCCGCATGCCATACAACCGTACGTCCAGGATGTCTGATCCTACAGCATCGAGACGGGAGACATGCTGCTCCGAGGCATACCGAAAAACCCCGGGGCACCACCGGCACCCACGTGTTGCCGCCTCGCGCCGTGCCGGAACATCGCCGGCCGCTTTTGGGGTGGACGCAACAGCCGAACGGCCGCGCCCGGTGGCCGTCTCTATATCGAGCGGCCGATCCAAGCCGCCGCCGGAACGCACGGCCGCCGCCGGCCGCCAGGCACGCGCCGGCACGGCCGCCACCTGACCGGACCACCGACTACGCCGCCGGCCGCTAATGGAGTGTCGTCCCGGCCGCCACACGTGCCCGGCCCGGCTGTGCCCCCCCCCCCCCCCGGAACAATCGCCTATTCTGATGGTCAGCGGCGTCTGGCCGCCGGTCACTTAGTCGGGCAGGCAAGGGACTGATGACTGGCCGCTGGTCAGTTAGTCGGGCAGGCAGGAAGCTGATCACTGGCCACTGGTCAGGTAGTCGGGCAGACAGGGGACTGATGACTGGCCGCTGGTCGGTTCGGAGCGGGCAGGCGCGCCCAGGCTGGACCGGGTCACGCGCGAGGCCACGTCAGCGCCACTCAGACGCGCCCCAGCTCCAGTCGCGTCCGAGATTCTGCTGCGCAGCCTTCGCAGACCTCAGTGGTCCCACCGATCAAGAACGAAAGTCTCCTCCCGCTGCCCGAGCCGTCGCCCGCCGCCGCCGAACGGAGCCGGCACGTGCTCTACGGCCCGGCGTGCCGTGTCGCACGTCGTTTGACGACCGTTTTGCCCCCGGCGGACGAGAACAGGGCGTCTGTCCCAACAAAGCGCCCGCGCCCGTGATCGATTTCAGCCGTGCGCCCGGCGCCGGTCGATGGCCAGCCCGGGTCTGGTCTGGTCCGGCTGGCCGGGCCGCCGCCGCCGCCGGCGCCGCCCCGGATCCCCGGCTCCGGTACCGCACGCGCACCGGTAATGACGGCCGCAGCCCGATACCGGACGTGGCCCGCAATAAGGCGGCGCCGGGCTGCGCAGCTATTTCGAAGCTTCCTATAGGGGCCAGGATATGAGGTTTCGATCTGGCTCTGTTTCCGTCGCGTCCGGTATTTCTGGCCCCGGAGGCGACACCGGATAAGCCCCCCACGCGACGGCACGTGCCCCAGGGATGGTCTCGGAACAGGGCCACAGACACCGACGAGGATCCTACCCGTGCACACGTATGAACCCACCAGCCACTTGACCCGAAAACGAGCTTCGGCGTAATGGAGACGTGACAGCGCAAGTTCGATGGGAAGAGAACGGCAAACTCCGGTCGCTCTGGCCGCCAGCTGCTGTTTACGACACTGTTTTGTACGCTGCACAAACCTGTCAACGTCTGCGCCTGTTGCAACGGATAAGCTCCGGGCTCCGGGGGAACGGATCCCTTTCACTTCCGCGTTCGCATCGAACACCTGGCCGCTCCCTTCGACGCTCTCCAGCACGTAGCGCCTGGAGTCTCCTCACGGGGGGGGGAGACGATCTGTCCTAGTCTTCCGCATCTGCTGCAACGGCTCTCCGATCCCCTGACGACCTCATTCCGAGGCCGCTCTGAAGCCCCACACGGCGGACAGCCGGCACCGCGGCGTCGAGGGAAGGTCGCCTGTGCCTTCGGTGTCGGGCTCAGACCCCAGCTCCTCTGGAAATCGCCTCAGCCGCTGCCTAGTTTTTCAGAGGTCCCTTTGAGGAAACACAGCGTAGTTTTGCGGTCCCTGAACGTAAAGCAAAGGTACGATGGCGGTACAAGACGACAGTGACGAGATAATTTAATTCCGATGGTCCTAGGTATAGGCTTTAACTCATACCAAAATGGCAGCGAAGTAAGTCTGAATCCTGACAAACAATAAATCTACAGTAATCACAAGGAAATGTTTGTTACGTGAAAAGTGGCCATCGAGTGGATCTGGAGGCCAGCCAACAACAGTTTCAATTTTGCACACGTGATCTACCTGACTGGCTATATTTTGTCGAAGCTTGGACTTCGCTACCGCACAGTGTCCTCGTCCCCAGAAACCCCCAACAGGTCGCATACCGCCGCCCACCTCCGGCGCTCCGGCTCGCGTGACGACCCCGGCTTTCCAGCCCGGCACCCGTCTCGGAGTACACACACACACACGCCGCGGGAACGGCAGCACCTGCAGCCGCGGCGCGACCACGGCCGCCGACCGGTCCGTCCGGCGCCCGACACCAGGCGCCCGGGCCCGCCAGCTGATTTCCAAACCGGTCTCCGTCGAATGTGGACCGGTCCTCCGACCGTGGTACAGTTACCGCGACTGTGTGTGTATATGTGTTTGGGTTTTCCGCGCGCGTCAGGAGGCCTGATGTTTATCGGTAGTGCTCGATGTTCCTTTCATTACGGACTACGGCTGGAACTGTCACGTGCCCAACACGACTGAACAACGACTGCACCAGTCTGCCCGTCCCGGCAAGACGGCTTCAGAGTCGTGCTTTATTTGGACTGCGGGTCAGTTGGCAACTGGCCGACGGACGGTCAAGCTCACTAGCACACAGTCGTCTCGCATCTCAGATGGCACGTTAAGGTCTGGCCACACGCGCGGTCGCTGCCAGGGTCGCACAATAGGGTGCGGTGGTCGGTGTCGATTCGAGAAGTCCTGCCAGCGCGGGTTATGATTCCGAAGAGCATCGCAGGAAAGCAATATAATCAAATAAGAAAGAACGCCCTGTTACGACTACGAAACAGCCATCACAAATCACTATCAGGAACGACCTACAATAAACCATTTCATGACCAGCCTGGATCCAAGAAGTTCGACGACCAAAATTTACACTCACGTTTTGTAGCCGCTGGCTCACGACTTCCCGCAACACTAAGCAGTTTCACAGAAGACAAAGAACACCCTTAAAGGCCAAGAACAGGCTTATCTACCCCCCGTTGGGAGCATCACTGCGAACGTCACCATTGGCTAGAGAGAAATTCTGGCCCGTCGGCTGCAAAACTGGTGCGGACAGGCCTTGCGGGCCAACTCGCAGCCAGACCCGGAGAAGACCAAGAAAGTGATGGTCCTGACATACCAGGGCGGCTAAAATCACCAGCTGCGTGCCGACTAAAAGCCACGACGTTTATAGCTTCCAGAAGTGTTTTTTCTCACTGAACAGATCGCACGCTATGCGGTAAGAAGCGATTTTCGAAGGGTTTCCAGATTCCTCTTAACCCGACATTGATGCAATCTTTTCGGTGACTCGGTGTGAACGGGAACACATGCTTGCCAACCTGACCCGTCAACCCACAAATGAACGTGCCTGCTCATGAGAATCTGGCCACAACCTCAAAGCGGCGTCCATCAAGACAATGATCTTCTATCCTCATTCCTCGTACGTCCTTGGCACGGACAGGACCAGTTTTCCACCGGCGAGAGCACCGACATAATGAGCTACAGACGCTCGCACAATGGAGGAATGTATATGCGAAGCATCCAGACCCGTGCATTCGACGGACATGTAAAAAAGTCCCCAGCCAATTGCGTCCCGATTGCAAATGGGCGCGGATCACCTTGTCTGGGTGACAAAAGTGGTGTCGGAGACAATGCAAAAGCTCGGGAAACAAACGGACACTAAATATCTTACTCTTACACAACAGCATGGCAATACACGGCTCTGACTGGCGATTAAAGACGCTTTTACGTCCATCCGAGACCAGGAGTATTTTGCTAGCTCAAATTTTACTACCTAAACCAGCTAGCCTGCGTCAGCTGGGTATAAAATGAAAGTCTAACCCAGGCCTGCAAGATCAGGACACGAGGATAAGCCTACACCACTTTTGCAGGGGTTGTCTGCGCAAAACCTGTGCTAAAAATCTGCAGATGTACGCAACAAACGCACATGCTATCCCCACTCTACCCACGTATACCCAGAATGGAATGCAGCACAACACGCCTCATGAACTAAACCCCGCACGCATCTTTCGTTCTTGGGAGATTTCATGGGAAATTCATAATGCTTTGATCTAAACCTTTCACGACGTGTAACAGCCAGCACGTTTCTATTGCAATCGTGACGAATGAAGGCAAAATGCGTGCTCCCATCCCGCGCCTCCTGACGACCGCTGCTCCTTCAGACGTACTTCGACGACAGCGTTTCCCAAGATCGCAAAAACTTTAGTAGATAACTACATCATCATGTTAAGCTGCATCGCCGACTCCCAAACCTCGATAAACACGAAATATCACACAAAACGGCAGCATGGCCCCTGGCCTGCTTTCCTTCTGTTGGTAATGAAAGGTCTGACAATTAACACTAGTCCAGTGTCTTCGAAGTTTCTCTGCCACACATCCCAGGCCGACCTAGAAATGAACTCTCCAATATCTTTGGGGCGTTACACAAAGCGCTACGACGACTCTCTAGTTCCGCCCTCTACACTATCCCTCAGCTAGATCAGAATGATTCACCAATTCACACCTCTACATATGGCCTGCGTGGTAGCCGCAACAGCCGTCAAAGGCACGCCCTGGCTCGGTCAAAACGTGATCTCTGATGACCGTCGAGTCCGTTGCGCAGGCGCAGTTACGCTCAAAGGCAGCCAGCCACGTCGATACGCAGAAACAAGGATATTAGTCACACAGACATCCGGCTTCGCAAACATTCATCCGCACTGCCAGCAGGCACTCAAACATCACACACAAACATACCGACGTCCGGACGGCAGCCGCCGCCCGAGACGGCCGGCCGCCGACGGGGGCCGTCGCGACCGCCGGCGTCACGCTACACCGCGCTGCGCGTGCCGTGACGCAACGCGGCGGCGGCCGAGCCGTGACCGCCGGCCGCCGCCGCCGCGGCCGCCGCCGCTGCCATCGCCGCACACACACACACACACACAGCCCGGCCGGCGGGGCGGCGCCGGTTTCACAACCGGTCCGCGGCGTCACTCCGACAGCCGGCGTCTCCCGTCACCAGGGACGGCACCCCGCCCACTCTCCCGCCGACCGGACACCCCGTGCAATGCGCCCGGCCTGCAGGGGATTCAGCCGGCCCACCGGTCCGCCGGGGCGGAGCTGCTCGGCACAGAGGGACGTCCGTCCGTCGGGGCGGCGGCGCCCACCGCGGTCCCCCCCCCCCTGCCCCCGCGTCCACCGACGGCATCCATCACTGAAGAGCCACGGCAGACTGCTCCACGTGCAGCCGGATGCCTGCCGCCTCTGGATGACCTCTGGCCACACGGCTGGTCGTTGTGTATCGCCTAGCTTCGGCCGAGCTCCGGCAGCCCGTGCTCCGGCGCCATCCTGTGGTCGAACGCAGAAGCCCCCCCCCCTCGCTCCCTGCCTGCCTGCCGGAGCCGGGTCGCGCCCTCCTGGGGTGCCAGACCTGCCGCCGTACTCCGATCGGCCGCCCGGTCCTCCAGAGTCCGGACCGTGGCCAGCTCCGGGGCGGGGGAGGGGGGAGGGGGCGGCGCCGGACCAGACCCGGCCAGTCGAGGGCGCCGCTGCCGCCGAGCCCGCTCCGGCCCGGAGGGCTCGGCGGGGCTCCCGACCGCTCGCCCGGAGGCCGGCACACACCTCCCGCGGCTCACAGGTGGTCCGCGCCGGCTGTACGGTCAGGTCCTGGGTTTTATATATGACGGATCTCGCGGCTCTGTCGGAAACAGCTGGTCTCTGCAGCGCTCGGCCTGCTGCTACGCCACCACCTGACAGGATGCAGTCATCTTATCGGACTCACGCAGCGCTCACGTAACAGGCAACAATCCGCCTTATCTTCAGTCGAGCGCAGATACAAGGTCCAAGTCATATCACACCTGCCTGACCTATCTGGCAGCGACAGAGGACACCAAAACATCTCGCCGACGGCACAGCGGGGGCAGGGCACGCTGCCAGATGTGACTAGTCCTTGTCTCTCCAGGCTGTGACGCCTCCCGACATTCAATCCTGGCATTCCGTTCAGCAGCGACATCGTCTGCCACTGAAGGCGCCGATCTCAGCAGCCACAAAGCCCGCCG
Organism: Capitulum mitella; assembly: GCA_030062745.1. NCBI lineage: Eukaryota > Metazoa > Arthropoda > Thecostraca > Pollicipedomorpha > Pollicipedidae > Capitulum > Capitulum mitella. The sequence continues at coordinate 25,380,032 of CP099844.1, read as the reverse complement.
GCTGGCGCGGGCCGGCGGCCCCGCTCGCTGCCCGGCGCCCGTGACCAGGTCGGCAGTCGGCGTCCGGCGCCGACGGGGGCGCAGACGGTGCGGCGGTTCCGCGGCAGCCGGCGGCCGGGCGCGGCCCGCAGCGCCGCAGTACGATATGTCGGCCCCGACAGGGCGTGCCCGCCACTCTGTCTCCCGGCGGCCCACCAGGCATCGGGCGGCCACTCGACTGGGTGGCAAAACACCGGGGCAGCTGCAGTGTTGGAAAAACTGTCGTTTTCTGATGTCAAGGAGCACTAGAAAATTATACCCCAAGGAAAATTTTGTACTCCAAAATGGTCACTTGCCACCTCCCCAAACGACATGGGTATTCCTCCCTTCCCAAAAGACATGGGTATTCCTACTCAACCAGAGTTTGAAGTTGCCCAGCGTCTCCCCCCCCCCCGTTGATGGTTTACCATTGATATTCAGCTGCTGAAGTACACTCCGAACGCACAGCCAGCCGCCTTCCACCCCCTCCCCCGGCCAACGACTCTGCTGTGCTGACCTACCATGTAGACCCAGGAAACTGGTTTGCCCCCCAACGGCGCCTCTGGATCTGCCTGTGCTGCCCCCATATGTTTGCAAAGCACCTAGTTACTCCATGTTTCTCACATACATGCATCACATTTTATACTCCAAAAGAGAATTTGTGCTCCGACACTACGCAGAAAAACCAGGTTCCAAAGCCACCGCCCTGGCCAGGGTTGTGACCGACATCCGATATAAGCTTTCACCCGGAGAAAAAATAATGTCTTTTTCGGGTAAATGTGAAACTACTCCTCAGCTCGTAATCGCTCAGCCAACCATAGCTCGAAAACCCTGACATTAGAAACTGATGAATCGTCATAATGAGACTAGTGATGGCATCCTCTGTCATGAACACTACTACCTCCCCCGCAACGTGAATCACTGACATGAGACAACACGGGGGCTCCTAATCAGTGGAACGTTGGAACAAAGGACCTGAAAACAAGCTGGCCGGGCCGAAACCGGTGCAAAACGAGCGGCAAGAGACCGCTCGACGTTCATCAGTAGTCCGGCACGGAAACACTCGGCACTAAATGGTGCCCCAAACGTGCACTTCCCCGTCGTAGCAAGCGTTTGGGCGTACACACCGCAACCTGACAAACTAGGTGATTCGCTTTTCGGGCAGGGAAGGGGGGGGGGGCGGAGGCCGAAACGGTTAACCCTGCATTAAACCCGGCTCCCCGGGGCACCTTTGATTGGTTTTCAGTGCAGCACGGCGGGCCGAACCTCTGACGGAACAGGTTTTGTTGGGGCTGCAGCTCTGCGACCGCCGCGCCCGAAAACCATGAAGATGAGCCCAAAGCGCAGAGCGCCCGTCCGCCACGCGGCTGACACAACCCACCGAGTGTGCCACGAGACAGGGCGTCATGTGCATCGTGTTTAAACATGATGGCGGGCATTGCTCTCTTGCGAATTATTCTCTGATAACCCTTGCACGGTTGGCGACCGAGAAAATTCGGAAACGCAGTGATACGACGGTTTAATAAACCAAGGCTCACACTTCATTCGACGTCGCGTGACCTGCAATTACTTCTATTAAATCGCTGCATTTTAAAGGCCCTAGCTGTGGTAACTAGCATGGACTCCAAACCGCCACGATACCGTTGAAACACGCCGAATACTTGTTTGCAGATATAAATAATGAAAACGATGTACTCCGCGTTTCGCGGGAGGGAACTCGGCGATCAAACGAAACCTAGGACTTCTTGGCTTTCACTCCCTTTGCCAAAATGGACCTGCGGGGTGGATCGTGTGTGTGTGTAAACAAAGACAACGTCTGTAATCCTTCCCAAATTTCCTTCACTGCTATTACACCCCGTCGCGTGCAGCATTTATTTTCCGCAACAAGAGCGCCCAAACAGGACTGTCCACGGCGCCCGTCTCTAGCTCATACAAAGTCTTATCGCCGCATTTGCAGCTGCTGGCTCGCAGGCATGATTCACCAACTATCACGCTGCAAAGAACAAAACACGCCCGAGGGCTTGAGCACCCAGGCCGCTCCCGTTCGTCCCACATTCAGACAGCCCTAACTGGCGACGGAGAGCTTCTGAAACTCACACGTACTTTAGTGGACGTCTGAAATCCGCCCCGCACTCCCCACATCTCGAAACAAACTTCTTCATCCAGTGGAAGTCTGAAACCCGGCCCGCACTGCCCCACATCTCGAAACAAACTTCGTCAAACAACAAAAAGAACTTCTGTTTGGTCATGTATCCCCTCTATTGAAACAGGACTAAACTCCTTACACTGCCATTGTCACAAAGTACCGTGAGAGACTACGTTTACGCAAACAAAAATACTTTTAGCGATTTACTACGCACCCCATTAGCTGACGGCCGGCCGCACCCGATAACCTGAACAGTTCCGCCCTGATATGGCCCCACCTGAGCTGAGGTGACCTTTAGCTCCCGTGGCCGGGCGTGCCGGCAGCCACAGTCAGAGGGCGACCCAGAGCGGAAACACAGCGCCGCCGGCACGCGAGCCGGAGCGGACCGGTGGCCCGCTGCAGCGAACCGGGAGTCGGCGGCCGCGGCGGCACGACCCGATCACCGGCCGTCCGGACTGCCGGCCTCCGCCCCGCCGAACCGCCGAACCGCAGCAGCTGTGCAGCTGCGCTCCCTGGCCCCCTTCGCGCGGGGGGCGACTCCAGTTGGGTTAACACTAAATTATCGTTTAGGAACCGCGCGTAGCCGCGCTTGTCTGCCGCTCGAGCCGCAGCGCCTGTCTCGCAACTGGCGAGTGGTGACGTCCGATGACGTCTTACGACGTATTCATGGTATTTACGTCAACCAGCGATCGCCTGGGCTACGAGGCCTGCTGCGCGACAGATCAACCACGTCCAAGCCTACTGTAAAGGGCGAAACACAGGAGTTCATCTGACCGTACTCGGATACCGGGTTTTGAATCGCCATACTCGAGTAGGGTTGGCAGGGCCATAGCTATGACGAAGAATGACGTATGTGTGACGTAAGCAAACACGCGACGACCTGTCAGCTGCTGTAGGGCGCGGCCGCCCTGCCGTCGCGGCAGACAAAACCGCTCGTGCAAAATGGCTTTACCGCACCCCAACATCGGCATCCCGCTGCCTCCGGCACCAGAGCACCCGAGCACTGGGACAAGCAGCGCTGGCGGTGCCGGCGTCCCCGCACTTCCTGGACGTTGCCGGCAGTGGCCGGCCGGCGCGGCGGCGCCTCGCACCCAGGTCGCGTCGGCCGGGATGTGGGACAGCACGGCCCGGAGCACTTTCTCTTTCTCCGGGCGCACCTTTCGATTTCGGCCGGCGGCGGCGGCGGCTCCTTTCACCGGGCGGCTGAGGCGGCCGGCCGCGCCGCCCCGGGGCGTCCCGCCGCCGCCGGCGGCCGAGCCGACACGGCGCGGAGACGGCGGCCGGCCGCCTGACACCGGGCCCGCCGCGCCGGCAGCACGCGCCCGGGCGGCGGCCGGCCGAGCGTCCCAGGTCACGCCGCGGCCGGTGAAAGCGGCCGCGGTCAACGCTCACCGCCGGTGTGAACTGGCGCCCAAGGCCAGCGGTGCTCCAAGGTCGGCGCGCGCGCGCGCGCTGCGCGCCGGCCTGCGGCGAGAGGGAAAGTGCCGCTCGGCGTCGCCCCGCCGCGGGGCCGGGAAGAGGAAGCGGCCGGCCGGGTTCTGGGCCGCGCCAGACCCTGACGGGATCTGGACGGAGATAACCCGGTAACCGGGACGGCGGTAGCCCGGTAACCGGGCGTGGTGGCCCGCGGCGACGTCCCGCTCCAGAAAACAGACGGACAGATGTCCACCGAGAGCAGGCTCGACACACGCCGTATCCTTGATGCCTGATGCCTGATATTCGCCAGGCGTCATTCCACGCGGATGGGGAAACCATAATGAATATAAGAAGAAATATACTACTTCCAGCGCAGAATACTCCGTTTTTATTCGACAAAGAATCTGGGAAATAATGGCATCACGCTGACTTTGCACTTGTCAGTCTCGACGGCGTGTAGTGGAGCGCACTGGCAGTACCAATGCAGCGAATCAAACAATAAAAACGACCGTCGACTTCTCCATGAAAGATATTTGTCTAATCAACAAAACATTATCCACCCAATCCTCAATGAGCCGGCCCTGGTTACGCAATGACAACCAAACCGCCGGAACGACTGTGAACGGGCGGGTATCGTGAAACTTACGAAAAAGAAATGCTACCAAATATCCCACAGCCCACCAGCACTAAACTATTGCGTCCCAAAGAGTGCCGTTGAATTTATCTCTCGACACAATGCGCCGCCAAATTTCCCGGCCGCAATGCCGTAAAACACAGCACGCCAGCCGCGCCGGCTGTCGGGTCTGCAGAGCCCGCGAGCGTGTGTCAGACACGCCGGGGCGGGGCCGGGGAGAGCCGCGCCACCTCTTCCACTCGCGACCTCTAGTATTTTCAGCGCCGGCGGCCCCGCCCCGGCTCCGGACCGCGCGGCGCGGCGCGGCCGCCGCGTGGAGCGGACCGAGCGACCGCGGAGACCACCGGCCGGCCGCGAAGACCGCCGGCCGGCCCCGGAGACCGCGCGGTACGTCAGCCACCGGCGAAGACCCGTGACGGCGCTGGGAACGGCGACCGGTTAGGGTTCCGACCCGAATCCGGACACGGAGCCGGGGTTTACCCCGGACTAGACCCCGACACCAGTGCGCTGGCCATGGGCTTACCCGACTGCTCCGATAGCATCCCGCGACCCAGTAACCTACCTCACGGACGTCACACGATAACAAGAAACGGAGGAAGGATAGCGGGTTCATTCGGTGTGCGATTTACGAACGGCCTGTGCCGATCGCCGACCCGCCCCGGAAGTCGACGAAGCTGACAGGCCTTGGCCAGGGCGGTGTTAAGAGGCTGTTACCACCCAATGACCCACATGATACAAACCGAGAGAAAGAACGGCTTTCAGTGCTCAGACGACTGCCAGCTAATGAGGACAAGATCCGCACAATTTCTTTAAGCGGGTGGTGCTTTATTGTAATCAGTGATTGTCACCGGCAATGGTAAAAAGCAGCAATGCATCGTTTGAGCACCTTAGCTGATGCAAGTTCCAAGGATCAGCAAATTTAGGCACAAAGCGTTAGAAGTTACTTCAATTCAAACCGATGAGCACACCTCATGAAGTAATGTCAACCGACGGGACGTAAAATGACCCATCATACATAATCATATCCGAACTTTCCAATACAAGGTCATACCACGATCGTTCAGTGGTGCTCTAAATGTCGGGTTGCACGCAACGCGAGTCTGCAGTGTTCGATATTACAAGGAAAAAGGCTGCAAGAATCGGCTTAATATCAGACGTATCGTGTCCACGTCATGCATGGGAAGTCCTCGGTTTCTGAATCTCAGGAAATGTGCGCACGACCAACACCATCACGTCACGAGACTACCGCTATTCCCCGAAGGGTGTATCATAATACTTAGAACAATGGCAAACTTCAGAAAGCATTTTCCGCCAACTTTCAGTCCGAAATTTCGCCTCGCCAGGACCAGCCATGAATGCCATCGTAAACAACTCCAACGACGTCCCTCCAATCGCACACGAATGATACGATGATGACATCAGTCCAATTGACGCTAAAGTGGACCCTGGAGGACAATTTATCAATGCCGGCTCGCATGTACGGTCATACACAATACAATCGCTCATGACGACGGCAAGGTCCACAGCAGCCTCTGAACCCGTAGTTCGGGTCGGATGGGCGGCGACTCCCCAACCCCAGCAGGGCACTCACTTTGCTCCTGATTGCCGTTGCTGCTGAACTCGGTGCCGAGACTCTTGGCCTTCTCCTTGTCCTTGACCTCCTGCTCCTGGGCTTCCCTCTCCATGTTCAGCGACCTGCCGAGCACGGTGAAACGTCGCGTCACGCAACGGCCAGCTGAGCTGCACGTCACCGGCGTGACGCCGTCCGAGCAGCGGGCCTAGCGCCAGCCTGCACTGCCCCGAAGCGGGGCAGGCCGAGCCGCGGCCGTCACCAGTCGGACGGTCAGCCCCAGTCACGCGCCCAGCACCGGAAGGGCGGACCGTTTGGTGACCGTGAAGGACGTCCGCCGCCGCCGCCGCCGCCGGGCCACCGTCCGCGGACAAGACGGCCCGCTGGCAGCACCCAGTCGGCCACCGACCGCCGGCTCCCGCCGCCCTACGCCCAGGTCTCCGCTACGTCTATCCCTGACTGGCCGAGGCCATTCAAAGCCCGGCAACATGTTCGCAGTGGTTTCGAAACGCACGGATTTATTATGAGTCTCGAAAACGGCACGAAACAACGACCATGCACGCCAGGTGGGGACAAATCCGATCCGCAGCGTTGTAAATCACCTCCAAGGCTGACCTTTATCGCTCGCCAACACACGGAATCTGCCGCGTCACGGCCGTCACGCTGCACAGAAGACGCCGGCCCGGCCGAATCCAGCCCTGACGGGCGTGCCCCGGCCGCCGAATACCACGGCAATAATCCTGGCGACGGCGTCACCGCCGCTCATAGCACCACCAATGGCGTGACGCGCTGCAGGCAGCAGCGTCGGCCGAGCGGGACCCGCGAGCGCACCGTCCGGCGGTGGGGGGCGGCCGGGCCGGCCAGGCTCAGCCGCGGCGCCGGGCCGGACCCCGTGCCCGACCGTCGCCGCCGCCGTCGTAAACAGGTCCACAGCGCGCCGACAGCGGGATCATCCCCCTGTCGCGCCTCCGAGCTGGCCTTGGGAGCCGCACCGCCAGCGGCGCCGGACGACATGCGGCGACGGCGAGACGCCAGGACAGGATGAGGCCAGGATGGCTGTGAGAGATGGCGGGGTCGTCCGCCTGAGTGTGTGGGTGGAGACCAGGGTGCCGTATGAAATGTAGACAGGGTCAGTTGTTGGAGTGCGTAAAGCCCAAGGGTGCCGTGTGAGACCCACACGGCACCTTGGGCCGTGTGGGTCTCAGGGTTGGCGTTCACACTGTGTGAGGACCCGAGCGCCTTGTGAGATGTACGCGGGGTCAGCTGCCGGAGTGTGTGAGGTTCGAGTGCTGTGTGAGATTAAGGCCCGGTCAGCTGCCAGAGTGTGTGAGGTTCGGAGTGCCGTGTGAGATAAAGGCCGAGTCAGCCGCCGGAGTGTGTGAGGCCTGGAGTGCCGTGTGAGATAAAGGCCGGGTCAGCCGCCGGAGTGTGTGAGGCCTGGAGTGCCGTGTGAGATAAAGGCCGGGTCAGCCGCCGGAGAGGACCGGAACGGAGCGCGCCGCCGGAGCGATAAACACAAGTCGGCTCCGAGCCAGAGCAGGTCGCAGGCCTCTGAGACGCTCCAAATCACTCTGGGCACATACACACGCGCCCCGCCAGACAAGATTACCAGGGCGGTGGCTGGCGTCCGGCGCGGCCCGAGCACCCGCCGCCCAGCCGCCCACTCCGCCACCGGAAACCGGTCCGGGCGGTCCCCCGTCCGACGACCAGAGCGCCGCATCCACGGCGAAACCGACTCGCACCACATCGCCGCCGTCTCCGCGGCGCCCTCAGCGGCCGCGGGCCTTTGAACGCGGCCGGTCACTCGATCCGGTGGCGTGCAGCCAAGAGGCGACGTTCCATCTTCAGGAGGCGCCCGAAACTGTCAGCAACACAGTCAAGTCCTGCCAGGTTTCCTGGTGCGCGGGCCTGTTTCCCGGTGGATTCGTGACGCGGTTCGGTCGACATGACGTTGTCGTGCAGCGCTGATAACAATGTGACTGCCACGGCAGGCGCAGCCACCTCCCCCCCTCCTCTCGGAGCGGCCTGGCGGTCCCAAGTCCCTTCCGGGGCTTCTTAATAGTCCCCCTTTCACTGAAAACCCGGTGATCAGTGCAATGTCATCCCCGGCGGCGGCACGCGGACCTCGTGCCGATGGTACTGGCAGTCAGGTCTCGGACACGTCATCTCACCAGTCAGTGGTGTTCGCCTCTACATGCGGCTGCCAAATGATCACCACGATCACACGACGCGTTCAGGCTCGGTCGATGAACCCAGCCCCACCCGCGCGTCGCAACGGGCAACCACCCACGCCCATACAGCCCACCCTCCAAAGGGTGCCCCAAAATCATACACCACGCACCCACCCCACCATGGAGCATCCTGCCGGCGGAGACCGCATTCAACCCCTGCCCCGCCGGCGCCCGGCGTATCGGCAGAGCCACGGCTACCCGCCCGGCGCTCCCCGCCCGTCACCACGGCTCGAGCGGACTCGCCCCAGCCCCGCCCTTCACCGGCGGCCGCCGCCCAGGCCGGGCCGGGACCGGCACCCGCTGCCCGCGCCGCGGCCCAGCCGGCGCCGGCCGGCCCGACGGAGCGACACGGACGAGCGCGGTCCGGACGTCTGCGGGGCCAGCCGCGCCGACGGACCCACGACTGGCCGCCGATCGCCGCCGTCAGTCACGGAAAACGGCCAACCGCAGGCCGACGGCCGCGCTTCGCCCGGCCGTCAGCGACCAACGACCATGAAACCTCCCGGCACACGAGACGCTCATGACGGCAACAAACACGCCGTGATGGGGAGGAACTGGCGGCGCGGACATCGCCGCCGCTCGCCACCACCCGCGGCAAACGTCGGCCCGCGCACGGCCGCCGCAGTCGACGCGACAAACGCCGCCTCGTCGAACGCAACTGCAGAGAATCCGACCGACCGCAGCATTCGAGCGACCGTCCCGTCCTGATCCGACGAGGCCACGTTTATCAGGCGGCTGACGCGGCGCGCCTCGCGCCGTGCGCGCTCTCCGCCGATAGCATCTGCCGCCGGCAGATCGCGGGCCGACCGTCGGACGCGGCTGATCAGCGTCAATTGCGTCCGGGCGTCGGCGGCGGGCCCGAAATAGGCGCCACCTCCGGCCAAACAGTGGCCGCGACACGGCCCCGCCGTCAGCCGGCAGGCGCTCCACGACACGGCGACCGGCGCCGCTGGCAGCCGCACCGCGGTGTCGGACTGTCCCCCGGAGCAGGCAGCGACAGCGGCCGATCCGCGCAGAGGGACGGCCGCGGGTCCGCTGGGTGGCGAAGGCGCAGTTCCACAGCGAGGGACGGCAGCCGATCCATGTGGAGGGACAGCAGGAGATCCACATGGAGGGAGAGCGGTGGATCAACAGGGAGGGACAGCCGCGGCCCCGCAAGAAGCGACAGCAGCGGATCCATATGGAGGGGCCGCAGCGAGCCCACAGAGAGGGACAGTAGAGGACGCTCAGGGAGAGACAGCAGAGAAGAGCTCCTAGTGTCAACAGCCGGTCATCCGGCGCCCGGACCCGGCTCACACGGCAAAAGATCCGTTCCGGCCCGGCTCGTGCCAGAGACGGCCAACTGCGAGTCCGCCGGCCGGCCGGCCGACCACGAGCACGAGCTCGGCCAGGCCCCGCCCAGACCCCCCCACACCAGACCCTCTCACACACAAACCATGACGGCATGGTGACGCACAGCACAGCGGCACAGCCGGCGCCAGTCACCGGCCAGACAGGCTGAGCCAGCGCCGGCAGCCAACAACGGCACGTGCCATTTCCCGATAATCGGAACCGCAGCCAAACTGTGGGGTCGGCCGCACGCTAGACCGAATCGTCTTCTACATCCTGTGACATTCCTCACGTTACTTGCGCACACTACGACTCTGTCGCCTATGGCCTCTGTTCTATGGGACATATTTGTCCACCAGAGACCTGTTGGCTACGTTCTACGCCAGAAAAGCGCAGGTGTTTGATGGCTGATGCACCCACAGACACCACCAAGCCCCCAAATCCCGCGTACTTTATGACGTCCGCCCAGTACAACTAGTTCCTCCATTTACTGTTCATATCTCACACTGCCAGACGGCAGTGTGAGATATGAACATAACACGGCCCCCATAACAGATTCACTCTCACGACCCCAAACAGCCGGTCCATGGCCCAAATGAACAAACAAACGATCATACTGGATCACACAGACGCGGTCACCGAACTTTGCACCATGATGAATGACGGGAAAACGAGAAGAACAGACAAACGCCTGATGGTTCACGCCAGCCAGTAAAACGGTCCCGCAAAGACTTTGTCCGCAGTAAAATTCCGAAGCAGACTGGCCATCACCAATCTGCATTCACTAATCTGCACTACGAACCACTTACTGGTACAAATTTTTCGAATGAAGTAAATGCTTCGTAAACAGACTGGCCACCGCCCGCGGCCAGCCGGTGCTCTGCAGCCATCACCGGTGGCCAGCCGGTGCTCTGCAGCCATCACCGGTGGCCAGCCGGTGCTCCGCGGTCACCAGCAGCGGGCGGCCCCCGTCCGCCGCCCCCAGGCAGCCGGCGTGGCTCGGTGGGCCGGTCGGCCGGCCAGGCGTGACCAAGACGGCGAGTTCAAGGTGAGGCGGAGGAGGCCGCACCGTCGGACCAAGCGGAGCGGCCAGACCGCCAGGCCGCCTCCATCAGCGGCCCCAGGCCCGGACGCAGAGCTCAGCCAGCCCACACGGACCCGCACCGCCTGACCCGACCTGACCTGACCCGGCGCAGCCACGCAACTCAGCCGGCCAGCACGGAATGGAGGCACATGATCTGACCTGACCCGGCCTGACCGTGCCCCTCAGCCGGCCGACACAGAATGGCGACGTCTGACGTGACGTGACCTGACCTCACCGTGTCCCTCAGCCAACCAGCACGGACTGACACCAACCGACCCGACCCTGTCGGGATGCCGCCAGGGTCATTTGTCGCCGATCAGGGATGCATACAGAGAAGTACCGGTACTGAAGAAGTCGGCGAATCGTTCCGAGTATATGGGCGGTGGAAACCCTGTTATTATTCAGCAGTGATTCACCTGTGACTACATAAAGCCTCGCAGCCAAAGCCTGCAGGAATTTCCAAACCTCACGCCACGTCTAGAAACTGCTGCCTGGGACGGACGCTGCGATTGGGTTCCTGGCGGAAACGCTGCGCCGATAGTCAAGACAGACCAAACCGGGCTATCGTACCGGTTCAACGCCCTGCAGTGACGAGCCAAACCAAAAGTGCCTCACGCACGCACCAAAGCGCGAACGCGATTTCTGAGCCTCCTCGCGCCTGTTCCGCCGCTGAGGTCGGCCGGGGAGGCTCGGAGCCCGCAGGCGGCTGAGCCCCGGCCCTGACCAGCCAACGAAAACAGACGGCGCCCCAACGGCCGGCGCCGACCGGCTATCAGGGTACGGCTTCAGGCCGGCCCCGGCGCGGCCGCGTTTCGCGGCAGCCCGAGGGCGTCCGAAGCTCGCTGCCTCGGGCGGGCCAGGCGCGTCACCCTGGCGCTACACAGCCGGGCGGCGCCCGTCACCCGGTCCCTGAATCGGAGCCGAGCGCGCCCGTCACCCGGTCCCTGAATCGGAGCCGAGCGACGCCCGTCACCCGGTCCCTGAATCGGAGCCGAGCGCGCCCGTCACCCGGTCCCTGAATCGGAGCCGAGCGCGCCCGTCACCCGGTCCCTGAATCGGCCCCTCCCTGAATCGGAGCCGAGCGCGCCCGTCACCCGGTCCCTGAATCGGAGCAGAGCGCGCCCGTCACCCGGTCCCTGAATCGGAGCAGAGCGCGCCCGTCACCCGGTCCCTGAATCGGAGCAGAGCGCGCCCGTCACCCGGTCCCTGAATTGGAGACGAGCGCGCCCGTCACCCGGTCCCTGAATCGGAGTCGAGCGGCGCCCGTCACCCGGTCCCTGAATCGGAGCCGAGCGGTGCCCGTCACCCGGTCCCTGAATCGGAGCCGAGCGGTGCCCGTCACCCGGTCCCTGAACCGGAGCCGAGCGGTGCCCGTCACCCGGTCCATAGTTCAGCCGAGCAGCGCCCAAACAACGCAACGCAACGCCCCCTCCCCTTCCCCGCCCAGAAAACTCAGACGGTACCGCTCCCCCGGCGAACTATGGAACTACCTCCAGGCAAACTCAGATGCCCTCCCCCCTCCCACCCAAGGGAGGTGCAATCAGACGATGTACCATGGACAGGGTATTGTCCAGCATGGTTGATTTCACATCAACAGTGCTGGAACAAAATGCCACATGCCGACACCACTGGAAAATGTTCGGCTGATGCTTCAGGAAGTTGTTGTCCAATGGGAGAGGTGTGTAATCAGCTAGGTACCACTGGCAACTGATAAACCTATGGTCCTGGTCACTGCTAATGGAGATGCCTGTGACACATCCCCATTCTAAGCAGAATCTGACCTCATGCCTATCTGCGCTGGATGGTAAAAAGAGCAAAACACCTTCAAAGTCATGCCAATGAAAGTCATGGCATCAAAGTCAAAAAGTCAAAGTCATGGCAATCTCTCCCATGCAACTCCATTCAAAGCAAAGAATACAAGAGTCACAAGAACATGACTGTTGACAACATATTTAAGAAATATTGGGATGAGATGGATACAAGCAAAAGCATAGTAACCTTCACAGCCCACAGCTGTTCAGCAGTGGTCCTCATGGGCACGAACACAAGGATTCACTGCAGCCAATTACCTGAATGATCCATATACGATGAGCAGAATGGAGATGACAAAGGTGGAGACTCTGGAAGAGTCTACCACAGAGAATGTCCTGAGGGCAAGCACCAGGTGTGGTGAGACATGTGGGTACCTCTGCTGCCTTACAGCTTGGATTGTCACCTGATGAACACTGATTCAAGCTCAAGTAATTGTTCCTCACAGGCCAAACTTGATAGAGCTAAGCTGTTGAATAGGCAAGGTGTGAGTCTGAAGATAAAGAACTTACAGAATAGCAAGGACTCACAGTGGCTATGTTTGGCCTGCCCCAGTTATAAAACTCCCATGGCAAGAAACGCACAAGGTAAAATAATGGCACATCTATTTCATGGTGGGAAGTAGTATTTCATAAGCAATGTAGTCTGGAAATGCACTTACTGGTAGTCTGCATCAGAGGCTGGCATGATTGTCCCTGGGATTTACCCTTACAACAAAAACACTTTCCACTTATATGTCTGATCAAATAAGCAATATCACATCAGCTGGAAAAGTTGGATTGTCTGCTCAACCACTCCCTGAAACAAGAACAACTGCCATCACCACCTTGCATCAGCCATATCCAGAATCAAGTAAGTATTCAAACTTTAGATACAGGCTCACATTTTAAAACTAATATCAGGCTCCAGCTAGCTGATCTGGATGACATTCAGCTTGCCAATGTAATTTAGGATTATGCACAAGATCATGTACAAAGATCATGTACAATATTACACAACACAATTTAGAGGCATCAACCTAGGCATCTGCTATTACTTAGCCAGTTTGTGCACAAATCCAAGTTTTCTGTGCATACACAGGCTGTACAGCATGCAGAGATAAAGAGACATCTTGTGAAGTTATCAAAGCAGCAGAATTAATTGCATAATCCAAAATTATGCAATTAATTCTATGCAGTTAATTCTATGCACTATGCAGCATGCCTAGGGCTCACACAATGCATGGAAACATCAATACTTCTTGGAAGTTTCTGCCCTTAAGTGGAGGAGCCTGACAGCCTCAGTGTGGCAAAGAGGATCCTTATTTACCCTCATCACAATTGTGACAGAGTCCTTCGTACCAGCTATCCCTGGCAGGATAAGTAAACAAATACAAACCTAAATGGTACGAATTTCACAAAACGCACAAACATCATACAAGCACACACTCGCTACGCTAACTGTTCACAAACCACATAAAATGTCCCCAGAAAAGCAAGATTATCACTTACCAAAACCCACAGCCTAGTGCCAAAGAGGTGGACTCGCACGCCACCTCCCACCAACCGATTCAGATCCAGACTGAGCGTCAGGGCACTTTCATTTTCGACCGCGTACGGGTATGCCCGGCGGCGAGCACCGGCGGCCCGGTAGGTGGCTGCCGATCCTTGGCCAGGGCGCGACACACACCCTCATGGGGACCGTGAAGACGCTCTCAGCCCCTCGCGTTTGTTGGAGACGCGTACGACGCTCACACCCCGTCGGCGCGGTCTAGGCGCGAAGCGAGCAAAGTTTGGAAGTTTGTGCGACATCGATTTCTGCCCACGATTGAGCTGCAGAATTGAAGCCCAACAAGCCCGCTTTTTTCTTTTGGCATTTGGCCTCCGTTATGTAGCTACCATCCTAAGTTACAATAAAAATCTATTTTCATTTTAGGGAATATGGTCCTTTGAAGATACTGCATGTCTTCACTACGGTAAAACGGCTAACTGTCCGGGTTCGCCATGCGCGAAAACGCGTCTTTGTTACTTTTGCCACCGAACACCTAATGTCAACAAATGAAGTACCGATAACGCATCATTTTCGCCCGGTTCTGTACATGTTAACAGTGGCTACATGCTGTTCCCAATGACGCAACAAAATGCACTTTCTCACTCAATTCAAATCGGTAACAAAGACCTCCTTTTTTATCTGCCAAGGTCATGAGCTTTGCAGTGGCGACCCCAGGTTACATTAAGTTTCAGCACGGACATCCTTTGCGACCGTCAGACCCGTAAAAATTCGTTTTGCCACTTTCGTCAGTTCAGCAAAAACTGACGGATATGGTGATTATGCTGTTGTTCGGCACGGTAGTTCAAATTGCTCTCAATTAGTCCAAATCTTGTCTTACGCATCAACTCGGTTTAAAGAAGCGAAATGTGCGATGGTGATGCCACCAGTGGCCTTCATTGTGGTCCGCCCGCTAGTACGGCATGAAGCATTATCCAATGCACGGTACGCACAATACCGGCTGGTCGATCGTTTTTTGTCGGTGGTATTCTGTCGGGCGTATTTTGAAAAAAAGCAGGGGTTCTGCGAGTTTCTTTAATTTCAAAACTTTCCTCAGTACAAAAATGCCAACCAAGTCAGCGGAGGCTTAACTCAGGTAAAATGAAAACGTTTGTTACCCGCTCCTGATGGCGCAATCCCAATTCCAACAGCAAAGTCCCAACGTGTTTCGCCGTTGTTCATTGCCTAGCGGCCGCTATCATGTTGTCGCTCAAGAATGAACAATAGGGCACAGATGAATAGGACTGGGGAAAAATTATTTGTGGGGAATGGCTCTGTAACTTTGTAAATGGTGATCAACAGAATAAAACAAACTGAAACAAAATAGTCGGCCAAATAATGCTTCTCGCGATTTTAGTCCACCGCATGCTAAGGTTGGCCTTGTATGAAACTCAATTCGGAATGAGTCTACATCACGTGGCTTTAGTTCATTACACCATCACTCGTGGCGCCACCGTCGTAAGTGCCGCGCGATTGGGATGAGTTGACGCTTGGGCGTAGGTCGAGATACAAAGCATAAATATAGAAGACTATATTTACATATCTTTATCCATCTTATAGTCCTTTCCGTGGAGCAAACTGTTGACCCCATGTAATACGCCGAATACGCCTATACCGGACTGACATCACAGGCGTTGCCTGCAGCTGACCAAAAGAGATGGTCAAAATAAGGTAATAGTGGCATAAGTACAAGTAAAAACTCCACAATATTTTCTGAAACGAATCCCACAAAATGATGAGTGACTTGTCCCCCTGCATCTCCTCTCCTCTGGTGGGGTACATGCCTGTGAGCCCACGTGGCTGAGGGACTGAGCATTCAGAAATAATGTAGAGGGTGCAGATTGTATGAATCCGCAGTGTAAGCGTCATTTGTCCCAAATCAGAAGAAAGTTATTGCAGCATGTTAATGCAATTTCATGCTCACCATTTGATAATTTTTCGAAATTCAGAGCAAGGACGTAGGCAGGGCAGTGGCGTAGCCAAGGGGGCCAAAGGGGTCGTAGCCCCCCCCCTGGAGGCCAAGCGGGGCCCCTGGCAGCTGAGCGGGCCCCCTTGGGGCTAAAGGCCCGGAGTTCTTTGGATAACGTGAGGCGCCCGCAGGGCGTCTTACACTGTCGGAAACAGACACTTAAAGCAAAACAAGAATATTTCAAGCATTAAAGGCTTACGAACCTAAAAAAGACGTACTCCGAATATACAAGAAGGCTTTGTGTGCTATGAAGAGAGGCCAGTGATCTGAATGGGCGTTTAGGGGCCCCTGATAGCTTATAGGGGAGTTCACTGCTTGTCTGGGGAGGGCCCCCTGTCGGCCCATAAAGGGCCCCTGTCAACCACTGAAGGGACCTTCTTTCGACCCAACACAAGGCCCCTGCCTCTGCCTCCAGAACAGGGGCCATTTACAGGCGGATAACGTGCCCTCTACAGACAGGCAGTTATGCCTTGGCCAACAGGGGCCCCGAAGCGATCACTCAGGGGCTCCTGCTCTCCTGTAAAGTCGTCCCTGTCGACCTGTAAGAGGCGCCCACCAGGTCGCAAGGAGCGTCTTTAGAGGCGAACGTGGGCCCCTTTTACACTTCAGCGGGGCTCCTTTACAAACCGACAGTAATTTAAACCACATGAGGCCCCGCTGATTACGACGGCCAGGCGCGGATCCAAAGGGGGAGTAGTTGGGGCGATCGCCCCCCACCCTCCTGAGGCCTGAAAAGGGGCCCTTGTCAGACTTAAAAGGAATTCCCAAGGGACCCCGCATGAGCTTCACGGAGTCTCCATAAGAACCTGACGGGCTCTTGATACAATTAAGGAGGCTTCCTGGAGTGTCAAATGACCTCTGAGACGCATGGAGGGTCCCTGAAGATCCCAGAGGCCTCCTGAGACCGCAACATGGTCTCAACACGGCAAAGTGTCCCTGAGACCGCCACATGGCTCATAGGGCCCCTGAGACGGCCAAGATGAGGACTAAGTCCCTAGGGGGCTCCTATGAGTGAAAAGCTGAAGGTTCTTGATGTAGTCAGAGGGTCTCCGGGAGGGTTAATGAGATCCTGACACGGTAAGATGGCCCCTGAGATGGAAAGAAGGGCTCTTGAAACTCTTCAAGGGCCCCTGGGACCGCAGTGGGCCCCAACACGGCAAAAGATTCATGAGAATGCTAAAACTGCCAGAGAGGCACCTGAGACGGAAAGAACTTAAGAGGGTGCCGAGCACCACATAAGGAAACCCTGGCCAGCCAGAGGTGCCCCCTGAACGGGGATTCGTTGGTGACCTTCTCAACCTCGAGAGGAGCCATAAATGGGCTATGCTGGCCTTTTTGAAACCTTAAGGGGTTCTTGCTGCTGTCAGGGGCCCCCGGGAAGGTCAGGTGGTTTCTGAGACGGCAAAATGGGCCCGTACACCGCAGATGACCCCTGAGACAGCCAAAAAGGTTGCAGGGCCCCTGCGAGGCAAAGCCGATAAGAGGGCATCGTTCCCCTCCAGAGTTCCCCTGAGATGGCAAAAATGTTTCACAGAGATAATAAGAGGGGCACCCAGGACCACAGGGGGTCCACTGAGATTACCAGAGAGGGACCTTTGAGGCTGCTAACTAGAAATCTCTAGCAACAGGGGCTCCTGAGACGACCAGAGGGACCCCTGAAACTACTAGACCTTGAGACGTCCAGACTGCTCTTGAAACGGCCAAAAGACCTAAAGGATTGCCAGAGGCGCTTCTGTCACGACAGAACTGAGAGACTTATAGAGGGCCTTTGTTAGTGCTTGAGGGGCTCCTTAGAAGGCAAAAACGTTCCAGGGACGACAGGAGGAAACCCGAGATGGCTTAAGCGTCCCTGAAACTGCCAGATGATTCCCTGAGACTGTCCGAGGTGCTCCTGAAACTGCCAAAGGAGTGCCTGAGACGTCACACGGGACACGTGAAACTGTTAAAGGAACTTGAGACCACTAGAGGGTCCTGGCACGGCAGACGGCCTGAGACCACCAAAAGTGCCCCTGTAACTGCATGAGGGAACCTAAACTAAGCTAACAAAAAAAAATCCCCAGAAGCTACGGGATGGGGGGGGGGACAGACGGGCTCCTGAACCACATACATACACGACATTTCAAACGGAGGGAGGGAGGGAGCCGCCTAAAATCTCGCCGTTTTTGTCATATTTTGGCCATTTTGTTTGGCAACAAAACTCAGAATTCTCTGAAATAAGTTGACGCTTTGGAATTCTTTCGGTTATTTTATGTAGTAGAAAGGCGAAATTACATCATTTTTCATTTCTGAAGGGCACAAAAATGGGGCCCCACGCTGACCATTCGTCTCTCCCCCCCCCCCGCCTCGGCGCGAAATCTTGGATCCGCCCTTGGCGAGGGCCCCCACTGGTTACGAGGCCCCCTTGACCCGATTTGACCCCCCTGAGCGAAATCCTGGCTACGCCCCTGAGGCAGGGGATGGGGTCCATAACACCCACTTTTTGGAAATGTAACTAACCTGGTGCAGACTCGGACCCAGGGGAGGAGAGGGGGGGGGGGGTGATGGGGAACGATCGCCTACTCTCCTGACGCCTGAGAAAAGGCTCCGAATGGGCCCTTCTCAGACTCAAAAGGGGCTCCGAAGGGGCCTCATATGAGCTTCATAGGATCTCTGTGAAAACTTGACGGGTTCTTGATGCAGTCGGGAAGGGGGGGGAGTTCTGGAAAGGTTAGATGATCCCTGAGACGTATAGAAGGGCCTTTGCAGCTCCCCAAGGGCCCCTGAGACCACAACAGGGCCCCAACGCGGTACATTGCCCCTGAGTGCGCCAGCAGGGTCACAGGGCCCCTGAAACGGCCAAGATGACAACCGAATCCCTAGGACAGCGTAAGGACCCCTAGAATGGTATAAGGGCCCTGAATGGATTTCACAGACCTGTGTGACGGGCCTAAGGTTCTTGATGTAGTCAGAGGTCCTCGGGAAAGGTTAATGAGGTCCTGAGACGGCAAGATGGGCCCTAAGATGGATAGAAGAGACCCTGAAGCTCTCAAAGGATTCCTAGGACCGCAAGATGGGCCCCAAAACAGCCAAGAGTCCATGAGACCGCTTACAGTGCCAGAGAGGCCCCTGAGACGCAAGAACTTAAAATTGTGCCTACCACGGCATAAGGAGAACCTGGCCAGCCACAGCGGCCTCCTGACCAGGGATTCATTAGTGACCTTCTCAACCTCGAGAGGGGTCCTAAATGGGCTACACTGGTCATTTTGAAATTCTGAAGGGTCCTTAATAAAGTCAGGGGGCCCCGGGAAGATCAGGTGGGTCCTGAGACGGCAAGGTTGGCCCCTAGACGGCAGATGGCTCCTGCGAGACTGCCCAAAAGGTCAGACGGCTCCTGCGAGGCGGAGACGATAAGAGGGTCTCTAAGACAGTATGAGGGCGCCGACTGTGTTAGGCGGGCTCCTGGAGCAGAAAAGGTCACCCTGAGACTGCCAGTGAGACCCCTAAATTGCCAACAAAGGCCCCCGATACGGCTGAAGGGGCCTTAAGACTGCTCTAAGATAACACTAAGATACACCCCATGTAACAGAGGAAGACCCCTGATGGGGCCATGGAGACTACCGGAGACGTCCAGAGGGCCCACGACACTGCTCATGAGCCCTGAAATCGCCAAAATGCCTTTTGGAGCTGCCAGAGGGCCCTCAGACGGCAGAAATGTCCCCCAAAGACGACGAAAGGGACACCTAAGACAACAGGGGGTCCGCTGAGATGACCAGAGGGGCCCCTGAAACTACTAACTGCCTTGAGGCGTCCAGACACCTACTGAAACGGCCAAAGGACTTAGAGCATTGTCATGGCCGCCTCTGTCACGGCAGAGAGGGAGACTTGTAGCGGGACCTTGCTACTGCCTGAAGAGCCTCTTAGACTGTTAAAATTCCCGAGGGACGACAGGAGGGAACCCGAGATAGCTTAAGTGCCCCTGATGCTACCAGATGGGTCCATGACACCGCTGGAAGTGTCCCTGAAACTGCCAAAGAAGCGCCTGAGACGTCCCGAGGGACACGTGGAACTGTAAAAGGAACCTGAGACATCTGGAGAACCTTAACACGGCAGACGGCCCGCGACCACCAAAAAAATAGCAAGAAAGTGTCCAGAAGCTATGATGAAACAGAGGGGCTTCTGGACTAGATACAGGCACATTTCAAAAAGAAAGAAGGACGCAACCTCCTAAAATCCCTCCGTTGCTGTCATATTTGGGTCAGTTTGTAGGAAAACAAAATGCATAATTTTCTCAAATGAGATGACGCGCTTGAATTCTTTCGGTTACTTTATGTGGCGAAAAAGAGCAAAATTACATGAAATGTTCCAGCGTCCAGCGTAGACACGAGAAGATCAAAGTTTTCCCATATCTGAAGAGCAAAAAAAAAAATGGGCTGGGGAGCCCTGGCAAGCCCCGGCGCTAACCACTCACCTCCCCTCTCTTGGCGAAATCCTGTATCCGTGATCTCCCCATCGTAGAGGTGTCATTTCGTGGAAGTGACTGGGGTAGGGGCGGCCGGGCCGGGAGCGCGAGCACCTAGCCTCGTTCCAAATGTGAGTTTCTCAACGGTATAAAACCGCTTATTTTGAACCACGGCAATTTCTGTTTTTACTTTTTGGTTATTATTTACCAGATAACAAACCACAAAACCAAATAACTGACCAAACTGCAAAGTCAGGTATCAATCTGGGGCCAAAATCACCTTTGGAAGGACAAAGATCCAAAATGAGAGCCACGACCCACGCTCAAAATGCAAATCGACATTCCTTCCACATCGGAACGCAACACTTCAGGCAACGGCTGACTTTACAAGAAATGCGTTGCGTGAAGTCAATTTTTTCCACATTCCGTAACCGTGTGACATATTACGCTGCGTCTGGAAATGTTTTGCCAGGGCAGAACACCAGCACCTTCATAGGATTCTTGTCTTAGTTAAACGCCATTTTTCTGTTTGCTCTCCATCTGGAAACGTTTCTTGGCTAGGAGGATCATTAGTTCCGAGACGCCCTCCCCGTGGTGCCTCCCTATGACCCTTTCCTCTTGGCCCTCCCAATGACCCCTCCTTCATCCCCTTTCCCATACCCCTTCCCTCGTGGCCCGACCTTTCCTCGTCGATCTCGCCATGAACCTTCCATCGTGGCCCTCCCCATGACTCCTCCCTCGTGGCCCTCTTCGCCAAGCCTGTCGTGGTGCCTCCTCTTGGTACCCCTCGTGGTGTCTCCTGGTGGTGTCGCTCGTGGCGCCTCCGCGTGGTAACCCTCGTGACGCCTTCCGTAGTTCCCACTCCTCGTGGTCCGTTCTCGCGGTGCCCCCGTATGGTGACGCCACCGTTGCTGGCATTTCTGTCGTACGATATGATTCGTTAGCTCGAAGTCTTCTGATCGAGCAGACTTCGATCAGATGTCGTGATGTGCTATTTCACTGTTCATTCAATCGTCCTCTGCGCACGCTCAGTCCTGACCCAAACGGAGTCCATCGAACGCAGTTTTAATTGCTTTGCATGTAGCGTGACTGCACCGGCACGCCCGTGTCCTCAAGAGGAGCCTAGATAGATAATTCTGATGTTTTTTTTTTTCAACGTTTCTTCCATCTAATACAACGTCCCTCTAGTTAATGCAGTATCATACACTGGACACAGGTCGTATACTAAATCGCACATCTTACATCCAGGGTATTCTGTCTGGCATACGGGGCTAGAACACCCTGGCCAGAAACCCAGAATACCCATATCCAAACAGCTCTCTGTGTGAAACAGTGGTGCCGATATAGGTGCGTTTTCCCCCTGCCCCGCTCCCTCTCCCCCCTCCCTCCACCAGCGAACCCCGGAGGGCGGTGGCCTCCCTCGGCGGCTGTTGAATACATGAATCATGGCGGACGCCCACTGTTTTTAGAAGCTTGATCAGTCCTGTCCATTTATCATTATATCTGGTTGTCGTACCTATGATCGAAGGTATGTATTTTTCAGTTGTTATATAACGCAATGTCATGCTTACAAATCCCTGCAACGTAGGAGGCCGTCCCAGATTTCTACGGAGGCACTTGTAATGTTTCCACAGAATACACATATCAAGGGTGCCTGGTCGAATTTTCGCGCTTGTTTTAGGAGTGCCCAAAATTGCAGCCTGTGGTGATAACTGAAGCCGTGCACCCAGCATTTGTCGAAGACTGATCCAGAAGTAATAAACCTTTGGGCAATACCAGAATATATGGGAAAGTGATTCTCTTTGTCCTGGACATATGTCACAGTCATTTGAGTCGCGGATACCACAGATTGCCAGGCGACTATTAGTCAGCCGTATGCTACGCGTTATTTTTAGCTGGAATCATCGAAACTTAAAATTCTCCGTGTTTTTATATAAACGTGAAAAGACTTCACGTCAAGAGATGTTCAAAGGGAAGTTAAGTTCCGTTTTCCACTTACTTGAGCTTTTGTGGGACATGCTATCTCTATATATGGTTAATCAAAATGATGTGTGCTCAGCTGGAGCATTTGGCGGTTTTCTTTATTTGTTCGAAACGTTCCGGCAGCACCTCTGATTCTGTTTTTTTCTGGACAAGGTCTGCCTCCATCCATCTGGAATCAAGGGCGTCAGTTTCTTTAAATGACTGGGTAAGTCGAGCAAAGGGCCCGACAATCTAACATCCCCCCAAATGTGGGTTTGTCAACTAATTTAGCCCACTTTATTTTAATCGACTGAAATTTATAGGGTTTTATGGCTTTTTCGAATAAAAAATTGGATACATCCCATATATATGCATATATATACATATATGTATGTATATGTGCATATACATATACATACACACCCATATATATATATATATATATATATATATATATATATATATATATATATATATAGGACAGAAAGATAGACACATCACTTTGTGTCTTGTTCTATGCTTTTCTGCCAGTCTTTTATCTACTGCGGCCGTTTCTTTCGTTGTTTTTGCGCATTTCCCTTTAAGGCCGGCAGGAAATATTGGAGGGGCCGAAACCAACATTGAAGGGGCCAAAATCAACATTGGGTGGGCCAGGGCCCTCTCAAAAGAATACAAATCGACACCCCTGTCTGGCATTACGGACAGAACGGCGCATCTCGTAAGAAAGTTGCCATAATTGTATTTCCATTAAAGTTCTGTTGGTTTTCTCAGCTTCCTTTCGTTTTTGTCGTGCAGGTCGATCATCTTCAGGATGCCTTAGTTGACCAGTTGGGGTTTGCATTGAGCTGATTTAAAACCAGGCAACAGCCTCTTCAGACCAAAATGGGGTGTTACCTACCGGTGGCATAGCTTGGCCATCACAGTGGAACATAGAAACGCCATTGCTAATGTAAATACTGTGTTGTACCATTGCCTTCCAACTGCTTTTCTAATCCGTATCAAGTGCCCTTTCCACTTAAGTCGTTTTTAGACTATCTGAACTGACATATCGGAATTTTTAGCCCTCCGTTTAATGCAGTATTTCTAAAGGTAGAAAGTTCCATTTTGTCTTTCTTGCCCCAGACAAAGTGGAACATTATGTTTTCAGTGATCTTTATCTATTGGGCAGTTGTAACAGAGTTTTCTGCTTGGCGTGATGGTTTGACTATTGGCGACCTCGTTTGTGCCAAATTTTTCTCTTCACCAGTACTTCTCTTTTTACAAGCTGTCCTTGCCAATTCTTCGTTTATTCATCAGACACAATCAGCTTCCATTTTCACCACCTATATTCTTGACGTCAAACACTGACCACTCACAGCACTTGTACTTCACTACGTCACGAGCGTTACGAGGTCCACCACATGTTGAGTCGGTAGATATATCGATACATACCGAACGAAAACCGGTCCTGCTTATATACTACCTACGAACAGAAATGATGAAAGGGGATGGTACAATTATGATATCATATACAACCAATCAGGAGGCGTTTTGCAATCCGAGTATTCTGGAAAGACTAGGCTTTAGCCAATGAACGGACGTGAGAACGCACGGAATTCAAAGAACTGGCTGATATAAGACGGATGCCAGAGCTCAGAAGCTTGCGCGGATGTAAACTATTTCAAGCTTGGAAAAAGGAAGTATCGGTTAACATTACGCATATGATTTCGCTAGCGGCATTGCGGCACTTTTAATGTACTTGAGGCGTTAATGTGTTTTCAGACGTCTTTGTCTGATTCTCTTCGGTGCCGACGCTGCGAAATAGAGTTGAAGGCATCTGGTAGCCTTAGACAGTCTTCACAAACCAAAGGTTTTTGAAAAGAAACCTCTACGATTTAGGAAAACTTAGAAAACATTGAAATTTGGAGGTTTTCTGATACGGCAACGTCAAAGCCAGGACGTGAACCGTTTTACAGCTGTTGCTTTCGGCATTGCCGTCATTGAATGAAGATGATAATAGAACTGAACTATTTCGAAAGACAAAAGCAGTAATCAATAATATTCAGTAGCAGCAGATTATTAGCAACTGATTATTATTGATTACTGCTTTTGTCTTTCGAAAAAGTTTAGTTCTATTATCATTTTCATTCTAGGTGTAAAGACATCTTATCTTGATATTACCGTCATTACATAAATTAACTGGGACAAGGCTTCGGATACCAGGACTTTTCCACATGTTGTGAGACCTCTCGATAACCATGGGCTTAGTTTTTCTTTAAATCGTTGTATTTCCTGTGTATAGTTAAATTCAGCAAAGTTCTTGCGATTTGGATATATCTCAACCCGCGCAGTGGAAGGGGGTTTTGCGCTAACGCGCACTGGAAAGGGCTGGTCCAAATTAAAGGACCCCCTCCTCCGATCTCAGAAACGGAAAGAGCTAGAAACATGAAATTTCGCGGGCAGGGTAGGGCTATAGTGATTACATTTTGTGCAGTTTGCATGATCCTAGGCCAATATCTTTAAGATCAAATGCTGTCGAAAACGTCAACCTTGGACACTTTCTTTGTCCGTACAGGCCGTTCCGTACAACTTTTCGAACGAAATGGAAAAAGGGTGTTTGTTTGAGCGTTAAGATGTGGAATACGACAACTTCCATCCATCCAACGTCTTGACTGAGGATTTCGGGCCGAGGTCATGTCAGGTCATTGACCTATGCCGTCATTTTTTCATCTTTTGCAGATCAGATTTCGAACAACACGGGATAGCCTGAATGTAAATGAGGGCGCTACACGCATCTTTCGACGTATTTTCAGCGAAGGTAGCCAACATCGGTACATTTGATCACTTCCAGCTTTTATATATATGTATCTATGCATATGTATATATGTATATGTGTATATATGTATATACATATGAGTATCAACGTGCCAAACGTATTCTTAGTCGGGTCTTTGAATGCATATTCCATAGAAATCGACATATTGCAAAGCAAATCTTTGGCCAGGTAACAAAACAGTTACCCTTGACCTTTGATGACCTTGACCTGCACTGACCCTGGTATATATAAGCGTATCCATGTGCGCACACGTGTTTTTATTAGAGTCATTGAATGCATATTTCACACAAATCGGCACATCGCAAAGCAAATCTGGACCAGGTCACAAGATATTTGACCTTTGACCTTCACTGACGCTGGTATATGTAAGTGTATCAGTGTGAGCACATGTGTTTTATTGGGGTCTCTGGGTGCATATTTCATACAAACCGACATGTTGCAAAGCAAATATGGAACAGGTCACAAGCTGGTTGACCTTGACCTCTGACGATCTTGACCCTTATTGACCCTGGCTTTGGTCTTGGTACATCACGATTTATGCGCGAATGAGGTCGCCTAATCGTGTTCAAACGGTAATCTTAGGTGGAACACTGGTCCTTTCACGAAGTTCCCATTTGTCAGCGACAACAGTTATTTTCGTTATGTTTGCTTAACTTCAAATGCTTCAAACTTCAAAAACGTTCGGCCGATTTTCGTTTTTTTGGCGTCAATCGACGAGTTATTCAATTGCCATAAATGTCACAAAGTAGCGCCAACCAGCTCCGATCCGTTCTCGAGATTTTCAGGGAAATCAGGGGGGGGGGACAAAAAGACCCCTCCCCCTTCCAGTGCGCTTGTTAATCCCCAGGTAATCTATAGGACCAAATTCCCATACCAATTCTATTTCGAGACAGGTGCCTCTCTGATGGCGTCGCCGGCTTCCTACCCAGCGCGCTGGGGCCTTTTGCTCGTCAACTTTGAGGCCTATTCGATAGAATTGCGGGAGACACCGAATGGATTCTTTCAACGATTCAGGTTGTCCATCTGTCATGATCAAGGTGTCGTCCGCATAGGCTGATGTCTTCACCTCGGTGTTACCAAATGTAATGCCTTTAGTGTGTGGGCTTTCCGAACCTTTTGCAACACGGGCTCAGTGCAAGGCGTAGGGTGCAGTTAAGTGGGCACCCCTGCTTTAAGTCTCGCAGTATTTTATATGGATCGGAAAGCTTGCCATTGAGCTGCACTTGTGCAGTGCTTGTCAGCCTCGGTTCTTTTTGGTAAACAATATTTGTCCATTTACAAAAATTTGTGCCAAAACCAAATTTGTGTAAAATGGCACGTAGATACTTCCATCCCACCGAATCATCAGCCTTTTGCCAGTCACAAAACATCTAAAGACCCGGAGGTTCCGATTCTTCCGCTGAGCTGATCAGGTCCAGTACAAGGCGTATATTTTCCCCGATGTATCTCCCTTTTATGAAACCAATCTGGTCTTCATGAAGGAGGCTCGCTTTACCCCTGCCCACTCGTATCCCAGCGCTTTGATAAGTATCTTAAAGCGGCAACGCTCCTCTGCAGTGCAGGAGGGATGTTATGATTTTCGTCGCTTTCTACAACACTCGCATGAATTACAGAGCTTAATTCCTCCCAGAATGGATTGTAAAAGTGGACAGTGATTCCGTCTGGGCCAAGACTTGTGGAACTTTTCATAGAGGATAGTGCATCTTGAAGTTCTCATTGTGTCATGTCGGTTTCTAAATCATGTTCTTGCTCGTTTGCGAACTAGGCGATGTTAGCTCAAAAAGTCGTCTGCGGTATTACGGGCTGAACTCCGGTACAATGTCTGAAAGAAACTCCTGCACTCTATCAACATTGCCGTGGTATCTTCTGTGTATTCGCCTGCTTTGGAGTGATTAAGCATCATTTCTTTTAACGCTGAAGTCCCATTTTGCTGTTTGTTTAGTAAATGAAAATAAGCAGTACCTCTCGTCCGCAAAGAGAGAGGTACCGTGTTTATCGGCGCTGGCGCGCCAATGAGCGCGGCGTCGCCTCATGTTATGTTTGGTCGTATTCTCTATCAGCTCCTGCCTTCTTTGTAGAAGTGTTACCGGTGACTCATATGTATCAGTGAGTTTTGCGTTTTCTGCTCGTGATGCCCTATTTTGGAAACAATTTATTCCGGCCTCTAATTCAGTAAGTTTCTCGATTCTTTTTTTCTTTTTGTGGCTAACATATTGGACTATCCATCCACGGAAAACACACAGCAATGTTTGCAAGATCAGGTTGGGCAACGTACCTTTGAGTTGTCCTGAATGATTTCGTGGCTTTTTCGCTTAGCCTCAACCAGAAAATTTCCAAAATGATTTAACATAATGGGCTCGGCATAGACCTTATTCAGCAACAACCATTTTGTTGTCCGACAGATATCCATCATCTATTTTTATTCTGAGTTTCTCGGATTGGTAGAGGAATAATTTATTTACGAGAAAGCAATGGCTGCGGGATTTGCAAACTGGGTTGTTGTAATTTGGAAATTTAAGTAGCAGTGACCTGGTCGAATCTCCATCAACAATTGCGTCCACCCCACAAGTCCGCAGATGGCGCTACCATCCAGCTGGCGCCATCAGATGGCGTTGGCTGTGGCTGTGCCATGTGTGAGCGTGGAGCATGAAATAATAATTTTCTGCCAGTTAAACGTCAGGGAAGCCAAAACCGGAACGCAGAAATCCAGCAATTTATATGTAGTGTTACGTAGAACTCAGGTGGCAGAGTCGTTTTGCAGTTCGCAATAAGCCTCGACGCGAATGATTCGGCGAAAGGCGGCGAAACCGAACTCCTGTTACTACCTGTCAGTAAGCAATGACATGCACTAGACCTCCACGGCACATAACATCTCAGTTGTTCAGCTGATAAACATCCAACTTGAGTAAGTTAAAGTTCTGATCGAGATGAAGTGGTGAGTAGGGTGGAATGTTCTTTCCGGGTCCCCGTCTGACCTCGACCTTTCTTCACAATCTTTGGCACAGCTTCACATCTTCTGCGAGTCCGGGCGACTAAATCGTATGTCAGCCGTGTCCCGAGGGTTGCTTATGCAGGGTCTTACCCGGTAGAGGTCAGTTTGCGGTGTAGTCTCTTGTGGCCTTGACCATGGGTCAAAATACTGGTAGCATATTCACCCTAACTTTGACCTAAATGTCATTGAAACCAGTCCCCACAAAAAAGCTTATTTTGGCCAATGTAAAGGGCAAAGGATGAGATCTGTCAGAATGTTCAGAGGATTTCTAATGTGCGTGTTGCTTAGATGATCTTCTGAACCCAGGCTTTTACACCGACAGGCCGCGCTGAAGTTCCAAATTCATCACCGGCAGAATAAATGGTGCCAAAGGCTGGGAACCAACTTCTGGGTAAAGTGACCCCTAGCACATGCGGTCCTCTTGCTGAAATTTTCCCTAGCACATAGACTGGTTTCATTCAGTCTCCACGACTCGCAAAAACATGATTAAGAATGACAAATAGGCCGTAAGTTTGGATCCGAAATAGTGGCAGTGATGTGACCACAAACTTTCAACCCCACACACACCCTACGGTCTCACCCTCATCACCAATTTTCGCCATTACTTGATTCATTTACAGATACGTTTTTAAACTTGGGCTCCGGCTGGTCAAATTCACAGGGTTTTGCGAGACACTTCTTCATCTCCATGTTCAGCTTCCCTTAACAGAATCCCGAATGCGCTACTTGATCTAGGTCAGACGGTGGCCTAGAGAGTGGCGTCAATCAGCGCAGCGCGTTCTGTTAGTAAACACCTTACTTTAGGTTGCGTGTTGCACCTGAACGCTGGTTCAGGAGTTCCCTGTTGTGGATATCGGGTTGACTGGACGGAAATGTATTATCCTACTCTTACCTGTCGATCTCTCTTTCGAATAACTCACGTAGTAACTACTCTGTCATATGCTGGACACTTTTGTAATGATCCAGTTTCACGTGTCATCGGTATGTTTCTTTCAAAACGTTTGGCGCGGAACAGAAAGCGGCGGAAGCAGCTGACTGCGGTGGCTCGCAGGAATATACGGAGGACCGGTTTTAATTGTGCGGGTTTTTAATTGTCCTGGCTCCGGTGCTATGGTGATCGCTCGTTGAATGAATATCAAGACTGCGTTTTATCAGTGTTCAGTGTAAATGTAAATTTGGCCCTGTCATGGACCACAATATTGTGAACGCAGTGACACGCATTTTAATTCAGCCTACTCAGACAGCCTTATATGCCAGTTCTCGCAATGATCGTTGCACGACCATAGTGCACAAAAATGTCTCGGGCCGCTAGAGAATAAATGTAGCACACGACTTTCGACTTCCACCTGGGAGAATTTGGACAATCCCAATATCACGACGTTGCCATACACTGGCGGATCGTTGAGGGAAGGATGCATCGGAGCCATAACCTCCATTTTCGATGGGAAAGGGGGCCAGCATGTCTGTTGGCCCCCTTTTCAAGCGGTGAAGCGTAGTTTCTTTTTGAATCCCTTTATAAAATACGCGTGTTAATTTTCGGAAATGGCGATATAAAGGAGGACGAAATCCGGGGACGTATCAACAGAGAGTAGGTTAGGTTCCATAGATGGAGATTTGACCCCCCTCAGTGCATAGCCTGGATCCGCTCTTGTTAACACACCACCTGAGCAGTGGCGTGTTTGAGCCGCCTACTGCTCCGGGCTCTGCGCACAGGTTCATTAGCGATGATGACAGGTCAACCGACCGGAGGCTCCAGGCTGTGCCGTCGGTGTCAGTCTGCAAACTCGACACAGTGACCCCGTCATCTCCCACCTCCCACACCGGCCGACGGGCGTGGCGTGGTAAAAACGCGAACCCCTGTCATCAGCCCGAGCTGTGCATAAAGTGGTGAACGCACCACCCCCAGCCGTCCAGCCCAGCTGTGCGTAAACTGGCGAACATTGGACCCCCAGCGGTCCGCTGCACCCCCCAGGCCATCCTCAGGGTGGCGCCGCACGTTTCGCCGGTGCGTCACGCGGCTCCCACGAAGACACCCGGTGAAACGTCGGCTAGCGGGGCTCCCGACTGACCTTGACCCCACGACTGGGGGCGCAGCCGCGTGCCTGAGAAACGCACCTGTCCGCGGGAGCGCGCCGGCGTCGTTCTGAGGTTTCACATTCGGAGGACGTTCATGATGGCAAGTGGTACTGCAATGCGGGCTCGAGGCGGTCTTCATGCGGCGATCAGTCGCGCAGCTGGCTGGGGTGCGGCGTAGTCGATTTTTCACTGGCCTACGCGCACGCTTCGGAAACTGTACGGAGCTGGAGATGGGTCCGAACCCAAACCGCGCCTGGCTGGCAATGATGTTTGGTTCTTGCCAGCCCAGCCAAACAGAGCACTCTTAAACGGCAAAAAGGAAACGGGCGTGTCCGAGGAAAGTGGGGTATTGACCGGCGAAATGGAGTCATGCAAAACATCGCTATCTCCGTCTGCGTGCTTGACACCACTGCTTTATTTGGGTGAACGCCGACTGCAATGAAAGCTATCCGTCACGTTAATCTCCGAGAAAAGGTACAGAGAAAACGATTCTTGACTTTCCTTCTGAAACAGCATTTCTGTTAATTTTTAAGGATGCGAACCATTCATTCAGGTTTGACATAACGGTAGCAAAATCAAGTCATGCATGACATCAAAGATAATGTGCACTGTTTGTATTTTAGAATAATGTGTGCATATTTATGCACCCATTGTGCACTCACATTATTTTAATCAGTGCATAAAGTGGGTGACTGAAGCTTACCATACTTGCTTAGTCAGTGATGTGCAAAGGAGGGAACTCGGACTAATCCGGCCTGAAATCGAAAACCTGTCGCATTGACACTGTCACAGTCGTGGTCGTTACTGAACCGCGAGAAGGAGGCCTCTCGCAGGACCAGATGTGCTCTCACTGTCGCGCGCTGCTGCCAGCGAAAATCGCCAAGGTCTCTTCCCGCGCTGTGGCCTGGATGTGGTTATCGCTGGATTTATGCGGGCGATCGACAGAAACGCCGACGCCTGGCAGTCGTAGCAGAGCAGAGACCTCAGCCTTGGGGACACGCCTACCGCTGCGCCTAGACGTTCTGCCGCCAAACAATGGCCGGCGGATTGTAGCAGGAACACGTAGACTGCACAGCACGTTGAAGGGACAAAGTGAATGGCTGTAACGGCGCATAGTACGGTTAGGGCGGCGGTCGTCCCTTGCCAGCCTTTGCATATTTCTGACAGGAACCCCTTGTGGTGTTGCGTGGAAAGACATTGTCCCAAAATGGTACAGACCTTGCCAACTTTAAAAACGTGCATACATTCAAGAAGGATAAAGTCATGCAACGTCATGAACGGAACAGTGAGGTCACCACGGGTCCATTTGTAGCGCGCGTTATGAGAGGTCTGTCGATGCCATAACGTTTACGGTCAAAGAATGCACGGTTATAGTTGTTTACTGTCACAAGCCAGACCATACGCCGAGTCTTCCTTCAACAAACAGAAACAATCAAATTCATCGACACCCGCGGCCCCACCGCGATGCCTTTTGCAGGACGTCGGCAACCACATGGCATTAAAGTGCAGTGCATACATTGAAATGTATCGTGATACACTTCTCACCAAACAATAGCTGGAATCTTAAAAAAGTTCTTAATTCATTTTCATGCACTGTGAGCTTGCTTGTGCGTGTTTTTCATTCCATTATTCTCAAGAGTGGTGTTCTCGTTCTTCGCCGTCTTTTACCACAATGTCGTTTGAATGCTCTGTATGAGGACAGCAAAGAACATCACGGGTAGGCGTGACATTTTAACTTGCAAATCCTGTTTAAATTTATAATATAAGTTTAAATTTATAATTCGCTCACTGCATCGCTATACAAACCAATACTTATATATTTTAAATATATGTCTTCGTTTGTCCCTCTAGCGATGCAGTGAGGGAACGCAGCGAACGGATGCTCTCATACAGCAGATGAAAACCAGGTACTTGTTTGACTGATTCCTTCCTTGTGATTCATTGATTGCTGGCTCGATTGCACATATGTCTCCCGGTTTATGCCTAAATGGCCAACAAATTGGGAACCCGGGGAAACGTCGTGAAGCCATGCAGTGCTAAGGCTAACTTTAAACCCTTAACACTATCTAAAAAATGTCAAAATCGTTCAGAGTTGAGGATGGGCTTCAACCTGTAACATTATCTAAAAATGAATAAAATGCATGCATGTGCAAATCATAATCGGCTGTGAAAAACTTGCCACAAATTACGTCAGGAAAATCCTTACTCATCCCCTTTACCGAAAAATGGGAATCGTTCACATTTTTCTTATTTCGTTCATTAATATTTCCATTTTTTTGAATAAAAATGTTGGCAACGACCTTCATTCCTCTGTGTAATAGTGGCGCGACAAAAAGCTTTCTGTCACCATGGCTGCTGCATTAGGTCGGACGTGCAAAACGCAGTGCGAATGTGGGGCATCCATTTCTCCAGCACCTGGTTCCAGAATGCATCATCGAGAGCAGGAAAACACATCCCAAGTATTATAAGTGTGCTGTTTTTGAAACGTTTCTGCGACTTAACATAAAAAACAAATGTTGCATTCTTTTGTCGTCACAAGTCACGAAAGACTTTGGTATCTTTCCAGAACGACATTTTACTGCAAATTCTTTCGGTTAAAGTGCTTATGCTGGAATACATGGGACGTTGAAAAGGACCATAGCCAAGGAAAGCGGCAGCACATGAGCCAGATCTCTACGGCTTGATTATGCATACGCCTGGCGGAAAAAATGGCTTCCAGCATCGAATTCGTGTTTGTGGGTAAGGAAGACAGAGGTCCAAAGACATCCTAAGCCAAAAATGTTTTGATCGAGTTTTGCCAAGTTCGTCGCGATAGAGACTGAGGCAGCATCGTAAGACTGTATCGATGGCTTTGTTGACAACGGCAATGCACGAAGTGTGCGAATGTGTAATATATGAGGCCCAGAGTATGAATTTCACAACACAGGCAGATGGGCAGAAAGTTTGAATGGTGATAGTACACCAGCGTCCGTTGAGCCTGCTACTTGAACTTAGCCTTTCACTGAATGATGGTAATGCAAAAGACCTGTGATATGCCGTGAAATGATATGCAAAGTGCTTCTGCGGCCATTCTGTGTCTGTCATATGATGTTGATTTATGTGCTGCATAATCGTGTTGCACTGAAAATAAAAGCTGCTTATCTATTCTGTATTATTTTTACGTTTTAAAGTAAAAGGTCGCCTTATGTGAACTTATAGTATCTAAATAGACGACTAGATATATCATTAGCGGTCGCATGACATCCATAATAATACTGAGAGATGTATTCATTATACATATTCAGGATGTGATCTAGTCTCAGGCAAAGCGAAGCAGAAACACACCACTTGTTCAACCACGACATGAGCACTGTTTACAGGTCATCGTTGTCTTAAGTGTCTTCAAGGAATATGTAGCGCCTTCTTTCTCAACACATCGCACCATCATTGCCAAAGCATAAGCAGCCAAACCATGGAACGTTGCCAATATTCATTAATTGCTCATTTAGACGAAAAAACGTTTTTTGTGTGTATACAAAGCAAACTCAACCTCATTCCATTGATGCTGGAGAAAAATACAACTGCTAAGTGCATAATAGGCCACGAGAGTACGCCAAGGTAACGCCAAGGTAAGAGTAACGCCAAAGGTATTTTAAACGCAAGTATGACGAAAAAGGATGCTGAAATTGAACTCTTCGGGATTTTACGGATCAGATGATGTATATGCTAAATCCGACAAAAGTTAGTTTACATGGTTCATCTTAAGGACATACTATTTTACACTATTTTACATCATGACATTTGTTAAGTGCGTATTTAATGTGCATGATCATATTAAGTACATACCAGGGCACGTGACCTAAATCAACGTACTTAAAATGCAAGTGTGACAAACAAAGATGCTGAAATTGAAATATTCGGGGTTTTGCGAATCAAAAAATGTATCTGGTATATGTGGTATGACTTATTTTGCATGGTACATCTCCTAGAAAATACACCCTTACTTACCATAAAAATCTGACGCCGAAGGCCATAACTCCCAAATTGCAAGCTTCACACGCCTAAAAATGTCAACCGTGTGTAGCGCCCGCGCCAACCTCTAAGACCAATTGACATCAAAATCTGTGAGATGAGGGTGCAAAATTATCCTTCCGACTGGTCAGTTGTGGACTTATACCCGTATCCGAGAAAAACGGCGCTGCTCTACGAATCTAATGCAACTTTACTACCGTCACGTTAAAAGCTAGCTGATGCTTGACAGACAGTCGGTTTTGAGTGGCAGCTTCTCATCGGGTAACTTCCCAGGCGGAAATCCACTTATTGTAGAACGGAAACAATTTTAAAGTATAAGGTGAGCGATTTTTACGTATTGCCTACCAATTATCGGAAATTTGCTTATTCCAACTGAATGAACATCAAAGAGCACGGAACCATCAGCAGCTGGCTCCCGACGTCTTGTTTATGGCAAGCGTGTCCTACCTAGCTCAAAATATACGTCCAATTTCGAGGAGAAACACAGAAGGCTTCGCTCATCATTTGCAACACAACTAGTCGTCCTGGTTTCGTCGAACCTTCACCAAGAGCCCTGTGACGATCTTGTTCAAAACCTGGCACACCTTCTCTATGTTAATGTTCTCGATGCCAATGCTACTGCATAGAGACGTCATTACTTTTGTTGTTTCCTTTCCTAGGTACAATTTGTGCTTCTGGATTTGCATTTACAAGTTAACTTTTACGGACTAAAGAAGCGGCTGATTTCGTACCAAACGGCCGATAGCCTGGTTACAATTGCCACGCACGTCTCCAGAACCTCTAGCCGAATCCACCCACTGAGGTCACAACTCCCCACTCTGCAGGCAAACGTACGGTCCATGGAAATCATGCGGCTGTGTTTCTTTTGCGGTCGGCCGGAGCGTGACATCACAAAATGAATGCACGGTAATGGTATGTTTTGGAAACGGCCGCGTGTCGTTGCGAACGGACCGTTTTGTCGTGCCGACGCTGGCATTGCGCGACCCCGCAGGCTCACGACGACCACGGTGGACGCGAGCGCGAGGCTCCATCCTGTGAACACGGGCCGGAGCGTCCATATTGGATGAGCGGACGAGGTTTGGTTTGGACGCAGTCTGCTGCCGCAGTCGCGACCGAAGGTGCCGAGAGGTCGCTGGAGAACTGCAGGATGTCGGAGCTGATTTGTCGAATCTGACGCCGAAGTATGTATCCGATGACGCGAAATTTTTCTGTCTTGTTAACATTGTACGAATGTTTTTTAGGCTCAATAGGCAGTTAAGTTCACGGAAACCTTCCCTGCCAAAGTCCTTATTGCGCCTTGAATGGCAGACAGGAAAGAAAACGCAAAAAAATGATAAATGATCAATTGATGGGACAAACAAAGAAATACAATTTTGCATCGCGTTTGGCGGAACATATCCAAACGAATGTACTAAAAGTGTCTCCAATGTTGTCCATTTCCGTGAAAATTGCTTAGAGCTTCAGAATCTGTATAAACATCTCTGTCGTTCCTAACTAACGGCAGGCAACCCATCGGGATCGGAGAGGCAAAGAGATTTCGGAGAAAAACAATAAACTGTTAGAAATGTTGGGAAAGGAGTGGCAAAAAGTGACAAAAGGTCTTCATTGTGCGTCTAGCCTTCCTCTGTTTCATGGCACCAGTGAACTGACCGTGCAAAGCCAGACATGAATGTCCCAGTGCAGTCTATTCTTGACGGAGTTCAAACCCATGAAAACCTTGGACAGCGCTCAACATAGAGCAATAGGAAACAGCACGTTCCTTCACCCAGCACTCCCTCACGGCTGCGAGTATGCCCCGCAGTCTGGTTATTCTTGGACGCACCCACTCGACTCGGCAACGACGCCAACTGTAGCCATGATCTCTAGGCAACCCAGTGCGTCGTAACGTGTGCTCTCTCTGCGAGTTGATGAGACTCGTGACAATGGCCGGTGCGTAAGATCGCCAGTAATGTCTCCCCCCGGCAGCAGGATGTAACTACCTCATTCCCGAGGCTAGATCCACCCTCCAGGATGTCCGTCTATGAAAACCCCATGTCTCGCCCCGAGCGGCGCATTGTTCTGCACAGACCGCCGGAGGTCATGGGGTGCCGAGGTGGGACCCTCAGAGCCGAAGGGCTAACGAGCTGTAGCGGGAACGAGCTGTCCAGCCGCGCAACGAGGCAGCTCCAAAAACACCGGACCGCCTCTGGCCGTCACGAATCGACGCGATCCGCCAACAGTCGCCATGGTCTGACACCAGTCACCATGATCCGTCATCAGGGAGTCAACATACGTCACCAGTCATCACGATCTGACACCAGTCACGACGGTCCGTCGCCAGAGTCTGACCGCAGTCGCTACGATGTGACAGCTGTCGTCACGATCTGACACCAGTCTCTATGACTCGTCTTCAGACGTCAACATTTGTCACCAGTCGTCACGATGTGCATCAGTCGCTACGATCCGTCATCAGACGTCAGTACTTGTCACCAGTCGCCACGATCTGACACCAGTCGTCGTGATCCGTCATCAGACGTCAACATTCGTCACCAGTCGTCACGATCTGACACCAACCACCATGGTCCGTCGCCACAACCTGGCAGCAGTCGCCACGATCCGTCACTAGTCGCCACGGTCCGTCACTAGTCGCCACGGTCCGTCACTAATTGCCACGGACCGTCACTAGTCACCTCAGTCCCTCAGCGGTGGCCTTCGGAAATGTTTGTTGTTCGTATCGACGGTCTGATGACCGTTCGTTTAGTAAATCACTATAGGCGTAATGGTGCGTTACAGTTCTGCTGTTCCATTGAAGAAAAAAACACGTCTCGACGCCTCTATCATTGATGAGCTGCCGTGAGTCGCCACGGGCCGTCACAAACAGTAACGAGCCGTCACGAACCGAACACGCCGCGAGCCCCATACATCACAACCAGCCGTCACGAAGCATCACGAGTTATCACGAGCCGTCACGGATCGCCGTGAACCGTAACAAACCATCAGGACCACTGCAGGCCGGACAGTCGCCACAGCCGAGCGACGGCTCCGGCCGGCGTCGTCGTCACGCGTGGACGTCACGCGGCCAGCCTTGAGCGTTCTGCCGGGTCGGCGGAGCGCCCCTGACCCCTGCTGCGCCTGCTATAAAGTGCACGAACAGGGCCGTCGGACGGCAGAAGGTGCCGGCAGACGGTGCCGCCGCGACGCCTGCGGCCCAGTCATGAGAATCACGGTAAGACACCGCCGCCTCGTTTTGAGAGTAGCGCGGAGGCGGATTTGTGAAGGCCAGGGAGCCCAACGAAGCTCATTACCGGACAGCAGCCAAAGGCATGCTGCGATATTCGTACATGCGGGTTCCAGAACAGGCCACGGCCCACTACCCAAAGGCTTGGCAAATACTTCCTCCTGTGTCGGATGCCAGTGCATGAAGTTTTCTTTCAGTTCCGCTATGATTATGGAAGACGTCAGCATATGGTTTCAACTGGACTGTCATAGGCAATGGCCGTGGTTGGGTACTTAACGTAGGAATGGTCATTGCCGAGCAGAGGTAATATATGTCAGCAAATTAGGACGCTAAAAATGGCCTTAGTATTAATTTTTAAGTGACGTTTGAACTGCGTGACTCCGAATTAGTTATGTGCTTAGAGGATTAAAAGATCTTCGTCTCTTATATAATGTGATATGGCTATCATATGGATAGTTTGCACGGAAGTCGCAGATGCATCCGATGTGTCCTCACGAACATTTCCTTGAATTTTCCCGTGACTTTAACGTGCTCGCTCGGTGTTCAACAACTCGGTCCGCCAATGTCCGTTACAGCGGACATTTGTAGACCGCTCCTGACCGTAGTTCTGTTGTCTCGACAGCGGTTCGCTCTCGGCTGCGGCCTGGTGGTCGCCCTGGCCGTGACCTGCGAGGCTGACGGCGGCTGGAGACCGATCACCGGAGGGCACGGCCAGTCCTCCGGCGGTCAGCCCGCGGTCGGGCACGCCGGGTCCTCCGGGGGCCGCGGATACACCGGATACGGCAGCTCCTTCAGATACGGCGCCGCCTCGTCCGGTGGCCACGGATCCTCCGGGTACAGCGGATCCTCGGGGATCCGAGGGTCGTCAGGGCACGGAGGCTCCGCTGGAGGCTATTCTGGGCACGGTGGTTCCGCAGGATACGGAGGAGGAGGCTCCGTCTCCGGAAGAGGCTACAAGTCCTCTGGGCACGGCGGCTCCTCGGGATACGGAGGAGGAAGCTCTAGCGGAGGCTACACATCCTCTGGGCACGGAGGCTCCTCAGGATACCGAGGAGGGTCTGTTGGGCGCCACCAGTCCACTGGGCAGCGTGGATCCTCGGGATATGGTGGAGTGTGGACGGGAGGTCAGGGTTCCTCGGGACACGGAAAGGGAGGGTCTGGAGGCCACGGCTCCTCAGGATACGGCGGAGGTGGGTTTGGGGGTCAGGGTTCCTCGGGATACATCAGGATAGGCTCTGGAGGCCACGGGTCCTCAGGATACGTGGGCGGTTGGTCAGGAGGTGGAGGGTCCTCCGGTTACGGCTCCTCCTCGGCAAGCTACAGGCCCTACGGCAGTCAGACTTCTGTTTGGTACGGGCGACCGTCCGGCGGAATCTCTGGCGGCTACGGAGGCCGCTACAGCAGCGGTTACGGCGGCGGCTACGGTGGCGGCTACGGTGGCGGCTACGGCAGCGGCTGGTCGTACGGCGGCGGAGGCGGCGGGTATTCCTCGCACGGCCACGGTGGCCGCGGCGCGTGGCAGGGCTACGGCCGGCGCCGGCACAGGCACGGCGGACCCAAGCGGCAGTTCAAGCGCCTGCTGGGCGGCATCAAGTCGTTCATTAAGGGCTTGTTCGGCGGCGGCAAGAAGCGAGGCCACCGAGGCCACGGCTGGCGGCAACCACGAGGATGGGGCCGCCACGGCTGACCGGATGTCCGTCGCGCGGGAGGGCTGCTGCTCCAGGTGGTGAATGCCGCCGTCAACGTGTCCGCCGAGGTCAACTCTTCAGAGTCCGGGACCTCAGAGGAATTTCATGTTTGTCCGTGTATTTGACGCAATTTTCCGCCTGACGTGAAGTTCTAAATAAGTCATCGTGAATGCTCCCACATAGGAATCATTCCGCCGTTGTTTTTTGTGACCGTCAACTCGTGTTCTACCGAACACTGGACAGCGACGGTGCCCAAATTACAACACACTGTACCAATTGCTTTTTAAAAGAGCATTGAATGAACATTTAACATCACATGCCCTGGATCACCAACGCGTTTTGATTCTTTCTTTTCATTTACAGCATACCTCGTAAGCTTGTAATGAATGTACGATATGGTCTTCTGTGGTACTTGAGCAGCTTTGGTATAGCTGTGTTCTTACAAATAAATGAAAAGAACACAGATTGCAATGCTGGTCCGATGGTAAAACAGTGACGCCACCAAAAGCAGGTTATAGTTCAAAGGATCCTGATTTTTTTGCATGCATTCGAACTTTTGCATTTTGTCACTAAAAGGGTTTTGGTTAAAAAACGTTATGTTTTCTGACGTCTTTTTAACCCTAACTTCTCTCCCATTTGTTTCTTTTATGAAACCTCTTGTTAAGCTCCTGTCGAAAAGCAAAGAGGTCGCTCTTACCTCCTCCATCATGACACTTTAATTAACTGATTCATTACTAATCTCTTAGTTCCATTGAATTCTTTATTCTATTGTCCAGTTTTTTAACTTCATTAAAACTTGGCTTAGGTGTTCGCGCGGCTTACTCCCAAGGCTAAAAAATGTGGTACTTACCAAGAGTACATGCAGATTGCTTTTGCCCAAATCTATATTTCGACCTGTTGCGCCATATATGTCGGAGCTAATCGTATTTGTGGACATTCAGCATCTGTCAACGCGTACGGAGTTGCGGTGGCGCATATGAGGTGACATTAAAATTGGCATGTATTTAGTTTGCGCATGGATGAAATCGTAGGGGACTGGAAAAATCTAGGTAGTGGTCACAAGTCTTAGTGCAACAGCGGTATACGACGACAATGGCCTCAAAACAGTATATGAGTGATTCGAAAAATCCATTTTTCTCTGTGGAAGACTCTGTTGACGACGACGAATTTTTGAGGCATCCTAAACATGGATCATCAGGTTACATGTTTCCTGAGCATCAGGCAAGGCAAAACAACCCTTTGGAAGACAGAAGGTTGCAACTGCAAGAGGAGAGAAGAAAAATTGAACAGCGAACATTGGATTCATCAAATCGATCTGTGGGCATGCTACAAGAATCAGAGCGAGCTGGCATTGAGACAGCTGAGGTTTGTTTACAGTGTGCTTTGAGTGGATTTGGTGAACAAATGGAAAGTTTCGTGATATTGGAATTTTGCGGTCATGGACTCTAGGGCTATCCAGGCAAAGTAAAATTATGGACATTAATGTTCATCTTCAGATGTCATGTGATGCCATGCCTTTGATGGAGTTCCTGTTGTTCACCTGTGACAGTTGACTGACACCAGTTGAAATATGGGTTTAACCAGTATTTGTGTCCATGTTTGAGGGATATGAAATTAGCAATGTCACTATCAATGTAAGCAAGGGCAAGTGATATATCAATACAGATAGCAAAAAACATTAATCAACAGCTACTGTACCAAAGTAATTACAATTATTGCACATCAGTTGGCAGTTAATGCAAAAAATGGATAGGGCTAAAGGTAAGTTTCTGCCCGACGAAATCGCAAACAATCCTTTGTATAATTGCCACCAATGTAAAGAATGTATCATCCTGTTTCTAACCGTACTTTCAATTACTTGATGTTCTAAAAAGTAACAACAAAATCGTAACGATAACGTACCACAGAGTAGTACCGTGCTGCAGTCGATTGGCGGAGAACAACATTATTCCGCGGCGGAAAATGTAGTGCCCCCAAGGTTAAGGTTATTGACATCAAGGATATGTAGACCCTGCATGCATCTTCAAGCGATTAATGACGTCATATATATGAAAATTCTATTCTGTTACCACAAACTGAACATGGAGGAACTGCTGAATTATTATGCCATTATATTATTGTATTAGATAATTGTTGGGATATCTGATATCAGTAATATTACATTATGACATTTGATACTCATTAGATAGGTTGCTAGGTTGGTTTGTGCTGGGCTAGGTTAGGTTAGGCTAGGTTAGGTTAGGTTAGGTTAGGTTAAGTTAGGTTACTATGTTAGGTTAGGGTAAATTTTTATTTATTGTTTTATTTCACTTCCTAATATTTTCCAGTTTTGTTCCGTGATTTCTTGTGCTGGGCTAGGTTAGATAAGGTTAGGTTAGGTTAGGTTAGGTTAGGTTAGGTTAGGTTAGGTTAAGTTAGGTTAAGCCAGGCTAGGCTAGGTTAGGTTAGGTTAGGTTAGGTTAGGTTAGGTTAGGCTAGGCTAGGTTAGGTTAGGTTTGGTTACTATGTTAGGTTAGGGTAAATTTTTATGTATTGTTTTATTTCACTTCCTAATATTTTCCAGTTTTGTTGCGCCATTTCTTTTTCAGATATTTTATCTCACTGCTTTTTATTTTTTGGCATTTTTCAAATTGCAACTACACTTTGCCATCTTCGTAATATTTTTACTTTTTATTATTATTGTTTATAATAATAATAATAATAATAACAATAATAATAATAATAATTATTGTTATTATTTTTACAACGGTTAACTTTTTTATTTTAGACAATTTATATCGCATTAGTTATTTCCCCCAAACTTTTTTATTACTCTTGATTGGACCTTGAGTCCCACCGACGACCAATCAGCGTCGAGATCTCACGTAAACAAACTATTCAACGCAGAAACATCAAAAATCCCTACGCGAGCGTCTGGCGGTTAGCATACCAGTGACGACGCAATCTGTTTCGGGGGAATTAATGTGTGTTTCAGATTTTTCCGGCTGAAATCGTAAGTAATACTTATCAGTATTGCATTTGAAATGCCATGCAACCACTACTATGATTATTTTCCCTTGAAGTAAGCGGTCAGTCAAAATCCTACTGTTGACCATGGATAGGTCAACAAGATATGTATCTTGTCTGTAATTAAAGGAAATGTTACACATCATAGCATTTGGCAACAGTCATTCCCTTGAAAAGATGTGAGATGTTCCCTTTAAAGCATAGCCCCTGTAACTGACCAAGCAGACAGTAATTAGTCCATATTGGAAAATGAAAAACTGCCCATATAAGACAAGGGGCATTACAAATTCTTGTTAACTGTAAATGAGGTATTTTCTGAGATTGTGTGGCAGTGTGGGAAACCTGGTATCGGTATTTTTCTTCCGGGTATTGGAGTACAAATAATCTTTTGGAGTATAAAA
The DNA here is from genome assembly GCA_030062745.1 of Capitulum mitella. Classification (NCBI taxonomy): domain Eukaryota; kingdom Metazoa; phylum Arthropoda; class Thecostraca; order Pollicipedomorpha; family Pollicipedidae; genus Capitulum; species Capitulum mitella. The sequence continues at coordinate 25,337,693 of CP099844.1, read as the reverse complement.
TGTCATACATTTATGTGAGAAACATGGACTAAGTGCTTTGCAAGCATCTGTGGCCAGCAGGGGCAGATCCAGCAGCTCTGTTTGGGGGAGGGGGCAAACCAATTTCCTGGGTCCTTATGGTAGAACAGCAGAGTTGTTGACCAGGGGGGTGGAAGGCAGCTGGCTGTGGGTTTGGGGTGTACTTTAGTGGCTGAGTATGGATGGTAAACTATCAACCAGGGGGGAAGGAGGAGTACTGGGCAACTTCAAACTCCAATTGAATAGGAATACCCATGTCTTTTGGGAGGAGGGGCAAATGTCTGTTTTGGAGTACAAATTTTTCTTGGAGTGTAAATTTTTTGGTGCTTCTTGACTCCAGAAAATGACATTTTTTCCAACACTGTTGTGTGGTTAAGTACATTGACATCTAATGTGAGAACATGGAAGCACTTTGATTGTGTGTCATCATTGGCATGAAAAGCTCAAGATAAGTTGTGATGGGACTGCTGGTCTTATTACAAAATGCAGATTTATATATGTCCTTTGCTGATTTATTGCCAAGGATCAAATACATTTTCTGTTTATGTTTATTTCTGCCAAGGACCTCATACATGCATAAATTGACCTTCAAATTAGAGATTTGTGGGAAGAAAATATATTAAGTGCATTAACCCTGTTCCTAGAGGCCCAGATGCTAAGGTCAATTCCTGGTAGGGGGGTGGATTTGACACCCAGTGGGATCTTGAGAACTACATGTATGATTTCATCGCAACAAATGGCAATCAATTTGCAATGATGTAAAGTACACTTTTAAAAAAGAAGTTTTCAAAAGTTTGAAAGGGGTGGAGATAAGGGGGCAAAAACATCAAAATTGGGCAAAGTTTTGGACTTCTTATAACCTCCATTGTTTATGGGTCAATTTTTATAAAATTGGCATGATTTGAGAGTTTATGAATGGGACTTTTGCCCTTGGTACACACATTTGGAATTTTTTGAACATTCATTGGCATTCACAGGGTTTCAAAAATAGGAGGATTAGTTTTTCAGCAACTGAGTGAACAAAAAAAGGTGAAAGCACCTTTTTGGCTTATGCTAGTCATGTTATGCTGAAGAAAATCATATTACAGTGTTTGCTTAATGTTAGAGCATAGCATAGCATGGCCTAGCATAGCAAGGACATGAAAAATGGGGAACTGTCATGGTCACATGCTCTTCAGATCAACTTGCAGCCTTGGACCTTAAATGACCTCCAGTGACATTGAAGTCACTTGGAATGATTTCATGTGCATTTAATATTACCTGTAAACCTTTCCAGTCATGTGAATTCACTCTGTTTCAAAAATTCCATTTTGTGGCTATTGTGATATGGGGTACATGTATTGACATTTCAGGCCATAGCTCCGTGACCCGACCTGATATCAACCTGAAACTTGATACACTAGCAGAGGGCACGTTCTTAAATCATATATATTCTGGGTTTGGCATTTTAAGAAATAATGCCAAAATTATTACAAAACCTAATTTTGATTTTTGACCTTGACCTGGCCTTGTAAAGTGATTTCAGATGAGCAAAATTGGACATACGCGTTGCCCAACCATTTAGGTATAAATCCATATAAAGTTCTAAGTTCTTTCTTAAAAATGCTGTTTTTGGCAGTCATTTTCCTTTTACCCTCAGCAGGGCCAAAAATGACCTGAAGTGCCTTACAAAAACGTCTGGCTCCGCCCCTGAGCAAAATAGAATTTCGAAATGTTGCCGCAGTACGTAGAGAGAATAGCTAGAAAAAGTCACCAAGTTTCGTGAAGCTGCGTCAAAAACCCTGGAATTGACAGGCAAAAAACTCGAAGGGGGCGGATTCTGCCCCCCTTCCAGGAATAGGGTTAATTGTGTCTGTTATATGCTTTAATGTACATGTAGTGCAGATCATGATCTGAGACATTTTCTAGATTGCGAACACTAACGTTTAGTTAGCGTTTTGTTGTTAGCATTTTGCAGTTAGCAGTTTGTTGTAGGACATGTTTCATGAACATGAAATGCAACTGTTGGATTTTAGGTTCTGTTATAGGGGCCGAAACTGTTTTTGTTAATTGCAGTGTATCTGAGTTCTCCCAAAATAGTTTCTGTTGTCAGTTGGGATGTAAAATCCTCACATAGTGCCGTTTATGTTTTCAGGAGCTGATTAGACAGAGAGAGCAGCTGGAGAACACAGAACGTCGGCTAGATGACATCAACGCAACACTAAATGTTAGCCAAAGGCACATCAGCAACATAAAGGTAAATGTTTTGTTTCACACATTTAAAATGCTTCAACCACCACTTGCTTAATAATATGTTATACCTCTGGCACTTTTAAAAATTTATTTGTAAAGTTCTGGTAGAACTGGAAGCCTGTATACACTGCTTCATTGTTTATGCATGACATGTTAAACCAGTGAGCCTTTTGATATCAATTTGATCTAGTATTTCAGACTGCAAACGTCGATCCTTCGGTGCTGTCGCCTGCGGTCGGCAGGCGGCGTCAGTGCCACACTGACCCCTTCCCCCTCCTCAGAGCGTGTTCAGCAGCTTGAAGAGCTACTTCGGCAGCCGCGGCTCGGCGGGCCAGGCGGAGGCGGCGCGGCCGGCCGGCGGCGGCGCCGTGCCGCCGTCGGCCCCGGAGGGCCGGCTCCAGCAGACGCTGCAGCGGACCGAGGCGGCCGCCGCCGGCCGGCCGGCCCAGCCGCACCCGGGCCTGCGCGTGCGCGGCCTGGACGACGCCAGCGCGGCCGGCGTCGACCCGTACGCCCACGTGGACGCCCAGCTGGACCAGAACCTGGGTGAGCGGCCGCCCTGGCCGGTGGTAGCGTTGTGGACGTGACCGTCGCCGACGTGGCAGGATTAGATGGGGTCAGTGATGTGGGATGGGTTTGAAGGCTTTCAGTAACGAGCCAGTGCTGTCCTGGTTAGTGCTACACACATGTTCGTGGGGTGATCGGAGAAGAAAACGTCTTGCCGTTTCATGGCGTTAGGCATGCCACGCAGAAGAATGTGTTCCGCTCTCTGTCGTCTACGATAATGCCGTTTTTTTCATTCACTTTTTTTCATTCACACAATTCACTCTGGTGACGTGGCGCGTCTGTCTCTGTCCGGCAGAGGACATGTGCTCGGGCCTGTCCCGGCTGCGCGGCCTGGCCGAGGGGCTCGGCGAGGAGATAGCGGACCAGAACCAGATGCTGGACCGCATCGGCACCAAGACGGACCGCGCTGACGTCCGTATCGGCTCTCAGAACAAGGACATGGTCCGCATGATGAAGAAGTAGTCTGGCGCCCCTTGGCAGACGGAAATCTGGACGAATGTGCGCAGCCAGTTTTGGTTCCAGCAGCACGTTTGATTCGCGTCGATTTCTTTGGATGACTTTCAAATTGCGTCAAACACTGGAGAAGCGCGCGATGTACCCCGTCGTTCCACCACGTGGTCGTCTCACGGACTTGTGACGTGGCCGGGAATCTGTGCGGGGTGGCTGGTATCCACGGCGGTTTTGGGGTAGAATCATGCGCCCGAGCTCGCCATCGCCGGCGTGCTGGTGGTCTGCGAGCAACACTCCCGTCATACATATCGTACATACCCCGGCCGCCTCGTGCCCCGCTTTAGTTATTTTTACTCCGGTGCTGTCTCCGGGCGTGGTGCACGCGATGCTGGTATGTATTTATGGGGCGCTCGCTGTATCTTTGTCACGACCAGCAGTCTTGTCGCACGCCGGCGACGGCGCCGCGCAGTCGGCGGTCGGCGGCTGCTCTGCCGTGAGGCCACATTAGCTCTCCGCAGTGGGAGCCACGCAGAAGGCAGCAGGCGATGACCCGCCGGAGAGGAAGCATTGTCTTTCCGGCGCGGGTCCTGCGTATGGACTCGTCTGTTTTGGATATCCGATGTATTCCTCGTATGGTCTGACGCCGAAGGGGCGCGAACCGGTGGACGTGGCACAGCAGGAACGTCGTGCTGGTGGTGAAGTATATGTTACACCCTGACCGGCAATAAAAGCGCTCTGCTATGTTATTCCTGTCGTTGGCGTTTCCACGGACCATTGGTGTGACAAATTTGGCCTCCCGAAAATGACGGATTATGCGATACTTGAGCTAAGTTTTGATGCGTGTGCAGCGAATACTCGTGATGTGATGTTACCAACTGAGAATACACCGTGCGCAAATGTAAATTTCCCGTTTATCGGAATTAGGTAGTGCATAAATATACATCTAAGGATCAGCTCCTGTATGCTCAGCGCTGGAAATTGCAATTGGAAGGATAGCACGAAGGGCGCATAGTGTTAATTACGTGAATGCCTGGAGTGTTTCATGCCCAGCGGATTCATAACCGCTGTACGTGTTTAAAGAAGAGCGACTTCTGTGCAGTTCCGTGTTTTAACTTACATGCTCGGTGGGAAACTGCATGCTGTTTGGAAACGAAAGGATCGCATTGTGTTTCAAATGCCTCACTATGGCGCGCTCCAATCGCTCCAATCCAATTGCGCTCCAATCCAATTATCAGCCCTGATAATCTTTCCAACTCACAGTTCGTGTAATGACAGCAGCGCGGGTCAAGAAATGTGCCGACTGCTGGAGACTGGTCGGACAGTTGCATGCAACCGATTGTTCCCTTATTAACAAGCGCACTAGAAAGTCTTTGTGCCCCCACCTGCTTTTCTTGGAAATCTCGGAGACGGATCGGAGCTGGTTGGTGCTACTTTGCGACATTTATGGCAACTGAATAACTCGTCGATTGACGCAGAAAATCGAAAAACGGCCTGAAATTTTCAAAGTTTCATGCAATTCAAGTCAAGCAGACATAACGAAAATAACGATTGTTGCTGACAAATGGGAACTTTGGGAAACGATTAGCGTTCTACCTAATGTTACCGCTTGAACACAATCATGCCATGTCATTTGGGCATAAGTGATGGATGTACTAAGACCAAAGACAGAGTCAATAATGGTCAAGGTCATCACAGGTCAAGGTCAATCAGCTTGTGGCCTGATGCAGATTTACTTTGCAACATGTCGGTTTGTATGAAATATGCATTTATCAGTGAGGGTTAAGGTCATCAAAGGTGAAGGTCAAATATCTTGTGACTTGGTCCAAATTTGCCTTGCGATATGCCGATTTGTATGAAATATACATTCAAAGACACTAATAAAAACACGTATACGCACATGGATACGCTTATATATGTCAGGGTCAGTGAAGACCAAGGTCACCAAAAGTCAAAAGTAACTATTTTATGACCTAGTCCAGATTTGGTTTGCAATATGTAGATTTGTATCAAATATGCATTCAAAGACCCTACTAAAAACACGTGTGGCACATTGATACTCATATGTATATGAATGAATACACATACATACATAAATACATAACAATAAACGCTGGAAGTGATCAGATGTACCGATGTTGGCTACCTTCTCTGAAAATTCGCCAGACGACGCGTGTAGCGCCCTCATTTACACTCGAGCTATTCCGTGCTGCTCGAAATCTGACTTGCAAAAGATGAAAAAATGACGCCATAGGTCAATGACCTGACATAACCTCGGCCCGAAATGCTGAGTCAAAACGTCAGATGAATGGAAGTTGTGTTCCACGTTTTATCGCTCAAACAAACACACTGTCCCGTTTCGTTCGGAAAGTCGTACGGAATGGCCTGTACGGGCCGAGAAAGTGTCCAAAGTGTCCATGTCCTTTGCGACCCCATTAGACCTTGAAGATGTTAACCTAGGGTCATGGAAATCGCACACAATGTAAATAATTATGGCCCCACCCTGTTTATAGATTTTCATATCTCTAGCCCCTTTCGTTTCCGAGATCTAAGGGGGGCACTTTTGCGCCCCCTTCCAGTGCGCGCTAGCGCGAAACCCCCTTCCACGGCGTGGTTTAATGCAGTCTTGCTATACAAGACACCATTTTCGCCTCGTGCTCAACGTCAAAATTTCAAGGAATTTTTATTCTTTATTAACCATGTTTAAGGGTAGTGGTGGCACAACGGAATGCCGAAGTCTTATCAAAATGTGTTCTTTCGTTTTTTTTTCATAACTGCCGACCTAGCGCTCAGACTACACATCAAGAGAGCTTCCAACAAGTGGCCTCACGCCAACTGCATGCCTGACATCTGAAGCCAGCATGCCTTCAACTCACCATGTCACGTTTGTGTGCGTTCATATGCGTTCATGTCCCTCTTCCCAGCCCAACAGAATCTCCATCTGTGGCCGCGCTCGATGCTGCGTCGTGCCGAACTGATCGCGAGCGCCATCACGTTGAACTGACGTTGACGTGCTGCGTGTGTTCGTGGCTCAGTTGGTCGAAGCGCTTGGATGACAGATGCATTTTTGGTTTTCATTTTATTTTATTTTTCAGTTTCATGCCCGAATGATTTCTTCGTGGTGATATCCCATGCCAGACATTGTGCTAAGAAGAGCTTGTTGCATACACTCTGAACGAACCCACATGCAATTCCGATCGACGACATACGTATTTTACGGTAGCAGATTGACGCTTGGTCATGGATACGATGACACCGTGAGGCGGTCAGTAGGAACCTCGACTGGCTGTTTACCAGTCGATCTGCGAGTCAAGTATCGAGCGTCGGACGATCCGAACCCACGCTACCAGAGTGGGGAGAAACGTTCTCCCAATTTAGTCACCGAGCACGACGAAAAATTTAAAGCCTGCTTTGCGCACTCCACGTTAGTAAATGGGCCCACTTTTCGTCAGAACGAAAACAAGAATGTCGCGTACCGCTTGGCCGGCACCGACCAATGGCGTCACTTTCCGTCGGGGCGGGCCGGGCCGGCCGGGCGGCCGGCTCAGTCCATGTTGCGGTGGATCCAATCGAGCATGCTGCTGACGTCGGCGTACACGCCGGGCAGGCCGGGCGAGGCGCAGCGCACGCCCCAGCTGACGGCGCCGGCCAGACGGAGCTGGTCGGCGCGGCTGGCGTCGCGCACGGCGCGGCCGTCGGCGCGGCACACCAGCGGGCCGCCGCTATCGCCCTGGCACGAGTCGCGCTCGCCGCCGCCGGCGCACAGCATCGTGTCGTAGATGGTGTAGTTCTGCGGCCTGGAATAGCGTTCAGCGCGGTGACGTCGTGGCCCGGGACGACGAGAGAAGGGAATGGCATGGGACGGGGACGGCTGGGCCGGCTGTCCGGCCTTTGTCCAATCCGCTGCTGCGCCACGTAAAAATGCGGTTTTTGTGAAACAGGAGCAATGCCCGCTGACGATCATCGCCCTCCGCGGTGTGCGTCATAGAGGCTACGCCTTTTCCATCAGTAGAACATTTCTAATGCGTCTCTGTGTGACGAGTTACAGGTAACGTGTTGCAGGCCACTGCGTCCGTCTGTGGGTTGCTCTTCCGCAGCACAGGGACGATCTCCTGCGCTCGGCACCAGAAAGGACGACGACGCTCACCCGTACGCCTTCTGGCAGTCGGAGGTTGACCGGGCGATCACCGTGGCCTTCTGCAGGCGGCTGACGGGGCCGCCGCCGAAGCCGGTGGTGCCCCAGCCCAGCACCATGCACTCGGTGTCGGGCGCCGGGCTCTGTTCTGCCAGCCGAATGAACTCGCCCGTAGCTCGCGTCGACGGATTCTGCGGCTCCTCCAGCTTGATCAGCGCCAGGTCGTTGTATTTCTCGGTGCTGCGAACGGCGCGCGCTACGCAGTGAGCGCCTCGTGCAATGACGACTTTTCATGAACGCAGTAAGGGGTTGAATATCGAACGGGAGAGTTATCGAGTGGCAAAACGTCGAACATGGATGAATACAGAATACGGATATTTATCGAAATGGAAGGCAAAGAAGGTCAGTCTCACAGAAACATGTAAACGTAAAATATCGGACAGGAAAAAATATCGAGGGATGCAACGTCCGAAAGGGTACAATATTCGAATGACAAAATACCGTAAAGGATTGGAAGGTATCTTACCTTGATGACTGTCTGAGTTCCAAAATTTTGCATGACAAGATATAGAAAGTGAAGAAATTTCACGCCTAAGGGCGCAGCCAGGATTTTCTCAAGGAGGTGGAGCTCAGTGTGAACTGAAATCATACGAAAACCGCCTGCCGGGAAGATAATGTGCAATGGTTTTCGCAAAAATTTGGGCCTAAGGGGGGGGGGGCGGGCCTTCCTTGGCTGCGCCTGTAGTAACACCAATAACCCCTAAAGGATATTGTAGGAAGGGGCATTGGTAGGAAACTCGTCAGTATTTCGGTGTATGGTGCCTTGTGTTGGTGCAATATTCCAGGCTGTGAGTTTTTTCCGTTCTTCTGTCGTAGCTGTCCGTTGCGTCTTAGCTCTGACCATTGCCGATATATCCGGCCGAGAGGGCAGTCATCCGCGACGCAAGGGAAATACTTCTTAGTCTACCGACACTGCTTTTTGGAGATGGAAACGCCCCGCTAACAGTGATTGCAGCTTTGATGACAGAAAATCTGTGAGACGGTGGATGGACTGGGAAAGTGGCATTTTTTCCGGAAAGGCCGCCGAAGAAAAAGGAAGAAAAGAAAGGAAATTAAAACAAAAGGCATATGCGCCCAAGGACATACAACATGTACGCCAGTACTCCTATGGCATGCGTTGACTGATATACCATCAGCTCCAATGGCACAACCAGAACTTTTTTGGCGGGGGGGGGGGGCTCCCTTCAGCATAGTACTCATTGAAACCAGATGGACCTTGGAAAACTTCACCCAATCCTCGAAAGAGCTTTTCACTTCGATAGCCATCCCGATGCTTTATCCCCTTTTACCCCCTTGTCCCCTTCATCCCCCTTCAAGATATTTTGTGATTTGACATTTTATTCATCTGGACTCGATATTTTTCTCCGGGACATTTTTTGGTATTTCTGTAATAGCTTCTTTCAAATATGCATCGCAGATTCGACATTTAGTAATTCATTCGTAATTCGTTCCATATTTATCTTCGTAAGCAATTGTCTTGTTCATCTCTGTGCCCAACCATTTCTCCATATCTCTGAACATTGGTCGCAGCCACGCCTCGTCTTTCTGTATATGTTTTATGTAGTTTTTGATATGTTTAAACAGCATTGTAGTGTTTTATCATCACACCGATAAACGCCAAAGATTTTCCCAGCTCAAAAAGCTCCTCCCTCCTCCTCCACCCAACCTACCCAACACCTGCGGTCTGCTGACATTCCCCAAACTTCACGAGACGATGTTTTAGGGTCTCGTTTTTCTCCGCCCCCAGGTGTTCCTCGCTCGGGACGCCGGCACTACATCGCTACAGATTTTGCCGTACAGTTTCGGAAGCCGCGCGTCATCGCCACATGTACGGTTTCCCGGCCTCGGAGCGGCACGTTATGGCGAAACCGCCGACCGCGGCCGCACCTGTGGCACAGCGCCGGAGGGCGCGGGCGGCGACCTCTCCAGCCGCTCACCTGTCGTAGTCAGCCACAATGACCTTGGTCGGAAGACGGACCTGCAGGCCGGCCTGGCTCAGGTCCGTGCCGCCCGTCACCACCTGGAAGTTGCTCTTGTCCCTGCCGGCATCCAGCGCGTTCAGGAAGAGGCAGCGCGCCCGGTGTCACGCACCGCACATTATTCGCCGCACAAGACACTAGAAATATATCACAGGTCGTGGAGCAGTGGTAACAGGACCGCGAGGCTTCACTGAAACCGTGTCAAGGTCTATGCTACGTGAAGAAAAGTTTCTCCTCGAAACATTCAGCTGTGTCGGCTGCAGTGTAGCAGATGGCGCAACGGGACGATATGCATAAATTTGGGGTGCTTCGGGCATGCTGATGAAGATAGCTGTGAAACGTAATCATGGGAGCAGCAAAAGCGGAGTGTTTTCAGAACTGCGAGAACCAAACCTACTATTCAAGTAAATTCGCAGGGCCGCCCCGTTTTCACCATCAATACCTGAGAGACACTACAGCAATATCCATGACCAATTTTCTCACCGTATGATTCTCTGTTCAAAAGCAGCACACTTTTATGACTTATATCACAGAAATGCCTACTATGCTTCTCTCACGGTAGCACCATAGAAAGCGCGAATAAAACTGTACCGTGAACACGCTGCACCTTACCGTGCACCACTGGCCTACATTACACGGCCAAAAATAAACAGATTTACCTCCACACTTAGAGCAGAACAAGTTACAAAACCAATACATTCTTCTTCTGTTGTTCCTCTCTTCTTTTAAAACGTTTAACGTTTAAGAAAGAACGTTTCACTTTGTCTATACCTCTGCGAAAATTATTTTCATACCAAAATAGTAGCAAATCATTTGAGTGCATATCGGTCACGTGCTGCACCTGGACCACTGTGAGGCCTTTCTGGTCGAGTTCTCGAGTGCAGACACTCGCACGGATCTCTTGCACTGTGGCTACTCACATGCTCATCATGCAGTGGGCGGCCGTCAGCACCCAGTAGTCGTTGAGGACGGTGGCGCCGCAAAAGTGGTTGTTGGAGTTGCGGAACTGCAGGGACGCCACCCATTTCACGGTGTCTGGAACGCATCACAGTAGAAGATCTAGCCAAAAACAAAATTAACAGTAGGCACAGCGAATCCGTACATTCAAAAATAATCCAATGTTGCCTACATTAAAATGCCGTTTCCGTCGCCCAAACGGTGCGATGAGAGGGTCGGTCCCGACCATTTTGTCAGCGGCAGCTTTCGCGGTTCTACGCTGAGCGTCAAATGACTCAAACCAAGTTAAACCAAACCTCCAGAGCAAACGGACAAAACTCGCAGTTCCAGGACTAGCGTCAAGCGCCTGTCACACAGCGGACTCTTGTCCAGCCCCTTTCCATCAGGCCACGGTGGCAACGTCTCGCAGCAATTACAACGAATTTGGCTGCTAAACCAAAACGATGGGTTGCTTGGTGATCACGAGTTTTTGTCACTACCCTCAAAACTGTATCGCCCTTTTTTAAGAACGGTTCTGATGCATACACATACAACTCTGCCATTTCATTTCTATTTTTTTGCAGGATGTGACACGCGGAGAAGCAGCACCAACGCTCTGGTTCACTGCTTCTCGTGAATTCCGCTACCCTCCATCTCATTGTCGTTATTCACTGTGGTGTCCCTCACCATCCTCCACATGACATCTGTCCACCTTGCCGTCGTCCACACCACCTTCATCCATCCCACCTCCGTCCATCACACCGCTTCCATCCACCCAATCCACGCCCACTTTGATCCCACCCACCCCGCCTCCATCCACCTCACCAAATCCGCCTAACCCCTACCCGTATCCTTCCACCTCACCTCCACCCACTCCATGAACTCCCATCTCACCTTTGTCCACCTCCGTCCCGCCGACGACGCGGTCAGCCCTGTGGAGCGGCCGGTCGCTGCGGCCGGACACCGCCCGCGGCGACCGGCGCGGCGCGCGCGCGGCGGCCAGCGGCAGCAGCAGCAGAAGCAGCGGAAGCAGATGACGCATCGCTGGGCGGCGGCCGCAGGGGAATGGCGCCGCCGCGCTGGCCCGACCGCGGCCGGCCGAACATGTGGCCCATTGTTCGTGGTGTTCCGGCTCAGGTGCATGCACGGCCGCCGACGGCCGGCCACAGGTGTGTGCGACCCGAGTTGTGACGGCGCCGGCCGTGACGTCACGGGCGTGATTGGAGGCCGCCGCCGCAGTTGGAGGCGGGAGGTCGTGCGTCACCGCGCAAGACCACAAGGAGGGAGTTCGTCTGCGCAACCGCAGGTGTGCGTCGTACGGAGGAGGGAAAAAGGGAGGCCTCGCCGAACTTTGGATTACGCAGGGAAGTCAGCTGAACTCGTTTTGGTGAACAAATTATATGCAGGTTATATAATAACGCGAGGTTGAGACTGAAAACCCTTGCTTTGGGGCTACAGCATCAAAAATCCTTAAAAATATGCCTATGCCCATCTACCTCTACGATACAGTATTTCATTTTCTGTTGCCTTTTTGGGCGGGGGGAAGGTTCTAAAACTTTGTCAAGGTCGCGTCCCAACCACCAGTAAATCATATTCAGGATGTCTGTGATTATTTCTTTTTCATAATATGGAGTTTTGTGTCCAAAACGAATTAATTCCTGGGCAGAAGGGAGCAGCACATATTTTATGTAATACACAGTCACCCATAATTTTTGCCATGAGTTTCGGCGGCAGGGCTTTGATGAATTCGGGATTTTTGGCAATTTGTGATATTGAGATTAGCTTGAGTAAAGCACGCAAGGAAAAGGGAATGGTGCAAAGGGATTCGGATCAGGCGAGCACACGGGAGGGGGGGGGAGGCAAAGGAAGCGTGCGCCTCTCCCGACCGAGAACCGCACAAGTACCTCTGTACTCAAAGACGCTCTTGCTCCACTGAACGCGTCCCTGCTGACTTCTTCTTAGCTAAAGCTGCCTTTTCCAACGAAGATGCCCCTGTACCAACAAAAGCACCCACCCACCTGCAGGCGGGTCCCAGTCACTTTCTACCGAAGGTGCCCCGTCCACAGAAGGCCTCTCTGGTATCAACGGCTCCCTTCCCTCCTGAACGCGCCCCTTACAGCCAAAAGGTCCCCTCCCCCCCTCCCCACTGGAGGCCAACGGTGCCCCTTTTTAACCGAAAGCGGCCCCGCCTGTACAGCAAGTAATTGTCTAGTGTCAAAGACGTCCATTCCCAACTGAAGGCGCCCCTGCCCTATACTAGGCACTTCTAGTGTCAAAGGCCCACATGAAGGCGGCCAGGAGGACCGTAGCAGGAAGGCTTGCTACGTTTCTGTCCTTAACTCCGTGGCCAGTCCCTTCCAGTCGGGGCCTCTCGCCGTAAACCTGCCCCTAGGCGGCGCCCGTCAGTGCCGCAGTGCGATAGTGCACTAGACCCCGGCCGGGGGACCCCGGGGCCTGTGGGCAATCACGCGCAGATATGTATGAACTACACTACATTAATACTGTATTAAGCTCAGTGCATAAATGACGATTACCGATCATACAATGCAAAGATGACGATTGCCCAACCCATAAGATGACGATTACCAATCATTTGGTGGGTGCAAATTTGGCTAGAGCTTCTTCGATCTCTCAGACCATTGCGGAGCTATTGGATTAAGGGATAAGGGAACGCGACGCTTAGAAGTGCTGGATACAGAAGGTTTAGAAATTAAGGGTCGAAAAACGGGGATAAGAGCCAGGGTACAATGCCGCTGGGCGAAATGAGGAGCGGGATGCCCCAATCAACTCGTTCAAACCGTCTAAAACATTATGTCTGAAACAGATGTCCAGTGCACGAGGTGCTGGGTTCAGACGAAAGATCAACGGCAGCAAAAACAGCGTACAATTACGATGGCGATGAAAATCATCAGTTGTAAAAAAGAGCTATGCGTAGTTTGGCCGGCAGCCAAACACGAATCATGTACGCAAAAGAAAGCAAAGAGTGATTAACGCAACTACATCTATTGACAGAAAAGTTAAGAATCGAACTTGATTAAAAACTATCTGTTGATCGAAAGACTAACCATGCGACGGGCGCCCCGCCCTTACTGGTGACAGACGAAACTAGAGCGGCGACACGAAATGTGCACATGTTGTGACGTCGCCTAGCCACAGGCCGCACATGACGCTCCCAGGGGAAAGCCCCTCGATCGAAATTCCTGGATCTGCCCACGGTTTGGACTCCAGAACTTATGAAGCATGGGAAGAAAATCTAACAAACTTACGGGACAACTAGTGGTCCTCATGACACAAGAATTGGCATTACGGAGCCTGGGTATTTCAGTCCGGAGAGGAACGCGGTCATCTGACATCGTGCGGCGTGCGAAATACTTAGCTAAGCATTCCCCATGTTTGCTCGTCTGGAACCTGTGATGACGCTCTTGCATAAACCCGCGAACAAAAGTCAGACACTACCGAAACCTGCGTATCAAGGGAAATATAAACAGGTGAAACATTTTTAGAGAATCAGAAGTTGATTGTATGTTAATCTATTTATCATGATTTAATTATCCTTTTTGTTCTCACAGCCCCGCCTTGCGTTAGTATATAGCGTCACGCCTGTTTGATAGATTTAAACCGTGGTTAATTAACACAGCTCTGCTGGCGCCAGGCTCATGAACCTTGCAGCAAGTCCAAGATGCGCCTTTACTTTGTCCACGGTCCGTCCATGGTTTGTTCCCAGAGGAAAACTGGTGACACCGCCCCTGGCGGTCCGCTGACCATGACGCAGAAAAAATGAGACGCCGACTTAACCAGAGGCCCGCGCGCTAATCAGACCCAGTGGTCGCCTGGACTGTCGGGCGAGCGGCGTCGCTGCACAATGGTGGGATCTGTGTGCGGTGTTTTGCGTTAGGGTGATGCGTTGAGTGGTGGCAGAGCGTTTGAGAGGCCAGTTTAGGTACTTCGATGTCCACATTTTGCTGGTGACAGACAAGCGCAGCACCGACGAGAAGACTGGTTGACGCGCCGGGCAGGGACCTGAACTGCCATTCAGGTACGGATGGTTTGCGATGTGGTTTGCCACTTTTTGGTTTACAGACAGTTTGCGGTGTCTGCACTTGATAGCACAGCGGCTTGGTTCTGTTGGGTACAATTCGTGGCATTGTACGAATACGCTTCCTATCAGGCACCCCGGCGAAGGAAACAGGTTCCAGTTTGATATCCAAGCACAAACCCTGCTCTGGAGATGCCCTGGTTTGTAGTTTGGCCACCAACGCTCCGTATATCAGCGTGCGGTACACCACGGGCATTATGGTGGTGTGTATCGCTGCTAGCGACAGCGAACGTAGAATTCTGAAGTGGAAACAGTGCAGCTTAGGTCAGATCAGGGGTGTTGATTTGTATTCTTTTGAGAAGGCCCTCGCCAACCCAGTGTTGATTTGGGCCCCTCCATTTTGGTTTGTCCCCTCAAAATAATTCCCGCCGGTTTTAAAGGGAAATTAATAATAATAACGAAAAGAACGGCCACAGTAGATAAGAGATAGGCAGGAAATAAACGGTAAAGTCTAAAGCGATGCATTTATATATCTTTCTGTCTTCTATCTGTCAGTGGCGGCGGAGGTGTCCGGACAAAACGGCGAAATGTAAGAATGGCAAGTCCCTTTTAGCGAATGTCAGATAGGGAATGTTGAATGGCGACATGGCAAAAGGCGACGAGTTAAAATGGTGACTGGCCGAATGGGGAACGGCAAAATGGCGAAATGTAAAAATGACGACACGTTAAAATGGTGACTGGCGAGACGGCGAACGTCTAAATGGCGACATGTTAAAATGGCGACAAGCCAAAATGGCGAATGGCCAAATGGCGAACGACCCAACGGCGACAGGTAAAAAAGGCGAAATGCCAAAATGGCGAACGGCAAAGTGGCGACACGTGAAAAGGCGACGTGCCAAGATGGCGGATAAAATGGGGAATGGTTAAACGGCAAACGGCAAAACGACAACATGTACAAAAGCGATATGCCAGAATGGCCAAAGAACAAATGCGAATGACAAAATGACGACATTTCTTAGTATAAATTATGCCTGAATGTCTTACCTAGATGGGTTTGGGCTCAGATTAATGTCGAGCAGATCATGTTGCCTGTACCTTGAACCCATCGTTCAGCGGTGAAACTCATTGACGGGCGGTCTTCGTTGCCTAAAGCCTAAAGGCGCTGTTAGTAGGTACTGACGGTGCGTAAAGATGCACTGAAGCGTTCTCGATAGTCCGGGCCCGATAGAGTGCCCCAGCTCCGTGGTACCCTGGCGTAACGGCCAAGAGCGAGATGAGTGAGGCAGACAGAGTGCTGAGGACTGTTCCATTCCCCGCTCCGAATCTGTCACGTGACACAAGCCAACATCCATGATGCTCTTTTGGGGGAGGGGAATTGATAGTGACGACAGCTATCGATTGCCATTCGATTTTGTTTCCAGCCGCATTGCTAGTTGCTGAGATAACAGATGGAGGGCGTTATAAGCAACTTCAGACTAAGTACCTCATGCCCTGCGGATAAGGTCAAACATTTGGGTCTCCTGGCACCGGGTTCGAGTCCCGGAGGAGGCTCATTATTATACAGTGACCAGCTGGCTAACTAGAGAGGGCTCCCCTGGCACGGGGCAACCATGTCCATTTATCAGTTTATCGGTCGTTTCGCCATACATCCGTTCGGCATTTTCACATGTTGACAATTTACACGTTGCCATTCGCCCGTCCACCATTTAGCCGTTCGCCATTTTGGTATGTCGCCTTTTTACACGTCACCATATGGTCATTCGCCATTTAGCCGTTCGCCATTTTGGCGTGTAGCCATTTTTCCATGTCGCCAATTGACCATTCGCTATTTGGCCGTTCGCCATTTTAGCACGTCGCCATTTTTACGTGTCGCCGTTTAGCCTGCGCCATCTAGCATTTAACAAAAAGGCATTCGCCATTTTACCCCAGAGCCGGTGGCGGGGCCTTTCCAGGTACGGGGAGCAAGCCAGTTTTTGTAACTCGTTTCTTTCCATGCAGCGCCATGGAACGCCAACGCCAACGCCAACGGGTAGGTGTTAAATTTCGACTGGAGATGGGGTAACTATCCCCTGCCCCCCTAATCTGCCGCCCCTGCTATATATATATATATATACCCATGGTCCCCGCCACAGGGGGGGGGGACGGAGGATACATCCCCTCCAGCCATCCGATTGGGGCATTGAACCTCCCCAGTGACTGCAGAAGGTAAGCTCCAATATTTATGCCAGAAAAGCCTATGCTGCTTTTACCGGATACTGCAGGAAACAAAAAAAAACTTATTTTGTGTTTTTTTCTTTCCGCTGTTGAATCTGGCAGTAAATGACAGCTATATTGATGTGTAAAAACGATGCAATGCGAGGCAGGACTAAGCATGGGCACCTGCATACTAGAACTTGTGCAACGGCTGCAGGACCAGAATGGATGTAAGAGATGTCTTTAATAAGAACGTAGGGGAATTTTGGGTAATATCGAACGGTTAACTTAAGGGCCCTGCAACTTTTTTTCGGCCGCTGCATTTGAAGCTGCATTGATTTGCAACCTAGACCGACTTCTCCCCTTCATTTCAGTTTATTTTTAAGCAATTGTTGCCTTCCAAATAGTCATAGTGGAAACAATTTGGTATTATTGAACAGCGTCACAAAATCCGGACGGGCGTCCGATTTTACCCGGTGAACGTGGCGGTGATGGGTCCTGGCAGTGGTGGAAGAAGATTTTTAGCTCTGTCGTAAGGCAGAGTTTAACCGTTACCATGTCGTCGTTGCCTTTTCTGGTCAATCACCACAGTCCCCGACGGACGACATCTGCATTCCCTCGGAGCCTGACATGAGCACATGACAGAATGTGTAGCGAACTAATATGAACATCTCACAGAAAGTGCCCACCTGGAGGACATAACTACATACAAATGACAAAACACTTAACAAAAATTATCTCCTGGCTTGAAACCCAAAGGTATGGTTACGTAGTGACTATCACAAACATGACCAAGAATTCATCCGACACAAACCAGCGGAGGTTAACACTGATCATATGATCACAGTATAGCCAACCATCTCATGAAAACCACAGTAACCTATCTGACGTCGCTCTGTTTCACAGAATCAGAAATCAGATTAATAACTCTGAACGGAAGGTACCGTCCTGCCCGCTTTGTGCCTTCGGCGGGCACCGGGTTGGGAAGAACGGTCACGACTTGGTCAGGCTGAATAACAGCCATATCGGAATCCTCCGGAAACATGAAGTTTTCCGTACACTTTCTTCTGCACTTGAGAATGGAAACTTTCATATCTATTTTTCCCACTTCGACTATTTTACCAGCGTAAAATGTCTCGGTCGGTTCATCATACCGGACCAGGATGTATGTGTAAAGTTTCAATTTTCAGTGATTCCTTAGGAGGCATGTGCCCATAGAGCTCTTTTTGTTTGTTCGTTTTTGTCGCTACGGACGCTTTTCGTGCTGCCTTGCACACTGGCACCAAACTTTATCTTCCTTCTCCCAGATCTGGCCAACAATTCTCCTTCTGCTTCGTGCTGCCTTCTGATTGTCTAATCTTCTGCACCTTTCCTATTTTGCTTGCAGCATCTTTTTTACTGGTGTTGTGGCAGGCACGTAGCCAAGACTGTCCGGGGGGGGGGGGAAATGCCAAATTTTGTCATATGTCACTGGCATATGGCGAAATTTATAGGAAAAAGCAACAATTATATGTAACTGGCCTCATGTTTAACCCACAGGAATACATATAATGTTTGTTTTTGCAACATATATGTGATCACTATTCCGTATTCGTGCGAAATTCCTATGCGTATAGTGTAGACCGCTTCGCTCAAGGGGGGGGGGGCATGACCCCCATAGCCCCACTTGGCTACGTTCTTGTGTTGTGGTCAAAATTTTACTCACCACTCTTTTACGAAAAGGGTTCTTCATTTTCACACAAGCATTTGCGGGAAGTGGAGACAGGTCTGAGAACGAGAACCATCCCGCCATGTCTAACTGTGTGATGAAATGGAATTGTGCGATGTTCTTTCGTTACTGTTGTAAGTAAACTCGTTTAATCTGTAATTTCCGCAGTCGAATAGGGCAGGGCATAACGCGTCGATGTAACCTCCGAATCCAATCATCCTTTGGTGTCGGGTTGGGTCAGGCTCCTCGGCTGCCTGATGGATGAGGAGCCGGACAACAGATCCGGTGCGTGGCAGAAACTGGGTTCGAGATCCAGAATGGCTACCTGTATTTGGCCAGAGACCGAAAAGGTCAGCCAGGTACGGTCCGGCCGTGTCATGGAGGTGCAAGACACGTCACAAAAATCGTCCAGTGCCATCTGTTTCGGCGCCTGGGGCACAACCACTCCATATGTGGTATATATATATATATATATATATATATATATATATATATATATACATACATGTCAAGTCCCGACCCTCGCCCGCAATGTATGATTTTGGAGCAAAACGGAAGATTCATTGCATCTTTATTGAAATATAAGCGCATTTTATCCATTCATTACGGTAAAACGACCTAGTGCCTGTAAAAAAATTCCCAGGAGGTTTAGCCAAAATTCCGTACTTTTCTAGTTTGCTAGAGTGGTTTCTGGGGCAACTGGCGGATCCAGGAGGGGGCATCTCGGCCATGGCCCCCAACGGCGATGGGGAGGACAAATAGCCACTTGCCCCCCAAAAAAACATGGCTATTACTACAAAACTACAATTTAAGGTCGCTGGACACTCCAAATCCACGGTCAGAGTCTTCCACCCTCCCCCTTCCCCCCGGTCGCCGACTCGCTGAACTACCATCCATTCTCAGCAAATTCTGTTTTGGCCCCCCTAAACCGTGCCGCTAGCTCCGCCCCTGTCTGGGGCCACCTTTGCTATACCCCCAGTCAATTTGACGTGACGGAACCCTTGCTATATACATGGGAATAAATGCAATTTTTATTTGATAAATAGTAACAAAAAAGCTTACAGATTCCCGTTGGTCAAAACAAAGTAGGCTAAATCCGTCGAGAAAGCCATATTTGAGCGGAGGTCAGGTTCTCAGGCCCTCGGCTCGCCCACCCCTCAGTCATTTACAGAAGTCGACGCCCCTGGGTCAGATGTCCGATTCAGTTTGATCGGTTCCTCCATGATTCATTCTCTGGGGATTTTATAATGATATTGAACGTTTTAACTAGTACTTCAAATGACGGTTGCGTAGCTCTGCTCACCGTTAACATGGATGATTCACTATCAGGGCTGGCAGATTTCAGCCAGCGTCTGGTTTAAGCTGATTGAAATCATGCCTTAAACTAGCTGGTCTAAATTAATTCAAACCATCTGGTGATTTAAACCAAATAACTGTTTAATTTCAGCCACTTACGGCCTCTTACCGCGAAGACACAAAATAGGTCATATAGGTTAGAAGTCGCACTGTTTTAGTAACTCTCTGATTAAGATCAAACCTATCAGTTTCAAAATTAAGGTCTACCACTACATCAGTCACAATCTCGAATTAAACTGTCCATGACATCCCGTCACCGCCAAACATAAATGCTGAGACAAGGGAATATGGGCATATGCAGTCATTCTGCACAGAGCAACTCTGCTGGAGGGAGGTAAGTGATTAAATTAACCAAATTCCTGATCTTGAGCGCTCAGAAAGTGCATCTACGAGTAGGTGGAAATACAAAGTGTTTAAACTCTGAATGGAACAGAAATGCTATCGCTATGGACTAACATTCATCTCCTGCCAGGCACGCAGCCAAAATTTTCTTCAGAATGGGGGGGCAAATATCAAATTTTGTCGTATGCCACTGGTATGTGACGAGATTTATACACACAGAGAAAAATTCAGTACCCCTGGTGCTAATCTTTTTAATTAGTCCCAATAGGGCGCTGCTAGAAGTACCTTTGCCGTAAAAGTGGTAAAATTTCAACCTATTTAGAGCCAGTGATACTACTCAATCGCCCTTGAGTATGATACGGGTGTTAAAATTACTCCTCAAGTCGTCCAGTATTCTGTTAGCACCCCGCAAGCACCCCACGTCAGCCGTTCGAAATGCGTGCGCGCGGGAGGTGGAGGGAGGTTGCGCAAACTGCTCCACGATTGACTGCTAAACAAAGTTTAAATTAACCCCTGCAGGGTAACGTAAACCCCAATCGGGTACTTATCAGTGTGAAGTGCACGTTTTCTGCGCGCGCAGACGCGGTCAAGACGCCATTTTCGTGCAGTGCGTGGTCTGGAGCACTGAGGACGCATCCTGAGGATGATTTCTGATGAAGGTGAGGTAATTCAGCTGTATGTGTGTACCTGTTTGGTGAGTGTTGTCTTATAATGTATGAACTTATGCATTCTGGTAGATAAGAAACATAGCATATGCGCCTTAGGATTTTCCTAGCCTGCAAGTTGGCAAGAACGTAACTGGGTAGATATTTTTTGGCACTCACAGGCCGGCCCCAAACGTGAAGGCCGTCTCATTTAACGACAGCTTGTATGAACACGAACTACGCCTTAAGAAAATTGTTTTGCAAAGGTTTGATTGTTGTGATGCAGTCACGTGCAATGATTGCTTTTGGAGTAGCATCCCAGGTACTTGACCTCTTTTTCCCAATGCAAACGAGTGAGTTGTTGGGCAGGTAGGGAGGTGTGCCTAAAAATGCAATACTCGTAATTAAAATAGGAACAAACTGTGGTACTGATGGAGGATATGCCTTATGCTATATGATGAGGTAGAAAGGTAGATCAGGATCCGATAAACTTTTTATCTCACACATATTTCTCTGTACCGGGCTTCGCATAGGTATACTTTTCACGGTATACCATGAACGTTGGTACACAAAAACAGCAAAAAGCATTTTTGCTTTGCGGGTCTTTTCAGCACGACCCCTGCAGCCTGCAGGCCTCTGGGCTCAAAACGATAACCAATTTTTGACAACAGGAAGGGTAAAACGGGGTAAAACGCCTCTCCGGAAAGACGCCTGTTGGGCCTAGCAGTAACACACCACCTACCTTATCGCTGAATGCTTCTGAAGGCTGCACTATGCTGCACAGATATATGTTGTCATATTTTCAGCGTATGCTGATTCAATATCGTCATTTTTATTTGTGACATATCGGTCTGTTTAGAATAGCTAGGGCTTTGCGCTTTATGGGCTTTGCGTTTTACTTGTTATGTGATGATCGTGCATCTGTTGACCTTTTGCTTTTATTTAACCTGCGTCAGGGTGGAATTTATTTCATTTTGGTTAGTTCGATTGGTAGCATCAGGGATAAAGGACCGATTTTATGTGGAATGTGAAGACCCGTTATAGCGCATAGCATTCGTTAATCAAAATTCATAACTTACGTACACGTGACATACGGTGGTTAGCGTTACTTCGGATCCTCAAGAATCATAACAAACGTCATTCTCAAGTAGATTGAAAGCCGCTTTCAGCGCCGGTACCATCCAAACGTTTCCGGCTCCAAGCCGGTACATCATGTCTCTGGAGTGTTGCGGTGTGGGGCCTGTAGCCAGGGGCGTCGGTTTATGTAAATGATTAGAGGCTTAGCCGACGGCCTGACAACCTACCTTCCCCAAATGTGAGTTTTACAACGGATTTCGCCCACGTTATATTTGCCGCCTGCAATTTATAAGTTTCTTTGTTACTATTTATAAACCAAAAATTTCATATATCCCATGTATATAGTCATATATAGATAGACGATAGAAAGGTAGATAGATAGATTCGTTTATGTTTTTTTCTACAATTTCTGCCTATCTTTTATCTATTGCGGCGTTCCTTTCGTTATTCATGCCAATTTCCTTTTAAAACCGGTATAAAATAATGGTGGCCTAAACCAACATGGGAGGCCGAAATCAACATTAGGTGCGGGCGGGGGGGGGGGCAGGACCCTCGCAAAAATGCAGATCGACGCCTCTGTCTGTAGCAGATATTTCGATACCTTATGCATCTCTAGAACGGATGTCCGAAATAGAAGTACGTTTTTTTTAAGTCCAGCCCTCCCGCCCCAGCCAAATTGGGATTCAGTCCAACATATTACCCTAGAGGGGCGTAGCTTTGGTGTGGAGTTTTCCATACTGAGGGGCCTTGTTGGTATGAAATTCCATACCAGTATTTTTACCCATTGATGTATTTTCATGTTTTATTAAAAAGAGTGATGTAAATCCGTTATCCATGTCGCGTGTTAGCGCCGATGACTATTTTTCCATACCAAACTTTGTCCCAGTTCTTCATTCATGCTTCCCTATTGACCTTGCAACGCATTGTTTTAAAACGCAAGCCAACAAAAACCAGCATATTTGGTCAGCAATCCAGTAAAGGGAATACGAGCCAATCCATGGTGCGGGTAAACCGAGCTGAAAACTTGCATCTCTTGCCCAAACCCACAGCGATTGCCCAAATTTAACAATTTGACCAATGGCATACCAGAAATGACTGGGACCCAAAAGGGCTTTGGAACCCTGCCCCCCACCCCAACCCAAAGTCTGGACACCTAGCCCGACCCAAACTTTGCCGTCATGCAGTGGAGACAGCTGCTTCCCCCCCCCTGATTTATCATCGGTCGTTTGTGTAGACGTGACAGAATCGCCTCTTTTTATTCATCATTCTAACCCAACCAAAAAGTTTCTCTTAACCTGCCCCCGACTGGGGACGGGGCGGTTGACTCCCTAGTCGGGGGGTTCAACCGCCCCACCAGAGATTTTCGCAGTATTGCGAGAGGAAGAAAAAACACAGGGCCACGAAACGTCGTGTACCTGTTTCATGATCATTTTTACACCCTGTGTCAAAGTTCTGACGTCAGGTCAAGTCGGGTGTCAGACCTAGGTCAGATCAGGCGGACCCATGTTCAAAAAAGTTTAGCGCCCTGGAACTTTTTTGGAAAACATGATGTGAAATTTTCATGGATTAGAGATATTGATGGATGCAACAAATTTGCTATCTCGGATTCTTCGAAAATTTCCGGGTCATTGATCTGACGTCAAGCCCATTTTTAAGACATCTCGTTTTTTCGCAAATTGACGCAATTTTTCAGAACGTTTTTAGTGTAGGGTGATGCAGACATCCAGTTACCGTCAATGGGCAAACAATCAGTGACCTCTAGCCATTGGCCTGAGGTCAGGTCACGAATAACTGTTGTGAGCCAAAATGCACCACAGTCAAAATCAGCCATGATTTATCAAGAACGGGTAGAAAATGGCATAGTACGCGCAGTTGCAACTAATGCCGTGAAATTAAAAAAAAGTTTTAAGAAATCGCATATTTTAAAAATAAGTAGGCTCGCTCGAATAAAGCCCCACCAACTGTGTACATTGGTAACAACTAAATTTTTCCAAAATTGAAGCATGAGGAACCATCACAAGAACCATTAAGATTAACGAATATCACACGGAAAGGCGTATGTCACGAAAATAAAGAAACGCCAAAATTAGTTCCCGTTAATTCCACACCACGTTTGGCAACGGCGCTCGCCGAAAGTCAGCGGGAAAATTGCCGTGTCTTTAACCCAATATTTTTGGGTAAATATTGAACAAATCAGAGAAATTAGACGTGTATCGGCATGTGCGGACTTTTGCCTGTTCGTTGGCATCTACTTGGACTTTATTAATCACAGCCCTTGAGATCCAGGCCACTTCTCGGTTTCATGCAGTCGGCTGTGAGAAAACATATATGGGCCGTAAATGGCTTACATATTATTCATAACTACAGATGCAATCAGCTTCAAATTCCACTTGTCACGAACTTTCCTACGTTGTGCTTATTTTTATCGTACAGCAAACCATTCGCGAGCTAGAGCGGTCACCTCTCCCTCCCCCCTGTCGGGCTGATCGACTCCGAGTGCCAGTCGGGCGCTGGTTAAGTACATTTTTTTCATGGCGTATACATTTCCGTTCCCATACTTTAGCAAGCAGCTGATTTTGAAATAGTGCACCCCATGCCTTTCTCCTAGGTCTTCCGTGTGGTCTTGTCTTTAGTTATGTTCCACCTATGATTGGATTTCCATTCGTTCAATGGTATGCTTTTTACTGTCTCAGTGAAGAGATTCTGATTGTCGTTGCCGCCCAAGCCACGCCGGCCACGCCGGCCATGCCAACGACGGTGGCAGAGTCACCGCCTGCTGAACGTGTGCAGCGACTGGACACCATTCTTCTCGTAGATACCGAGGGCGGATAAGGTTTGCATGTCCTGAGGTGCCGCGAAGACCAATTGTGCTGTTATGTACAAAACATTAACATATGGCGTATACCTAATGCTTGACTTATGCATATATGTACATATATGCTTCTGCATATATTATATATATATATATATATATTTATTTATATCTGTATTTCTTTCGTGTTTTCCATTGCATCCTTGCCTTATGTATATACAAATCACAACGTTTCGGTATCATGAGATGGTACTGTCTTCAGGAGAGCAAATTAGTTCACCACATATTACACAATGAATCAAGACAGTACAAGACGACGTCATTGCGAAGACGTAAAAAAAAACGAGTTGGACATTCGCAAAAATATTGGTAACCACCCACATTTAGGAGACTTTCAGACAGTCTTCAGTGCAAAAGATGACACCATAGTATTTGGGGTGGCCTGTTCTTTTACGTATATCTAATATACGTAAATCTAAAGCTTTGTTTGATCCGCCAGTGACAGTTAAAATATCAATACTTACAAAATAGTCACGAAGTGCTGAATGATTTCTAATTGCTGAGGGATCTAATTGGGAGAGGGGAGACCTGTGCTGTGAGACCTACCTAAATGCTGGTGAATCCTGAGGTGGAATTTACGAAGGGTGCCTGCTTGGAAACGGTAAACCAGTCCTGACAGCTTCACCGTTTCTTTTGCGCCTCGTGTGGGGCGCCTTACGTTGGGTCCGCCCTTTGTAACCTCCATCTCGGGATTCAACAGCATATAGGTACGTCGCACAGGTCTCCTCGTCTCCCACCCAGGCCACCTCACCAACAACGGGCATGAAGCTATTTTATCTATTCATTACTGCCATCGTTATTCCCAGAATGCATAACATACTTCATGTGGCGAGCGACGCCCCATATTCATTAATTGTTATATGGGTCAAAAATTTTGATCGGTTTGAACTCTGTGTACCTCCGTCCGATTATGCTACCTGGTCATTCTTCTCTTTTTAGTTTCTTTAGTAGGAATTTGATCTGCTGTATTCAGGGATAGCTGTAGAATTAAAATGCTTCCTAAGCATATCCTGTTGCAAACAATCTGACAACATAGCCATCCCATTTACGCAAAAAATAGTTTACGAAATTGAAATTCGGTCTCTTAGCCCAACGATAAGACCCTCGACGGTGCATAAATTCCGACTTGCGTTTAATCTGACCCTCGATCGACCAGCTGACATTAGCCCTCCCTAATGTGCCAAATATTTGGCATTGGTCCGTGGTACCAGAACTCGCATGCTGGTTCTCCCTGCATGAATATTCCGACGCTCTGCCAGCTGAGTTGAGGATGAGATGTGTGTGGTTTATGGGTTTAGGTGGCGGCTAAAGTCATGATCGCTATCACCTCAATGGCTATGGCAGGCAGATCATAAAAAATTGCTGCCAAGTTCGGAATTTCTCCCGAGCCCTATAAATCATGACTTGAACGCCTAACCGGTTTGGCCTCCAATACTCCGGGTTGGGTTATTGTTTATTTTGGACTTTCATTGGTTTCTACATAAGTCTGCGTCGTTTGGTACTTAAAGAATGGGAAAATCTCCCTTTTGGGTATTCGTGGCGTTCAAAACTCAGCCACCAAAATCGGATAGAGCACTGGGAATGCCAGAAGTTTTGTTGTGGTACGACTTGCCACGTGCAGACTACAGCAGCGAAAAATCGTCATGGGTAGATTTCCAGCCCATGAATAGTTATTTTCGTCCGAGGGTCCAAAGGCACTACGTAAGTCCCACGCCAACGTACGATGATCTTGTGTGGTTTGGCTACTCAGTGTCCTTTGATCCACAGCACTGGATTTGAATGGTGTCAACTCGGCAACGCTGGTGACAGCGCTTCGCCAACGCTCTCTAAGAAAAAGGAGGACTGAAAGCAGCTCTGGATGCCAGGTACCAGGCGTATTGGTAAAACTGTTATATTTTTATTGGTCATTTTTGCTAATTTCCGCCGTTCGTTAGCATACAGATTATGTATTAAATGCCTTGGTCTGTGTGTAGTCCCATTTTCCGTGTCTGTGCTTCAGATAGTCGCAGTCTGACTGTCTCTTCGCCCCTGATTGAACGTCGTTGACTGTCCCCAACCGACAAACCTTATTGAGTTTACCAAGTCATAAGGTCATGAAAAAAGACCTCATTAAGACAAACCCCATTCCAAAACCCCGTCTTACGACTCTCGTCCGACCGTCTTACGCATACTTTCTACACAAATGCGTCTTCGCATCTTTCATCGTTTGCATCTTTTCTGTACGCATTTTAACCATAATAGCGCTGGTGCAAACGGCCCGCAGAAATACGCTCATATCTGATTGATATTTACTTGATTTTTCACGTAACAAAGCGGCCTGGTCCCGCGTCCTGCTGTAATATAGAAATAGCAACATAGGGTCCGATTTTGATCGGACATTAAAAGAAACTTCAGGAACTATATGTAGCGTCCGTCATATCCGCGGTCGGAGTGTTGCACGCGAGACCCGGACCACGGGATTCCTCAACAGACTGTATTCATTGCAGTGCGGGGTGCAACTGAAACCAAAGGTGACGTTAGAGCCCTTGGGCCAATGACCACTTGGGGGTCTGACTAACGAGATAGTAATCTGACTAGCGGGGAAGTAGCGACTCTACATACGACACGACTCTATCCCTTCGAAAAGGCTTAACAAGGAGTTTTAACTCCGACAATAATCTTCATTATGCGTTACTTTAAGAGGTTGCATCCTTCCGTATGCTACTGGTTTAAGATGAATGACTGGTGGAACCTGTTGCCTTTCATGTATTTACGTTCAGCAGTTTCATTTGTCGCTCACCGGTTCAGATCACTTTTAAGTATTCGGATGGTAAGTTTATCCAACTATTTTGTACAGCACTGTTGGTGACGGGCATTCTGGCTCCGTTTTCTCTTGTGGAGAAGACAGACCTCCTGAGCGGACAGCGCCAGCTCATCTAGCAGCATCTGGAAGTAAACGATTGGAGACATCTGGGTGTACCAGGTGACAAGCCCAAATAAACATTGCGTTTTGTGTTTGCATTTTTCCTGCTTTCGTCGCTTTCCAAAAAAGCGAAGTTTTGAATCATCGGATGTGTTTTGAAAAGACATGTTTCAAGGAGATGATTGTCACCTGACATGGCCTTCTTCTAAATCCGAGGTGTTTTTCATGCAGGTACTTGGATCCGAATCACCTCACAAAGAGCCTACGGAATCAGCTCGAAGACGGCTCTTCTAAGCTGAAGACGTCAGATTGGTCTCAGATCATGGACGTGATATTTGCATCATTCACTACTCAAACGATGTGGTAAGGACAAGTCGTGTGAGCGCACACATCCGTTGAGTTGCGGTGGCCGTCTGTTTGGGGAGCACTGGTTCTTGATGTGTTCAGCCATGAGAATCAACGCTCATCTGCACTTCCGATTATTTTCACAAAACGCATCGGGGCAAAGGAGTACATTTCCCGCGATATTTCCCTGCTAACTTCAGTCGGGTTCCAGGACAAATAGCAGCGTCCTCGTGTAACGTTTGGTTACCTACCTCACCATTCGTACCCGATTTTTCCTTATAGGTGAAACTTTCATTTTTCAGATGGGTCTTACCAAGAAACTGTCCGGATACCATTTCATTTGATCACATATTAGTGAGGTAAAAACACATATACAGGCAGCCATGAAATATATCACATAAATTGTTCCTGTGTGCTGCGTTTTGTAATGATATAAGCATCAGATCAGGCATCAGATCAGATCAGGCTAGGATATGCTGTTTCTTGTACCAAATCCTTGCTGACTTCAACTTTTGGAATAACGATTCATCTTTTTTTTATCATTTGTATGAGCTCGTGTATTCATGTCGGTTCAGATGGCTGTGCGGACCGTAATTAGCCATAATGGTACAGTCGACATCATAGAAAAGTCGACCGGCTTGGGGGGTGGAGAAAGTGGCATCCCGTGTGGGCTGTGTTCAACTTTACGATGCTCCTTTTCCCCTGCCCTGTTTTCTGAAACGGCAGAAGTCATGTGCAGTGTCTCAGGATCAATGGGAGATGTGTGGCGCAAGCTCCTCATTCCCTGTCGCCTGGCATGACGCCAGTCGAATTGGACGTGACACGTTTGTGTCGTTATCGGTGCGTATTTTGTCATTGGGCGTTGAACAAACGAGGCAGATGTGTTTATGTATGTGTGAAGCTACGTCTTGTGGTGTTTATTGGCGCCTTTTCGTAGAGAAGACATCATATCAGATTTTATTGGTATCATGGGCAGATGTTTCGCATCTGGCTGCATTCACCGCGGAGGACACAGTTCTCGGAAGGATTACAGTGGCCCTAATGCTGCCGCATCCTGTGTTTGCCACCCTCTTTTGCCTGCCTCTGCCGTGCTCGGCTGTTGTCTTCTGCTGCTTCTCTTGCCGTCACCAGCCGTCCTGCTGCCGTCTTCTGTTACTTCCTCCCGCGGTCATCATCCGCTGTTTTCTGCTGTTTCCTTATTCCTCTTTTGTTCGTGCTGCTGTCTTCCTGTATCGTCTGACATTGCTGTCTCCTGCTGTTTCATCCTACTGTTGTTTCCTGTTGATATCTCCAGTTGCCATTTTGCTCTAGTCTCCCGCTGTGTTTGCTGTTATTTCTTACTGTTGTCTCCAGTTGCCTCCTCCTCTGAAGTCTGCCACCATCGTCTTTTTCTGTCGTTTTCTGTCGCAGTCTTTCGCTCTCGACTCCCAGCATCGTCCGTTACTGTCGTTTCCCGACACTGTCTTTTGTTATCATCTCCCGCTTTCGTCTCACACTGGAATAGCGTTCGGTTCAGTGGTACCACAATATGCTTGTATCCAGTTCTGTAATGCTGCTTCGTAGCGGGGAAACCAGTGCACATTTCTCGTTCATTTATTTAATGCATAAAAATAACCTAATCGCTTCTTGTCAGAGTTTTAGAAATGAAGACTACATGATAGTTGTTACTCATTTCTGATCAAAAGTGAGCACTTCTTGTTTCCCCATTCGACCCCCCAACTAACGAATACTCAAGTTGGCTGGCTAATACGTGCATATTCTTCGCAGCATGGAACCAACATCTGAGCAGTATGAAGAGATGGCATCGGCTGTCTTTGATGTGTTCCCGGCATTCGAGGGACAATGACGTGGAATGAAGCGCTGGCAAGTAGTTGGCGTCGCATTGCCAGTATTGCTTGATTCGAGTGATGTGGTGCAAACGTCTTTCGTCCCCAAAAATGACGCAAACTTTTAGAAGCTGGGATCACGTTTTTTGTGCTTGTTGGAACTGTGCCGGTTCTAAATAACTCTACTTTTCCAGTCGTTTCAATAGTAGATTAGAATGTGGTTTAGCATTCATTTTTTGTCTCAGAATATACATGATACATACTAGGGATATATACAGCCTTGATATGCATGACAGAATTCACCTGAAAATTTCGATTTAGGTCACGTGCGCGTCATGCGACAAATTTATTTATGTTCTCGTGCTGCAGTGATTTTCATAACCACCTCGCCTGACGGCTCGGTGGTTATGAAGATTTTTACAGTACTCGATTTTACATATAATAATGATAAGCTAATTCGTGCTTATCACGGGCGTCTAACCTAAGTTGTCAGTTGCGAAGACTGCTGTTCATCCAGCGTTAGGAATGTTATTATGCTAGGATGATCTCAGGTATCTTAACCTCGTGCCAGGAAAAGCACGCTGTGTATGGATCGTTCAAGCAATAATTCGGTCTGATTATGGGCTGTGCCATACCTTGAGAAAGTCTAGCTTGAACTTTGATGCAGTTTTCCACTTGAGTAGTCCGCCCCCACTTTGACGCTTTTTGTAAGCCATTGCCGGCACGTTCATGCAGCTTCCAGCAAAAGAATCACAATTTCCTTAAAGTTGTGTTAATATATGTTTAATAAATTTTATGCATAGATAAAAGCCCATTTTTTTAGTCCACAACGTCGTTGATGTTAAAGTGATTATTTCACATTTGCATGTCCAACCTCAGAAATATAATTTAACCCTATTCCCGGAGGGCTAGACGGTATGGCCGATTCCCGGCAGGGGGGGGGGCGGATTCGGCCCCCCCTGAGATCTCGAGAACTACTTGTCCGATTTCATCGCAACAAACGGCAATCGATTCGCCGTGACGTGAACTACATCTTTATAAAAAGAAATTTTCAAAATTTTGAAATTTGTGGATACAGGGGGGCAAAAATGTCAAAATGGGGGGTACTTTTGGACTTCTTATAACTCCGTTGTTTATGAACCGATTTCGATGAAACTGGCATGAATCGAGAGATTATGAATAGGGCTTTTACCATGGGTCCACAAATCTGAAATTTTGAGAAAATTCATGGGCGTTCACAGGGTTTCAAAAATAGGAGGATTAGTTTTCTAACAACTGGATGAACAAAAGAGGCAAACACCCTTTTTTGGCTTCTGCTAGTCATGTTATGCTAAAGAAGTACAAATCGCATTACAATGTTTGTATAATGTTAGAATAGGCGGTGCCAGGGACATGAAAAAGGGGGAACTGTCATGGTCACACGTTTCTCAGATCAACTTGTGACCTTTGACCTTAAATGACCTCCAGTGACCTTGGGGTCACTTGGAATGATCTCCTATGCATTTAATATTATCTTTAAACGTTTTCAATTGTTTGAATTCACTCTATTTCAAAAATTTCATTTTATGGCTATTGCGATATAGGGTACGCGCACTGACATTTTAGGTCATAGCTCCGTGACCCGACCTGATATCAAGCTGAAACTTGCTACACAAGTAGAAGGCACCCTTCTACGTGATATATATTCCGGGTTTGGCATTTGAAAAAAACGGCGCCGAAATAATTGCAAAAAAACAAATTTTGACTTTTGACCTTGACCTGACCTTGTAAAATGACCTCAGGTGCACAAAATTACATCTGCACATGGCCCAACTATTTAGCTATACATCCATATAAAGTTTTAAGTTGTATCTTAAAAACTCTGTTTTTGGCAGACATTTTCCTTTTACCCTTAACATGGCCAAAAATGGCATGAGGTGCCTCCCAAAAACGTTGCCTGACTCCGCCCCTGAGCAAAGTAGAATTTTGAAATTTTGTCACGGCACGTAGAAAGAATAGCTAGGAAAAGTGACCAAGTTTCGCGAAGCTGCGTTAAAAAGCCTGGAATTGGCAAGCAAAAAACCCGAGGGGGGGCGGATTCCGCCCCCCCTGCCGGGAATAGGGTTAAATTGGGATATGTTTTTTATAGAATGTAATAGATTAATTTATAATTTTTTTATTTTTTATTTTTTTTCTAGAAATGAAGTGTTAAAAATATGTGCATGATATATATTTGCAAATCGGCAATATGTGTATATATATATATGCATATATATATGCTTCTTTGTCTATATGTATATAAAGTGTTATACAGCATTCACAAGAGTACAAGATTTACAAAATTTACAAGATCAAAAAGTGCACATACCCGTACACTACATTGGTGTCACGATGACGACTTCATCTAGGCGACTGACGATGCATTTACGCGATGAGGCACCCGTCTAACACATGTTAGACCACGACGAACGACTTACTTGACAAAATCGAATACAACTAATCGTTTATTACAAAAGCAAAGCAGTGGCGAACCTTCTGATGAAGAATAACCTTTCTGACGAGACCAATAACGTAAAAAAGCACCAATGTAGTGTACCAGTTTACTTGTCCACACGAAGACTGTAGGCTTCTGTCTGACTGTCTGACTGCCTCGTACACTACATTGGTGCCACGATGACGACTTTATCTAGGCGACTGGCGATGCATTTACGAGATGGGGCACCCGCCCAACACATACTTGGCCATGACGAACGACTTACTCGACAAGTTTTGACGGACAGCACGACTAGACTTAAAAATGTCATGATCACAAGCGCCTCCTAATCACCGAGGCGCTGATCATACATTTTTAAGGCCCGACTTAAACAGACAAATGAAATACTGTATAACACTGTCGCTTTTGGGGGTCTGACTAAATTAAGATATTTCATAAACTAGTAACCTTTTAATGTATGGTAATCAACTGTGAACTCCATTTCGAAAGTGCATTCTGTAATAACGATCGTTCTGTGCATGTGCATTAAAAAGAAACACCGTACTGTAATGTGAAGCAGATTATGCTGAAGATTGAAAACGATATTTCTGAAACGTTAATGTATGAATAATCATGTAGTACTTATTTCACGAGTAAGCTACGACTTAAAGAGGAATGTCCGACTTATCGAAAGTTACACCAGAAGTATCATAAAAACAGAACATATCTTCCTTTTCAACAAAACCTGTATTAAAGAAAGCCTCTCCCAACTTACACCAATGTGGAATACATATATGCATATATATATATGCATGTATGTATGTATGTATATTACATACAAATATATAAACATTTATATATACACACAAAATGAAAACATTAAATTAAAAATAACCATTTTTATTTAAAACATAAAACGAATAAAAACAAAAACTGAAATAAACGTCCAAGCACGCATTTCAGTAATAAATTGACCGATTTCGGTAATTCGACGTAATGCGTTTAAGTTCCAGTAACCATCACGCAGTGGGACGCCGGTGCACGCATTTTAATAAGAGTGCAAGCAATGGTTCATTCGTTTCCAGTGTCAGTGCGACATATTAATAATGGATGAACGACTTATTCGTAAACTTCGACTTATCGCTTATTCTGAATAATTTCGATAATGATAATCACGAATTTCGGCATTACACACAATGCCGCGTTCTGCATGAAAAATACCTTTGCCCCTTGTCCCATGTCCAACGACTTCCTTTTTTTTACCTCGCAATGTATGGATTTCGCATATTTTGCTTTGGCATTTCAGCGGCTGGCCAAGCGAAAGCTGCGCGATAAATTCAAAAACCGGCGCCGGGCAAAACGCCTTCGCGAAGACTCCGAGGGCGGTCTCTACCGCCCGCGCTTCAGATCGTAAGCGGCCACGCGTTGTTGGACTCCCCATGTACGTTCCACCGCTATCGAAGCTGAACGAGATCGACATGCAGAGAAAAATCAACGAGCTGAAAAACCCTGACCTCACCGACGAAGACATAGTGAGGCTGATGAATGAAACGTTTCCAGACCGAAGGCAGAAAGTCCTAAAGCCTGAGAGGGATAAAGATGCCTTTGCAGTAATGGGAAGGGACTACCCCAGACTGTTCTCAAACCAAGGGGTTAGCTGGCAATAGACTTCGTTTTAATTTGTTCGTTAACTCATTATATATCCAGTTACTGAAAAGGTAACATGTCACGCAATGCATTTATCTGTTGTTATTTCATTTGTTCGCATTTCATGTATATTTATATATTGAACTTTGACAGTCACGGTACAGTATATTATGCATATTTTTGTGTCTATTAACGTAAACTCGTGTGATTCACCAAGCCAACACGCTGCCGGCGAGTTGGAATTCCATAAACAGGTCATGGCGATTTCTCACTTGTTGCAGTTCCAACGTGAGACCACGAGGTTGGCAGGGGAGAACAAGGACCATTTGTTTCAAAACTTCCAGGATGCCATCGAAAAGAAAATGTCAGAGTTTCAGGAGCTGCTGAAAAGCCCACCAGGTAACGTTTCCGGCAGCCAATCACAGCGGTTAGGGATCAAAACATGTAATGCTGCTATGTAACGTCATACATGTTTTGTCAGTGCTGGCTGTAGTGGTATCGTCGCGTTTTGCAAATATTTAGGTTGTCTTATGTGTATCTGGCGTTCATTTGTACAACTTTTACAGCAGCAAGGACTACGTCCGTCAGAACCCTTTTCTGTTGGGTATGATGTTCACAAGTGGTAATAAAACAAGTGATTATGTGTGTGTGTGTGTGCGCGTGGGTGTGCGTATGCGTATGCGCATGCGTGTACGTTTGCGTTTGTGTGTGCGTGTGGGCGTTTGGGCGCTTGCACGCGTTTGCCTGTGGATGTGCCTCTGATTATCTTCACCGTGAAAAGTCATTCTTTTGTTAATTTACGCGTTCGTTCTTCCAGAAGGCACCTTGCGCCAAGTCTCGCACCTGTTGGGCTGCAGCAAAGGAGACCTGTTTCAGAATGTCGCGGCCGAGCGGGGACCATTGCCAGGTATCTACGGCCTGACAGTGGCCCAGAGCCACCGGACGCTTTACCAGGCCTCCAGCGAAACAGAGGCTCTGACAGTTCTGGTGCTCGTTCATTCAGTGTACAATGTACAGTTTAGTGCGAAGACACGAAACGTGCTATACTATCTCCAGAAATACGTGTTGGGCATAGATGATGGGTCCAAGCCACCGAACAAGGTCTTGTCATTTATTTCCAAGCTGTGAAGCATAACAGGTTGGAAGTAAATGGCAAAACCTGGTTCGGTGGCCGTATGTCCAAGCGTACCCGGAATACTGTGAGTTCCGGATATTTGATCTTTTTTCTTGCGGTGTGCAGATGCATAGCGTTTTTAGTTCGTGTTGTAATGTTTTTCCAAGGAAGCCTTTTCCTTTTGTGCATGAAACCGGCATGCTTGTAGCTTCTCATGTTTTGACTTAATGCAGATGAGCGTTGGACTGCTGTACAGAGGAGGAATACATATTTGAAGAAAATCACTAAGTCCTGTGTGTGCGTGATACGTATGATGCAGACTATAATATACGATTCGTTGCATTGATCGACGTATTTACTGTGCATTTAGCGGCTGCGACTGGTGCCCAATTTACCTTGCAGGTGGAGGTTATTATGGTGTAGGTCAGCCCTCCACGCAGGTAGTTGAGTACTTATTCGGTACTACGAAAAGCATCTGGTGGTGTAAACCAACCTCCTGCGAGGGTATCTAGGTACTTTTCCGGTACTACGAAAAGTCAAATCTCCATTTAGTACGTTGTGAGGTGTGGTTTCCTGCAGACACCTTTATTGGTACTTCTGCATTAGCACCCAATTTACTTTCGTGTAGAACCTGGGGTGCACAGTTAGTACTCTCGCCGCTAACCCTCGGGGTGTTTTTGAAGATTTCGCAAAGTGCCTAAGAGAGGGCAGATCGCCAATAAGTACATAAAAGGAACTTTGAGTAGTATCTTGTGTGGTGTGGTTTCCTGCAGCTGGTCTAGTATCCATTGCGTGCTGAACTTTTCTCTGTGTGTAGGAAGAAGCAGCAGTTTTATGTAATCTGCCTCATATTTCACGCACATGAAAGCATGTACTGTTCATTTTTGCAACATGTATGTGATTACTATTCCGTATTCCTGCAAAATTGCTACAGATCTAGCGCACACCGTTTGGTTCAGGGGGGCCATGGCCCCCATGCTCCTCTTAGCTACGTCCCTGTCTCCTACATTAAAAGGACAAAGAACAGAATGCTTGCAAAAAAAACAGACGCAGAGCGATAAAAACAAGAATGCTTATGCAGGCACGTGACGAAAAGTTCAGGTCATACAACCAAAAGACAGTGCGCTAGAAGCTTTTCCAGAGTACCATGCTTCTGCCTCTACCTATCCAACCGTCCGTCCACCTGTCTAGTTAAGTGGTTGTCTATCTGTGCGCTACAGTGCTGCACCTATCACTACCTTTCACGTGTTCGTTTGTTTCTTTGTTTGTTGCAAGTTAGGACGCACAGCGTCTTGGGCTGAAGCGTCCGTGTCTTGAGTGAACGCTTGTGTCTCGTCTGGCGTCAGTCAGTCATCTGAGCACAACATGCAGGTTTGGTGTCACGCTGTTTTGCATGTCATGAAGCCATGTTCAAGTCAGGGAGCAATTAACTGATTCCTGCTGTGTTTGTCACGAGTGTAGAACATTTGTTTAGGTTCCAGTGTTGCCATATTGCTACCACATCGCAATAAAAACACTGCACGCAGAAAAAAACAAATGGATGTTCACAGGGTCAATGGTTAAGTCAATATACCTACTGGAATTACTCATGCCTAAATAACTGCCTTCCCCATACCCCTCCACGGGCTGTGAACAGCTAATCAGCTAATAAATAGCTAGTCATAAATTTTCTTAGGGTAGTTCCTCTGAAGGGTAATTTAAGTAGGTTTAAATCGGCTTAAATAAGTAAAATCCACTGGCTGGCAATAAATTCAATTTAGGCCGGCTTTTTCCAATGCCGCTCACTGCACAGTAAGCAGACTTGTAAGCATTTCAGAATCGAATCAGAATCGACTCTGATTCAGCGACTTTCCTCGTGAATCAGAACAAAAATCAATTTATGATTGGGCAGTTGTGAATCAGAAGCTGAATCAGGCACCCTTTGGCTCGGAATTAGAATGGAATCGATTCTCAAAATATTGGAGATGGATTCCCTAAATCAATTCCAAAATCTTGATTCATTTAAGCGTATGCTTTGTCGATCTGATTAATGAGTCTTTTTTAATGCCGATAACAATAAGAATAACCATGAAGTCTATCAGCACTGAAAGTAGTACTAAATGAGAATAGCAGATGAAAATCCCATTTTTGACACAGTGGAAAAATGAAAGATTTCCTTTGTCCGCTGTCATAAAAATGAGCACATTGTACACCCAGATTTAATACTTGGGCCAAAACGTCCTATGGTTAAAACCAGAGTTGGGCAAATAATTCCCCAGAAGTGATTTAATTACAAATGTAACACCTCGGCTCTTTTGCTGTTTAATTATCATACTAAATAGGCAGATATGGAAGATGTGTAAATATCTGTTTATAATTCAGTAGTTGAAAAAAAACTTGGAAATAATGTTTATACAACTTAGCTTCTTCAGGGCAGTGGCGGCGGAGCCTCTCCAAAGATCAGGAAGGGGCAAACCGATTTTTTAACTCATTTCTTTCCATGCAACACCATAGGATTTATGTTAAATTTCGATCGGAGATGGGGGGTCAGCTGCCCCCCATCCGCCGCCTCTGCTTCGGTGGCGGCGGATAGTCGGAGCAACAAAATGCGGAACCGATATCAGCTCACACATCTGAGGATTTGAAAAGCATAAAGGAGATAGGTACCACTAAATTACCTCCCATGTTCCCATTTCACTGCCAGGAGACGGATAATGCTGACATAGTCTTTCCAGA
Source organism: Capitulum mitella (assembly GCA_030062745.1). Classification (NCBI taxonomy): domain Eukaryota; kingdom Metazoa; phylum Arthropoda; class Thecostraca; order Pollicipedomorpha; family Pollicipedidae; genus Capitulum; species Capitulum mitella. The sequence continues at coordinate 25,300,090 of CP099844.1, read as the reverse complement.
TAAAGTCTCTGCCTGGTTAGCGAAGTAGTCTCCATCCTTTTGACCACGTAGATTCGGGAGGTCGGCAGTCGGACGGAGTTGAGAGAAGAGTGGAGTATGTTAGTGTAGTGGCGGAACGATTCTCGGTGGGCAAAGCATATTGGCTTGCCCTTATCTCGGCAAACAATATCTCGTCCCGTTCTATCATTCACCGACACTTTATTCATTGAAAATGAAAGTCCTAGTTTTGTCAGTTTGTGGGGAAGAAATTCTTCTTTCCGGATCGGTCACGTTGACTGACTTGAATATGTAACGGCACATTTCCCACAGGCAAATAACACTGCAGAATGCAGCAAAACGTTTGGTCTAGATGATCTATCACTAATCTTGGGTACATTGTGGGGGAGTTACCGTGAAAAATGCCTGAAGCTCGTTACCCAGAGGAAAGTGTGGCAGGACAACAACCGCACGCAGAGGTCGCAGCGGGCATTCGACTCCTACCCCTCATCGGATTTTTCCGCGTTGGGTGATATGCACCGGTTGGTGACATGATGACCTGTCGAACCCACTCCTTAGCAACATAGTCGCTACGACCTCTAGGGACTGGTGCGGTTGCTTGTCGTCAAATACGTTGCATGCACTCTCAAGGAAGAGGGGTTCCCAACCGAAAAATTGCCCAAAGCTTTTCCGGTTTGCCAAGCTTTTGTATTCATACGTACGTGTAAAACTGTTCGCCTATGATCTAATGTGAAAGACTGGTAACATCTACGAGCATCCCGTACGTTTCCTGTGGATGCCGAAGTAAGCGGAGGTCAAGATGTACCAAATAACCAAGGGCAGATATGTAGCCCGTGCCATTCCTTCCATACACATATGTCATTTGTACATTTCAAGTCGGGCTGTGACCTCTCAAACTTCCGGGGTTTTAGAGTGCTTCTTATCGCTTGCCGCCCGCGTCATCGTCGTAGTTTTTGTTGTTGCATTTGGGCTTCAAAACCATGCTTTAAAATGTAAAAGCAATTCCACTAGTGAAATGAGCAACAGAAGTAACACTGGACCTGGTCAAAGCCCATTCGAGGTAAATTAATGTCAGTGACTTCATTTGAACTCCATGAGGCTACCGATCTGACCTTTCAAAACCCGGAGTATACTTTCATTCGTATGTACGTACGTAGTCATGCATCAAAAACTGTTTTCACATATCCTCAGTTCGTTAAGGTAGACCAAAAATGTGGTTAAGATCAGGAAAAAGGAATTGCAAGCCCCTCATAATGACGTCAGAACGTAGTAACCTGCTATGACCTCGAAACAATTACTGCATATAATGCTTAACGCAAGGCTTTCACCGGCAATCTACGAAAAACCTCACAGGGAGTGAGCGCACCACATAACCTCTTGAGAACTCCGTTCGGCGAGGGTTAACGTTACCAGGCGGTCGTCGCCGACTCGGTGTGCGGTCACTGTCCACAGTCAGGATGTGCTGGAGGAAGTCCTGTTTAGGGCCTACCTTCAACCAAATCACACAGATGAGAAGCCATTAGACGGAGATTCAGGTCTTCGTCGCTGGAGAAGCTGAACATTGCAAGGGAATCAAGACTGGACACCCGTCTTGATCCGCTTGCAATGTTCGCAATAGTGATTCTAAAACGTTTGCATGAAGTAATTTTATTTGAACGCCAGTTTTGACATAAATCAGTATTGTTCTAATGGCTGTTGACCTGACCTGACATGCCATGAGGAGAAGAGTTGTTTTTTGACAATGAGGAAAACGTTTCTGGCCCTTGTTGGACTATTCGGTGCTTAAAATCAATTGATACGACGGTCATAATTGCTTTCATTGCCAACAGATTTCGGACGCCATGACGTGACCGTGTTAGACCTCTTTATCTGAAAATTCTTACTCAGGTCGGTTAATAGGCCTTCATTCTTCATGAAATTTGGCGAGCTTTCGATTGACGTCATTTTCCTCTCTGTAGCTCTCTTTGTTCTCGAGATCCTAATCGTAGTCTCGAGAACCTTCAAATACAGTAAAACCTTGCTCTCTCAAAACGAGCATTTATAACAAAAACGCGTTTTTTTCGCTTGCTGTTTATGAAGCCAGAATATGGGCCTTTCATTCCGGCTAGAAAATTACATTTTCACGGACATCGAAATCACCGGAGATGACGTGACCTGAGGTCATGCCGTAACTGTTTTTTACTAGTTATCATGTGTAAAAGGTCTGGCCATGATTTGTTTTCTTGGACCTTTGCGAGTTAACAAGTGTCCGGTTATTACATTTCGAATATTATCTCACATAGTTATTGGCCACTGAACAAACCTTTGCAGCATGACTTCGCAGAAAAGTCGTAGGCTATAACTCCTGAACCGCTGGCCTTGAAGAGGTTGCTGTGAGTGACGAAGAACGAATCATGTGTACAGCCTAGTCAAAACGCATACGCAGACACCGATGCATCGCACACAACTTGCACATTGATGTATACCTTTTCCTATTCAGAAACAATCCTATTTCATTCTTGTTGTCCTTGTTTACGCTCAGTTTGATGTGGGTGAATTCATTGCATCCGACTATGCCTGGTATTCCGGTGTAACAAAGTTTACATCATGGCTTTAAAGTTTCCGTATGAGGAAACCTTCAAATTTCAATGTTTTCTAAATTCTTCTAAATCGCAGAGGTTCCCCTTCAAAAGCCTTTGGTTTGTGAAGACTGCCCAAGGCTACCAGATGCGTTCAGCTTTAGTTCCACAGTCGGCACCGAAGGGAATCAGACAAAGACGTCTGAGAACACATTAACGCCTTAAGTGCCGCTAGATGAATCATACCGGTAATGTTAAACGATACTCCTTTTTCTGATCTTAAAACAGTTGATATCCGCGGAAACTTCTGAACTCTTGCATCCACCTTACATCAGCCAGTTTTATGAATTCCGTGCGTTCTCACGCTCGTTCATCGGCTAAAGCCTAGTCTTTTTAGAATATTCGGATTACAAAACGCCTCCTGATTGGCTGTGTATGATATCATAATTGCACCATCCCTTTTCATCATTTCCGTTTGTAGGTAGAATATAAGCAGCGCCGGTTTTTGCTCAGTATGTTAAGGATCAAGCTCAGGCTCAGTGATTCTCTGCGTGGAAGACTGTGGTGGTGTTCGTGATGTTAGTGTGAGGAGTGACGGTGTACATAGTGTTAGTGCGAAAGCGGCCGTGCATTTAGTGCCAGTGGGTGAAAGAAGATAATATAATGTTAGTGGGAAACATATATTCGTCTCTGATCCGGTGCCGAGTGACTAACTGCAAAGGCTGCAAGAACCGAGGCGATGAAAAAGACTGGCGCAAACGAGTTCGCCAGTAGTTAAACTATCACGCCAGGCAGTTAGAAAACCTGCTACATCCGGTCATCTGGTGGAACGTTCGGTTGGTGTTCAGCGGCTGTTTGTCTGTTGGCATTTTGATTAAGTCCGTCATTCTCCCAGCTATTTTTAAGATTAACTGCCAAATTATCCGGTCCACCACACTTTCATAGAGGCCAAAAGTATCGCCAATCACATCCTGTAGTGAGCTGCTGGACAGAAAACGCAGCGTAACCAACATTTCGGTCTCAGCTGATGTTGGGAGATGGTCGGTGTCTGACTGCAGTCCTCCGACAGACTTCTCCACCAGGTACTTCACCGTATCTTTGCCGAATCTGAATCGATGATAAAAAGCCCATTCATCAAATTACTGGAAATAACCCATTGTTTCCCGATGAGTTGTTCTGTCACGCACATCTCTGCCCCACACCGCACAACAGGATCCGGCGACCTGCCATGGCTATCACCTCAACGACGCGTCGCAAACTAAGGCAGAAAACGCGGAAAGCTCGCAACAAACATCTTACTGCGGCATTTTGGATGGTACTTTTCTCCCTAACCATCCGCTCCTACCAGTAAGTGTGACTTCCCCGTAAGTGCGGCTATAAAACCCGATTTCCGCCCGACATTTACCGGAAAGTGTCACCAAGCGCTTAGGGTGTCCATATGACCCGGGCCCTGACCCAGCTGAAATTGCGCAGGTGGATTCATGGCATAAGACAGCCCTGTTCACCAGTTCCGGTCTGGGTCTGAGATATGACTGTCACCCCGTTGTCGACCTGAAGCTGGCCCCATTGGTCAAAGTGGTCGGCTGGGGCTCAGGTCTTGATGCGCCCGAACTTCAGGTCCACACTTTATTCTTTCAGGCGGACGCTGGGATGCCAATCATCCTCAGTAACGTAGCTAGCGTCGTGTTGGCAGTAAAGCTTGCGCACAACACCGTTTACCTCTTCTTGAGGTGTAGGATCTTTATGACTTGACGAGCCAACTGCACAGACGGCTAGATCGGCGTGCCACCCAAATGTCATGAGGACGGAGGAGTCGGGCTATAGCTCCTTTCAGTCCTTTGACGTACAAAATGGAGGTGTTCTTTCTTATTGCTGCGTCCAGTATGTATATTTTGTCCGTAGCTCATGTAACAGGCTGAGGTGTTCGTATCATTCAATTTCTTCTTACGAGATGATTGGGCGGCCATACGATAGGAAGAAATTTTTGATGTTCGTTAGTTCTTCCCTTAGATCGGCCTTGGCCCGGCACACGTTATGAATCGCGGCCGAACAGGATGTTATGAGACCGGTCTTCACACTTGCTGGGTGGTTTCAGCCATATTTCAAGAAAACGTCCGATGTCTGTGGCTTCCTGTATGTCTTTGTTTTTTTTTGCTTGGAGAACAGGTTAAGGGCGCTGGGTACAAGTTTTGTTATCGCTGCAGCTTTGGCTACGTCGTTGAGAATGATCCTCCTCACAGTGTCCGCCTGAAAGAACACACTGCGGACCTAGGGTTGAGGCACGTCGACACCTCAGCCCCTCCCATCGTGTGACCATTTCGCCCAGTGTCGAAAACAGGTCAGTCCTCTTGAGGCCACAATTCCATATGTCCAGCCTCCGTGTTCCGATTCCGAGTCGAGCCGTAGTGGCGAAGAGGAGTCGCCCGAAAGGCAACAGAAGTCCAGAAGTCGTCAACAGAAATGTGCGAAAATCGTTAATGGAAATGTGCGTGAGGGAATAGAAATGTGCATCACACCCGTATTGGACTTTGTTTTGGAATCGTGACCTCCATTTTCCTCCAGCCTTCTCATTGACTTACCTAGTCTTTACTTCAAGCAGTGTATGTTTCTTTGTGTTCTGATCATCATCTCAACGTTAGTCTACAATGCTTTTCCATGGAAAGCCGTGTATTTATATGCATACACTTCGAATTGCGCAGCTATTTTTAATGACTTGCATGTTTTATGTTTGCCACTCACTGATCCCACTGACGAAGGCATATCAGGTTGGGTCAAAATTTTTGGGCTTGAAGAACACCAAACCTAAGTTGTGGAATACTCCGAAAACTTTATTCTGAATGCCTGAGTAAAAAGGCCAATGCGGATTCGTATAGAAATACGGCTTTTGACTAATGACACCTTTTCATCCATTTCGTAACTCAGAAAAGGAGTTACGAAAGACAAAACAAAACGAAGCAAAATGGGAACATGACCAGCGACATTTTTGTGGACAATGGAACGTAATTCTGAAAAGGTGGCCAAGGTGGAAAAGAATCTTAAGACAAAAAAAGACACAGTTGCATTGTTTCTGTAAAAGCCTGTTGTAACCACATCTTTGTGGATGACACCTTAAACAAAAATGCTTGCTCCGTAAAATGTATCGAACCTCGAGGAACGTTCCCCGTAATATACAGCAGCATTGTTTCAACGGGACCTTGACTTACTGTAGTACGTAATGGTTGCAACATGCCATAAACAAAGATAATGTCCCCGTAAAACGTTTCCATCCTTAATAAGGGACTTCGAAAACCTAAAAAGGATTTGGTCTCCCTGTATCGGACGGGCTGCTCAACGACGGCTGTTCTCAGGCGCGATCCCACTACTGCCCGACACGGGTACTTTTGGCTGCTCGGTCGCCCGCCTGGCCCGTTACGCACCTCCTTAGACAACCTGGCGACCCCGGAGTCCTCCGGGGGCCCCATATTGATGCCAAGCTTAGTGCGGACACCCGATCAACACAGACCGCCGCTGAGCAGGGCTCCCGCCCTCAAGGGATCCTCAAATCCAAGCCTCCGAGTAGCCGGATTACAGGAGCCCGCCACAACTCCCAGCGCACGATAGCGTCGTGGGGCATGGTATGCCGCATCCACATTCAGAAAGCCGCGTGAGACTCCCGAAAATCGTTGATGCTTTCAGAAGCTGCTAATTTTTTTCATTCATTGCGGTAGATGCAATGTTAAATTCCAGGATTATTTGTGTTGCACTCGCAGCACGTAGGAGCACTGGCTTTGTTGCTCATGGGCGTGAGATGTAGTCAAGCTATGGTATTGTGTTTTAAATATGGCTATTTTATTTTAGTCGCATGTTGGGTGGATTTTGTCGGGTAAGGACAGGACATCAATGGTATCCAGTTTTAAGGCTTTAGGTCAACCGATGACCACCCAGGTCAGGTCAGTAGCCCGAAATTGGTGAAAGTCACGGAGCGGTTTGTTTGGAAGGGCACAGAACAAAACGTTTTATAGTTAGAAAAAGCATAGGACTCGTAGAAGCCTTGCATATTTGATAGTACCCTTCATAGTTGCTTCCAGACAATGACACTGGTCATGTTAGGGCAAATCCCATGACGGCGTAGAACGGCGTAGAATCTAGAGCCGTTTGGGGGCCGTTAAATGAATGTGAGTTAGTAGGAATGGTTTGAAATATATGCCGAATTCGAAATTAGCGCCTCCAAATACCCAGGAATCTATCCAAGGTTCAAAAGTCATCGTTGGCCATCTGAAATCATTGACCTCGGGTGGCCTCAGAAAGATCACAAACTTGGTGGAAGTCATATCCTATTTATACATAGTTTGATATCTGAACATGCCTCCTGAGTGCACTTTGCTTTCGTAAGTTTGCGATTTCCCGACATTCCGAACAAAATTGGCCTCGCAGAGGTATCTAAATGACGTCATAGGCGAGTAACCTGACGACCCGGGCTTCATTTGTTTCAAAATATCCGCAACGAGTGCCCACGAGGGCAGTGGAAGCCTCGGCGCACCACCCCGCCCCGTTTCCCTGTGACCCCGGAAAAAACCCGAGAAGGTGTATTACTCCCACCCACCCCCCTGCACTGGTTCAGATTAACAATGACAAGCATCCCCTATTTTGGCGGATTGGCTGGCAGTCCAGCAGCACAGTTCGTGAAACACTGGGACTGTGTTTGTGGACAACCAGCCAAGCTGTGAAATAGTCGAGAACGTGCTCCTTGTAAGCTAGCTCAGTCTACGCCAAACTATGCTCCAGAATCGGAGAACATGAATCCGGACGGCTTCATATGCCAACCCGATGAGCGCTTGGTGTTAGCGGCCGGCCGTCCGTACAGACGGCACAGCAGACCGCAACGCCGAGCAAACGATATTCAGCCTCCATGTGACAATGGTAGACGACGACCAAAATGATCGCAATTTTGCGCAAGCCATTCTGTTGCTGAGTCCAGCAAAAGCATGGAAAACCTTCCTGAAAAATTTCAAAACAGCGTTTTAGGAGCACCCTACCCCGTGTATTACCTACCATTCATGAAGCTACGACAAAATTTATGACTGAAGTATCAAAAAGTTTCCTTAACCTCACATAAATGCATCATGCATTGATGTCATAAGAACACAAACCCTACTGAACGCGCACATGTCCTTCATACAGTCGCATTAACGTGAAATGTTTCCATCCCAGTTTTTACTTCGTTTTATTTTATTCTCTTTTGACAGCTCATGTTCTTCGGTAGGCTCTCACCGGGCCGTACTAAGACGCGGAGAGAGTTGGGATCCCACCGTAAAACGGACTAATCGGTGACAACATAAACATCGATTTAAAGCTCTTCTTGATAACGGTTCACAAGAACAAATATTGCTCAAATATTCACGAAAAAGAGCCACCTGAAACTTATTCCTTCATCTTTTCGGCCACTAAAAATGCGTGCATTTATTTCATTTCTGTTGCAAAAGCCGTTTTCTCTGTAACACCACACGGGCAGCTAAGAGCAGCCCTAAGCGTTTTTGTCACGAGGAGCGACGAGCAATTTAAACGAGCATTGGGTCGCTGTTGACTGTTGAGCATAGCGTTACGGCAAATGGCCTAGATGAAAGTCGTATCTTTAGTAATGCTCTGTTCTGTTGTACTTCCCTGTATGTGTCTGCACAAACGGGTGACATGTAGCATAACTAAGTACACAAAGGGTGGTCGTTTAACATCCACCGAGCAGTAGCCTGTGTATGTATCTCACGTTCTCGTATAACGGTGTCAGCGGAGATGGGCGTCCGGTGAAAGTAACCGACTGGGCGGGGCTCGGCGAGGTAGGGCCAGTGAAACTAGGGCAAGAGACCACTTTTACATCTATATCTGGGGCTGTAGCTCAAGTGGTAGAGCGCTCGCTTAGCATGTGAGAGGTACGGGGATCGATACCCCGCAGCTCCAAAGGCCGTGGTTTTGATCGCTGACAGCTGGTGCGTCACTGATCTGACGATGCTAGATGAAACAACGTGACTAGATGACCAGGTGAACGTGCTTAGACGACGTGCAGGCCAAAGCAGACTGATGGATCTGTATTCGTGTACCAAACAGCTGCCAGGTGTAAACGTTTGTCTTTCGCGGACGAAACTTTAACGCAAGACGGGGAAAAAATGCGAACGCACGAAGTACCACTACCCCATCATGGTCGCCGCTACCAACTGATACAGGGGTACGTGTATTCCCCACTCCACATATCGTATTAAAACCTCGCGATTTACCTCGGCTTTTTCGATGTTATTTCATCAGAATCATTTTAGACATGTGGAAAACGCCGGTTCAGTTTATAAACAATCAATATGAGACCTCTGCTAAGTACTAAGATACATATTTCTCTCGCTCCGCCTTTTGTCAGGTTTGCGCTCCCAGTCTGAAAATGGTGGTAAATCGTGATTTGTGCGCCAAAGTCACGTATCCGACCCGTTTGTCGGCGATCTGAAGAGCACGGAACATTCGGAACATGTTTCTCGTAGTCGTAAAAACACGTTTCGTGTAAAAGATGGCGGAAAGCTACTAGTATCATGCACACATTGGGTACATGAGAAATCAGCAGAGCACGTCAGCTCTTGGACACGACTTCACTGCTTTTTATTATTTTTGCTTGAAATCACCCGTAATTTAGTGCGCAAATGTAAAGCAAAGAGTGACGACATCAGGAGTATGATTATGAGCCACAATCACTTGAAGAATCCGTACATGCTTCCCGCAGATTTAGTTACTATGTCTTTTGCAGAAATTTGATTTTTTATTTGGTTACATTTCGTAAGAAAGAGACGAAAAGTGAGCAGCATGCGAATTTGGGGTTTACTTTATCCTGTCATTGGAAAGAAGGCTCCATAGAGAAGTACCCGATCTAAAAAAAACGAAAACCAAAAAAAAGAATGCTGTAGGGAGGAAAGAGGGGACTTGTACCATTATAACTGCTTATAAAGATAAAGATTTAAAACCACACAAAGGGAGATTTAGGAAGAAAACGGGCCGTAATGATGCGGTAAAGCAGTCACGTTTCGCTAAAATCACAACTCCTGTCTTTTCGGAGGTCTGCCGGTGTATTTATCTGGTGGTCACGACGACGTCGTTGCGCATTGAATAGTGGATGAAATCAGTGTTGGTCCATGCATATGCCAGTGGTCGTCTATGTGGTGGAGACATTCGAGAATTTTGACCTGATGAAATATGAAATTAAGCTGGGGTCAACTGAGCCTCGGATACGGGGCAACAGCGGAACGTAGCAGTGACGAGAACTTATTGGACTTGAAAGCGCCTTAGCAACCCGTGGTTACCATGCTAAAGTAGCGCCGGACAGCACGAACATTCTGAAAACCACTTGCATATCCCTGTAAAAGCATTTATTTCATCCATTTAACCCGCCCCCGAATGGGGGGGGTTAACCGCCCTCCTGAAGTTTTTCCGAGATTGAGAAAGAACGAACCAACGCAGCACCATGAAACTTTGTGTACCTTTTGATTGATCATTTTTACACCTCGTATCGAATTTTTGACCTCAGGTTGTGCAACATGTTTGGCCTAGGTCAGGTCAAGTGGACCAATATCCAAAAAAGTTTAGTGCCCTGTAACTTTTTCGGAAAACATGATATCACAATAAATTTTTCAAGGATTAGAGATTCTGAAAAATGCAACCAATCTGCTGTCTCGGATTTTTCGGAAACGTCCGGGTCATTGATCTGAGGCCAAGCCCGTTTTCAACATCAGTTGCCTTTTTTTCTCTAAAATTGACGGTGTTTTTAAAAACAATTTGAGTGTGGGGAGATCCAGACATCCAGCTTCCATCAACGGCCAAAGTTTCAGTGACCTCCGACCACTGACCTAAGGTCAGGTCACGAATAACTGTTATGAGTCAAAATGCACTGTCATCAAAACCGGTGATGAATGACTCAGATCGGGTTGGAAATGACAGAACTGGCTCGCACAGTTGCGATTAATACCAAGAAGTTCAAAAGTTTAAAAAATTGCTTATTTTGAAAATAAACGAACTTTTGCGAATAAAACTCCACCAGCTGTGTAAATTGGGTTTTTCCAAAATTTAAGCATGAGAAATCATCCCAAGAACCACTAGGGTCAAAAAGCAACACTTGGGATCGTATATTTCACGAAAACAAAAGAACGCTAAAATTAGTTCCCGTTAATTTCGTAACGCCCTCGTCGGCGGCGCCCGCATTGCAGCATTACGAAAATCACCGTGTCTTTAACTCAACGTTTCCGTTTACATATTAAAGAAATCAGAGAAATTAGGCGTGTATCGGCATGTACAGACTTCTGCCTGTCCGCTAGTGCCTTTATCTAGACTTTATTAGTCACAGCCCATGAGATTCAGGCCGTTTCTTGGTCTCATACGGGCGGCTATCAGAAAACATATCTGGGGCGTATATGGTTTACATATTATCCAAAACTAAAAATGAGACTAGTTTCAAGCTCTCCTCGTCACAAGCTTTCCAGAGGTGTGCTTATTTGTATCGTGCAACCAATCGCTCGTGAATTAGAGAGGGGCGGTCAACCGCCTCTCCCCCCCGTCAAGCATTCATGGCGCCGACCCACAGTCGGGCGCCGGTTAAATGGTCAAAGAGCAGTGGCATCGTGGCGTATCAGATAGGTTGGCCAGCAGATCGACGAAACGACAGTCATGGTGATATGGGCTACATGTGCTGTCCCAAAGCATTACGGCCACTTTTCCTCTTTCGCTCTTATCTTATCGCTCTAATCGCTCTTAACCCTCACTGAGTCGGCCTCCGGATTCACCTTTGCCTGTCCGGAGGTGGGTTCATGCAACCCCAAGATCTCGAGAACTATGAGCCCTAAAGGAAAAGTAAAAACACCGCTGGAAAGCCCTTGTGGAAATTAGAAGAAAACCACCCAGGTTTAGTCCAGTCGTATCAACAATGAAGTCACCAGCGGTCATCTTACGTCAAACCACCGTTTCACACGAGACTGGAAGTGAAGGAAAAACTTTGTCGTTTTGTAAGGGTAGAAGTCGCATCTTTCCTCATGGCCAAAGATTGTCAATTGCCATATGACTGGATATTGCCGAAAATGTGTTGAAGCACATATCAAGTCTGCAACAATCATGTTATGGTCAAACAAGGTCAGCCTATGTCAAAATTTCGACGCGTATAATTGGGGAGTTCCTGACATCTGTCGTATCATCTACCGCATGTCCATTGATGAGATACGACGTAGCATAAAATCCTACAATATCGATTCATGCAATACCCGTTTTACATAAAAAACCAAAACCTCAAAGCACTTTCTTCACGTGTCACACAGACACCGGACGGCGGGCGCGGCAACAGTGTAAAAGCCTAATATTTAACGGGGAGTTAGGTGACGTGAAGGGTATTCATTTTGGCGACCGAAAATAGGAGGATTGGGACAGTACAATCTCTGTAGAAGGAAGACATGGGTAGTGTTCTTATCATTTGTGACCATACAAAGTGTGTTCGCATTAAAAATAAACATGACCTTTGAGAAATTCAAAACAGATCAGCTTGGGTGAAGTAGCACACATTTGGTTAGTAAGTTGTTATGACATATTAGTGCTCCCGAAGCACATGTGACGACCAATAGACATTCAAGACTGTAAACCAAAGAATAGTACTCGGTTGCGGGTCGAAAAAATCGGTTTCAAACGTGACCTGACTTCAGGCTACGGATTAAGAGGTACAGCTGTGTGTGCAAATGACGTGAGAAGCCTCAGGGCGTATATCCAAGCTTCAAAACCGCCGAACCGGTCTCACAGTCTCAATAGCAAACGTAAAAAAGGTCGGAAGTTCAGCCGAAGGTTAATGACCTGGGCATTTCCCAAAAATTGAAGATAGAAGAATTGTTCCATTTGCCGTTTCGTATCATTATACCAAGTTTCGTGGTAATCGATACATTTCGCTAAATGTTCAGCTAGTTTCAATTTTTAGAACATAGTCTCACTTCACTTATTAGTTAGTGCTCTGATGTGACCAGGTGACGTAAGGTGTAAAAGTGGCATATGAAAGTTCTCCAAGTCTCGTATCTCGGCGCCGATTTTTTTCGTCTAGCCTCAGAAAACCGGCGGGGGGATTTCTCTTGAACCTCCGGACCGGCAGAGCTTAACGCCATAGATATAACGAAATAAGTGCCCCTTTTCCATCCGCGCAGCATTCCGTTATTGCTTAGGTGGATGGCAGTCTGGATTTCCTTAATGTTTTCTTTAATGCAGCGTAAAATGAACTTCCGCATAGGCGTGTGTGGCTCAGCACTGGTGTCGCCTGGACAAAATGTATCCAAATTAAAACCGCGTTTAGGAAAATAACGCATTTTCAGACTCCGGGAGAAGCAGCATTGAGATTTTTCACTAGGGCGTGGTCAGAATTGACAAATTCCTGACGCTAGTTTTTATTATATTTTGGGCGTATTTGTGGTAACGAAGCGACGCGCACATGCCAGTGCTTCGAAAGAACCATTTCTCCACAGCTCTGGACCTGATGATGACAGGATCTGCCATATACATGAGCTCCCACTGATTTTTAAAGGCAGAGTGGGTACTCAATTATGTACCACCAAGACCGTTTGCGATCTCAGATAGTGCGTGGTATGTACCCGAATCACAATCGCATCAATTACACGTAACACGAGTTACCAGCAATGCTGTTCACTAACCACAAACCATTCAGGCATTGGACTACCAACGTCGTGATGCGCGGATCTTCAGCCATTAACTGTAGTACGTGTTAACCACGTGTTTCACGAACCAAAGCCACATACTGCCCCCACAAACGCAGCAAGCATGACCCTGAGCTCATTGCTGGTAGCCGGAAGCAGGTCACGCATTTAGCCTCACGCCAACGTTGTCAGACGTTCGTATGATATTCCTTCCGCACGCGCAGGAATACAATCGAGGGTGTCACATGACAAACGTTTTTAACCGTATTCCCGAAAGGCTAGATGATATGGCCGATTCCCGGCAGGGGGGTGGGCGATTTGGCCCCCTTGAAATCTCGAATACTACACATTCGATTTCATCGCAGCAGACGACAATCGATTTGCCATGACGTAAAATACGTTTTTATAAAAAAAACAGTTTCCCAAATTTTGAAAGGGGTAGACACAGGGGACAAGAAAGTCAAAATGGGAGGCATTTTTGGACTTGTAATTTATGAATCATTTTGATGAAATTGACATTAATCAAGAGGTTATGGATGGGACTTTTACCACTGGTCCATACATTTGGAATTTTTAGAAAATTCATAGGCTTTCGCAGGGTTTCAAAAACAAGAGGATTAGTTTTTCAAAAACCGAATTAACAAAAAAGTTCAAAACACTTTTTTAGCTTTTGCTAGTCACCTTTAAGCCTAAATGACCTCCAGTGACCTTCGAGTCCCTTGGAGTGATCTTGTGTGGATTTCATATTGTTTGAAAACGTTTTCAAGCATTTTAATTCACTCTGTTTCTAAAATTCCGTTTTACAGTTGTTGTGATAAAGGGTACGCTCACTGACATTTTAAGTCATAGCTCCGTGACCCGACCGATATCAGGCTGAAACTTGGTACACAGGTAGAGGGCACCCTTCTACGCCATGTGTTTTGGGTTTGGCATTTGAAAAATGGCGCCAAAATAATTACTATAAAACCAAATTTTGACTTTTGACCTTGACGTGACCTTGTGAAGTGATCTCAGATGAAGAAAATTGTATTTGTATGTTGCCCAACTGTTTACCTATACATTCACATAAAGTTTTGAGTTCTATCTTAAAAACCCTATTTTTGGCAGATATTTTCCTTTTACCCTCAAATGGCCAAAAATGGCCTGAGTTGCTTCCCAAAAACGTTGCCTGACTCCGCCCCTGAGCAAAACAAATAACAAAATTTTGTGACAGTACGCAGAAAAAATAGTTAGGAAAAATTATCAGTTTATGTAAGGCTGCGTCAAAAACCCTGAAATTGGCAGGAAAAAACCGAAGGGGAGGGAAGCGGATTCAGCTCCCCTTTGCCGGGAACAGGATTAAACGACTCCAATGGGTTCCCTCGCACCTGAGAAACTGCACTATCTTCTCCACAGGGAAAATGGCAACCACAGCAGTTGCTATGCTGGCCAGCTGCACGTTTGGCTCTCGTACAATGACAAGTCTTTCCGGCTGCGTCCCGTGCCATCGCAGGCGCCGTCTCACCTTTGAGGGACGAGCCACGTGCCTGCTGTGTTTAGTCTGGCGTCCTCCCAGAGGTGCCTGTTGGTGGTGACATCCGTCCGCCCTCCCCTGGACGTCCTGCGGAGCCGACTGCCGTCCTGCCCGCGCCCCCCCCCCCCGATCCGGAGTCACGCCGCGTCCGGCGTCGCCGCGGGCGTTTTGGCAGCGCGGCGTCTCCGGCGGCGAGCGGACGCCTTCGGCGGTGCCGAGGCGTCGGCGGCGACGTTGCAGAGCGGCGCGAGTCCAGCGTCGTCGGCGGCGGCCCGCGGGCAGGGGCGGATTTCGGGACACAGTGGCAAGGTTGGGAAGTTCTTGGTGTCTGCGGAGCGCGTAGCGTTTTCCACCGACAGATTACAGAACATGGTAAGTGTTTCTGTTTACGATTTGCATCTTAGAAATGTTTCGTGAAAACATTCGAGGATGCTAGTGATACGTAAATGGGAATTGCTTAAAACCAGATGATAAACCGTTTGGTGGCGAACATTTTATGTGCGAGGTCATTTATTAACTGATGTTTTGATAACAGTTAAGTAACTGTCCTGGCGCGTATGTTCGATTACATCTATTCTACATGTTAAGCAAACACCAATGTGCGAAGTAAGACTGCTCTTGGCTTAGGTCCTGGCTTAGGTTTAGCTCTAGGCTTAAGACTAGTTCAGCAGCGTGGCTGACATGATTTAACGTTCAACGTGATTTTGTAAACTAAACGAGTGAAAAATTTAAATTAGCGAAATGGTACATCGTGATTACAAACAAATGATTTGAAATAGGCCACGTAAACCTTGTGATCCTTGCCTCTTCCACTTGTACGCTTAATTTTTTCGTGTACGGGATTTGTTTGGGATCTGGAGATCCCTTGACGTCCTAGGATATGAGCTCGTTGTCGAAAAACATATGAGTTGTAGTTGCTATTTGGAATGGAAAATTGAGTAGCACTGCCTGTATATTGGCCTTAGAATTGTCGCTGTTTGCAACGGCGCTCTTACTTGGTCGCTTTCACCAGTGACTCCCTATAAATCTGTCGTCGCTCATTCTGTCTTTCGTTTCTTTTCGTCTGTTTCTTGTATGAGCCACATTTTTACATCAATGATATTTGCTGCTCTGAAACAAATCAGCACTAATATGTACCCAGAAACCAGCGTGCTTTCGTGAAAAATGGATTGGTTGAAATTTATTTTGGCCGTTGCATTGCCGCATTACTAATAAATCTTCGACGGTGTTGATGCAGGACCACCGACGTCGATACCGGCACGGTGTTTAGCTGATAGTTTTACGATTTAGCTGAAAAATTCAAATAATGAACCATGCTTCCATTATATCTATTTTTCACATAGATTCCTTTCATGTGTAGGTAATATCAGTTGGTGGTCTTCCTAGAATGGAAATTTCCCTCTGTTCGGCTCTGTCTGTGTCATTGTCATGAATATGTTATGTCGACAATGGTAGCACGAACGGCATTTCCAGCTGGCGGCAATCCATTTTAAACAAGCCGTGAAAGCACCGATATTCACATAAAACTGTTTTGTACTTCGTCAAGGAATGTGGTGTAATCAAAAACATTCCTAGCCAGAATGTTTGCTGTCGCATTATTGGTCGAAACTAAGATGGGAACAAACTCCTCACAGCGCATTTAATGACCAGTCTTCTCTCAGTCAGGTACACACCAAACCCCACATATGCAATACGTTTTACCACTCATGTACATATCTGTGTCATAAAAGAAACTTTGAGGTCATTTACCGATTTTATTCAGCGTTGGTTGATCGACGGGCTTCGTGGCGACACGCTGTTACGAAACTTGTAGCAACTTTCATTTCAAGCCAGTGGAAACATGAAACTTGCTTTTATTGTAAAGACGCAGTCTGCATCTGGACCCTTTACGATCGCCAGATTGTCGGCGGCAGGACGTCGTAGTAGGGATCTCAGTACTACTCGCGTTTCCGTACGCGGGATCTTTTTATACACAGGACACGTTTACAGAGTGTAAGTTTACAGGGAGCGCACAGGATCTGTTCGAACACAGGACGCGTTTACAGAGTGTGAGTTTACAGGGAGCGCGCAGGATCTGTTCGTACACAGGACGCGTTTACAGAGTGTGAGTTTACAGGGAGCGCGCAGGATCTGTTCGTACACAGGACGCGTTTACACGGAGTGAGTTGTAAAAGTGCCAGTTCGCTCACCTGTCGGCTGCGACACGGAGACCTCTACGCTAGAACGCCAGTGTGGCTGTCGGCATGTTCCGCTCTAAAAAAACGGGTCCCAACAGGTGCGGTAACAGACCGGCAACAGGTTCCCTCAGGCGAGATCATTGCAACACGCAGCTGTTAAGGACATGTTTATTACAGTTTATGTCAAAACTTTGTTTTGTCTTCACCGAAGTCTGGAGCTGCTCTCGCCAAGTATGTGTCCTCAGGTTGCTTAAACTCGGCAGCTTTATGAAGAACCATTGTGAAATTTTAATCCTAGAAAGCAACACCATAACGATCTTACCAAAGATAAGAACATAGTTGTGAGTGATCTGTGACCCGCCGTTTCCGTCGCCAAGAACGCCAGCCAACGTTCTTGTTTTGCGGTTCTCGAGCGCTCTCCGCATTAAATACATATAGCAGTGCACTGAATTTTCGTTTATCACCTGGCTCAGACAGCATGCCATTGTCCTGAACACGGACCCGACTGCCGCGGCTGGGACAGAGCCCGGTGCGCTCAGGGCGATCTCTGGCGTAAAGTGGAGGTGACGCCGCGCCAAATTGGATCGCGGCCTCTCCATCTCTGTTTCGCATCGCACCTGTTGACTGCGGCGCCGGCGCGGCCGCCGCGGCAAAAACGGCGCACGTCCGCTGCGGCCGGCGCGGCCGGCCGGCCGAGGGGCCGACGCCGGCTGGATTTAGCCCGCCGCGTGCTGCGGGACGGCGGCGGCGTCCGGGCCACAGCGGGCTGTCACTGACGGGTGGCGACAGATTGTAGCGGTGCCGCCGGCTCCGGGGTCACCTGTTCTGGGACACCTGAGCCGAGTGGGCGGGGACCTGGAGCATGGGTAATGAGCAATAGGAGCAATAGCAATAGCAAACAGCAATAGCATTAGCAATGAGCAAATAGCAATAGGAGCGAGAGTCGTTTGTTTGGATTGTGATGACCTTGGGCGAAACTAAAGTTGTGTGATCTTTTGTTCGTATATTTAAAGCTGTGATGCAGTGACATGGCCCCAGTGATTTGGCTGTCTGGTTCCTTTTCTCGTGCGTTCCTGAAACAGGTGTTTTGTGTTCAGGCCACCACACGCCGCGTGGATTTCTGTTTACTTTCTGAAAACGTTGTTTGCTGCCGTTTGGCAGGCCTCCCGCCCTAATTGCAAACATGTACTGTTTTTTCGGGGTCAAAACGTTTTCCAGCAGGCCGGGTTTCGCCGGCGGATAGCTTTGACAGCCTTGAAGTTTAGACTAGAACTGAAAATTGCTGATACTGCCGACCGGAACAAGGTCTCTCCGGCCTCCCGGGGGGGAGGGGGCTCCCCCTGAAGCCCTTTAAAAAATGCCTTGTCCATGTCCTTAACAGATGCCTTGCTCTCCAAAGCCTCCCAAAGATTTTGTCCTGTCAGGTATGGAATGTTCGATAATACCAAACGAGTAGTCGACCGATCGTAGTTAATTTTCCCGTTCTCCGAGGTCAGAAGTTACCACCCGAATGTGGGAGTCTGCTAAAATGACATATACGTCTTTTCGGTCGCACATGTAAAAATGTCGCTGTCGGAATATGTTGCACATTTTCAGTGCACATTTTTCTAGAAAAAATGTTAAAAAATTCAGAATTATGAATTAAGAAGCATATATAAATGTAAAAAACTATGAATTAAGAAGCATATTTTGTCGTCACCGGCGACATGACGCAGTGACGACGTGTGTTGGCAAACAACGCAAGCGTTCGTTGCCTGCGTCTGTCCGCTGTTGCGGCGTCCCATCACACCACAACTGTAAATACGATACTGCTGAACAGGACATGCGGGAAAGTCGCGGAAAATCTTTCTGAACTTTCGTAAGTCTAGAGTTTTGACACCTTGAGTATCTTACGTATTGGATTCTAAGACCACAGGCTACACTTTGGCCAATTCTTATTTCCATTTTTTCACTTCCTCACTTAATTTCAAAACACGTGGGCGGAACATAGTCTCCGTGAAGAGAACATTACGTGATTTTATGCTTGGAGTAGAAACACTGTTGAGGAGACACCGATAGATTTTGTAGTGACTTTTTGTATGTGGTATCGTAATACGCCAAATAATTTTTTTTAAATGACAAAAAAAGAAAAGATTAGAAACTTAATCTTCCTCTTCTTAATCTTCTTAAACTTAAGCTTCCCGACGTCTGAGAGGCTGTATCAGTCATGCATGATTTCGGTGTACAAAGATTGGATTTATGTGATGTTGAAGCTTCTGCATTGGAAGGTTCATTAGTTACCGAAACGATGCTGGTGGCGTTGGGGCAACGATGACTGAACACTGAACGACAACTAACCCTTTTCGTATGCTGGTACATCATCTCGTGTACCTGGTGTATGAGTTGTGATGTTTCTGTACCATGATGTGAAACCTAAACGCAAAAATCGTTATTACTGAACTGTTTGTGAAAGACAACTTCAAGGTTTTTTGCAAAGATACCTACATGCCACACTGTATGGCCGAATTCTTTCAGGAGGAGCCCTCAGAGGCGGTTCATCGGTCGCCTTCCTGGCGGTCCAGCGACTCTGAGTTCGCCACCGCCCAGTCGGCGTATGCCACGGCTCCTGCAGCTCTGACCCCTCCCAGTAGGAGCGGCCTCACCTCTAGGGGCTCCACCCTCGAATCTCCGGTCAGTACAGCGTCTGCTTGCCGCGACGGTATCGTGAGAACAGAGGCTGTATCTGATACACATGCGTTGCATTAGCGACAGATCTGATGTTAGAGACCTAAATCACCGTCCCAAGGATGTTTATGATTTTTAGATTCTCTGTCATATTGCATTGATTAGCTGAGTTGTTCAGGAGAGTTTTTTTTAATGGACAAAGCCAAAGAGAAATTTGCACATCGCAAACAGCGTTTGATTCGGATGTGACAGGTCTAGTTACGTAGTGGTTGATCCAACAAACTTTTTATAATTTTAACAAAGTCCTTTGCTGTTGCACGGAAGGAAATAACCGCAGAATGCTCCTGCCCCTACCAGCTTTCAAAGCGTTCATACGTCCAAAGCTGGGAACAAATTGGACATTCCTTGCAACACTAGCTAGAGTAAGGTCCAGTGTCATCGAAGCCTTTTCTCCCAGATGGACACGGAGCCGCCGTCATCGGAGGACGAGCTGCCGTACGACACAGACCTCGCGAGCACATCCTGCGGGACAGAGCTGACCGCCGACCTGCCCGACATATCTGCCGACCTTCCGCCGGACCCCGGGCGGGGCGGCGGCGCCCGTCAGAGGTGGTCCCCTCAGCCAGACCGGACCTGGACCCGGACAGGAGATTGTGACGTCATCGGACGGTCCCGCCCGCCGGCCGTCGCCGGTGGGTTCAGGGGGGCCGCCAGAGGGCGGGGACCGGTCCTGGCGGGCGGCGAGGCTGTTGGAAATTGAGAGGCGGATCGTGTCGCTGAACAGCGCGCTGCACGGCGTGGAGGCTCAGCTGACCTGCTTGGAGCGGGACCTTCCCGACGTGGAGGCGACCGAGGAACGGTCTGGCAGCCGACAGATGCTGCCATCTATTGAGAGTGACGGAGTGACAGTGGTGACATCTGGGTCGAACTTTGTGGCGGGCGGACTAGGGGTCGAAGAAATCGTGCAGAATCGTGGTGACAGTGAAAACATTGCTGTGTCGTGCAGTCAGTCCATCGTGGCAGAAGACGACCAGTGCGTAAGTCAGGTAAGTCTTACGGATTTTGGAAACATCGCTAATAACGGGAACGGATCTGCGAATGACACGATTGGTATTGGACCGAGGCTTAGTGGCAATGTATACGAAAGATAGCAACGAGTTCCGTAGTGTGACCGTTATCGCTCTAGACAGGTGATGCCTTAAGAAGTGTCATCCGAATGTCTTGTTTCTTACTGTTTTTTGCCTAACGAATGTCGTTTTGGCCTCCCTAATTGTTTTGTTTTTCTGGGATGCCAGGAAGCAGGCACGGATAATAATTCGGTGCTCCTCATCCAATGCATCTGTTGCCTCATCATGCATTTCTAAACCTATTGAACCATTTTTACACTAGCGCAGCGCATGAAAAGAAAGAAAAAAGTGGTCCCAGCTACTGCTTTCTGTCATCCAAACACCGAGTGGGCCGGCAATCTAAACTCATTAAACCAAGTTGATGGGGCAATGCCATAGCAGCCAACTACGTCCCCGTTGGTCGTTGTCTAGAACACAAACCAGGGCAGCTAGGCGGAGATTTTGCTTCAGTCATGAAACTACTGGTGTAATGGTTTAAAATGATACTACTGAGGGTGTCTATCGTGATTAAAGCAGAGGTTAGCGTTATGCCCGCAGGGCAACCCACTGAAATAAAATATTTCGTTGGTTTGAGCAATCACTGGCTTTCCATTAACAAATTGCGATATTTTCTGTGAGTCTGGGTGTTCGGTTGGTATGTTGTTCTCCCATTTTCACATGACCTTCCACCGAAGTTTCGTCCGAAAATCTACATGTCCACCAGAGTCACTCACAGTCTATTTCTTCGTCAGCCGCGGCATTCCGACAGCCACCCCTTCTCACTGACGGTGCTGTGTCCAGTTGGATGCGAGCGATCTCTGACAGCCCTGTATCCGGCTGGATGTGAGCGGTCCCTGACGGCCCTGTATCCGGCTGGATGTGAGCGATCCCTGACGGCCCTGTATCCGGCTGGATGTGAGCGGTCCCTGACGGCCGTGTATCCGGCCGGATGTGATCGGTGCCTGACAGCCCTGTATCCGGCTGGATGTGAGCGATCCCTGACGGCCCTGTATCCGGCTGGATGTGAGCGGCGCCGCCGGTGACGGACACGCACGGTGCCGGCCGTCACGTCGGGCCACTTAGCACTGGCAGCGGGGCGCGCGCTCCGTCCTGCTGAGTGACAGTGTCACCTGCACGCCCATTTAGCCGGCGCCGCCAGCCGGCCGGACGCCGTCGGCACCTGCCAGCGCCGCCGGCCGGCGGCCGCGAGCCGAGAGGCCTGCGGCCCGCTCCACACGCTCAGTGTGTGCACCGGGCTTCAGCCACACTGGCTGTGCACAGCGGAGCGGCGGGGACGGACCTGGTTGGTCCGAAACGGGGGAAAGTTGGAGGAAGCTATGGTCGTGGTTTTGTCCTTTGGTTGTCGGTATTGGTGTTCAAGTCCCTGCTGAGTGTGCAGTATTCGAGGAGTTTACCTTCAGAAATGCATACGCAGCATCGCATTCATGTTATGTGCTTTGGCAAGGACTTGCCCAGGAAAAATGCATGGTTAGAAAATGGGTTAAAAATAAAGGGAACAAAAATTGGTGCTATGGTTCGGTCTTATGAATGGCTAATTGACACTTTCATAAGGTTAACATACCTCGATAACTTACTGTTCTGTATGACACATCGCAGACATTCACGTTGTGACGCACATCATACTCTGACGATGGTATGGTCGTAGCGCGCTGACTCGAGCCGAATTACCTCAGCGCTGGCCAGCTTACTTTTGTCAATGAGTCGATCTAAAATTGCTACGTTTACATCAATTATCTAAGAACGACTGAGACCGACATACAACTGAGGTAAGCCTAGTTACTCTGAAAACGGCGGCAGGTGGTTTTACAGTTACGTCGGTGTCCCGTGAACAGGGCTCTGGCAGGAACAGGGCTCTGGAGGAAACAGGGCTGTGACGGGAACCGTGCTGTGGCGGGAACAGGGCTGTGGCGGAAACAGGGCTCTGGCAGCTTGGTTGCCCGACACAACATTTTTATAGCATTGACGGGTAAGTTTTAAGCCACCCCGACTGGGGTGGGGGAAGCGGTTGACCGCCCCCTGAGATTTTTTTTTAAGATTGCGAGAGAAAGAAGGAACGCAGCGCCGCGAAGCTTTGTGTACCTTTTGATTGATCATTTTTACACCTTGCGTCAAATTTTTGGCTTCACGTCAAGTGAACCTGTATCCAAAAAAGTTTAACTCCCTCTAACTTTTTCGAAAAACATGATACCACAACAAAACGTTCAGGGATTCAGGGATTAGAGATCTTGACGGATGCAAAAATCTGTTTCCTCGGATTTTTCGGAATTTTCCGGGTGATTGACCTAAGGTCAGGCCCGTTTTGAAGACATGTGTTTTTTTGAATTTGACAGTTTTTTTTATAACATTGCTAGTGTGGACATCCGTTTATTGTCAATAGACAAAGTATCGCTGACTTCCAGCCATTGACCTGAGGTCAGGCCTTGAATAACTGCCATGAGCCAAAACGCACCGCCGTAGTCGGCGGTGCGTTTTGGCGTTGGCGTCGCCAACAGTCGGCGATGAACTACTCAGAACGGGTGGAAAACGGCAGAGTTTGCTGGCACAGTTGCAAGTAATATCAAGAAGTCCAATAAATTTCAAAAAATGCATGTTTTGGAAACAAACAGGACTTTCGCGAATGAAGCTCTGCCAGTTGTTTAGATTGATAACTACTGATTTTTTTTCAAAATTTAAGCATGAGAAAACATCACAGGGACCACCAGGATCAAGAAATATTACATGAAAAAGCCTTTGTCGCGAAAATAAAGAGACGCTAAAATCAGTTTCCGTTCATTTAATACTGTGTTCGGCTGCAGTGCCTCCCGGCAGTTGGCGCGGAAATTGCCGTGCCTTCAAACTCAACGTTTCGACTTATTTGTTAGAGAAATCGGGGAAATTAGACGTGTGTCGGCATCTGTGGACTTTTACCTGTTCGTCGACACATTTACCTAGACTTCAGTAATTACAGCCCTTGGGATCCAGACCGCTTCTCAGTTTCATACAGTCGGCTGAGAGAAAACATATGTAGAACGCAAATGACTCACATATTATTCCAAAACTAAAAGTGAGACCTATTTCAAGTTGTATTTGTCACTAGCTTTCCAACCGTGTGCTTATTTTTATCGTGCAACCAGCTGTTCGTGAGTCAGAGGAGGGGCCGTCAACCGTCCTCCCCCCAGTCGAACGTGGTCGGCGCCGACTGCCGGTCGGGCGCGGGTTAAGGAGCAATGCATGGGAATGAATATGCTATTAATATATTCATTGCTATTATGAATGAATATGAATATGAATATGAATATCAATAATAGAATGAATATGCTATTATTAATGGTGTTCGAAAAGGGTGGATCAAGATGACGTGGCCGATAAAACACTGAACTCACAACCAAGCTTTAAGAAGGAATGCATAGAAATGAATATGTTTGAAATGATGACGTTGGGAAGTGGTATGTCGAGATGCTGTAGTATGTAGGATACCGCACTCGTAATCGCGAGATTTGGTTTCGGTTCCCGTCGCCTGCGCATCCTTCGACGTCAAACATTGCGATGTTCGCAGCATGTGAATTATGACATGGAACTTGACAAATAATACAGTAGTGAGTCTTTATGATAATAATAAGCGTAACATGTCTGAACTAAAGGCGCGGTGGACGGTGGGCAGCGATGACGTGGTCGATGGGATGCAAAGCCTTTACAATCCAGAGCACTTGAGCTCGATCCTCTCCGTCTACACATCCTCCGACCTCACACAACACACTCTGCACCGTCGGCCTCCGGTTTCCCATCATGGTACGTGGGCAGGGCTCCCCAGCTAAGAACGCTGCTAGCCGCAGTGATGACTCAAACCTCTCCTGACGTCAGTGAAGTCGCGCTTGTGATGAGCTTGTGTTCGCCGCCTGACATTGGCTGCCACGGGACGAGCGGCACCTGGCTCTTCGGCTTTAGACGACACATTAAACTCGCGCACGACGGTCGGTCGGCGGCGATCACGCTCGACTGGACGGGGCGGTTGACTGTCCCCCTCTAACTCATGAACGGTTGGTCGCACGATAACAGTAAGCACACCGTTGGAAAGCGTGTGACGAGTAGAGCTCGAAACTAGTGTCTTTTTTGGTTTTAGATAATATGTAAGCAACTTACGCCCCATATATGTTTTCTCGTAGCCGACTGCATGAGACTGAGAAACGGCCTGAATCTCAAGCGCTGTGACTAATAACGCATAGGTGAAGGCACCAACGCACAAGCAAAGGTCCGCAGATGCCGATACACGTCTAATTTCTCAGATTTGTTCAATATATATTCCGAAACGTTGAGCTAAAGACACGGCAGTTTTCACGCCGGTTGTCCGCGTGCGCCGCAGCCGTACGCAGTAACAAATTGACGGGAACTAATTTTAGCGTTCCTTTATTTTCGCGACATAAGCCTACCCATGTAAATTTAATTGATCTTAGGGGTTTTTGTGATGGTTTCTCATGCTTAAATTTGGAGGAATTCATTAGTTACTAATCTGCACAATTGGCGGAGCTTTGTTCGCGAGAGCCTTTTTATTCCCATAGTATGCAATTTTTAAAACTTTTTGAGTTTCTTGGTATTACTTCCGTCTGTGCAAGCCAGTTCTGCCATTTTCTTCCCCATTCTGAGTAATTCATCGCCGATTTTGACGGTGGTACATTTTGGCTCACAACAGTTATTCGTGACCTGACTTCAGGTCAATGGCTGGAAGTCATTGATACTTTGCCCATTGACGGTAACTAGATGTCTGCATCACTCCACACTAAAAATATTATGAAAAGTTCCGCAAATCTCCGAAAAAACGACGACATGTCTTAAAAATGGGCTTGGCGTTAGGTCAGTGACCCACAAAATTCCGAAAAATCTGAGATAGCAGATTTGTTGCATCTATCAAGATCACTAATCTCTGAAAGTATTATTGTGATATCTTGTTTCCCGAAAAAGTTCCAGGGCGCTAAACGTTTTTGGACATAGATTAGTTTGACCTGACCTAGGCCAGACACCTGACCTGACTTGAAATCAAAACTTTGACACAGAAGGTACAAATGATCATGCAAAAGGTACACGAAGTTTCGTGGCGCTGTGTCGGTTCGTTCTCTCGCTATCTTGGAAAAACCTCAGGGTGGACGGTCAACCGCCCGCCCCCCAGTCGGGGACGGGTTAACCCGCTTCCGACTGGGGGGGCTGTTGACAGCCCCCCCCCGAGGTTTTTCTGGGATTGCAAGAAACCGAACAAACACAGAGCCACGAAACTTTGTGTACCTTTTGCATCATCAATTTTACATCTTGTGGCAAAATTTCGACCTCAGGTCAGGTCAGGTGCCTGACCTAGCTCAGGTCAAACAGACCTATGTCCAAAAAAGTTTAGCACCCTGTAACGTTTTAGGAAAACAAGATATCTCAATAATACTTCCAGGGATTAGTGACCCTGATAGATGCAACAAATCTGCTATCTCAGATTTTTCGGGAATTTTCCGTGTCATTTACCTAAGGTGAAGCCCATTTTTAAGACATGTCGTCGTTTTTTTCGGAAAATGACGGAATATTTTATAACATTTTTAGTGTGAAAGTGAAGCAGACATCTAGTTACCGTCATTGGGCAAAGTATCAGTGACTTCCAGCCATTGACCTGAGGTCAGGTCACGAATAACTGTAGTGAGCCAAAATGTACCACCGTCAAAATCGGCGATGAATTACTCAGAATGGGTAGGAAATGGCAGAACTAGTTTGTACAGACGGAAGTAATATCAGAAACCTCGAAAACTTTGAAAAAAAGGAATGTTTTGGAAATAAAAAGGCTCTCGCGAATAAAGCTCCGCCAATGGTGTAGATTAATAACTAATGAATTTTCCCAAAATTTAAGCATGGAAAACCATCACAAGAACCAGCAAGATCAATGAAAATTTACAAAGATAGGGTTTTTTCGCAAAAATAAAGGAACGCTAAAATTAGTTCCCGTCAATTTGTTACTGCATACGGCTGCGGCGCACGCCGACAGGCAGCGCGAGAATTGCCGTGTCTTTAACTCGGCGTTTCGGCGTATACATTGAACAAATCTGAGAAATAAGATGTGTATCGGCATTTACGGACCTTTACTTGTGCGCTGGTGCCTTTGTTTATGCGTTATTAGTCACAACCCTTGAGATTCAGGCCGTTTCTCGGTCTCATGCAGTCGGCTATGAGAAAACATATATAGGGCGTAAATTGCTTACATATTATCTAAAACTAAAAATGAGACCAGTTTCGAGCTCTACTCGTCACAAACTTTCCAACGGTGTGCTTATTTTTATTGTGCGACCAACCGTTCGCGAGTTAGAGGGGGGCGGCCAACAGCCCCCTCCCAGTCGCGCATGATCGTAACGGACCGACGGTCTTGCGCGGGTTAATAAAGCCTTGGACGGTAATGCGGCCGAGATAAATGTGGCTGTTACTTGCCTGTGTTACCTTCATCAAACGGTGCTCATTTCCTGCCGGGCAGAAACAACACAACGCACAAAAAAACGCGGAAATAATGACGGCGATACCAGGGCCGAGACAGATTCGACTGCGACTTGACGGTGTTACTTGAGTCAAACGGTTCTTGTTTATCGTGAGCACATCAGCGTACAAAACGCTGAAACATCGACTGACAATGAACACTTCGTCCGTAATTCCATCACAAACAGTGGGCCAAGTCAACCCATGTCAGGTTTCAACCAGAAATGAAAGTAGAAACACTCAGTGTGGAAAGTTTCGCGCGTTTTGATTTATTGAGCTGACAAATTACCTCAGGCTGAATTGGGACACGTCTTTCTCAACTGCTTATGATGGTCACTTTGGTCTCCATCTGTCGGCCGTTGTGTCTATGAAGGACCGACATTAGCTTTGGCCGGCGTTAGTCGGGCATGTCCTTTGGACAGGACCGGATCAGAGCTGTCGGTGGTGGTTGACTATAGGGGTCACTCTGTATATACAAGGGAACACACCAACCGGCGTAGTATTGTTGCTGCTTATGTAAGACAGCAGACATCATGACTGACAGGCGATGAAAGGATTGTATCGTCTGTCATTATTCACGTTCGTCAGGCTATGACTTGCACGGTACCACACGGCCCCTCTCGTGACCCTGTAGGGGTTAACCCTTTTCTTGAAAGGAATCATCAAGTGTACGACGGCTGGAGGGATACCTGTAATAAAGCAGCTGAGGTAAATGTGTTAAAAGGATAGCGTGGACGGCGTTTAACATAACTCTTTGTTGGAAGGCAGGACGCATGGCGAGGAAAACGAAACGCTCTTCACAAGACTCACATGCGACCACGGCAGAAGCGCTTATCAAGCTAATAGGCCCTCTTTAACAAGCGACGCCGTAATAAACACAGAGTCAGCTGGCAATCCACCTGTTTACCAGTGCTGGGATGCCGCGTCACGGTCATTCACATTGTTATGCAAATCCTTGCCTATGACAGTACATGGAAAGAGTTAATCTAAATTGCTGCTGGCAACAGAAATAATTTGGACGTGGTTCTACCCCTGCCTATGATCATTAGGCTTAAGAGCACCCCTATCGTGCCAGCGGAAAGAATGTATCTAAATTGTTGCTGGCAATACAAATGATTTGGACGTGGTTCCACCACTGGCCGCGATCAGTTAGCTTGAGACCACCCCTGTTGTGCCCGTCCATAACGAAAATCTTCACATATTGGTCGGTGTAAGCATTTGCCCCCGGCTACATACTCGTATTATTTTATGCAAGATATTAAAATATTTATGATTGGAACTGAAGGTGCAAGTGTGCGCCCCATCATCTGTTGCTAAAAAAAAATCCGCGTTTCTGCGGGCGGGACTGCCGACAGATGGGCCGAAACGTTCAGATCGAAGTGAGATGCTAACAATATTGGTGTCTCGACGTCCAGCCGTTTGGATTTGGCCCGTCATTAATTTTGTCTTTAGGTAGGACATGCGCTGCTGGTCCCGTGGACAACTAGTTAGAAGAGGGGGTGGCCACCGGGCTGTGCCGGTGTCTGCGCCATTTGGCCCCATCTCTGAGTTATTCACACTTAAAATAGGCACTACCGGGCACTGTGGTAGTGAGAAAATGGAACATATGTAAGCTGCGATAGCGAAGGCGTGAGTGAAACGCACCAAGTCTTTTAATGTGACCTGCAGCCAGAACATAGCGACGTCCAAGGCAAACATATGTTCTTGCTTTCTTGTAAGGCCTGACAGTTGCAATAAAACTCCGGCCAGCTGGCTGCGGCTCCGTTCCAGTTTACTTAGCTTAGCACGTCTTACAAATTATAGGCCGTCATTTAAACTAAAGGCTCCCGTTTGTCCTCCCTTGCAGTGCGCCAAACAGCAGTCGGCTCCTATTTTTCAACGCATGCAACCATGGCATGTCTCATTGGTGGGCTTGGGATTCCACGGAGCACGAGGCACGGTCGTGGCTGTAGTCCCTCGTCAAAGAAAGTGAACTCATTGAACAGCGTCCTAAAATCGAGTTTGCTGCGGATATTTGGCACCACATTTGAACCGTGCAAGTTTTTCGCTTGTTCCTTTTCGGGGCTGGTATTGATCTGAATGCTTTAACCTGGTGGCAGGTCTTTGGTTATCAGTGGCTCAACTTTCTGTACTAAACATTTTATATTAACCCAACGCCGTCCGATAGACATAAAACGTCCAGAGGTGTAACATCCTAGGTCCCGTATTGCAATGTAGATTTGTCATTCCATGTAATATCGATAAAGCTTCGGTCCCCTCACCATGATATCAGTTCAAGGCTTCTAGTGAAATTCGTAAGAGGAAACCGAGGCTTTGTCGTTATTCCTTATTTTATTTTACAGCGAAGTTTTCTGTCTTAACCCTTTTCAATAAGATGCACCAAAGTAAGATAATGACGTCACGTTTCTGTCAACTGAAAATTTCGTCAATGATTTACGTGACATGTTTGGCTTTCCTGCTAACTAACATGTTATACACAAGTTGACGTAAAATGAAACTAGAAAAGCATAGCTGCGCTATACATAACTATGTGGTAACTAGCATAACTAACATATCACAACATAACATGCAACATACAAGTAGCTTAAAACTGTGTATTTTTGCTTCATGAAGTAAACCGTGTTCATAAGAAGCTTGGGCACTTTTGGCAGGATTATATGAAACAAAACAGCATTGACTTGTCATGTAGGCCACCCAACCAGGGTGAGTCTCATACGAAGACGAGCGAACTGTCAACCCGTCTTACTCTTTTACACAGAAGCCATGTGAAAGGATTGGGACGGACACCACCGGAAACGCATCAACAGCGCCAGCCCTTCTTCCCTCGCCGAACAGTGAAGTGCCTGACCTTGCACGGATCACTCGCTCCGCCCAGACAACAGGTCACCGCTCATCGAGCAGGATCGGCGACTCCGGCCGTCTCGGGGAGGAGCAGGAATTCCTCCGTCGACTGCAGAAGGTGAGTGATGACGCCCGGGCCGGGGTGGCCACGGCCCGTCCCTGGCGCGTCGTCCTGACGCCATCGCTGGCCTCCTCTCGCAGCGTTAGCGCCTGGATTAATGATGGCCTAACAGAAGTTTGACAAATGATCAAATCCGGCATGTCGGGTCATTTGACACTAAGTGACGCACGACCATAGACATTCATCATACGGCCTGCTGTTTATTGCTTCGGACGCGCAAATTGGAGACATCGGTTATGAATCCTTCTTGGAATTTCCGTAATTGAGTCCTTTTTAGTTTAGATTTGCACAAGGTATGTCACATACTTGTACTTCCTTAAGTAAATTAGTGCAATAATTTTTTGAGGAGAAAGGTACTTTAAGTATGCCTTTTCTGTTCGCCCGTGAAAGTCGTGTGTGGTCAGCTGTTTCTGCAATACTTGTAGCTCAGTTTAAATGAGTGGACTTCTCATAATTCAGCCTCCTGTCTGATGGACAGGTGTGGAGCCTTGGGTTTTATGCAGAGACCCAGGCCGCCCAAATGTGTTCGGAGTTTTTCAGTGTCCTGAAAATGTATCAAATGAGTTCATGTTCTGGAAAAAATGAGGTCTTGGACGTGCTTTGAAATGAACGAAGCATATGCCATTTATGCTGCATGACCTGGTTGAAAACAGGTCTTAAATCCCGAACACACACTACACGGCTTCCAAGTAAGATTTCTGTGACCTTCAGATTCTGTGGGCTTCTTTTAATCAAGCAATCGCTTTATTATTATTAACAATAGTCATGATAAAGTGTTCTGTGGTAATCACAATATTAATGTATGTTCAGGGGGTATATTAAGACGGAATATTTATTAATAAATCCTAATAAATAATTTGTCAGGCAGGCGTCGGGTACCCCCGCAGGGTGTGGAACTCTGGGAACGTTTTGGTTTTGTAGGAGTCGGTAAGCATTAGGTTCTCTTTATGAGACTGTCCACTCTTGAACGGGATTTTAGGCAGGGGATGAACCCGTGCGGAGTCCTGTCTCCAGTTTTGGCGATATCGATGCTTTTTTGCGATTCACGCATCGTTTCTTTGTTGTATTGTGACCTATTTCGAAGTGATCCAGGATTTAATCACAGGATTTCGATCGGTCCAAGCTGCTGCTTCGAACCATGAGTGATTCGGGTTTCTTCCGTGATCCATCGTGCACTTTCCACATGACGAACATTTCTTCCCTTTTATTTTCAATCAAAAATACCCCGCAGAAGTCTTGTTCTCTTACTTACTCCTACTCACTCGAAAGCACGTGATCTGCGAGTGACACGGCCCATTTCTGGCTCTGCACGCGGTCATCACGGCCGGCAAGTCGTCGCCCCAGCCCCCGGTACGGAGCGGACAAGCCGTGACGGCGCGGCCAGGCGTCCATCGGCACCGTCTTTATTGCGGCGCGCCGGCGGACCGGGTCCGGCCGATGGCAGGCGTCGCTCTTGGCCGACGCCGGACCGCCCCCGGCTATTTATAGGGGGTTTAGCGCGGCCCGTGACGGCACGCGCGCCACGTCGGCGCGTCGCTCTTCAGGCGGCGCGCCGCCGCGGCCGACACCCTACCCGGCCGCCGGTCGTCGCCGTCGACGCGCGGTGATTAAGCGCGCCGCGGCCGTCGGCGGCGGCCGGTCGGCGGCCGAGTCCAGCCGGCGCGCCCGCCGCGGGAGGCGGCGACGGCTGTACTAGTTGGCAGTGGCGGCTGCGCGCCTGTCCGACAGGCTCTGTTGTCGGCTCGGTGACGCTGAGAGGGCACGCGCGGCCGGCCAAGTCCGCGCGTCGAGAACGGTCCGACGCCGGCCGCCGCAGCTGGGGACGGTGCGGAGAAGTCGCCGCCGCAGCTGGGGACGGTGCGGAGAAGTCGCCGCCTCAGCTGGGGACGGTGTGGAGAAGTCGCCGCCTCAGCTGGGGGCGGTGTGGAGAAGTCGCCGCCTCAGCTGGGGGCGGTGTGGAGAAGTCGCCGCCTCAGCTGGGGGCGGTGTGGAGAAGTCGCCGCCTCAGCTGGGGGCGGTGTGGAGAAGTCGCCGCCTCAGCTGGGGGCGGTGTGGAGAAGTCACCGCCTCAGCTGGGGGCGGTGCGGAGAAGTCGCCTCCTCAGCTGGGGGCGGTGTGGTGAAGTCGCCGCCTCAGCCGGGGACGGTGCGGAGAAGTCGCCGCCTCAGCTGAGGCGCTATGGAGGAATCACCGCCTCAGCTGGGGGCGGTGCGGAGAAGTCGCCTCCTCAGCTGAGGGCGGTGTGGTGAAGTCGCCGCCTCAGCCGGGGACGGTGCGGAGAAGTCGCCGCCTCAGCTGAGGCGCTATGGAGGAGTCACCGCCTCAGCTGGGGGCGGTGTGGAGAAGACGCCGCCGCAGCTGGGGGCGGTGTGGAGAAGTCGCCGCCGCAGCTGGGGACGGTGTGGAGAAGACGCCGCCGCAGCTGGGGGCGTTGTGGAGAAGACGCCGCCGCAGCTGGGGCGGTGTGGAGAAGTCGCCGCCGCAGCTGGGGGCGGTGTGGAGAAGTCGCCGCCGCAGCTGGGGGCGGTGTGGAGAAGTCGCCGCCTCAGCTGAGGCGCTATGGAGAAGTCACCGCCTCAGCTGGGGGCGGTGTGGAGAAGTCGCCGCCTCAGTTGGGGGATGTGGAGAAGTCGCCGCCTCAGTTGGGGGGATGTGGAGAAGTCGCCGCCTCAGCTGGGGGCGGTGTGGAGGAGTCGCCTCCTCAGCCGGGGGCGGTGTGGAGAAGTCGCCTCCTCAGCTGGGGGCGGTGTGGAGGAGTCGCCTCCTCAGCCGGGGGCGGTGTGGAGAAGTCGCCTCCTCAGCCGGGGACGGTGCGGAGAAGTCGCCGCCTCAACTGGGACATTGCGGCCGAGTTGCAGGTTCAGCTGGGGCGCTGCGGATGAGCCTCCGCCCCAGCTGGGGGCGCTGCGGAGGAGTTGGTCATACGCAGCCCCAAATGGGAAGAGGTTTTAGCTAATAGATGTCTGCGTTTTAAATCGGATATGGTAATGAAGCTTGAGAAAAGGGGAAAACAAGTGCAATGGCCGTATCCGCAACATAGATTGACTTATGACAAATCGGGACGAGTGTAAATTGCAAGCTTCCAGAGGAAAAACCATTGACGTCAAAGAAAGCAAATGACGATTTCAAAGGAGTTTTTTCTCGCTGACATTCGCCTAAATCATGTATGCTTGGAATAGTTTGATCGTGAAACGTCAGAAAAGAGCACAGTTTTCTTTCGTCGGACGTGTGGATAAATAATCAAACGGGGATGATTTCGATTCCGCGAGCATCGCGACTGCAGTTGTTTAATAATTCATGTAAACAGTTCACTAAACCGTTTTCGGAAATCGTCTGTTCCGCGCAGTAAATGCTAAATGCGGTCGCGAATATATAATGGTGAATGTGAGTTATTCCTGCAAATCGAGTGGTAAACCGAAACTCACATGCTAACAAATAAGCTTAAACTATATTACAAACTTTTCTCTTGCAGACATTCGTGAGGCAAAGAACGACCAGCGAATGTAAATATCTTTCATTTCCGAACAAGAGTAAATCAACAATCGTACAACAAATTAGAGGAACTCAAAAGGCGTTGTTGAAACATCCGTTTCAGATTTGTTAGTCTATGTGAAGTATTATCGCAAAAAAGCGTTTCAGCATGGAGCGACGGCTTTGAGAACCGCATTAATACAGGTAACAAATCACAGCGCAAATAGACATAGGCGCCACTCACAGCAGGCGTCCTACGTACGGGATACACTTCAACGTTACATATGAAACAACATCTCCAGTTCCAGCCAAACTTTCAAAGGAGCAGTTTGTTTGTCCCAGGGATTAAAAACACTAAGAAAAATCAGCTGTTCGAAGAAGCCAGTCGTACTTTCATGGTATATAGCCATGCTCTGCTCTGACCGCGTCACATCATGCCTTTTGCGCCTAGGGATACAGAGCCCATGTTGTATCTTCGTATAGCGGGTGATATGGAAGTAGCAGGCTTTTTAGCAAAAAGGCCATCGCTGTTGTTTCGATATTTGGACAGTTCCAATTCAGTTAGGCCTCTGCAGAGTTTCCATGAGTTGGTCTGGTGGCCAGGCGCCGGGATCTTCTTTCTGACTCGGCGTTCGCCGTCACTCTACAAAAATTCCTCTCGCTTTGGCTTGGCCTTGTTGCCCATGAAGCCCCCGAGGATGTCGATGGGCACCGGGAAGATAATGGTGCTGTTCTTCTCGGCCGAGATGGTGTTGAGCGTCTGCAGGTAACGCAGCTGCAGCGCCGACGGGCTGGTGCACATGATGTCGGCGGCGTCCTTCAGGGCCCGGGACGACTTCATCTCTCCCTCGGCGGCGATCACCTTGGCCTTGGCCTCGCGACTGGCCTCGGCCTCGGCAGCCATGGCGCGCTGCAGCTCCTGCGGCAGCCGCACGTCCTTGACCTCGACCCGCTCCACCTTGACGCCCCAGGCGTCGGTGGCCTCGTCCAGCACCTCCTGCATCTGGTGGGCGATGCTCTCGCGCTGGGAGAGGATGTCGGCCAGCGAGTACTGGCCGAGCACCGTGCGCAGCGTGGTGGCCGCCAGCAGGCGCGTTGAGTAGCCGGAGTTCTCGACGTTCGTCACCGACACGATCGGCTCGAAGATGCGGAAGTAGACGACGGCGTCCACCGAGATGGTGACCAGGTCCTTGGTGAGGATCTCCTGCGGCGCCACGTCGAACGAGACGACGCGCAGGTCGACGCAGCTGAACTTGTCCAGGCAGGGCAGCATCAGGAAGAGGCCCGGGCCCTGCGCGCCGCCGGGCAGCAGCCGGCCCAGCCGGAAGATGATGGCCCGCTCGTACTCCTGCACCACGCGCACGCACGCGAACATGGACAGCGGGAAGAAGGCGAGCACGAGCAGCCAGGCGAGCGCGGTCAGCACCAGTTCGCACATGTTGGACACCACCGGGCGGTCGGTCTGGCCGAGGATGCGCGGCGGCGGCCGCTGCCTCGGCAGGGGTGCGTCCTCACCGGCCGGCTGGTGGATCCCGCTCGGTCCGGCCGCCTCGGCCGGGCCCGGCCACTTCCCCGCGGAGGCCATGGTCGGGGGCTCAGGCTAGTGCCGGAGTGGTCGAGACATCGCCGCCGCCGCACTCGGTGTTGAGCTAAGTGCAGACTGAGAGCTGTCGCGGGAGTGAGCTTGCTCCGGAGTCACGGGCTCGGACGACTGCCACGTCACGTCACGTCACGTCGCGGCACGTCACATGCTCGGAGCTCCGGTCCCAGGGCGGGTGCCAGACGTCACGGTTTTTGCCGATGCACGGGTTGGCTGTCACTCGCGTCGTCTGCCCGCTCCCTACCGGAATCCGGTGTCAGTCAGCCGTCTTCCACGGCCTAACCGGGACCGCTCTCCGTCGATTCACGCGTAACTCAGCACTGCCCAGCGAGCAGTGTGTAAGCTCGCTTCGCCGAACCCCGCTGGGCCACCACGCTGTCACCGTCCCTCCCCGCCGGGCCGAGTGCTCGGTCAAGACACCCGACACTGGCCCCGCTGCCTCGCGCGCCCCCGTGACCGTCTCGTCTCCGGTGTCCGGACCGGTCCGACCCACCGCGGCGCCGCCCCGCTCTCTGTGTCGCCGCCGACCGTCGCCGTCGGTCGCCGCCGGACAGGACCGTCGACTGGTCCGGCCGGCCGTCGGCGCGTGCGCCCAGCACCGGCCGCCGACGGCCGCCGGCGTCGGCGGCCGGCCAGGCGGCGGCGTCAGAGAGCAGTTGTTTGGCTTAGGGTGACGGGCAGCGGACTGCTAGGTCGAGTGTATTTTTGCTGGGGATTTGTGTTTGTTTGAGCGGCTTTACGGCCCTTTGTCGGCGAAGGCGATGACATCTGGTGGTGACATGCCTGTCTGTTTTGTTGTACGGGAGTATGATTTACGTTTGTTTTCATGGTTTCATAGCCTTTGCGGATTTCCCAGGCTTTAGGTGTAATTGCAGTCATGTGAGCTACCTCGATACCGCTCGTGGAATGTCGAAGCAGCTTGTGTGCCTAGCCGTTGGA
Source organism: Capitulum mitella (assembly GCA_030062745.1). Taxonomy (NCBI): domain Eukaryota; kingdom Metazoa; phylum Arthropoda; class Thecostraca; order Pollicipedomorpha; family Pollicipedidae; genus Capitulum; species Capitulum mitella. The sequence goes on along the minus strand of CP099844.1, from coordinate 25,263,941 downwards.
ACACCGAACTATTGATAAGATATAATTTCCGAACTTTTGTCTCATTTCGCCTTCGGGCGTAAGAACCGGGGGGGAGGGGCAGCTGCCCCCCAACTTTGGACAACATAGACCTTACGGTGGTACATGGAAAGAAACGAGGTGAAAACCTCGTTTGTCCCCATCTCCACAGAAGCTCCGACGCTACTGCTGTAGAAAGGCATTTCTGCACCGTGCCCATGGCCTGTCATTTTTTCCTCTCTTGGGGGTCATCTTTCATCGTGGTGTTGCCCCATCTCTCGTGTTAAGAAGGTTGTTGTGGCATGCTGCCGACACTAATTGAAAGCGTAGTTGTGAAAATGGCGAATCATCTCCCGGGGGGCCAGTCAGTCGCGCTCGTCTGACGCCGGCAGACCGCTCCAACTCTCAACGAGAGTCATCTATCCATCTAACCTGAAAACTATCAACCGGCCTGACATCTATCGACCGTCTCATGAAGCTCGACGTCGCCCCGCAGCCGCAGCCGACCGGGGCGACACCTGCCGGCGGGCGCGGGAAGCAGGGCGAGGCGGCGGCCGGCCGGCGCGCGACGGCCAGTTGGTGCTCGCGATCGTACCGCGTTGCTGGTGACCGGGCGACGGTGCGGAGAGCCGGTGCGGCGCGCGGTGCTGCCCACGCGACTGTCGGCCGCTGGCGGCCGGAACGCCGCCGATAGGGGAGACCGGGCGTGACCTCCCACCGGCCGGGGTCGGCTCAGGGTCAGGCCAGACACCGCCGGCGGCCGGGAGCCGGTCAGGTCAGGCGAGACATGGCCGGGGGTGGGGACCAGCTGGAGCCCCTGGGGCGCCGCGAGGGCTCGCAGGAGCAGCAGGAGGCCACCACGCTCTCCACGATTGCGGTGCAGAGCGGCACCACCCGGATCGTGATCGCCCTTGCTGCAGGTACGTCCAGGCCCGGACTGACCGGCTGGGCTGGTCCTCGGCCGGCCTGCTGTCCCCGCTTCCAGCCCAGTGGACTCTGAACAAGCCGATTTAGCACGTATGAATTAAGCTGCTCTACGAATCCGGCATCACGTTTAGTGACCGTTTCAAAATCTGCAGGGGCGCCGGACGGTATGTGTGCGCGGACCTCCAGTTAAAATGGAATTATACCTGTGTCAGAGATACCTCCGTCAACGCGTGATTGACAGGCCACTAATTCATCCCCTCCGATGGAACGATTTAGCTGTTGGTGTTGGAACCAGAGCGCACGGGACGTCGATGCCCGGAACAGGTGTTAATGGCACCCGCCCAGACTCGTGTGCCCGGGCTCCCGCCACAACACCGGATGACGTCAGAGCCTGCAACGATTCGCGCCGGACCGGATTAAGCCCGCAGTACCAGCATGCAGCAGGCCTGATGCTCGCAGCGATGCAGCTCCGGCGCCGCGGTAAAGGCAGTGCCATGGAATGCCTCAGCGGACGAGTATCCGTGGATGGAACTGTAGTCAGCATTGAAAGCTAGGATATGAATGCAGCTTCATCCCGTAACCTGGACAAGACAACGTTACTCTTAAGTTGTTGCACGGAAAAGCGTTTGTCTTAGGTCAGACGTGGACTCCGCAGTTGCCGGTTACCAGGCCCTGCGTCCGACTGCGGCCGGTTCGGCGCTGGGGAGACGTGCGAGGACCGCGCCGTCCTGGTCTTGTGCTTTCCTAATGCGAGCTGATAAGAATGGAGCTTCCCAGTTTGGCGTTGGGAGCATGTGGGCAAAGAATTACCTCATCGCCCCACCGCCGTGGTGGAGTCAGGCGGCTTCTCGTTTCGTGTCGATGCCGCTGTCCTTAACAGGAGGTCTGTGGTGGTCGTTGTCTGGCATACGCAATAGGCGTGCCCAAATTGATCTGTGCGCATGATGCAATCTTAGGACGTGTTCGTCATGCAAATACCTTGGGCGATGAAAGTGTCCTTTACATCAAATACCGCGGTACTCTGCACTCGCTAATGCGGACTGACCATGAATGAAACTCTGCACGACCAGCCGCGTCGGGCGCCGAGTAGGCAACCGACTGCACGCCATGGCCGTCACTCCAATTGATCAACGCCCAGAACCTGTTGGTGCCGAGCCTGTTCACCGTCGGCGGTCAGAAGCTGCCGGCGCCGCCGGCGTGGCCCGGCCGGCGCCTGGGACTTCGCCCCGCGTTCGGCCGGCCAGTGACGTGCGTGGCTTGCAGTCGTTCGTTAGCCTGGGAACTGTCGCGGCCGGCCGGAATACCAATTGTCCCGCCGAGTTTCACCGGGCGGCTCTGTCCGGCGCCGCGTCCGAGATCGGCTGATACTCGACGCGGCGGCGTATCCGGCGCACGGATGCGGCCGGCTCGCGCCCGGGGCCGTGGCCTTTTTACGGCCGTGTTCGGCCGCCTGGGCCAGGCCGGCGGCTGTGGGGCGCAGGTGAGCCGGCTTCACGTGATGTCCAGCTCTCCCCAGCCCGCGCCCGCGTCCCGGCTGCGTTCCTGGACGATTCACGTCACGGCGAATTAGTGGGGCCGATGCCGACTGATGTGGGTCATCACCGGGCGATGGCCCGCCAGGGGAGGGTTCTCACAGTCGTCTGGGAGTGGCCAGCGGTCGTTGCAGGTTTACTGGTGTCGATTTCACTCCCTCGATGGCCCACGTCGGCGACCGGGCCCTCTAAACCTACTAAGCCTGGTGTGTTCCCGCCGCTTCTAACGCGGCGACCATGTTGCGCCCAGATCACGTTCCCGAGTTGCGAGGGTTTTGAAGGCGGAATGGACACGATGCGATTTCAAATAAACTGATTGGACGGGGTCATGGAAATCCTTTCCCGTACCACGCCGGCCAGAGTCCGGCCAGAGTCCCAAACGCAGGCTGAAGTCTGTTGAGTCCAGTTTCTGCTCAGCTGAGCTTGATTAGCCACCGTTCCCTGGCAAGATGTGGATCGGCAGGGCCGAGGATGGCCGGCTGATTGAAGCTCTGAGCCCGCTGAGATGACACTGAGATTAGCGGAATAAAGCCGAGAACCAGCCGCAGTCAGTCTGACATCATCCGCGGTAGGAGGATCATTCGTGCTGAGCTCAGGTCAGCTGATGTCAGAGCATGGTCGGCTGGGTTCATCCACGGTCGGCCGAGTTGTGTTCGAGGCATAGAAGCCTCGCGCCACAGATGGCCTAACCAGAACCCACGGGTTCCAGTTAAGTCACCCAGAGCTCAGGTCAACAGTGCTCGAGGTCAGACGCTGTGGCCGAGGGGTCGAGCCGAGGCCACTCACGCCTTGCTTAGCGTTGCAAGGATCATACGCTGTGATCCAGGAGTACTGCCGAGACCACCCAAGACTCAGGCTAGCAGGGTTCGGAGTCGGACGCTGCGGCCCAGGAGTCCTGCTGAGGTCGCTCGGGGTCACCCTGAGCGGTGCAGTATGTCGGATTCAGTGACCCAGGAGTCGACGCGGAGGCGTTGCAGCGCTCAGACCGCCGGCCGCTGACTCAGTTTCGCCTCCGACACGGCGGGCGACACGTGCGCCGACTATGGTAATCGCTGGCGGCGGTCACCGGTTCAGCCGCTATGGTAATTCGCCGGCCCATTACCAGCGCTCGAGCACACCCAGGCGACACCGGAGAGCCAGGCGGCGGAGGCGGGCCGCCCCGGGAGGTCCGCTGGCGGCGGCTCGGAGACGGCCGGGGGCGGTTTGTGTCTCCTCACGGAAATACCCGGTGGTCGCCTGTGAACAGGCGGCCGGTGAATAGGCTGGCGGCCGCCTTTGAAGCTTGGCTGAGATTAACTTGCAGCGGTCGTTCTTGGGCGGCCCGGCTGTGGACAGGAGGCTGATTAGCTGGCCACACGGAAAGCAGACTCCGGGTGCAGTGCGTCACGAGCGGAGGATGTGCAGCGAAGTTGGTTACGAGTTGGCCGCTGAGACGAGACAGCGTTCTTGCCTCTGTGCAAGGGTGATTTGATTGCGGGAATTAAGGATGATTTGCACCCGTCTGCCTTGCGGATGTCTTTCCTGGAGCAATGGCCGCTTCGTTCTCAGACGTTTCTGACTTTCCGAGGGATGTACCATAAAACCCGTATTGGATTTGTAAATGCTATTCAAGACAAACTGCTTAGACCCCCGTCCACAAACCAAATATGGCTTCTGATGTTAGCGATGCTAAAACATTCGCATGGGTAGCCGCTGACGACGTTTTCAGCTACTGAACTTCTGCCACAACCAAATTCGTTCAGCGGCGCGGCATTTCCCCAGTCGGCCGCTTCTCATGCTGTCGTGCGGGACCGGCACCGGTTGCTCCCCAACCTGCCTTCCCCGCCCCCCACCCCGCCCCCCGCCGACTGTGCGGCTGCGGCCGGCCGGCGAGCCTGTGAGTCTGCACGGTCCTGCCGGGCCGGCTGCTCGGGGGCGGGGCATTGTTGGCCGGAGCGTGGGCCGCGGCCGGCCGCCTCTCGGCCGCCGCCGGGACTGCTCTGTGACGTCACCTTCCTGCCGGCCGGCAGCGCGGCCCGGACAGGGTCAGCCGCGGGGACTGCTCCCTGACGTCAGCGTCCTGCCGGCTGGCGGTGCTGTCGGGGCAGGATCAGGGAGGATACAGTGGATGGGCCGGCTCAGACAGTGGGACGAGACATGATGACTACCTTCAATTGGTCTCGGCCTTTGGCAGTGCATGTTATTAAAAAAAAAGAAAAATGGTGGGTCAGAGGGCAGAGAGATTGGGATGTATGGTGCAGTAGAAATTTGAGGGGATGCACGGAAAAGGGGTAGGCATACATTCAGCGAGAGTCAGAATGCAATGGAACGTAGCAGATTAAAGCATGCAAGGGTGGACCATGAACAGGAGCGGTGGAACCTCTGTGGAGATGGTGACAACCTTGATTGTTACCTCGTTTCTTTTCATGCAACGCCATGGGGTTAATGTTGCCGAAAGCTGGGTGGGGGATGGGGAGTCAGCTGCCCCTCTGCCGCCCCCTCGCTTCCAATGCCTCCGACCATGAAGGAATGTAGTGGGTTATACGCGAGCGTGGTCGGTCAGCGAGAGATGTAACAGGCTGGGTCAGAGGCCGGCGAGAGCGGAACGAAGCGGAGCAGACGAGTCAGAGTGCTCGTCATGACCTTCAGCGGAATGCGGTCTGGTCAGAGCGAGCCTGGGCAGACGGTACCGGGAACGGCGGGCCGGAGCTCGCGGGAGCGGCGGCGCTGGCCGCCGGTGGTGTTATCTGCCCGGCCGCCGCCGCAGTCTCCGGCGCCGCCGCGGCCGCGGCCGACCGCCCGGCAGCCGACTTCCAAATATGGACGTCTGCCCCGCCCCGCCCCGGCGGCCGGCGCTACCCGGAGTGGAGAGCCGTTCTCACGGCGCGCCGGCCGCGCGGCGGCGACGGCGCCGACTGGGCCGGGCCGGCCGTCGCCGTGCCGACGACGGCAAATATTTGTGCCGGCGTTTCTCGGAGGAGAGAGCGTCGGACAAAGGGGCGGGTTACCGAGTTTCACCGGCCGCGCGGAGCTGAACGTCTGGCGACGCGGGGCTGTTGGGGGTTCGCTGCAGGCTGGGACTGTGTTTTAAGAGGATTTTGCGGTGGGAGAACCACTAGATGTTGTGATCTAATGAGTGTGTAAATCAAACTTATCGTCTCTTAGCTGTGATGGGAGCTCAAAATAATTATACCAATCTGCGCATTTGGGTGAAGAAAGCGTCGTCCATTCATTGCCGAAAATAATGCTAATGCCCACCAGTTGAGCTCCTGGGCTTGGGAAAGAGATTTGCATAATTAAGCGGTGTCAGGCCCCGCCTCTTCTGCTTCCGCCCAACTGTTGTTCTTCCTAACACAAATGAGGTGTAGGTGTTTATCAGCGACAAGCTCAGTGCATCACCAGGTCGCCCGCGGTAAAAACCGTCTGCCGTGTGCCAGCCACAGAATCAACGTCCACAAATCACTCCCGCTGCTACGTGGTTAAACAAGGGCCGGCTAACGTTTGCTGTTTACTTCAGCGAGCCACCCTCTGCCGTGGCTGACAGTGGAGGTTGAAAGGTGCGTGCTCGGTGGACGGTCTCCTCCCTTGCTGCTCGTCCGGAGTGAAGGGTCTCTGACACTCCGCTGCGAGCAGACGCCAGCGATAAGGTATCGCACATCACTTGCAACATCGATGCGGTGCTCTCAGAGCTACTTAAGCTCGCTGGAAAAGTGCGCGTCGATTCTCGCAAATACGTGAAAAGGAGTTACGCACTGAGGTGCTTAAAGCATCTTTGAAATTTTAATGTAACCTTGTGCGATCTGTTTCCTGCTGAACTGATGCGATGGTTTTCAGGCATGAAAGATCTTTTGGGAGGATAAAACGAATATGGGAAATAATGCATAAAACTAGGGCAGCCAACAGTAATATTTTCCTGCGATGTTGCACGACCATAATTCATCCATTCCTTTTGGCACGCAACGTAACAGCAGGAGTGAGAAACAACCCACCTGTGACTTGTGTCTTTCGTTTCATGATGTAGCAACTCTGCACTCTAAAGGAGCAAACACATTCACACCTACCTCCAGGGGTGCAGGGGCTTTTGTGAAGTAGGCACGGTAGAGTCGTGTCCATACGATTTCTTTTCACGCAGCACCGTAAAGCACACATTTAAACCGTTAAAAGTGAGGTAGCGTCTCCGCCCTACGTGCGCTGTGGGCTGCTGCACCCATACCTGTCTCGCTTTCACTCAACAGACTGCATAGTGTTGATGTCAGTGCCAGTCTTTCGCCTCGTCCACCCTGGAGGTTACGTTAGTAGTGGACTGTTCAGCTCCAGCCGTGTACGACATTCGCCTGGCGTATGGGATCATGCGAGGAGGGAGGCTTGCAAGCCTCACGCGATATGTCCGACGGTTTGTTGCATATATAGCCAGACATTAGTCCTACAAACCAACTGTTTATTAGGCATGCTGGCCATTCATGCTGCACCGGTTACAGCTCGTTGCCTTTTGTGGATGTCGGTACTGATGTGGCAAGGCAAGGCAAGTTTCATCGGTTGTGTCGGATGGTTTTCTTCCGTCCCAAAAGCGCCAGATTCAAAGAGGATTCTCTCTCTCTCTCTCTCTCTCTCTCTCTCTCTCTCTCTCTCTCTCTCTCTCTCTCTCTCTCTCTCTCTCTCTCTCTCTCTCTCTCTCTCTCTCTCTCTCTCTCTCTCTCTCTCTCCCCCCAGCTCCGAGAGCTCGGCGCGTGACTCACGCGTCTGGCGCCCCCGCCCAGACGGCGCGCTGTCGGCGCTCGGGCGGCTCGTTTTCGCGTCACCCCTGACCCCCGCCCGTCGACAGGCGGCCGGGGCAGGGGCCGTGCACTGGACGTGCTCCCCGGCACCCCTCCCCGCTCAGAGACGGCCGTAAAGACGTGTCCGCGCCGTGCCCGACGCCAGCCACAAGTCCGATTTGTTTTACGGTCGGCAAGGGGCGACCCGCCGGCGCGGTGTGGGCTTAGCACTTAGGCCTGTGAAGCGGAGACGACCCTGAATATGGGATGAGAGGCTTATTAGAGAGGAAGTGAGAAACGCAGCTGAAGCAATAACTGTATGCTGAGCATTGTTGTGTGCAAAGCGGAAAGTTTTTTTTGGGTGCATTGGGAATCAGATTACATCCGTAGAAACATCTGATCACTGTTTATTGATAAAAATTAAAATAGCCTTTTTGTTGTGACCATGCTGCAAACCAGGATTCATTTGTCATCACGAAATCTGTCTGTGACCCGTTTTGTAGCACATATACACTTTTCCGGAGCCAAGCTGATGTGATCGTGTTGTATATTAATTATCTGTGTCCGACTGACGACAGCGTGCTGCTATGAGGCAAAATGTGAGCGCAAAGTGCCTTAAATGACGGCAATGTGGTTGCATGATGTCCTGGTTCTTGTCTGTGTGCTCGACTCGACATACTCGAAGGATGATGTCAGCAAGTGGTGTCACGGAATAGGCACTAGCACACTTTTCGCGAGAACGACCAAACAGTTGCCCTAGGGTGAAATTCGGCGCCAAATTGAACCCGTTCCATCCATTTGGTGGATGTTGGTGCTGGGTGCTGCGCTTGCGGAAATGAGGCCGTTAGACACCATGGCCAGTGCCCAGTGCTGTTGTACGCTGGGTTTCGGACATGGGTCGGCCTTAGAACCGCTTCTGGCCTGCGCTGAAGGAGAGCAGGTGTGTGGTAATGGGATGCCGAGTTGTTACTGTTGGCCTGGCTTTACTGGCTCCTTCCGTCAATCACCGCGGACAAAGTTTGCATTTGAAGCTCACTTTAAAGCCTATGCAGCCCTGTTTTACAATGGAAGCGGTCTTTGTCGTACAGTTCAAGGTAGCTTATGTCGGGTACGGGTGATTGGGCTCAGACTGCGACGACAAAAAATATTATGTCTGTTGTCTGACCGGTATGCAGCTGAGACACGTTAAACAATAGGGGCATTTCCTGTGTTCTGATGTAATGCAAACTGCAATTTATTCGGCATTCGGTTCGGGCTTCAGAGCCTACCGATCAGTAGCGCACGTGGCCTGTGAGGCGTTTCATCTCCCCATCAAAGCAAGCTCTTGAGCCTCGCGGCGCCCCCATCTGTCGCGCCGCTCCTCGCCGCGCTGGCGCCGCTGGCCGGCAGCCGGTGATGCCGGCCGGCCACCGCGTCGGCCGGTTTGCCGGGTTTTTAATGCTCGGCGTGCATGACTGCCGGCGCCGACCACCGGTCCCTGCAACCTTGAGAGAGCCGCCGCCCCCCGCCGAGAGGGGGGAGGGCGGCGTCAGTCAGCTGGCGGCGGCGGGCGGGGCTGCCGGCCGGTAGTGCGTCCCGCCGGGGGGTTGAGCCGCTCCCGACGCACGCAATCGAGATTCGTCGCGGCCTCGGCTGTCTCGCGAGACAGCGGAGGAAGCGGAGACAGCGGGGACAGTGGACCCCGGTAGCCTGGACGGGAGAATGTGTGATCGGATCGAGATCTGTACGCGCGAGCGGCGCGTCCGGTTCGTGCTGATGAGGACCACGAGGCGCTGGGAAAATTGCGATTTGATCGGGTCGTGATTGAAATGCGCTGTGGATGTGAGTACGTCGTGAATGTAATGAGCGCTGGCCTTGCTTGCGAGGCGGTGGGCGGCGAATGGCCGAGCTTGTTGCCGTTGATGGTTTTTGATTGGATGATGATTGTTTTCGGAGGGTGGGTCGCCGACGCGATTTGCAGCCCTGTCTCCTTGCGGCGTGTAGTCTTGGTCAGTTGGGCGGTGGGCGTCGTTTGGCGCGCAGCAATGTGCTTCTCTGCCGCCTGCTAAATGGGTTAAGGCCACTTGCAGGGGAGAACTACTTTTTCCAAGGTCACGTTGAAGCCACCGCGTTCCAGCGATGGGCAGATTCCAACGCCGTGCAAGCAACATCCGGCCACGTGGAGGGGAGAGACTCTCTTCGGCCACTCACGGCGAGTCCGATGACGAGGTCGGACCTTTGGCAGTCGGTCTGCTCTTAAGTGTTCCGATATCACCCGTCCAGTGGCAATCGGCCATGCATCGACCGATGTAGCCCCGATACGGTGTAGTAGATGTAATCCCACCGCGGCATATCGCACCGGTGCGATCTGCTGTCAGTGGACCTGGCGCTACAGAAATGTGCATGTGGATATGTCTGTTCTTGTAAACTGACGCTGTTCTGGTGACACTCATTTTGCGTCATTGTGGAGAACCAGACATTGATTTATCCTTGTCTGCTCATTGTATCACTTACAGCACTGAACGGTAGCTCCACTACATTTGGAAACATTTGGTAGCTCCACTACCAAATGTTTCCCGTTTCCCTGCCACTGCCCCTCCCCCCTCCCGGTTCCTCGCCGCTTCTTCCGCTGCATCCTGACCTCCCTGCTCCGTCCTACCCGTGCCGCCGATCGGCTACCCCGCCTCGTGCCCACGTGCCCGACAAACCGACAACTCACTGGGCAGCGGCGGCTGCTCGCCGGCTGGCCTGCCCGGCGGCCGGGCTGTTTGCCTGGGCAGCGGTGACTGACACGTCTGTCGGCTGCCCTTTATGCTCGCCTGCCGTCGGCGGCGGCTGCCGTTTGTCAATCGCGGCGTGATGCGCTCCATTGCCATTTCGATGCTGTTTGCGGCCGGACCAAGGCCAGCCCGGCGAGCGCGCGGCGCGTGACAATGCCTCATCTGCATCGCGGCCCGGCGCGCGGCCGACTGATCCGATCGGAGAGCACCGTCTGCGGGAGCCACCGCATCCTCGGAGGCGCTTCTGACTCCGCGAATAGGGGAGTGGGCAGAGTGGGCGGCCGGCTGCAGGGATTCGGCGAGCAGCCAGTCGGGTCGCGTGACCTCCACCGTCCTGGACGTTGAGCGCCGTAAGACGATTCTCGGTGCTCGCCGCCGCACCCCCGGCCCGGACCCTGGAGCACCAGCAGCCAGCCAGCCAGCTGGTGCTCGGTCCCGAGCAGCAGCAACGCTGTAAGCCCGGAACACCAGCAGAAATTCGACCCGGAGCAGGGGCAAAATGTTTTGCCCCTGCTCCAAGAGGATTGCTTGGTCTGGAGCACTGGCTTGAACCTTGCTCAGAGCACCATCAGAATACTCGGCCCGGAGCACCAGCAGGAATCCCGGCCCGGAGCACCAGGGGCGTGCTCGGCCGCGTGTCCGCCGCTGCGGGCCCGGGCCGGCTGCCCGTCTGACAATCGGCTCACGTCACTGTTCGGGGAACGGTGCCGCGAGGGGGCGGCCGGGGAGGCGTGACGACAGCGTCGCCGTCGGCGCCCGGAGCAGGGCGGTCAGAGCGTCGGCGGCCGAGACACGCCAGACGGTCGGGAACCCGCCGGACGGGACGGGGGCGGGGCGGGGGCGGCAGCCGGGGAATGGTACTGAATCCGAGACGTCCACAGGCACGTCCTCGCCGTGTGCTGGACGTGCCAGACGGGGGCGATGAACGATAGGAAGGCGGTCGGTTTGTGGCGGCTGCAAGAACGGTGGCAGACTGCCAGACGGACAGAATCCAGCCAGCGGGGCGGGGGTCTGTTGTGGGGGCTGAGCTGTGCCGGGAGGCGCAGTAAGAGAGGCACGCAAGGGGCGCAGAGTCTAATCGCCCCGCCGTCCTCGTTAAGCCCAGTCTGTATCCCAAAACTATTTCTTTCCTTTATTCAGCAGAAATGCCACCCTTACCTCCCTCCGTATTCCCGTGCCTCCCGTGGATCAAAGGGACTCAAACCAAAGCCAGATCAAACCACAGAAAAGCCAAGTTGATTTTACGATTACATATTTTACCGTTTTCGCCAAAAGTGCAGTATTACCCTGCCTGGATTTCATAAATCGTCGTTCTTTGGAGTTGATGGTTTTCTTTTGCTGTCATTTGTGACGCACGTGTATACAGCTATTCAGCTTTTAATTTTCATTCGATTTTCATCCAGCTGAGATCTAGATGAGTGACCACATATTATCGTGCTTGGTTTTGGGACGAAGACGCCTTTGATCTCGAATTCGGGAACGATTTCTTATCGTACAATTAGCAGTTGTGATGAAACATAGATTGAAGCTGCAGGGAAAGTTGACAGGTCCATATCAAACAGTCTTCGATGTAATTGCGGTGCTATGCTACCAAAACACATTCCCAGTTAACTAGTTGCCTCTTCGGCAAAATGTTTATCCAAGGAGTGGTGATCTTCAAAAAGTGGTTCCTCATCATCGCCGAGGGAGTGTTCCTTTGTATAGACCCTTACCGCGTCTGATAGTGTTTCTCAGAACATGCCCTGACCACCACTGACGGAGCGTTCCCCGTTACGGATCTCCACCATGCCAGACATCGTGCCTCAAAACATGTCCTCACCACCACTGACCGAGTGTCATCCAGCCGCCGTCCTCACCTTCGCTCCGGAGGACGCTCCTCGGAGGTGGTCGTCGCCGGCCGGCTCCGATGTCGCCGCCGGCCGCCGCTTGCTCAATATGCACGAGCGTGGGCGGACGGCTGATGGTGTAAACACGCCCCTGACGCGCGCCTCTGACGTATGAAGCCCGCCGGCGCCGCGGTGCGAGCCGAGCTGTCGCGCGTGTCTGGACGCAGCCGTCCGAGATCGAGGACGTCCCTGTTGGCGGTCCGGGAAGATGAGTGGCGGCGGGAGGGGGGAGGGGGGCGGGCAGTGTGGAAATTAGCTCCTCTCTCGGTCGCGTGGTCTCTTAGGCTTAATATTTAGCCCAGGCAGTTGTGTGAACTGGACAAGGCGACGTGACAGATGGTAATGTTGCTGAAAGTCTTTAGGTGCTTAGTCCGGCGTTTCAGTCATACACAGTGAAACACATGGCAATAAAGGAAGATTTAAATGTGATCGTGAAGATATGCTTCAGTGCCTTCGACTGTTATGCTGGGATGTTTATGAAACCGATAGAACCTTGCTGCGGTTGTTACCTGGACTGTGACCTCAGCATCCTTGAATACCGCAAGTGATAAGAGGTATGTGGCGTAGTCAGTCACTAACGACCCTCGTAACTTAGGTTTCAAACATGCGGCTTAATCCCACAGACCACTCACCACCAAAGCAGAACGATTAAAAATTATATAAGTTTTAAGTATGCAGTACTCAGGTGAGCTATGTCAACATCAACATTCGTGCGCTGCCAAGCCTCGAGGGCCGAGGATAATTTATCATCCGCCCTCTTTCTGTCTTAAAAGCAAATACGTTTGATGGGAGTCAATTTCTCACGCAGTGATGGCGGAATCATATGATGGCCATTTATCTTGCGCGAGGTTTGCACTCTCAGGTACTCTAAAATAGGGGCAGCAGAAATCGCCAGATTTCTATATCTGGTGACTGTTATTTGTCGCAACATATGACGCAATCCATGAGGGCTGCGGCATATGAATATGACATCCAGTTCGCAGCTCTAATTCATGTAGCTCCGGACTACACCGAATTATGTCCTGGCAGGCTGCGCTGGGAATACACCGTTCTAGGAAGCATCCGCCCCACCCGTATAATTCAACACATCTCGTGATGTTTTTGCAATACATGTTTTGTCACAAAGAAAACTATCGCATTATAAGAAGCAGCAAAGCACGTCATCACCAGGCTGTAAACGGGTACAGCAGTCTGTCCACACCGCCCAGTCACCTCTTTAACAATGACACCATTATCCACGGAAGAGATTAGGCACAGCCGGAGGGCCGGCTGCCGAAAGTACCTAGTGAGATCACTGAGTCTTGGGTTACCGGACAGAAGCGACACGGAAAATCGCTGCCAGTCATTTGCGACTTTTCACGAATTAATGAGCACGACTTGTACCAGCTGCCTCGTCTCACGACATGCACGTTGCTAAGCCGAAGTGAAGCGCTGTTCGTGTAAGGACGGGATCGCTGCCTGGCAGAGCAGCAGACGCTCAGAAAGCATCGGTCGGTGACCCTGTCGAGCCGGCCGCCGCTCCCTCCGGCCCTGTTGACGGCAAGGCTGACGGTTCCTGGGACCGCGCGGACAGTGCACGTGTCTTGCATGTCTCGACACTGGACCGACCCAGACATTTCCGGGGAGTGCCGTCCGTGTCTGTCGCCGGGCCTGTTGGCGCCAGCACCGTGCAGGCTGGAGGACTGGAACCGGGCCGGGCGACAGGCTTGGCTGCCACCTGAATGACGTCAGCCATGAGTGAAGCAGCCCGTGGGACGGGTATGGCAGTTGACACACCATCTCTGGATAATTTTTAACGTTAGCCATTTATGGTGTTAGACGGAAAGAAACAGCGTAAAAGAAATTCGTGCCATAACGACTTTGAAAACGCTGCTACACCAGTGACGTCACTGACCGAGTTTGGTCAGCGGGATGATTCGGACGACCACGGTCGGCGGTTTGGTTTTCACCATTACTGCTGGCTCGGAGGCCAGGTCCGAACGGGCGGAAGCAGAAGAGGCTGGCCGCTCTGGTATGGGCAAAACCGTTTACATTAGGCTGGTGCCAAGCAACATAGAAGCGGAGCCGGGATCGAAGTGGGGTCGAAGTGCAGCCAGTGCTAACTTGCTAATGCCCCGCCACTAACGGGGCGCAACGAGAGATCAAATCATGTTGTTTATCTAAACACGATAATGTATGAGCGATGGTGTCAGCAGCTTTTTTGCATTCCCAGTTGGGAAAGCTGATGCAGTCACAACGTGGTTGCCTTTATTTGCCGATCGTGTGCGACATACACTTTGAAATTTATCGTTTACTTTGTCTTAGCGAGCAATGATTCGCGGAGATATCCGTAACGATGCCTATGTGTAGTGTGATGCAGATTTGATGTGAGGCTTGCTAAAACTTATGCTTTTATTACATCAGTACATGGATTTTTCGTTTTTTCAGTTTTGCTCAAAACATAAAAAAACATTTCCTTAACTGCACATTAACACAACGGCGATATTTTCGATGTGTCCATAGCAATCACTCTGTAAATCTGCTATAACGTTATCATCAAAGCCATGTGACCAGCTAAACGAAAATCGCCATTTCTGTTGGAGTCCGTTCCATCTCCGCTCTACAGAAATATCAAAAGAGCCGATGACTTGTGACCTACTTCGTACCGCCCGTGCGTTTCTCAGCTTTCGCATGACTAGGCCAATTGTGCCGCCTGCTGGGCACCTCTGGAGTCCTCACCACCGCCTCTGAGTGGTCCCTGGACACGGAGGTCATGTGGGCTCATTCAGTACGGGTCGGCCTGGACAGAGGCTCGTGGGAGGCACTCTCCGCCGCCTCTGAGTGGCCCCTGGACACGGATGGCACGTGGACTCATGCAGCTCCGCGCGGCTCGTCCGCGTCGCCGGCGGCCCCATTCACCGCAGCAGGCCGACCGCCCCGTCTGATGACTCTGCGATTAGCCATTTGGCGGCCGGCCGGCGCTGCGGTGACGTCACCGCTGCGGGTGTCCACCGTCCCGGGACCTTTGAGGCGACCCGCTGGCGGTCTGGCCGGCCCGCCGGCCGGCCGACCTCGTGCTGACCCCGCGCCGGCAGGGGTCGCCGTTTTCACTTTTTCAGCTGCCGCGGACGCCGCCCGGCCCCGGCCCGCCATGCTAATGGCGCGGTGCGAAAGTGGCGCGGCCGGCCTTTTACGACGCTCGTGGCGCGCCGTCTGGCCGCCCGGCGGAGGGCGGGAGGCGTCTGATTGGCTGAGAGTGCGACGGGCACGCTCCGGGCACGGAGCGACCTCCTGGCCGTCGCCGTGTGTACTGACTATCTGTGTTTGTTTGTCGAGGCCTTTCCGGATAAGAAAGTGCAGATTTCTTGTGACGACAGACAGGGGTTGCTGTCCACGGTGACCAGGTGCATGATTTTAAAGCCGCTGATGCGATCTCATACCACTGAAAATGAAGTGGCATTGTAAGGTGTTGTGTGGCTTTTATCGTTGATCAGGAAATGAGGTGGTACTGAAACCGTCCGCGATTGTAATCGAAATGCCTGCAGGGCCACCTCTGTGGAAACTTGGCGAGGAGGAGCTAGTTCATGTCGTGGGATGTAGACATACCTATTTGATTGTGATTTCCCACCAAGAATTAAAAGAAAGATGTTTTCTTTTTTCAAGCAAAGAAAATTAACTTATCCCTTTACATGTGGTGGAAACATTGCTGCTTGAGTAACATTACCAAACAGTAGTGAATATTAAATGTAATTCAAGCCCATAGAAATGCACCTGGGATTGCCTACACATATTGGCAGGTAGTGATTCCTTAAACCCCGAATACAAGGGAAGACGTCATGTGTTGCGTGAATGAGATCATACTGAGAATGAGTTTTATGACCACATATCGACACGAACAGGAGACACACAAAGTGCTCAAGGTGGTGGTATTTCAAAGACCATACCTTGAAAGATATCCATCACAGTATCGTCACATAGACCCACGTAGACCCTGCCAAAGACCACGCCGGTTGACAATCAAAGTGCGCAAGGCAAGTGGGATCCGTAATGTTCAGTTCGGAAAAAAACAATTGTATTTTTTGTGCTAATAAGGGCAGCATTTTCTGCTACTACATTACGATATGAAGGAGGGAGGCATACACCACCTGAGTACTTTCACATTCTCCATTCGCGTAAAAGGACTTGAGGTAAAAGCTTTTGGCTCTATCAGACAACATAAGGCTCATAATGTATCTTAAGGCTATTTCATGCGACCTTTCTGCTCCTCCCCCTCCCAGTAGCACGATTTGCCCTCACGGGGGGAACTGGAGACTTGATTAGGGATTCAGCCCCACCCTTGTTAACATGTTGGAGGAGACCCTGAATGTGTACTTATCGTCAACAAGTTGTGGATACCGCCGGCGGCCATGCCTAGTGAACGTACACATCACACAGGTCAGTGAGTAATGAGCTTGCCTGAACACCATTTAATGAACCCGGAATCGATAAGAGCGGAGTTAGACAGAGATCGACGTTACTATCTTCTGATGACTTCATAGATAGGAGCCAGTTGGCGGGGTGCCGGCACGGATAATCCCGTACCCACGGTGCATGAGGACTTGTTGACAAGCATTTGATTGTGACCAAGGGACCGGCTACGGCTGGGTATCGGATTTATCGCTGAAAAACAGACCGAACCCAACACGAGGATTGTCGATTTGGACGACCCACGGGATGGCAAGCCTGATTTACAGGGTAGCCTGTGGATAAGGCGAGATTCAAGAGGTACAGCAGGGCAGAACGCGACGGTCTATCATTTTTGAAAGTATCCACCCCTTCCAAACGTCGGTATTAGGTGAACGTGCGGTTGCTTGACATGTACGCGCTGGCACTGTGGCGACTCATTTCATACACATCATTCCAACCGGTTTCCATTTGTACATACGCGTATGCCGGGCTTCTGGCTCCGGGAATGTCACAAGACGTTCGGATATGCCGCACGACCATTTGAGCACAAATGGCATTCTCGATTCGCATTCAGCATCGGGGAATCTAGCCTGCGACAGAACCTACATAGCATAGCCGAAATGATGATGTGGCGAAAGATGATGGAAGACGATTCCTAAGAGACCTCGGCACGCTGGACCGTTACATCACCGCAGCAGGGAAAGGGAGGAAGACGAAGCCCCTGCTATTCCAGCATGTGGCGCCCAGGCTGAGGTATAACGTAAGCAGCTGATTACGTGATATGACGGCATTTTACTCAGCTGATTATGATTGTGAAATGGCCGCCGTTTAATCTCTCCGTCACTTAAACGACCAAAAGGCGTTGTGTTCCGTAATGCTCTGGTGACACTTTTTATGGCTAGTGACTATCGTTTCTCGCGAGAGAAACTGATGAACCTTTGAGTGGTATTTAGTGGACATGTGTATCGTGGACTTGCCCGTCTTTCCGTCATTCATTAGACACTAGTTTTGCATCCCTTTATTTCTTTCCGCATGATGCATGCTGACCGCTTTGTAGATGCTTAATTTTACCGAAAAATTTGCCACTGCGTGCTTGCTTTGGAACCCATTAGAAGCACTACAGTTTACTTAGGTAAAATAGTTTTTTAGAACCTAACCTAGTCAGTTCCTCAGGATGGGAGTGATCCTAACCTTCAACTCCTCCCTGTGGACGCCTCTGCTTTCAGGGTGTTCATAGATCTCGAGAGAGCATGTTCCAATCACGAGCTGCGCCGAGGCATGGTTCTGCCCGGCTGCCTTTACAGACACACCACGCTGGACGGTCACGTCTGATAAACACCTCAGTAGACGACACTGTGACGGAACGATCCATCTGCCGTCGTGCTGTGGCGACGCGGACGACTTGAAGGCGGCACTGAGTGCGCCTCTGGGGCCGGGACAGTGCGGTGGTCCATCGACCTCACGGAAACCGCGACGACTTCGTGACAGGACGTCAGTGTGCCATTGTATGGAGATCGGCTGGAGCAGCATCGAGCCGAGCAGGGGCGGAGGCAGGAACGTGTCGGCGTGGGGAGGCCAAATGCGTCACGAGTGTTGCGTACTCATTGTCTTCTGAGTTACCCAGAGCGCTCGAAAACACGTAAAGTTGTTTTAGGCTCTTCAGATGTCTCGTTTATGTTCTGGTATCATTGCTTAAGTGTGATGTGTTCGATATTTTTGAAGTGTTACGCACTCTCTCCGGAATGTTACACTACTGCGAACTACCAAGAAATATCAGGTTGTGTGACCGAAGATGTGTTTTGGTTCCAGCGTGTCTCGATTCGGATTCGTCACTCCATGTACGCGAAATGAATTTTATTTTATCTTGGTGTGAAGAAGGCTGCTTTCCACCGTCGTTTGACATGTACTCCCCTATCAAGGCGCGGTTTGACCCTCATTCAGATCATGTGTCTGAAGTCGTTTCATGCAGTTGCGCTCTTTCTGGTCGGATATATGAAGGATGGCTGGACGAATATACCATTTCTCTTGAGCGAGTGTCGCGCTCTTTCCTCGTGAGGTCGACGCCGTCGCTCTTTCCCACCACAGTCTGCAGTCGTAACAAAAGGGCGCTGGATGATAGTCCGACCATCCTGTAGATCCCCGAGAAATAGGAGAGCAACATTAAATACCGCATCTCTGTGTTCTTTGCTGCGTTTGTGCGGGCACGTAGCTGTTGTGTTTGATCGTGTATACACGTGCGAATATGGGCGATCTTTGTCCATCAGGTTATAAGTAATTTGTCGTGTTTTATCCAAGTAAGCACCACTCTGTATGTGTATTTAATTATTCCATCTGCGGTTACAGAACAAAGAATGGGTAGAGCTGAAAGCGCTGGAGATGACGCCTGAGCTAAGCCATCTGGCTCCTACGCTGGAGGAAGCGCTCTTGCTGCAACAACAACATGAAGAAGTTCTGCAGAAACTGGCAGTAAGTCATGCTGCATTGATGGATCTGATATTTTGTTGCTACGTTATTTCTGAAGTCTGAACTGTTGTATGCAAGCTTAGGGTGCTGAACAAGGTTTCTTTGAATTGCCCATGCGTGGTTTACTCCATCCAGTTCGTCTGAATGACACCTGATGACGCTGACTGGCTGGTCGGTATGACCTGACCCAGATATGTCGGCCGCCATACGTCGACAGTGACCCCCACCTGCCAGTGCGGCTCAGCGTCAGCAGCCGCAGTCGGCGTACATCACAGGCAGTCAGGTCTGCACCCTGCACCTGGCACTGGGAGAGAGTCGCTCTGCCTCCTCCCGCCTCACTCTCTCTGTTTGTCAGATGCAAAATGAAATCTAAGAAATAAATGTTTATAACGATAGATGCATAATAAAAACGATACTCATTACTAGTAACGAAAATGAGCATTCCTTATCTTCATGTTGTACTCCATTTTTACTTCATTTCGTGCACTTTATCTGTATTCGTCGCAGGCTGAACTGTAATCTAGATGCCAATGTATGATATGTCTAAAATCCGCAGAAGTCTTTGACTTCGTTTTGTTTTAATGCCATCTGAACAAAATGTTTGCTATGAAACTGAAGGCCAAAAATGAGCGGCTAAATTCCGCTCTTCTCGTCAGGTTTCATTTGGAATGTTTGATCTGTTCATCTTTTCCGTTGAGCTTGAAAGCGAAATTCTGCAACGTTTTTGTCTGACAACGCTGTTTGTGTCCGTAGCTGTTTTGTATCGTTTATCTCTTGCAGCTGAATCAGTTTTCAACTTTCACATTATCAGGCCACTTGTCAGCGATAGATCCGGACGATGTTATCAGGCTGCACCAGAGTGTGCAAACATCCTGCCATCCATTTGTCCGTAACGGACATAAAACGTGTTGCGGCTTTCCATTTCACGCATCAAGCGACTGTAGAAGCAGTCAGTTGCTGGCCTCTGACAAGGTCGAGTTACGTTCACAATGGCTTATTACTGCCATCGTTCGTAATTTATGTTTCCTTGCAGTGCACGTTGTTTTCCCAGCGCGTTGGATTGACTGTCCATCTGTTGGTACAGGATGCATCCTAGATCGCAACTAGCGGCTTTTGGATGAATCTTGTAGGTAGACGTGTAGAAGGACGGCAGTGCCCCACGTGGTGTGAACTGCGATGATGGATGACTGCGGAAAGCCATCAGCATCTGAATAACAGATGTCCCCCTGACGGTGAGAGATTCCCGCCTGGACAGGTGGAGCGTGGCTTATTTGGAATGGATCCACTCAAAGATACGGGAAGCCCACAGCTCACACGCGACGAATCCCTGACAAATTTGTCCAGGTATAGCCGCTTGGCCTCTCGGGCTGACTGGCTTCCTTCCCTGTAGCTTTGGAGAGAGTATGGTTTCCTTGGGGCTATATCGAAACGTTGGGTTCTGGTTATTGTGCGAGTTCGACAATGCGATGGAAAAGTGGAGCATGGAGAAAGGCTGAAAAGCCTAGTGATACGGTGGACTCACCTGGAGACACGTTAAAAGCCCTGCCGACTGTCATGGACACTCAGAATTGACAAATAGATCGATAGCCCTGACGTTGCCAACGAAACAAAGAGACCAGCAATCTGTCTCATTCTCGCCAGAAGTTTGGGGTATGCCAGGTTTTTAGACATCTTTCCTTTTTCTTTTTTTCATACTTTCTTTTTTTCGTTTTGAGTCTTGTAACCATTATCGCAGACGAGAACTCCGTCCCGCCGCAGCCAACACTACCGGCTCCTCAGAAGTCAAACCGTCGACTGAATTCAATCTAGCAATCGGATCGGCCCAGCTCTTAAAAAACAACCGAGTCGGAAAACTGATTGCTCAGGCCTGCGGATCACGTTCAGGACGGGTGCAACCCGAATCCCCGTCGGCATGACTCACTCTCCGGGCAGCGCTCCTGGGCCGTATCACGGCGCCGACAGTTCCTCAATGCGTACAGACGGGCCCCAGTCCCTCCATTCCGCAAGTCAGCGCCAAGCGTGCGCTGTACCTGCGCGCTTGTGCAGTGTTGCTGAGAATAATTTAAGAACCGTTAATTTTCTTTTGTAATTTAGTCCCTTCTGTTTTTATAATTTAATCTTTATTGACACATAATCAAGCCGAAAAATTGCAAGAGCTTCCCAGTGACCCCAACATGAAAGCTGCTTCTGGTACACAGGCGGCTATGAATGATGTTCCTTTTTGAGAGGCCATTAAACTTCTGCCGTGTTACGCCACCAGGGCCAGCCAGGGTCGGCTGACCTGGCCCGATCGAATACCGTCGGCTGCCACTTGGCCACTTACTCATACCGCAGCGGTCAGTTATTTTTAGCCGCGCTAGAGGCGGGCCTGGGTGGGCAGCTGACCGCCTGGAGCTGGCCGCCCCGTCCGTCACTGCGTCACTGGTCAGGTCGGCTAGAGGACTCTTACTCGGCAGAAAGGACCCAGGTGCGAAAGACAGGGGAATCAGACTTGATAGGCAGAGGTGTCAGAATAACGGGTAGAGGACTCATATCCATTAGTTAGGAAACTGAGGCCCGTTGGGCAGAGAAACTCAGACCAGTGGGCAGAGGACTTAGACGCAGGGAGCGAAATATTCAGTCCTAGTAAGCAGAGATCTTAGATCAGCGGGCAAGGGAACCAGGCCCGGTTGGCAGAGGATTAAGACCCGTCATTCAGGCGGATCAGACGAAGCTGGGGGGGGGGAGCGCGTCCGTGGCAGAGGTTATGCAGGTTGCGTGCCATGGCCAGGCGGTGTGGGCCTAGACAGTTCTGCCCAATCACCGGCCCAAACTTGCTGGCCACATGAATGATGGATGAACCTGTCCGTGCCAGTTTTGACGGGCAAAAACGGGTAATGTCAAGGCGGCCAGGTACTTCATGGGTGTCCCGATTATCTGGTCGGGTCGCCTGCGGAGCCTGTTTGTAGTGATAGAGTTATCATGCTATACGATGTAAAGTTTTGGTCGCATGCTGCGAAGAAACAAATGACCACGTTTAGATCGGGAAAGAGTTTGACCCACGAATTGAATGAAAGTCTGCATTAAGTGGATGACCGCAACACTAGAAAGTAGAATGATCTAATCTACCATAAAGAACCAAAGACTGTGCCTAACATTTTTAGGTCCTGTGGTTTGTCTTCATATATCACCAATGACAATAACAGAAAAGATGCTGTTGAGCCTTATATGTGTTGACAAACACATGCAAACATCGACATTTACGGAGGGTGTAAATGCGAATCGTATGTGCAAGGCAGGCCCTTAAAAAATTGCCGGTGAGCGCAAACCGGGCGAATAGGCCTCATCTTCGCAGCTTCCGCAAACTTTATCGTCGCATGGCTTTTTCTTTCAAACGCTGGAAAACGTCAGAGCCGAAAACCGTTAGCAGCAGCCAGTAACCATTCAGTATCCTCTTCCAATCGGAAATGTTTGCCATCTGACCGCGGTATGCGGCATCATGGAGGCGGTTCCTGCGGCACCATCGAGGCGCCGAACCGATTCAGACCTTCCCGTGGGAGCTCGCCGCCGCCAGTTCCTGCCGTTCCGTGGCCGGTGGCGGCGGTCAGGCGCCGTCCCCGGCCGGACAGCTGCGAGACGCAGGCGGCGGCTGGAGCTCAGGCGGCCGGGGGGCTGCTGAGCTGGCGGGCGGGACGGCGGCCAGCAGGAGGCCGCCGCTGGACGGCGGCTCCTTCGCCCAGGACTGCCGTCTGCCGGGACTGACCAGCATTACTTCAGACCACGGCCGTCCTCAGCAGTCAGCAGTACACCAGACCACCACGGCAAGACGGTCCTCAGCAGTACACCAAACCACCACGACGCTCCGGAGTACGTCGGACCATTATAACGCTCAGCGGTACACCGGACCGCCACGATCCTCAGCAGTATGCCGGACCACGAGTACTGTTCAGACTGGCGCGTCTGTGGCGCGAGGCAGAGCGAGGGAGCCGGCAAGAGGGGAGGAACACCGGGTTGCTGGGTTCAGGAATCTCTGTGCCGATGATTTTATGCTTGGCTGCGTGGGCGTGGAGGCACTGGAAGCTTAACGCCGGACTGTTTTCGTCGCAGTGTTGTTTGACTTGGCTTACACATTGCTCGGTAGTTCGAAGCCCTCGCCCACGTCGTTCGGGCAAACAGATGGGTTTTAAGATCTCACACGACGGAGGCGCTTTAGTTGCAAGTTGTGATGATGGGAATAGGCTGACACTCTGGTTGCGCTGTTTTTACAGCTAACGAGGTACACAGAGGCCCCAACGAGCGATGTTTAGAATCGAACTTTGATGATAGGAAGAGCTGAAGACTTTGTGATTTTGCCTAAACCGCTGAAAAGGTACAGGGATAGCCTTAACTGCATGTTTGCTGGGGTAAGCGACGTCAACATGCTCGTTTGCGCTTAAAGCGTAGGAGCGTCCGGTAATAATGTAACCCAGACGGGCATGCATCATGTGCTCGTTGGAAGTGTAGACATGCTGAGTTTTTGTCCCAAGACGGATCTAGAACTTAGCCAATTCAAGGGCCCAAAAAGGTTGGGGCTCATTGAAGGTATTGGTACGTTTATTCGTAACTTGATTTTGCCAGCTCTCCTAGCGTTTTCTTTTTCCTCATGAGATATTTTAGGCATCTTCAGGGTTCCTGAACCCAGTAGCTTTTCTTTTTCCATCATCATATATTTTAGGCATCTTCAGGGTTCCTGAAACCAGCAGTTGACCTCTGCGTGGCCCATGGGTTGGTCATGACCACATGCCCTCCCCCACACGCGTGGACCTACCGTTCACCCGGACCACTATGCCATCCATTCCGTTTTTTTGTGCTTTTTTAGCCGGCACTCTGCTCGTTCGCTGGAAACTTCTGTTGGGTTGGGTTGAATCGACCACGTGCAAAGTCATTCACGGCCGTCCACATGCCTGCGCATTGGGTTTCCAACAGTTATGGTCAATTTCACTGCTCACATTTCGCGATTCAGAGGACAGATCCATTAGCCCAAGGCCAAACCACCGAGACTGAGCTCGGGACTGGAAACCCTGTAGATCGCGCGCGCTCCACACTGTATCTGGGACGTCTGCGTGAGGGCGCAGCAAAGACCTGATGTTTACGTCATTCTCGCGTGGCAGAACACGCAATAAGAGCCCAGCTCAGCTGCGCGAACGCTTCACGGTCTGGCGCGTAGCGAAGCGCTGCGAGTGCCCGGCGCACGCCAAGGCCACCGAGGCAGTTTGGGCGCTGCAACGGTACTGAATGCCGCCGCCGGCCGCACAGCCGTCCTCATGACCACGTGGATGGGAGCTGCGCATGTAGTCGACGAGAGTGACGCAGCGTGGACCATGGCCGGTGTGTGCAGAGTGGCACATCATTGCAATAAGCCGTAATAGTGCCAAATGAAAGACGATGAGTCCCGCGTCGAATATTCCGCTAGCTTGAGTAATGCAGATATTGCCCAGAACATGACGATACAGAGCGCGTCTTTTTTGTCACGCTGTCTCAGCACGTGCAGCTAACATTCCGAGCAACCACATGTTCGCCGGACGCCAACACATTAACCGGTCGTTTGCGCCTTCTTGGCCTTCTTCATCGCTCCAAAGTACCGAGAAACGGGCTGTGAATGAGATCAGTCGCTGCGGTGAATTTCTGCCTGCCGACCCTGGCCGCCGCCCGAGGCTGGCCTCCACTGCTCGGCGCCGCGCGTCGCGGCGGCCGCCCCGGCCGCCCCGGCTGCCTCGGCTCTCCACGCCGTCCGCGGCCGGGCCGGCGGCTGCAGGCCGCGCTGACAGCTCCGAGCCGCTGACGTCACTTCCGGCCGCCGGAGAGTGGGCAGCAGAAGGGGGGGAGGGTGCCGTTCACCGAGCGGCCGTCACCTGGGGGTCGGTGGAGTTTTAACTCGGCGGAGACGACGGGTGGGAGTTTGCCGAGTTGAGGGGTGAGAGAAGGGTGAGTCAGATGGTTGGTTTGAAGGCCATGAAAAACTTTGTTGACTGAGAATGGTAAACTGAAGAGAAATCACTGGGCTCATGTTTGTTTTCTTTATTACAGGTCATGCTAATACCTGGAGAACGTACTGTTTCTAGGTTATGGGACTTGATGACCGTAGACGTTATATTCCCGCTAAGCGCGATGCTTTCGAAATAGCAAAACTGGGTGATTAACTGAAATGCAGTTATCAGGATATTGGCAAAAATCGCACGAACACTGCCACGCTGCATTGTGTGACGTATATCTCACCATGAGCCTTTTGTCTGGAGCTTGCATCGGAACACGCTGCGTAGACCCCATCATTCGCTTTTTCTGACGCTGAAGCTTTCAGCCGCTCATTCGTTGCTAGACGTGGGCCTCTTGACTGTTGTGTGCACTTTGCATTCGTAACTGACGTGAAAGCATGCTCGACTAGGACGTGTGCGGCGCTGACGCCGCATTGGTCGGCTATGCACGCGCCCATTACGTTCAGGTCACGTGCCGGCCAGTTCGTTCCGGTCCCTGAATCGGGATGCCAGGTGGCTTGAATCGAATCCGAATGGCTCCAGTAGGGGTTTACATTTGGTGCGGACACCTGCAACTTTCTTATAAACTTTCTAATGCTGTAGGCCATGCTTTTTTGCCATTAGTCCTGTGGTCCAGCACGCACCACACTTATTGCGCATTGGTCTCGGCAACGTTTTGGCGCGTCATGGTCCCTGCCCTTACGAGCATTGGATCTGGAGGTTATTTCCACATCGACCACTTGAATGAGGCTACTTCACACCTATACGGAGCTGTGCCGTACTCACTGGTGCCTATCTCCGTTCTTTACAAAGCATGCGATTTCAAGAATATGAAGAGTAGGACCAAGTTCGTCTTTGATGTCACGGGGTGAACTGCTGCCGGGCACAAGAGTCAGATCTAAACCTATTCAGCTGCAGATCACAATAGACATCAGTGCATGGTTTCTGAAATGCGTTTACATGTAATATGAGGGTATCCGTCCAGGTATATGGGAGATGAACTTTTCCCGTTGAAAACCTGACCCACTCTTTAATTTTTGTTTAGTCTATAGCCATTCAGTGGCCACATGACAACACGCGAAAGTGAAATTCATGTGTCAGATTCAACACATAAAAAATACGATAATGTTTTGGCTCGAAGCCGTCAATCAGACCCCAGAAGGTTCAACATACTGTCATCCCCATTGGCGCAGTGGCACGTTCTCGACAACCAACTCAACAATCGGCGCGTCGACCCCGCGTCCAGCACATGACTGCGTCCTATCGGCACGATCGGGCGCGGCCCAACGGGTGAAAGTCGGCTCGGGCTGACCTGACCCGGCCCGGCCCGGCCGGACCGGCGAGCGAGCCGCCGACGCCGCCGACGCCACGTGCCATCCATTACGGTCGGCAACCGGCTATTAGAAACTGACGGCGGCGGCGGCGGCGGCGGCGGCGGCGAGGAGCCGGCCCGCCGCTGACGGCAGGCGGTTGGGCGAATCTCTCCTGTGATTGGTGTCTTCGACGTGACTGGCGGAGTCCTGAGGACGTCAGGACACAGGTGCCGGGCACATGTTCACTGATCTGTTTGCGAAAGTCTGGGGAAGCCATGCCGGCTCGGGCCTCGGATGGACCCTCCTTGAGCAGACTGGAGAGGTCTATGGCTCGCATGACGCCCCGTTTGCAGGACAGCTGTTCATAGGATTCTAGGACGGCTGCCGCCAACGTAGTAGGGATACCTGAAATACTCAGGCGCCCTGGGACATACCTTCCTGGCGTGACGGGGGACATATGGAGTGCCGCTGGGCGTACCCAGACATCGGTCACCGACGTTGTGGCCAGGATCTAATGGCCCTTAGACATACTTCCCAGAGCAAGGAGTCTTCGATGAAGGACCTGCTGAATCACACACCTCTTCTAGCTTCATGGTCTCTGCTTTCCAGGACAAGGAGTCGTCAGTGGAGGACCTGTTGAACCAACCACCTCTTTTAACTTCCTGATCCCTGCTTCCGAGAATGAGTAGTCGCCGGCGGAGGACTTGCTGAACCAACCACCTGGTCTAACCTCCTGCCGTCTGCTTCCCATAACAGCGAGTCGCCGGCGAAGGACCTGCTGAACCTGACCCCTCTTTTACCATCTGATCTCTGCTCCACAGAACAAGGAGTCACCGGTGGAGGACCTGCTGAACCAGGCGGACAAACTGATCGCCGGCCAGGAGAACAAGGCGGCCGCCTACTCGGCCATGGCCGACAGCCTGGCGCTGGCCTGGCGCGACCTCAACGGCCAGCTGGAGCTCCGGCGCCAGGTGCTGTCGCAGTGCGTCCGCTTCCACAGGTCAGTAGGCCAGGGCAGGTCAGTAGGTCACGGAGGCCAGTAGTGTTCCCTCCCACAGGGTCAAGGAGGTCACTGAGTGACCTTTCCACAGGTCAGTTGGTCACGGAAGACTGGTAGTGTCTCCGTCCACATTTCAGTAGGCCATAAAAGCCAATAGTGTCCCTGCACAGGCCAACAGGCCACCGAGACAGCAGTGCCCCCCATGAGTGAGTAGGCCGCGGCGGCCAGAAGTGTCCTCCACAGGTCAGTAGGTCAAGGTGCCACAGGTCGGCAGGTCACGGAAAGCGAGAGCCAAGAGTGTTTCAGGTGTCACTGGATACGTAAGTGACCGATTCTACAAGTTAACAGCTCACACAGGCCACGAGTGTGCCTTCGTCGGGTCAGTTGATCGGGAAATGCCCCTTCCACAGTTCATGAGGTTAGGAAGTGACCCCTTTTCACAGGCTGGTAAGTTTCATAAATGATATTCCTGATTACATTTATGTATTTATTCATTCCATTCATATATTCATAAGTGATATTTGATAAATAATATACATAAAAGGCCGATACCGCAGGATATATATATTCGGGAGCAGGTTCTCTTTTGCTAATGTCTTATTGAAAACGACAGCATGTTCCGTATTAATGAGTTTTTTGGTGAGTTGTTCGAAAGATCGAATGCATTTTTCATCTTCTTCCCTATGTTAGAATAAAGTGTTACAAAAGAAGTCAGTAAGTGCATGGTTATATTGACCTTGCGGTGTTCTTTGGCCGTTTTCAAACACTGACTATTACAACCTTTAATAACGGTTATAAACATCATTCACCACAAAAACCACGTTCTGTTTTCATGCAGCAATTTATAACGCACCTTTCAGTGAAAGTTGGCTGTACACATTGTCTTCATGCAGTTATTCACCCTATCGTCAGTATTTTGTGGAAGAGAGCTAGTTGTATGAGCTGTTTTGTTTGTATGTTGATGATTGCTTTGTGCCCCTAATATATATATTACTTCTAGTGTTGTCAGTCGGCGGCGGTCATGGCAACGCGCGACGATGGTGGTGTTGTCAAAGGGGATGTCGCGGGTGATCTTGGTGTGTTGTTCTCGAATGTTAATATATATATATATATATATATATATATATATATATATAATATATGTTTAATAAGGAAATATCCATCTCCAAAGTCTAATTGGTTGAAGCGCGCCCTGTGAACAGGTTCGTGGATCTTGGAGAGGCCGATACCACTCAGGGCAAGTTGGAGAGTGTTCGCTTTGACAGGCCACCGCGTGAGGAAGTGTGTAGAGTTGATTGGTTTCTGGCGCAGATTATTATATGAGAGAGCACGTGCTCTGACATGCTGTCGTAGTGCACTTAGCTGATGATGTCATAGGTTGATAGCTATGCTGCGCCAGTGACATGCTAAACTTTATCGACCGCTTTGCCGTCTGGAGAATATGCATATTTGTGGTGTATGCTCCTGGAGCCAAATCTCTGCATTACTGTACCCGACACTTGACAGTGGTAACCGATTTTTCGTCTTGCATTTGTGTCAGTGATAATGGTTGTGGTAAATGCTTTTTATTAGTTGTCCATTGTTTTTAGATCTTGATATAGGAAACTGGGATTCCATCACATTTTCAACAGCACTGTAGTCGCCCGTGGTTTCCGTGTGCATGCATGTGCAGTCTGCAGTCCATTTCCACGAGCGCCATCATTCAAAATCGAATGAGGTAAAAGCGCGCTTTGCACGCTTTTAATCAGTGAGGTCATACATGGCGGTCGCTCGGAAAAATTCAAATCGAGGTGTTTCTCATTAAGTCAGTCAGTCAGTCAGTCCAAGCTTCCGAGCGTCTAGCAGTCCAACCCGAAAGCGCCAGCCGATCGCGACACAAGTGGCACCATCGGGCGCGCCGGCTTGGCGGACAGATTACGGTGTAGGATGGGGAGCGACTGGTCACGTGTAACAATCGGTGGCACGTGCTACCTGGTGCGAGCTGGACCTCTGCAGAATTCAGTTAATCACGGATACAGGTCAAACGGTGGGTCCTGTTGACTCAAGACTTGGGGCCAACATAAGCCCCGCTTACGGGTGCGTGCTCTTGTGGTCGGCACCCACGATCCACATGGCGGTCCCCAGGCACGTGTTTGGATTTAGACTGGGGGACCTCTGAGTACTGTCAACAGTGTCTAGGCGGCGGAAGTTCAGTGGGTAGATAGACCAGCAATAGGGCTATCCAATAGTATGGGCATGATGAGCGGGGTGCAGCAGGTCGAGTGGAGCGCGCATGCGCTTCGTGTACACCCTTATGTTTCTGATGGGCCAATTGCCGGGGCGCAAACGGCGCAGTTTGGTGCCATGGAGGCTTGGAAAGGCGGACGGGGAGCTGGACGATCAATTTCCATGGATTTAAGCCGAAAAGGGGTGCAGCCTGCACGTGAAACGCGATGTGCCCAAGATTAACACTCCTTTGCTGTAACCGCCTTCATTGCTGCAAAACTGCTGCCGCTGGGATGCTGAAAATCGGCGGGAAGGAGCAAGTGTGGCGTGCCATTTAATACGTCCGTCTGTTTTGCACGCCAAACTGTTGTGTGCGGGACGCACTTACGGAATTCTACCCATCTGCTAATAGGACTTTGGTTTGGTTAGCGCTGATGCTGGAGGCCGAAATTTTGTGGTGGGCTGCAAAGCCACAAACGCTGTCAAGGATAAGCAAGATGTAGGGCACCAGTGGCCAGCACGTGAGCGTGCAGTCTGTTGGACTTGGGATCCTCCGTTTGCGGGAAGTTTGTCGGCTGCACAGGTTTGCGTGCGATACAAAGCTTCGGTTTTGACCCCAAGCCAATGGTGTTATGCGTTAGATTGCCTGTAGTTTCTAATGAATCTTATTTCGTCTGCAGTGCGGTCTCAGCGTTTGTTGACATAAGCCATTTTTGTTTGCCATAAGCCATGTTTGAAGTGTAACTCACGCTCCATTTGTCAGCCATTACCCCGTTCATAAGCCAGGCGGGCCCGGGCTGTCTGGGAAAGCTCCGAAATGGGGCGTTTTTGCGGCTCACAGGACACTGCCCTGAGGTTGCCTTCAGTCCGGTTCAGGGCACAGCACGCGCCCCTGTCAAGCTGTAGGCAGTCTGCTGTCTCGGCTCATGCCAATGAAAGCAAACACAAACTATCGCAGACTCACCGACCGAGTATGCAGCGCCGTGGGCCAGCCATCAGCTTTCCTGTTCCTTATAGGTGCAAGGTTGTTCCATTTCCCACTGACCGATGATTCAGTAGGACGAAGCTACTTTCTAGCTCCTCGGGAAACGCGCGAATGCTCAAGTTTGTCCAGCTGTCTGAAATTATATCAGTTTTTTGTATGTCCAGTACATGCATAAATACAATGGGCAATACAAACGCATGGTACGTTTTATTTACTGTTCGTTCCTTTGTGAGACGAAGGGAGTAAATTCCGTCACAACAAGGACATGACGAACCCGCGCGTATTTCATATCTAGGAAGGCAGAGGACAGTAAAAGCCGGAGCATGTCGCAGGGCAGCGTCTCCATTACAAAGTACGGTTTCTTTAGCTGCATTTTCTCTGCCGCCGCCAACGATGCCCAGTGAACGCCGCGGCTGGAGGATGTGACTGCCCATCATGCGGTTATGAAGATAATTGCTGGCTGAGTTCGCGCCATCAGATACCGCTGTCACGGTTTTCAAGCCGGCCAGCTGTTTCCGACTGTTCAGCCGGTGCTGCCACCTTGCAGGCGATCGCGGAACTTCAGTGACATCATGGACCTGGCAGATGGCGTGTTCGGAGACGTTTCGATCCCTCCTGATCAAGACTCCGCCCAGAGCGCCATCGCCCGCGTGCTCGACGTAAGTTGCAGAGTTCTTAAATATAACTGGAATGCAGGACATGGACTGAATGGTTTGCTGGAGTCAGAATCGTAGCATGCAAAGAGCATTGGCGGTAAGAAACACTCCGCATTGGGAGCACCGAAACCGTTGCAGAGATTCGGACTCAAAAATGGCAATGCTGTGGGTGAACGTCAAATGTTGCTGTATCTGTCAGCGCTGGCCTTAAATTAAGATAAAAAACAAGTCAACTCATGATTGCTGTCTTCAAAAACTCTTGCTTTTGAGGGCCCTCTACAAAATTGATAGTGCGTGATAGGATCAAGGAGAGTGGAAAAAGACATGCGTTTGGGTTTTTGGGCACGGAGATCCAGGACAGTTGTAAAAAGAGACATGCATTTGCTGGTTTTTGGGCGCGGATACATGGAATGCGTGAGTGGTTGTGCATAAACTGTCTTCCCAGTGACACGCCTTAACGCCCTCCCACATATTGCAGGTACGGAAAGGAGTGCTGGAGGCCTCCATGCTGACCCTGCAGGAGGGTAACCAACTGTTGGAAAAGCTTCGAATGCTGGCCACCAGGGGAACCGTCGACTCTCGACCGAACCAGATTAGAACGAGCGTAAAGACGGGTAAGAGTTCGTCCTTGAGATGTCGTGTGTGGGTCTGGGATGTAGGCTATTGATCCATTTTTTACACACATGACGTTTACACAAAAACTAGCGTGATCGTCGAATGAATGCATGGAACCAACATGAAACAACATAAAACATGAAACAACATAACATGAAACGATTAGAAACAATTCATGTTATTATTATTTGCTGCAGACATGGCGTCTGAACGGGTTATGGATTATGATCGGATCGATAATCATATTGCGGTCTTAGAAAAATGCTGTTTTGCGGACGCACGGTGAGGGTGTGTCGATATATTTCGGTGACCCAGTTTTAGCTCATGGGGCTCATATTTATCAGGAAATCACGGAAATATTTGGATGTAAAACTTCACTGACGAGCGACGATCGTACTAAATCTTAATCTACTAAATAATACTAACATACTAAAATACCAAAATACTAATACTAAAATCTTAATCTACTAAATCTTAATTCAGCAAATTTTGCCTGTTCAGCATCACGAAATCTGGACACCTGTTTGTTTTTTACTCTGGAAGACGGGTCCAGCTGCGTGTTTAGTAGCATATACGTCTTCTGCGATCTTGACATGACTCAAGAGCCTGGGTTGTGTTTTACGGCACAGTTATGACGCAGTACAAACGCAGTAACACGCAGGCTTTGCCCTAAAATTAATGCAAGAGAACGTCTGTTTGGGCAAATTGTTTTGAAAAAGGATCGTTTGACGTTCTAGCAGTGGTTTGTCCGTACGATCCTACAAGGCAACGTATTCGAAATTGTCACCAACAGCCGCAGCCTGTTCATGTAAGGTATATTGAGCCCTGTATTCATGGATGAAAAATCTGTGTAACTTGCTCCGATCTCCGTAAGAAGGCTTGTGTACACACCCGATCTGAGGACTGTTTGGTGTTTGCTCGGTACCATGCTCAGAACTGTCTGTGAGCTGTGTGATGACGCTGGTTGCACAGAGTATGCCTCTGTTCTGTGTGGTGCCGCTGTTCTCGGCTTAGGTCTGTCATCTGTGTCGTGCTGTTTGTTTTCAGCCTCTGTCTGTAATATGTGTTGCCGCTACCAATAAACACTCACGGATCAGAGATCTGAGTGGGACCGCATCTGTAGACGCGCAACACGTGACCGCATTGTAAAAACATCCATGTTTTCCGCTGTAGTTTTTGGACGACTGTTGACGGGGCTCCTATGGCTGTAATCTGCGAGCGCCATGTTTTCTCAGAAGGGGTCTGTGATGCGCGTTGCTCCCTGTGTCCGCAGCCTGCGTCCAGGTGGAGAGGTGGATGGAGGAGCTGCACGACCGACGACGTCTCGTGGACGTTCTCTTCACGAACCGGCGGCTCATCCTGGAGCAATGCCTCGCCCTGGCAGCTTTTTATTCGGACCTAGGTTAGCGTGCGGATAACCTTATATGGCATGTTCCTTTCGGGCCGGGAGCAACATAAAGGTCTCTTTATCCATGTTATGATTGGGCCTCGATGATAAGACAAGCGTCCGGCTGTGCCCTTTCGTTTTCTTTGATCGTTAATCGTTTTATAATGAGTTTTCAATATACAAAGGTCTTTCTCTGCGTTACTGAAACTAGAGCCAAGGCGCTGCTATTGCCACATGGCACCACTACGTACTATTTACGTCTTCCACAGTGAAACAAGTAATCGATTTAATCATTTTTCGCGGCCGGTCATGCCTTCCCGGTTCGGATTTCAGTGTGTGGAATTACGGACTGTTTTAAAGCAAATTTCTTGCGGTGTATTTCGTTTAAAATCCATGCAGGGGATTGCGCCTCCTTGAGGTCTGCCGATCTACTGTACAGGAGCAGGGCTTAAATGAAAGCTTGTGATCCGAACTAACTTTTCATGCATGCGAAAGTAACAAAACTGGACGATGGCAAAACGTCCAGCAGAGCCAAGAAAGGGGAAGACGGCCTAATTGTCGTTCTCTGGCACGCAGCGCTGCCGCACTGGCTTTGACTCTGATGTCAACTTTTTGGCCTCTAGTTAGTCTCAAGGCATACCAGTAAGTAATTTTTTGAGCCTTAACTATGTCTGGGTCTGATACATAGGGGACAGATTATGTACAAACCTTTAGGCTATTTTTCATTGAGTGTCTCCCGATTAAGAGAAGCCAGTTTCAAGACTCATACGTGAGACGAAGGTTGCAATTTGCAAGAAACATCAATTTCCAGGATCCAGGAATCCAAAACAGGAGATAATTGTAACGTACCGGAAGTGGTTACGGTGTACTCATAAGACCAAACTAAAGCACTTGTTTTCTTCTTTTTGCCCTGTCTTTTTCCTGGACCTGCCTTGCCAGTGTATGTAAAAGTAATTTTGTATACGCCTTTTCTATAAATACCACCATAGGATTGAAATCAGCAATGCAAATCATTGATAATATCTGATCAAATGAAGCGGATCAAAATCTGAGCACCTGAAATTGCTGTACCTGGCCCCACTCTGGATCACTATTTGTGTTTTTACTACAATATATATATATATATATATATATATATATATATATATATATATATATACATGTATATATATATATCCTTTGTGTCGATGCTATGGCACCAAAAACGTTTACGTATCCAGCCATACATTGTTTACAGCACAAAAAACCCATGTGCACATGGCGTCGCATTTTGCTCCTGTGTGCTCTGCACCTGCCTTTGGCAATCTCTAAACATTTAAGACTATGTGGATGATACCTTGTTATGAATGTCACACAATGAAATCACAGTAGTGATAAATAATACAGTATCCATATCTAAACGCGCGAGCACGTTTCTGAAACGACCGCAGAGTGGCCCGGCATGCCCCCCAGAAACGCCTCCTGGGGCCACTGCTTTCCCATGTGGGATGTTCAAGTTGTGTTTTAATGTGTTAAGAGGATAGGTAGAAGTCACGAAATTTCAGCACGACAGCGCAGACGGACTGACTTTTGCGCTGGAAAAATCTGCGTTCGCGTGGTTCTCTGTGTGAAAATGGGATTAATCACGTGGTTCGGTCAGACTCTGAATGTTGGTTGTTTATTTGCAGACGCTCTCAGAGGACGAGTCGAACAGTGCCATCGGAACCTGCTCTCCGACTCGCAGCTGGGGGACTCGGCCAGCTCGGCAGAGATTCTGCTGTACGAACACTCCAAACTGGAGGCAGAGGCCAAGGTAAGTCAGGTGAACGTTGGCGGGTGTATCCCATTCCAAACTGGAGGCAGTAGTCATCGTGAGCGTGGAAGCGGATGTCAAGGTCAAGGCGAATGGGGGAGGGGGTCAGAGGAGACTTTAGAACTGGATTGTGCCGTTTGAAAAATTTCAAACCACAGACAGTGGCTAAGGTAACTACAGGAGACGTTGCAGATTCTGCCCCATGAGCATGCGGAGCTGGAGGCAGAGCCAGGTTCCCAGGAGACGTTGACAGGTTCCGCTGCAGGGACATCGCAGGTTCAAAGACGTAGTATGCGACCATACATGAACCATCCAGACATTCGCGAGCCATGGGAGGGCGTCAAGGGATTTAACTCGAGCTCCGCGGTTTTGAACTTGGCTGCGATTCCATCATTTCTCCTTGGTTTGCCATGTGTAGGCTGCTGGTAATTTAGTTGTGAAGAAGGCGGAAAAGTTTGACAGTAGTAAAAAGGTTTCCCATAAAAAACAGAAAAAGATACAGGGGAGGATGGCATGCGTTCTGCGTGTTTTTACCCACATGTTTATCTGAACACATTCAGTTTTGTTTTTCAGAGAAAACTAACACATGATGAAACCTTGCGTCATGATGAATCAGTGGCAAAGTTGTTGAAAACTGTATTGTACAAACACAAGCGTTTAGACATTTCCTCTGTTTGCATTTTAAGATGCCCACGTCAAGGAAATAAATCCCATAAAAATATTAGAGATTTGACCTATTGTCCTGCGTCGTTACGTTACCTTCACGGACTTTAATCGTGGGAAAAGACGGGACAGGGAGCTATTACGGCTTTACTGAAGGCTGACAGAGTCTACACGATGATTTGTGATTGTGCTTTAGTGACCGTCATCGCACGATCATCTCGTGACAAATATAGAGGAGGAACTCAATATACATCCTTACGAGTCTGAAGTACTGACTTCCCGTGGTGAACTTCCGGTTGGCTGCCCTTTCATCCGATTGTAACACATCTGACATTTTCCGTGCATTTAAAAAACTACAAACACTTATAAAATAACAGTTCATGGCACAAATAATATCACGTACAGGCCTTCTCACTAACCGAGGGCTACGGGGAAGCTGGGCGTTATTCTGAGTGTGGGCAGAAAACAGGCGAATGATCTCCCCAGCCAACGGCGGGGAAACGCTCACAAACAAAACAACAAAGCTCTTAATTTAAAACTGCCTGAGCGGCAACGTTTTACGTTACGGCCCACCACGCCAAAACATCACTCAACATCCATGGGCGCTTTTCGGCTCGTTATCACAAGCGGCAGACGGGCGCATGCCAGCTCTCTTCCCCTCCCGCACCCGGGCACGCCCGCTGTTCCGCGGCGCTTTCACTGCTGCGGGCTCTGCACGCGCAGCCGCTCGGCCCAGAAGAGCGCCGGGTACTGTTCGCGCAGCTTCTGGTACTCGGGAATCTGCTGCGGCGGCTGCGGCAGGTGGTCGGCCTTCGGCTGGAAGCCGGCCTCGTCGGCCTTGTACTGCACCGAGTACTGGCGGCCGTCGGTGCCGCGGTACTGGTACGACCCTGTGCTGACCAGCGTGCCCGTCTCCGGCTCGTTGCCGGGCGTGACGCGGCCCGTCTCCTGCGCCGCCTGGCCGTCCGTTTGCTCGTACGAGTACTGGTAGTTGCCGTCCGCGTCGATTTCGAACGTCTGCGAGACGATTTCGGCCTGGCCGCCGTACGCGCCGGTCCCCGCTCCGCCGCCGCCGCTGCCGCCTGCTCCGCCGAAACCACCGACGCCGCCAGCTGGCGCGCCGAAACTGTCGGCGTCGCCGCCGCCGCCGCCGCCGACGGCGCCACCGCTGCCGCCGCTGCCGAAGCTGCCTCCGCCGCTGCCGAAGCTGCCTCCGCCGTTGCCGAAGCCGCCTCCACCGCTGCCAAAGCTGTCTCCGCCACTGCCTCCGCCGCCTCCGCCGCTGCTTCCGCCTCCCAAGCCGCCGATCGCAGCGCCACCTGTGGAGCCCTGGCCGTACTCCTGGTCTGTGGCGCCGAAGGGAGGCGGCGCTGGCGGCGCGCCGCCGGTTGTCGGCAGGTCCAGAGGCTTGTTCTCGACGACAGGAGACAGAAACGAAGGTCCGTTAGTGGAGCCGGCGGCGGGTGCAAACGCCTCGGGGGCGAACAAGGGCTTGTTGTCCACCTGTGACGGTGAAAATGCCGGATTGTCAGGAGAGCCGCTGACAACTGAGGACGCTCCCAGCGGACTCTGCGGAGCGAACAGGGGCTCGTTCTCTGCCAGGGGTGGTGACGACACCGGGACGCCTGCCAGGCTGCCGACACCCGAAGGCGCTCCCAGCGGTCCCTGTGGGGGCTTGTATTCCTCGTAGCCCTGCGGTGGCGGGGCCGGCTGGCTGCCTCCCGCCGAAACTGCCGGCCGGCGGGACGCCCTGCTGGGGGACGGCCTCGGGCTGCGGAAGGTCCAGGGGCTTCAGGAGGACGGGAACGCCGAAGCTGCCCGTCTGCTCGCTGGGGAAGGAGGGCGATGGTGATCCGCCCAGAGGAGAAGCCGGCGCGGAGGCCCCAGCTGCAGCGGACTGGGAAAAGAACTGGCCGCTGCCTCCGGTCGAAGGCGTGTAGGAGCCAGATGGGGGCTGAACGTCACCCACCCCCAAGGGAGAACTCAGATCGGGCGAGGAGCCACCGCTCGAAAATGTTCCCTGTGAGGGAGCCTCGTTGCCGGCCGCGGAGGGGCGGGAAGTAGGAGGGGGAAGGAGGACTGATGTTTCCTTGGTCTGGCTGTGACGTTTCGTGGGGGCCGGGGACTACCGACGGGAACAGTCCCTGGGATGAAGCTCCATTGCCAGAAGCAGGTGGCGAAACGAAAGGAGGCGAAGTAAAGCCATTGTCGCCGCTACCGAAGCCGCTGTCTCCACCGCCAGTTGGGAACGTGGAACCGCCCTGCGACGAACCCCCGGGACCTTGTGCTGTTGGGGGGACGTAGGCCGGGCCAACAGAGCCAGCCTCTCCACCTCCTGACGGGGTTATGATCTGTGGTCCGGACCCTCCGGTCGAAAACGGGCCCTGTGACGGAGTTCCGGCGCCTCCCTCTTGTGGAGGGACGTATGAAGAAGGGGGACTAACACTGCCTCCAGACTGGGACGTGGGTTCGGATCCACTTCCTCCCGCCCCAAACGACCCCTGTGACGCATCGACAGTGCCGCCTGCCGAGGGCGGGATGTGGAAAAGAAGGGGGAGCTAACTTCGCCGCCAGACTGGGGCCCGGCGTCCACGGGGGACAACGTCCCGTGCCACGACTCTGCTCCACCAACCGAGGAAGGTGGAACGTAGGGAGCGGAAGGGACATTGATGTCAACACCAGACTGGGATGGGAACTGGGATCCGGAATGTACTGATTCAGATGTTCCCTGCGTCGAATCCACTACGCCATTTGAGGAAGGCGGAGCATAGGAGGCAGAAGGAGAACCTGTATCACTAGCAGACTGGGAAGTGAACTGTGACCCAGAGTCCACCGGGCCAAACTGTGTGGAATCCACCCCACCATCCCGAAGACGGTGGGACGTAGGACGGGCTGGGAGAACTGATGTCGCCGCCAGACTGGGGCGTGAACTGGGATCCGGAGCCTCCGGTGGCGACCGTCCCTTCCGATGAGCCTTCGCCGCCGCCTGCAGACGGAGGGACGTACGCGGAGGACGTGGGCCCGAAGTTCCCGCCGGACTGAGACGTAACACCAGCTCCGGACCCTCCGGTCGGGGACGTCGCCTGCGGCGATCCTCCGAACAGCGCCAGCAGACCGTTCCCGCCCTCCGGCTGCGGCGCGACCGGCGCGCCACCTGTCGGCGGCGGCGGGACGTACAGTGGCGAGGCCTCGCCGGAGGGCGGCAGCGCTGTCGGGGGCGGCGCGGGCGGCAGCGGCGTGTCCTCGCCACCTCCCTCCTGCGAGTAGCCGGCGTGAGATTCTCCGTGCTCGTGCTGGGAGCCGCCGGACGGCAGCAGGTTGCCGCCAGTGGCGCCGACGGTGCAGAGGACGACCAGCACGATCCACTGTGGACAGGCGAACTCGTGAGATTGCTTCACGACCCACGTGTCGCAACCGCGGAAAGGATGCCACTCGATTGCGTGAGGTAATGTATGCAAATATGCTTGCTCGTCGCTGGACCGTTGCCAGATGAGCTCCGGTGCAAACCGTCCGGTCATAAACCAAGACGCTGGCGTTGTCCGGGGTTGTGGAAGCTTCTTGGTATGAGAAGGCTGCGAAGCGAGCTACCATTTTGAACTTTCGTAACTTTCTTTACTTTAACTTTCTTGGCATGAATAGCGTTCTAACGCTGTGTTTGTGGTGCGATATCCCTGGATAAGTTTCAGGCATTATTTTCTGAAACTGAGTTCGGTTGTGGGGAATCGGTTCCGATTCCCCCACTTTTGGGAGGGTTCTCCAAACAAAGGATTCTCCCACATCTTGGAGTGTGGAAGCCAAATAGTGCCTGTTCTTTTAGGTGTAAATGAACGTAACGTAAATTAAATCCATTTTTACTTAACCAAAAGTGGCAAAATACTGCATAAGGAACAACTAACTAATGTTGACGTAGTACCTCATGCCGATACCAAACCAATTTCAGAAAACAATGCCTGGAACTTACCCAGGGATATCGTATTGCAAACATATATATTTATATATATTTATATATATGCAGACGCCCACACCCATATATATATATATATATGTATATATATATATACATATATATATATATATATATATATATATATATATATTATACCTATGCCGTGTATCCTCCGATGGTGGTACCGGTGTTCGTAACTGTCTGTGTTCCAAGAACATGTCTTCATTTTTGTAAAAGACGCCTTGACTCGTTCGTGTTCGGTCGTTGCGAAAAGGTCCTATGAATGTCTGCAATTAAATTTTGCTAACTTTCTAAAGAATAAAATCCTCCGGATTAGTACAAGACAGAAATAGGCTTATTTGTTGACGCAATACCATTTCGTTTCGTCACTCTTCAGGTTAGTTTATGTCATTTTCGTTTTTTTCCGGACAACAACGAAGAAGGGGCAACCTCGATAAAAAAACGCACCATTTATTTCAGACGATTTGGCACGTCCGTGAACACTAGTCGTCCTTGAACACAGGTCACAGAAAGAGGCTTTTCAGACATTCTTGATAGTCTGTTCAAAAATGGAACGGTAACCGCACAGTCCAAGAAAGTGCTAAGGCCTCCCACGAAAGCCCATCATTTATAGAACTCCGAGTCACGATTAAGGGTATGGAACGAACCGAGTCACGCAATCGCTTACGTCATAAAACGCACAAATGACAAACGAAGTTTCGGTTGACAAGCGTGCATGAATGCATGCAGTTTGGCGTATTTCACGCCGTCCCCAGTGCATAAGACTGTGGATATTACCGAGTAAAATATTCTGGAGGCATTCGGCTGCGCTTGATCTCTAACAGTTTAAGCTCTTCAAGATCACGCAACAGTTTTTATTAGACTATATTGAATGATTCTCAGCGCAGCACTGATTGGTTAAATGCAAAAATGACGCATCTACAGTGGCTGTACAGTGGCTGTAGATAACGCCTGCACGCAACAGCGGATTGAGACAAGGACGTTCTATTGCCACAAAAATAATTGTTAAAAAGGAAGCTCAGGTCCATTCAGTTTCCGTCGACCTCAGAACAACGGTACGTGGGTGAATACTTCTTGGCATCTCAATCTCATTTGTTGCATACATACAGAAGAGACTGATCCAAAGTTCCCGTGGGCAGGACATGTCAATCGTTACCGGCCAGCCTGCTGGCGCTGCCCCCTGATGGCACGCCGGCTGCCGACACGTATATGGACCCATACAGGCCGACGACCGGAGGGAGGCCTCACCTTGCGACGCGCCATGGCTTGTGATGTGCCGCCGAACCAACACCGAGCGCAGACGACTGGCGCATCCCGCCGCTCTGCCGGCTTTATACCTCGAAGAAAGGCACCTTCGAAAGGCAGCCCGCTCCCGCGTTGCAAAATGCGGCGCTGCGGCGGGCGGCACGGCGGCCCGCGCGACCTTCGGTTTGATATATGGAGGGGTGGCCGCCGAGTGCGAGATCGGTATTTTTAACGCCCCCGTCCTGGTCGGGGGCATCCCGAACCGTTCGACGGGGTCGCCTTTCGCGATGACCGTTGACCGGCTCGGCGCCGGCCGGGGGTCAGCCTGCCGGTCACGGTGGCCCGGTCGTGACGCCGTGCAGACCTGCAGACGGTGCGCCAGATCCGACATGATGCTCAGGGGAGCCGTGGGAAGGTGGCAGGGTCTCTGACGAGGTGGCAGGTTTGATTCGTCCCCGACTGGCAGTAGTGGAAGTTCGTTGTCAACAAAGCTACCGGGTTATCGAAGCGGAAATGCGTGATCCTGAAAAGACGCCGTTAAAATAGGCAGGCCGCGGCGGATGTGGAGTTTGTCAGCGGACTTCGGGTTGTCTCGTGCGGCTAAGATCGATCATATCTGGGCTCAACGTTTAGATGCCGGGCTTAATGCGAAGCAACTGTTAACGTCAGTATGCCCTACGTTGTTAGTGAAGTCGCCAAGCACTGCAATGTGTGGCCCACGAGACTTGTAAATCATAAACGCACCATGGGCCGAGTGTGTGCTGCCAACAAACTGCAGGAGGCATCTTTCATGAGGTGCAAGGACGAAAAGCCATCGCCGCACGGTACTCAATGATTCATTTAACGAAATATAGTTCCTGGGGAAGCTTCCAGCATTGAGCATGTACTAACTGCACCACTTATCTGTTGAGTCACATATAAACGTGTCCACACAAATAGTAGGCATACGCATCACCCCACGACAACCATTGCCATCTTTGCAGAGAAAATCGAACGGGTTTGAATTTATGGACAGGAGTTCTCGGAAAGGACGGCATATAGAACGACGCACTCTCGGGCCATAGTTTGCAATAAGTTTTCGCTGTTTGGGAGAAACCATATGTGCCTGCCAATTTATGTTCCACATTTAATACAGTGCAAATGTTGTGATGCCTAAGACGTAAAAAAACGTGCATTTTTAACATACCTGTTTCCAAACACACAGATTGGCATGGGCGCGGGAGCCATGGGGCCAGGGGGCCTCAGCACCCAACTTTTTTGAAATTTAACATTGGCCCTTTGGGCGTTGACTGGAAAGAAGTTGAGTCGAAATGTTCTCAGTGCTCCCAACTGAAGAGGAGTTCCCATTCCCCTGCAGATTGGTGACTGATTATCATTCCAGTAACCATGCATTCTGTCTTGTTCACATAGCTGTTACACACTAGCCGCATTAACGCAACACTCACAGTCACATCATGCATTTTGTTTGAAGATCATTGTATACCAGTGTTTCGTTTGTAACGTTTCCGGACTTATTTCATATTGGAGACAAATTTGTTGAGTTTGACAAATGTACTCTTGTATACAAGTCCTTTATTGCACAAGATAATGTGTAAATGGTGACCATATGTTATGTTGCATTCAGTTTACGTACTATTTGCTTCAAATACGAGGCATGTCAAGCTCAACTACTTACACTTTTGTTTGAAGATGAATTTCTTGCTGGCTTAGTCCCCTTCAACATGTAGTTTAAATTTGTTTGAATATTTCATCCGGCCCATTTTTCCCTGTCATGGCAAATGATTGCCGGAATATTGCCAGTTATTGCAGGCTGGAAGCAAATGCAGCAACGAGCCAAATTCTTCTCGTTCTTTCGGACATCTTAGAAATGGTAGACATGTACGTCAGTCGTGCTGCATTCATTCGCAGAGCATGATGCCGTTTGGGAAAAATTGCAAAGACATTGCCTAACGCGTGGAAGCTTGATTTACATAGTTCCAGATGTCTTGCCTTAGTCACTTGCAACGTAAGACAAGAAATCAGGGTTGTTACGTCTCTGCGTCATGTCCACCAAAATGTCGTCTTTGGAAATACCTTCCAATTGACTGGGATTTTCTCAAACGAAGCCCATGAGGTCATCCGTGGATATCAAGAAGTGATCAGTGGATGAAAGCAAATAATTCTGCATTTTTCCAACTGAGTCCTGTCAGCTGAAGCTTGCATCACCCTTGCATATAAGCAACATAATGCATTCCTAACGACGCAGAGCCTTGCTGACCAACAATGTCTCAATTTATCAATTTTCATCCCTGCCATCCGATCCTTTTTCATTTAGCCCTAGCACGTGCATTGCGAGCTCGTCATGCCATAGTGCACGAATCAGCCGTTCCCATTGCTCCCAGCCCCGGCTTGTGAAACATCGGCTGCCACCACCAGGAAGTGGTGGCAGCCGGCGTGGGCGAGTGAGGATTCAGCAGCTCCAGAGCAGAATCTCGGGTTGGGCCGGTGCTGGTCCTGGGGCCTGGACCAAATACCGGTGTTCTTCGTGACCGGACGCTGGTCGTGGGATGGTTGCTGGTCCTCTGCGCTGGCGGAGAGCGGTTTGGTCCGTTGTGATTCGTACTGGTCTGCCTCCCGATTCGTCGTCCGCTGTGATTCTGTCTGGATCCTGATGTGGTCCAGTCCGTTTCGGTCCGGGCCGTCAGGTCCGGTCCGGTTCGGTCTTGTCTCCCGTCCACTTTGGTCCCCAGTTCGCTCCACGGTCCGTTCTTTGGTCTGCTCCGGACCGCTCTGAGGTCTGTTCTCCGGTTCGGTCCGGTTCGGCCGTTGGTCCGTTCTGGTCTGGTCCGACTCTCCCCGCGGTCCGCTCTCCGGCCCAGTCTGGTCCTGACCCCTGGTCCGCTCTGGTCCGGTCCCGCTCGCCCCGCGGTCCGACGTCCGGTCCGCCGCGGTCCTGCCTGCTCCGGCGCCCGGTCTGGCGCCGCCGTGACGCGGCGAATGGCGCGAACCTCTCGCGCCACTCGCCGTCCGCAGACAGAGCGGAGGCGCCCGGGGAGAGCGCGGGAGGCCGGAGAATGCAGGAGATGAGCGGGCGAGCGCTGCGTGCTGGCCCGGCACCGCGCCGGCGGGGTCAGGAGGTGGTATCGGCTGGAGGTAACCGCGAACCTGATTAATCGCGAGTCGCCGGATACCGCGCGTCGCGCGACGACTGCTTGATACAGAGGGAGCAGGAAACCAAGGAATAGTTAGTGGACACCGCATTGTCATGATTACCGCTGAACTCAGACAGATCCTGCACACCCAGCGCAGACGCTTTTTGCCTCTCTACTGTGATGATTACCTTGCGTTTTATAATCGAACGCTATGCAGGCATTACTTCACTGCCCTTTTGTTAGAGATGACACGCCTTGGTCCTAAAGTGTGTATTTGACAACGCACCAATTGGCCGACATCACATCACCGCACTGACTTGGCAACTCTGTCCGTGCTTTCACTGCGCAGGAATTCTCCCTGACTA
Organism: Capitulum mitella; assembly: GCA_030062745.1. Taxonomy (NCBI): domain Eukaryota; kingdom Metazoa; phylum Arthropoda; class Thecostraca; order Pollicipedomorpha; family Pollicipedidae; genus Capitulum; species Capitulum mitella. The sequence goes on along the minus strand of CP099844.1, from coordinate 25,219,905 downwards.
GGAATAAGAACTGCGGAGACCTACCTGAGGACCAGGTGCTCCGCCACACGACGCTTTCAACTAATCCTTCAGAGTCCTGGGTTATCATTTGTCCTTGAACGTGCGTTCGACTGGTGAATCGGTACGACGACGACTTGCTGGCCATAGTGAAGAATGTGCACCGATCGGCCTTCCAAGGAAGATCCCAATCACGCTCTCCGTACGTTGGAACTTCGTGCACGCAGTGTGGTTGAGGTAATTTGCTGCGGTATTCCGGAGATTACCTGGTGTTGTGACATGGAAGTAGGCATTGGAGAAAGCATTACAGTGAAAAAGAAAAACACAGCAGAGTCTGGCCATTTATGAAAACCATACGTACGCATGCTTTAAACTTTTTCCACTTTTCCTCCAAGCATGGTTTTCTTGGAAAGGTCATGGTCCCTTCTGCCTCCCTAGGTATACATGTCTGTTTCGTTCTGTTTGGTGGAGTAGTGCGAGAAAACGACAGGAGTACAACATAAGTATGACGTACATATTCGTTGTATTTTAACTCGCGGCAAAACGTTTCTTTTCAGCGTCACTTACTGAGACGGTAATGTTTGATTTTCTCTTTCGCCTGTGCTGTTTACTGTGGTAATGGCGTATTCCAACCCTTCCAGCCTCTGCAGAATTGTACGTACAGAACCTCGTGAGAGACGTGAGACATATGGTAGCTTATTTTAGAATTATGCAGCTTTTCTGAACATTCTGCTCCAACATTCGGTTCACTACTGCACGACATGCACGGTGACAGTGGTCTGGAGTGTTCAGACATGTAAATGCTCCCAGCTCCTTGCTTCCACACTCGTTACTTTACCCCACACCGGAGTGAGCTCAGTCGTATACATCGGTACTGCATTCGGACGAGAAAGGAGCGCACGATTTTCTCCGTTATTTTTAGCAATAACCGGAGAGGCTCTGGACTGTCCGCCCTCGTCGGTTGGACGCAGTCCGTGTCTGCCGCGCGGAGCCCGCCGCTCGACCATCGGTTGCGGAACAGACGTGGTTTATGATCGTGGGCGACGTCGGTAGATGAGATGCCGGCGATGCGTCTTCCCTGTTCGGTGCTGACTGGAAAGCGTTTTGCAACGAGAGCTCTTCCGTCGTAATTTTTCGGCAATATACCCGGCCGCAGAGTGCATCGTAAACAGTCGAATGTGAGCTTCCTGGCAACTTATGCCCGCATGGTGTATAAGATCGGCAAGATTTTCAGCGTGCCAGGCCAGACCTTTCGTGGAACACCCATGGAACGCGCCATCGGTGGGCGTTTATCGAATCTTTAAGACGACATCTTGCGGATGGTTCGAAAGACGCGCCTGATGACGGCGCCAGGGATTATAATACCTGCTAGCGGCATAAACTGAGCAACGGTTCGGCCATCGAGTCTTCCCAGCAGCAGTCATTCCAACAGGGTAATCGAGTAAGCGCACATCCACTGCTCGGCGCTCGTGGCGCCTTGCAGTTCCTGGGATGGTTTGAGGACCTTCCACTCGGTTGTGCCATCCGAAAGATGGATGTCGAGCCGCTCTCTCGGTCCCAGTGCCAAGTCAGCGGCGCCGGTGCCCGACGGCTCGTGGTAGGCCTGTCACAATCTGCACGTTAAACCGACTCCGCCCTCTCTTGAGCCCCGCTTCGGTTCTGAATTCATCATCGAGCGCTGAACAGGCACTCGTTCGGTGTCCGTGGGTGGAGCGTCAAACGCTTTGGAAGTGGGAATCGCCCATTTGCAGCTGACTGGACCGCACGTGCTTGTTTCAACACTTGGCTTGTCTGAAGACGGCAAAAAACACCTTCCTCCAGGTGAAATGAGGCGCGAAGAAAACACCCTTTTCATTTACCGAGCGCCATGACGGCGTGAGAGGAAGAGGTGTGTTGCAAAGCTCCCCGTTGTCTCTGCTGTGTACATACGCTGGTTTGGAGTCGCTGCCACCTGGCAGATGTTGCAGTGCTTGTTCCTGCCAGACAGTAGACCGTCTGCCAGGCTCGTTCGCCGGTGAGTCGACATCGGACGGCTCTTCCAGATGTTGCGCAATCGCGGACATTGTCGGACTGCGGTATTCGGGAAAACAGCTGGGCGTTGCAGGGAGTAGCTCAGCGAATTTCGACGCCAATTACTGTTTTCGACCCATGTGTGGAGGAATGTGGCTGATTGCAGCGTCCGTCGTGCGCCTTTGGTGAAACTGGTTTATTGCCATAATGGGACATTTCCTGAACGATTTCTGTAGGATCATAAGAATGGTGTTTTGCATTTCTCGTTGATGTGGTAGCAGCTTGCCAAGTTTTATACCTGTGTTGACGATTCTCATCTATTTTGTTATCATTTGAACGTTATCTGTTTGCGTGGTCCTGTCCGGCGTAACTCATTTGTGCGGCACTAGATTTGGTTTTTTTTTCGCTGGTGTCACATTCGATCTCATGCGATTTCATCTTCGAGCCACCTAGTAATCTGCCGCCAACCTACACAGCTGTGGCCCATACACCACTATTTGACAGATATGTCAGAATAACGGTCAACAGCTCGTCTGATCCTGCGAAGCCGTGGGACGTGACTGCTCGGTGGCCAGTGACTAAAGCATAACGGCCGCGTTAGCCGCTGTTCATCTGTCACGCTGACCAGTCCGGGCGCCAAACGGCCGCGTTAGCCGCTGTTGATCGTCACGCTGACCAGTCCGGGCACCACATGACCCCGTAGTCGAATCGCCCTGAAGCCCCAGTCGCACACGCGCTGACGGGCCGCTCCCTCGGCGCCGTTCCAGGCGAGCCAGGACCGCGGCCTGCAGCTGCTGCGGGGCGCCGAGGCCCTGGTCCAGAGCGGCACGTACGCCCGGGACCAGCCGCGCTCGCGCGCCTACGCCGTGCTGGACCGGTGCGCGCAGCTGACGGGCGCGGCCGAGCGGCGCCGGGCGCTGCTGGCGGCCGCCGCCGAGTTCTTCACGCACGCCCAGCAGGTGAGTCCGCCGGCTGCGGGTGACGTTGGTCGGCTGCGCTGCCAGTCTCGGTGTTCAGAAGCAGTTGCCTGGTTAATTTTGAGTTAATAGTCAAGCTTGCAGTCAGTTGTGGCGGCCGCTAGTCTGCCAGGCCGCTGTTTCTTGTGCCAGTCTCGGGTGCTGTTCTGCGTCGCCAGTCTCGGAGCAGTTTCGATGCAGTGCCTGTCTTGATGCAGTCTTGAATGGCCATTGGTGCGTGCAGTACTTGATTGGATTGTGTGTTGCTGTCTGTCGGTATTCTGTCGACTGCCCCGATTTCTTGTGGTCTGTCCGTAGTCGTTTTGCGTGTGTTCCTTAAATCGTTTTTTGATAGTCATTTGGCCTGTCGTGAAACAGATGGAATTAGGCGATGCTCCAGTTTGTACCGTGGCAATTTAGTTTCGGACGTCGGCAAGTTCGGTCAGAGCTGCATTGCACAAAGAATCTGGGTGTGGACTCAGACCACTTCCTGATGGGAATCTTTGCGTCAAGCAGAAAACCCGGATGTGATGGTTCCGTCGTTATCAGACGCATCAGAAGAAACCGGTGTACCTACGGCCGCACCGAGACATTTTCAAACCGGCCACTTGACTGTATGCTAGGGAATGCATCAAACTGTCGCCAAAAGCCGGTTGCAGCCAGCTTGTTATCATACCTTGCATGTGTGTTTGGACTGTTTTGTCACGAATTGCTGTTGCTGTCTGGCATGCTGACGATACAGCTGACTGAAGTTTCTCTGCATTTCTGCATATCTCTCTGTTGGTAGGTCTGCGGTCCCACAACGAACGCTTCGGGTTTGCGCGATTTGCCATTACTACCTCTGGCAACTGCGGGACATTACAGCTCTCATGTGCAGCGAGGAATCAGCTTCTGTGAGGACGTTTTGAATTGACCAAGTTATGTCGAAAAATCAAGGAATGATACATCCTGGCTTACGCTTTGTCACGACGTATGCTCCAATCAGTCAGTGATTTTCCTGACTTACACTTTGTCATGACTTTGGTCCGTGACTATTAATGATTACGACAGTGGCGATGCAGTGACGTCTGGGAAGAAGTGGTGACTTGACTGACTACATAATTTAGTCCCACCTATCCACTCTTTGACGTTCATGTCGTCATGCCTCAGTGTGCGACGATGCAACTGCTTTGCATTGGGGTGCAATTGTCGCCTACGCTCAAGAGCAATCCGGTTGGCAGCACCGTTACTTTAGTTCCTCGCGCATTGTTATTTGGCATCCTAACTGCGTATTAGGGGAGCTTTATTGCACTGTCGTATCTTGCACCTTCTTGCGGGACAAAAAATCGGCGTTGTGTATGTGGCACCTTGCAACACCACAGGTCGCCAAGGATAGGACAAAAGTCGTTGCACAACACGGCGTCGGAAATTCACGAGAATCGTGTCTCAAGACCATCGTACTGTCCTATGTTGCGCGTTTGGTCACCTGGTGTGCCGCATGCCAACCGTTTCCGATGTTTCTGTCGCATCGATTGCGGTGCTGCAGAAATGCATATCTGCCGCGTGAGAGGCAGATGTAAATTGTTCCATTTCAATAATGAACGGTAGGCTGTGCAAGACGGGGATACCCGTGCATGGGTGGCGATGCCCTTTTGTGGAGACCGACGAAACGGCATAAGGGATCAGCGTTGTGCACAGGCAACATTTGACATTCTCAGGCGGCATGTCATGGATCGCTCGGTAACCTTTCCGCGGTCGCTCTGCGCTTAGCGCTGAGATCATAGTCTTTCTTATTCTTCCTATGCAACTCCCTATGCACTGTCGCGCACTGATCACAGTTACTGGAGAAAAGTGGCTATTTTGCACATAATTTCGGTTGTTGTTATGCTTACTGTGCCAGTATTAATAAATAGTATTATATGCTAATAATATATGCTTTTATAAATGATAACAAATGAATGCTATTAGCTATTAATTCAGTAGCCAGTCTGATCGTTATACATGTGTATTCGCCTTTAGAATTTCCTATGCTGGTGCCGCCGAAAAGCATCGAGTCGCTTCGTATTCCCAGAAACAAAGCCTGGGGCTCCTCTGCCATGGCGTCACTAATATTTCTTCGGAACAAGATTGATACGTTTTCCGCTATCGGCACCAGATTGGTAGAACACTGGTCTCCATATCCTGGCAGTGACGGGTTCGAGCCTCTTTACGCTCGATGTGGCCTGCGGTTCAGCTGGTAATTGGCCCATGTGGGGTCATGCTCAATGCTGACTACCACGCGGAAATGTCATACCTTAGACGAACTGTAAATATTCGTCACAAGAAGCACACCCCACCTGGTATTGCTTAATTGGGCGCTGGGACCGAGATCTATGCAACAGGCTCTGATTAGCTCTGTCTTTGGTACCGACGTCACCATGTCATGTCACTTGCATCACATTTATGCAAAACCGTGACATTGAGGAACGATGTACTACTCAGACCAAGACTCATGACAGAGCTAAGTCTCTCAGGGTTATACGGAAGACTCCATAGGAAAAGAGAAGACGCGTCCCCTGCAACTCGCTGTCCGTATGTTCTGTCCGAAGCCCGCAAACCACTCACATTCACCAGGCCACACTGCATGGCACAATGCATGGCAATACAATGCATGGCACGGTTGATATCGGCAGATGACGTGGCACACGTACGCTGTCATGACGCTCGACGTTCTCATTGTCCAGCTGTCGGACGGGACTCTTGCACATTGAGCGAAAGCCATTGATCATGTCCTTCTGGCCGCTTCGTACGGAGTGTGCCGAGTAATGGGCTACTTGCCTGGAGACACAAACGCAGTTGATTGTGCTGAGTACGTGTGGCGCCTGTGCAATTTCTGAATGTGGCGCAGTGTAACGCATCATAGCTACAGTAAGAGGCCTCTGGTGCATGTGACACAGGCCGTTGTAAGTGCAGTTTCTGTAGCTTCTCTTATGCAAGTGAGACGTGTGTGATGTGTGTTGCACTTCGTGTGGCACCTGGTCTTCCGGGTGTTGCAAACATTCCTCTGGGACGTCCATTCTTTTGAGTAACGCGGTTGCTTCTCCGACTGTGACGCTTGTGCCGCCTGTCACACCTGTGAGCGTGACGCCTGTGACGCTTGTCCCTCCAAATGTGGCTCCTGTCCCTCTGGATGTGACGCCTGTGACGCCCGTCCCTCCAAATGTGACTCGTGTCCCTCTGAGTGTGACTCCTGTGACGCCCGGCCCTCGGCATGTGCCGCCTGTGACGGTCGCCCCTCTGAGAGCGTGACGCCGGTGCCGGCCGCGCAGGCGTCGGACCGTCTGCTGCAGCTGGAGGGCGACCTGCAGTCGGCGCCGCCGGCCGAGGAGGCGGCCGTGTACGGCCGCGTGGCCGCCGCGCTCGAGGAGGCGGCCGGCCCGGCCCTCCAGCGGGGACAGCGGCTCCTGGACGAGGCCGGACCGGGCACGGACGGTTCCGAGGTGAGCCGCCGCCGTGCTCCGGTCGGCGGCAGGGCTGACGGCCAGGCGGCGCCCTGTTCGGGCGGGTCCCAGACGGCGACGCAGCGGGTGGTGTGCGGTGACGAGTCCGCTGCCGCCGACGGCGCGGCCCAGTCCGGTCCTGTTCAGTCTGCGACGAAGCTGGAGACCTTTCCCGTGCCGGTGTCGCGGGGTGGGATCGAGGATTCGGAGCATCTGCGTTACCTGGTGCGGCTCGCTGCTGGAAGCGTACGCCAGTGGCGACATTCGAGCCCACCCCTGCATGACGGCGGCAGTCCGCCGCGCAGTGACGTCATCGCGGCCGAGGCGGCGCCGGAATGGTTTGAACGTGACGTCCACCGCGCGTTGACAGTCGAAGCGGATTAAGGCTTGGCTCAGGCTGCTCCAGAGCGCCGGGTGAGCACATCGTCCTACTCGCCATCCCGGAAGAACCGTCCACTTAGCCGTCAGAGTTGCGAAAAATGTTGTCACAGTCACGCGAGACGAGGAGGAAAGGAAAGCGGAAAGCCCTCCCTGCCGGCCGTGAGTGGCGAGGCCTCACCCCTCTCCATTTCAGGGCGTCTCGCGGTGCATGGACGAGCTGCGGCGGCGCCTGGACCTGCTTAGCAGACGCTGCCGGGTCCATAAAGAGAAACAGCACCTGCAGTCGCAAGCTTACAACGAGTTCATCGGAAAATGCAGCTTGGTACGTGTTACCAGTCCGGGCCAACGATTACGAGTGTGGGGGCTTATGCTCCGAAACGAGAGTTCGATGAACTAGCATGTCAAACGTCCCAGACAGACGTCAACTGGTCTTCTGTGAGAGCCCTTCACAAAAGTCGGTCCGAGGCTTCCGGTCGGCATTGTTCTGTCGTTTTACGGCAAGTTTTCACATTGCAAAGTCTCGTGCTAGGCACCGGAAGCAGCAGTGACATACGGGAATCCTGAGACGCAAGTAGACTTGTTATGCAGTCGAGGATGTGGTACAAGTGATACAATTGACACGATTTGCATGCGTCCCACAATGAATACTTTCTCGAGTTGGAATATTTTATTTTCAATCTTTTTCGATTTCGTGTAAGCGTAACGTAAGGAGTCTCTCTGTTCGTGCCACCTACAGGTTTTACCCAAGTTTTGAACATTTTATTACAACGTCGGCTGCACAAGATTATGTTGCGGTTCCCACCTCCAAAACTGTCCCTTTGCATTATCCTGACGTAGTACATTGCCATTACAAAATTGGACGCCCAGTTGGACTTTCTGCACATCTGCAATACTCGCCAGTCGTTCGTCACCATAACGCCGGTTAAGAAAGCGTCTCTATTCCTCTTTGTTTGTGCCACACATTAGTACTCGTCCATGAGGTCGGCTGAGATGACACCTGGTTGGCCTCTGTGCACATGAGCGCCCCTGTTGCGTCAGAGCACGCCACCGTGACGTCAGGCCGCAGTAATGAGCCGCTCCCGGCCGGTAGATGTTCGGCTGGCTGTCCAACGTGGGCGACACGTTCCTGCGGAGCCACGCCGAGCTGGGCCGAGCGCTGGCGCCGGCCACCCAGTTCGTGACGCTTCACCAGCAGCTGCACGGAGACCTGACGGTGAGCGCGCCGCTGACCCCGCCGCTCGATGACGCGCGCAGATGACATGCCGATGAATGTCAAAACGCCGCGAAATCCCTGTTGTGAAACGTGCTTTTAGTCATGCGGGGTGGAGAAAATGGTTTTGGCGGATTTAACGTCGATGCGTTTTTTGATTGACGAAATCCCGCCCAGACCTATATCGGCCTAGTCTTTTGCGGGTTGTGAATGGATGGCTATCTCACTCTGGCGAGTGTTTCATTGTTGCGTTGGTAACTGCGCGTTATATCTCTCAGGCAACAGATTTGCCGCATAATGATTTGACGGTGTTTGTGATGAGGCCCTCGAAGCTACACATTGGCATCATAAAACACCTTTATGTCTGGTATCTAGCTATTGCTTATGCATTAGGGGCACGGGCGAGCCTGAATGTGGTGTAACGCCGTATTTTGATATCCGTACAATTACCATATGTTTTAGGCCAAAGGAGATGAGATCGAGAGTCTGCTGTGCAACATATCGGACGTGGCCGGGAAGCTCGGGAGGCAGCAGGCCAGAGAGCTGGAGCAGAAGTCGGAGGACCTGCGCACTCAGTGGACCACTCTGCAACAGCTGATAGGTGACCAGGCTTGGCGCCGGCGGACGCCGCTGGTTGCGGCATCGCCCCTGCATGCGACAACAGGGCAAAGGCGACGGTCACGTTCTAGGAGTGTCCCTTTGTTGCCGAACCGGCCGATGGGGAAATGGAAGTTGAGGCGGCGCTGCTTTGCGGGGGCGTAAATTATGCGCATCCGCTTTGCATTCTTCAGTGATCAGTCTGTCATTGTTACTAATGTAATTGGTGTTAGAATGCGATTGTTCGGCAACCATGATGTATATTCGTGTCATAACTGTAACGCCGGGGATCAGTTTCATTCTTTTGTTGGTAATTCTTTGCTGTTTTCACGAAAGGCAGGTGAAACCTGCATGGCCGTGTAGTAACAGGGAATTCCGCTGTGTTCATTACTATTCCCGGGCGCATGCCTCTATCTCGCATGCCATCGAAGATGTGCCACTTGTGGGACCACATATATCCCCCCTCTCTCTCTCTTACCGACAAGCCGCCGTTATGCTTGCAACAATCATATGCATGGATGGAATCTCCTCCACTACTTGCTTTGCCAGTACAACACCAGTAATACCAAAATTTAGCTCTGGGCCCATGGCGATGTATCTAAAGAATGAACTTTGAAATGGATGTTGGACGTTCGCAACACCAATAATTATTCAAAACGGTCCTTGACCATATTCGAAACTGTACCAGTCTCAGGTTTTTCGGGACCAGAACCCCTAATCTTATCCGGCAAGGTGAAAAATTTACATAAATTAGCCCTGCGAATGAAGTGTGAAAGGTTTTCGTCGCATTTTGCGGTCTTCTGAGTTACCAGTCCCTCAGGGCCGAATCTGCCCGGTCTCTGTGGTTATCACCTTCCCGTCGGCCGCCAGTCATTTCAGACCGTCCGTCTGTCTGCTCCTGACCCTCCCCCGTCAGACACCGCTGACCCGTCTCCGTCCGGCGAGTCTAACCTGCCTGCTGACCCGTCTCCGTCCGGCGTGTCTGACCCGTCTGCTGACCCGTCTCCGTCCGGCGTGTCTGACCTGCCTGCTGACCCGTCTCCGTCCGGCGTGTCTGACCCGCCTGCTGACCCGTCTCCGTCCGACGTGTCTGACCCGCCTGCTGACCCGTCTCCGTCCGGCGTGTCTGACCTGCCTGCTGACCCGTCTCCGCCCGGCGTGTCTGACCTGCCTGCTGACCCGTCTCCGCCCGGCGTGTCTGACCTGCCTGCTGACCCGTCTCCGTCCGACGTGTCTGACCCGTCTGCTGACCCGTCTCCGTCTGGCGTGTCTGACCTGCCTGCTGACCCGTCTCCGTCCGGCGTGTCTGACCCGTCTGCTGACCCGTCTCCGTCCGGCGTGTCTGACCCGTCTGCTGACCTGTCTCCGTCCGGCGTGTCTGACCCGTCTGCTGACCCGTCTCCGTCCGGCGTGTCTGACCTGCCTGCTGACCCGTCTGCTGACCCGTCTCCGCCCGGCGTGTCTGACCTGCGCTGTCCGTCCGGCGGCAGAGGCGCGGCTCGACCTGGCCCGGCCGTACGTGCGGTTCCACCAGCAGGCCGAGAAGCTGCAGGAGTCGCTGGACGAGCTGGGCGCCGCGCTGGGAGGGGCGTCGCTCTCCGACGAGGACATGCGCCGCGTGGAGGACAAGTGGCTGACCATGCAGCAGCAGTACCATCAGTTGTCCACCGTCGGGCAGCGCTTCCTCGACAAATCACATCAGGTGAAAGCGCAGCGTTCGTCCACTTTACCGTTGTCCTGACATCACCTAGAAGGCGCTAAGCTCACTGCGAGATGCGGCCCTCTCGTTGTTTGGCGTTGTTTTGGAACGGAAAAATTAATACCTCGTGGAAATGAGACCTGGCTTCATTGAACTGTGAGACTACACCGATTGAAGAACACATTTTGCCGAGAAATGGCGGGATGAATAACACATTTTATTGCTGAAATATGTGGTGGAGACTATTTTTTTTCACTGTAACTCTCGCAGAACATATCGTGTATTTTTAACCCCTGCGATCACAAAAGCGGGAAATTGGATAATTATATTTCATGACGTTTTTGGTAATTTGTTGTCCATAAGCAAGTCGTTACGGTCCACTTCGCAGCGTGGAAACTGAAGGAATCCCTCTTCTGGCACCCTTTTCCACTGAAATACAGGCGTAAATCCTGACCATTGACATTGCCAAATGAACCGGGGTTTTTCCGTCGCGCGAAGCACTGCTTTCTCTTTGCACCGTCCCCTAACCCGGCTGCTGGCGTCCGACCAGGTCCGAGACCCGTACCTGGAGCTGGCGGCCGCCCGGGAATGCGTGGAGAGCACCCTGGAGCGGCTGAAGGCCGGCCACCTGACCGTCACCGAGCACTACGAACAGGTCCAGCTCAGGACCACCACCATCAAACGCTTCCAGAGACAGTGGGAGCGCTGCCAGCGCGACATCAGAAAGGTGGGCGTTTTGACGGTACGCTGCTCAGTAGCTGTTGTGGTCACTTCGCCGATAAGCAATCAGGGCTTCAGCTTTGGAGAGGCAGACCCTGCAGTTAGGCAGAATGTGTGATTTGTGTGCGTTTGTTCAAATCGTCCCTTATTTTGAACCTTCGGGCCGGGACCGGCCTCGGGACCCACCATCGCCGGGCGGAGGGGGGGGGGATGGATGAGCACCTATTCTCCCAAGATCTCGAGAACTATTAGTGCCACAGTAAAAGGAAAACACCGTTGGAAAACCCGTGGCGAAAATAGAAGAAAACACTGTTTTCAGATCCGTTCAATAACGAGATCAGTGGAGGGTATCATAGGCCAAAGTCCCCTGTGAACATTTTTGGCGGGAAACTTCGATAACCTGGCGTCTTTAGGGCTCGAAAGGGGTTTAACAGTAAACGGAAACTCCAATTTACTTATAAAGGGCAGAAAAAGGGCATTTGAGGTTAAATATGACCATTTCAGGGAAAGTGAAAGGGGCCAAAAATCGTCTTTTTGTGTGGGTGTCTTGTTTTTTCGGAATAGATTAGTACATGCCTTGGGTGGAATACGCCGCAAATGCGTCTGACACGCGTATGAAACCTGCAACTAAAACGTTTAAGTCGAAGAATGTCAAACTAGGTCAAGGTACTGACGTCGATACATCGAGCGTTCCTGGTGTCTGTCGCATCATCTACCGCATTACCATTGATCAGATACGGTACATCATAAAATTCCATAACATCAGGTCAGGTAATAACCCTTGCTACGTCATGAAGCTTGTGCTGAAAACCTTTTTAAAGTAAGTCATTCAGATACCGTGTGGTGGGCACGGCCGCACTGCAAAAACCTAATATTTAGTGGAAAGTTGTTTTCGCGACGGCAAGGGTTTTTATTTTGGCGACCAAAAACAAGAAGATTGTGGCTGTACAAACTGTATAGAAGTAAGCCATGGTTGTAGTTCTTGTCGTTTGTAACCATGCAAAGTATGTTTGGATTGAAAAGAAGCAATAAATTCCAAAAGGTCGAATCAGTCCAGTCCGAACTGGCCAAACTGAACTGGGTCACTATTGGTGAGAAAGCTTTTGTCATGCATTTATACTTCTTAAACATGTGTAACGACCAATAAGCATTCCCGACTGTAAATTAAGTAATTGTGTTCGGCTGCGGGTCTGAAAATTCGGTATGAAACGTGACCTAATTCATCAGTCAAAGGGAACGATTACGCGTGCAATGACGGGAGAAACACCAGCGTGTATGTCCAAGCTGCACAACCAATGAACCAGTGTCGCGATCACAATAGCAAACTAAGAAGGCCGAAAGTTTAGCTTAACTCAGGTCAGTAACCTGGACATTACCGAAAAATTCCAGACAAGGAAGTTCCATTTGTCATGTTCTGTCAATGTGACAACTTTGGTGTCAATAGGTGCATTTCATGAAATGGCATGCCAGTCCCATTTTTGTGGAATTTGGCTTACTTGACCTGTCCTAAGTCAGTGATCTGAAGTGACCTTGAGTTTAAGAATTGGCAATAGGTGTAAGAATGATATGTCAGAAGGTACTACAAGTTTTGTATCTCTGCGCATTTTCTTCTTTTAAGCTATCCTCAAAGACCTAATGGGGATGTTCATCCCCCCGACCCGGTGAATGTCAAAGGGTACGGTGAACACGTAGCTATAAGCGTTGATGTTGTGGTGCGTTGCCTGTCCTTTTTTAGACCGTTTTCTGTGGTTGACGACGCTTCTCTGGCGGCAGATTGAAGAGTCGGTGACGAGTCTGGAGTCAGAGCTGTACCCAATCCTGCGCGAGACAGGCCTCTCTCCGGAACAGCGCAGTCGGCAGTGCGAAGAGCATAAGGAGAACGTGCTGCCCATGCTGCGCCAGGCGCAGGCCGAGGTTCAACAAATGGTCGAAACCACACAGAAACTGGCACAAAAAGGTACTGTGCGGGGAGAGTAACCGTCAACAGAATCTGACTTTAAGACGTACCGCACAGAAAGGTACTGTGCAGGGAAATTAACCGTCAACAGAATTTGACTTTAAGACGTACCGCACATAAAGGTACTGTGCAGTGAAAGTAGCCGTCAACAGAATCTGACTTTAAGACGTACCTGATGGATTTTAGAAAAGGACTCATGAATGCTTACGATCCCCGCCACCATGATTGCTTATGACCACCAAGAGTACAAGGGTATAGTGAACAAATTAGACGATCTTTGGCGGCTTCATGTATTTGGGTCCGGTTTTCAGGTGCACTTCTGTCTAATCGTCGAGTTGATGATGAATTGCGTTAATTTCCTCATTTGTTTTGGGCACCCTGATACGTTTGACAGCGATTATTATCTGCTTGATTCCTTTCTTGGTCTCATGGAAAAACATTTTACATCTTTTTTCTGCACCTGTGCCAGTAATGCCGCTGTTTGACAAAGCCCTTGTAAAACTATGCCTGACAGGCGACACTACGGGGGAGGCCGACAGGCTGGCGCGACAGGTGGCATCCAGGAAGGACACCCTGGACTCGAGGGTGTCCGACTATGAAACCACACTGGAGAAGATGGCGTCCTACTTCAAAAAACTGAAAGAGGTAAGCTGCGGTCTCCCAGATGGCGAGTTTCTCCATCAAGCTGTCGGTGAGAAGCCACGTTTCAAGAGCCAGCGTTGCTGATCGTAACAAAGGGAGCACGACTCTGAAGTGTTACGGTTTGTGAGTGGTCAGGCTGGGAGGGGAGACCTGGGTGCCTCCCGCTTCGTGTTCAGTTCTCAGAGGACACCAATCCGAGACCACGAAGATCAGTCGCGCGCGGGGAGGTCGCAACCTTGAGCTGGAAACCATGATTAAGACAGACGTCAGACATTTCATGTCTGATGTGCTTTGTGACAAGCCGCAAAGCGTATAACTACGCGAATAACGTGCCATCCTCACCTGTTTTTCAGCTGGACTCGACTCTTCAGAAGCGGAGGGCCCTGGACCTCTCCCGTCCACTGCCGCAGGAGACAGAGGCCTGTCAGCAGGCGCTCAGAGAGCACGACGCTACTCACCAGGCCTTCAGCGAGCTGTTCAGGTAAATCGTCCACCGGCCTATTCAGGAGGCACCGTAAGTAAAGTGTGGAACGTGCTGGGGCTAATGAGATCAGAGCCGTCCTGTCGGTATTACTTTGATGACCATGTGAATTCGGCAAGTAGTTTCATTTCCATGTCCTGATCAGTAAGGGGTACGATTCGCATCGGCCAATGAAACCGTGGATTTAGGTGAACTGCGTTGTCCCTCTTGTTAAACGATGCACAATATCGCAAAAATGAACATCAGTATCAGCCAGATTCAGTCGATGGCGATGTGATGTTAGGGGTGCCGCGCCGGGAACCTGCCGGTGGGCTGTAGGTGCCTATGTCTGGCCGACTGGCACTGACCGCTCTCTGCGCCGCAGGCTGGCCGGGGAGGAGCTGAGACTGTTGGCCGACCAGGTGCGGCAGGTGGAGCCACCCCCGGCCGCCGAGCACGACGTCGCCCAGCTGCGGGAGGCACTGGACAGAGAGTCGGTGAGTCGGGGGAGAGAGAGACTCGACAGAGAGTTGGTGAGTCGGTGGCAGAGAGACTCATCAGAGTAGATGGAGTCTCGGGAGAGAGAAACTCGACAAAGCGTCAGTTAGTCCAGGGAGGGACAGAGACTGGACAAGGGTTGGCGAGTCATTGCAGAAACTCATCATGTACTGATTTGGTGAGTCACGGAAGACCCGAAAAGGAGTCGGTGAGGGAAGAATTGTACAGACTGAACGGAGAATGGACGATTCAAGAAAGAGAGTTTAATCAAAAACACTGACTGAAGGGCGGCAGAGGGTCTTTATAGCATTGATAGCTCCGACAATTAAGAGAAAGTTGGTGAGTCCGATAATCCCACAAACGTCAGATATTTGGTGCTCCGTGGGAAAATCAGTTCACTCCGTGAGTCAAATCCGTGAGACTTTTGACGGGAAAATAGTTAGCTGGATGAAGTCGCCAGATTCTTTTCAAGGCGGGGCATGCTGTTTTGTTTCATTGTTTGCTTATGTACCAACCCTTTTGTCATTTGATTCTGAAAATCTTCACGACTCGTTTGTGATGTTGAACCTTCCCACTGCTATTCCGCAGTCTTGTCGTCAATGCTGTGATCAGACGGCTCATGTGGCATGAAAGATATGTAGTACTTATTACTTGATTGTACCCTGTTGCAACTACTGTGTGCTCTGGAAACGCGACGTTCAAACTCTGACCGTAGACTAACAGTGAATGTCTTGTAGATTTTGCTTCCGTGTTCCGTGTGAGTAGAACATGTCGCGTCAGGTTATCCAAGGAATACACGTTTTCAGTTGTTTTTAACTTTTGTAATAATGAAAACGTTTGTTGTCCGCTTTAAGAAAAAAAATAGTAAAAGGCGTCGTTTTGGTTAGAACTTAGCAAACTGCGTAGCTCTCGGGACAGCTATAAACGCTGTTTTCTCTGCAACCCCTGACGCCCTTGTAGACCAGCGCTGACGACCCCAAAAGTTCGCCGTCGCCGGCGTCCAAGTCGGCCTCGGACACGCCGTCGACGGAGCAGCGTCGCAGGGTGGACGCCGGCACCCACCTGCTGGTCTACTACTTCCCGCGCGCCCGGCCCCGCACCCGACCCATCCTCGATAAGGACAAGGTCGGCCGGGCCGCGCGCCGGCCGCAGTGCTGCCTCTGGCGGACAGACGCGGAACCAGGCCGCTGACCCGGCGTCGCATGTGCAACGCTGCTAGTGAAGGGCTCGGCGTTGATTAGCCGTTTACCTAAACCCCAGAGCTCTGAAAAACTAGAACTGGTCGCCGGTCGAAGAGCTTTAGTAACCACCCACGCCTCAGCGTTCGTTTAGCATCCTTCTTGGCATTTCCGTTGCGTCCAATCTGTTGTTTATTTTGCGTTTTCCTCGGAAACTTCCACGGTTTACCGGTTGCCTCTCCAGTGACCTGTATGGGTCGAGAGCTCCATCCGACTCCCCTCTGCTTCCCCAACTAGGATTGTGATCTAGTTTCGTGTGCTAATTGAATATTTGGTTTTAGCCCCTTTTTCCAGAAGGCGAGTGTCTGCTGCCTTTTATGGGTGATTTCGGTTTTTGGGAATGGATTTTGTTTTTCCTTATCTCTGTTTTTATTTTCTTCAAGACGGAATGCAGATGTGACAAAACCCCTTTGATGTGTGTGCGACATTAATTTTCAAAAATGCTGGCAGATTGACTTGATTGCCACTCGTTTTTTTCGTTCCTTAACTGGCATGGTATGGCATGATCTCTTGACGTCTCGGTGGTGAATGGTTGTACTTTGTAGCACTTAATAGAAGGGACGTAGATCCCTGCAATCTATTTTTCATTACATGCTTTCAGTTTAAGCTGCGTATTCGTAGCAGTTCCAAAGTATGTGGGCTTTGACAGTAATTGACTAGCTTGTTGTTAGACAAACGAAGCTCTGCGACTTGAAAGGATCACTTTACCTGTTCGGTTATGCCATTTATGATGAACGCATCGATTTGTGGCGTTCAAGTTTGATGCTGTGGTGGAGATGAGGCGGTTCAGTGGATTTTGCTCACTCTTAAGGATCATTCCCGTTTGGGGCTTAAAAATAATGTGGTGGAGAATCAGGCGATTGGCTTAGCATGTCGTTTTGTTACTGTATGCACCAGCATTTCCTCAGGCCTTACAGATTAGCCATCATTTTACCGCATCCCATCACATTAAACCGAACATTTCACTTCAGACCCAGTGGGAGGAATCTCATACGTCACGGAAGGAGCTGCTGGAGAAACAGGTGACCTCCACTGTATTCAACTCGGAGCTGAACGCCATTAACAGCCAGCTGACTGAGCTGCGCACTCAGCTGTCAGGTGCCAAGGGACAATACGGCGAGAGCCTGACAGAGGCCGAGCAAACAAAAAAGGCATTCAAAGTCTTTGAAGACACTATAGAAGTAAGTGCTCCCTGTTTCGCTATGTCCAAGTGGAATATGTAACGGTGTGTGGGCGGTCGAGTGGTTGTAATCCCGTTTTTGCGAATTGTTCGTTTGTGAAATCTTTACATTGTTTGTAAAAAAAAAAAAAAACATTCTCCCTGTTTATTGCAGTTCCATGCACACCCACGTATTTCAGACGTCTGGAGAGATAATGGCAAGGTACTACGGGCATTAGACCACCATGTGATGCTGAAAGTGTTTTGTTGTGAATGCCCGTATCATCTCCCAAGTAAATGATCTTAAACATAAGCCCACGAAAAACACAATTTTGGTCAGTGCATTACGTGAAAAAACTCGGAAGCCGACTGGCAGCTATGTGGGTTGCTCGGTGAGTAATACCAATACGGCGCCTCTGCCGCAGAACATGGGCCAGCAGATCGAGCACTTCGTCGGCACGGCGCGCGATTACCTGAGCGCGTCACCCCAGCCGGAGACCGTCTCCGCCCAGCTGCAGGACCTCAGAGACAAGTGGACGGCGTTCCAGAGACAAGTCGGAGACAACCGCAGGCTCACCGACCTCGCCATCGAGTACTACAGTCTACTGGAAGAGGTCAGCTGGCCAAACAGAAACAAACTGAACCTGCATGATTTACTGCAGGATTGGATATAGACTGTGATTTTTTCATTCATACTGAGTCTTTAGCAGAGGCGCGGGAACTCCTCCACAGCTGGGGCTGGGGGACAGAAAGCATTTTGGGTCAATCCTTTCCAGTCAACGTCCGTAGGGCCAGTGTTAAATTCCAAAAAAGTTGGGAGGGCAGCTGCCCCCCCCCCCCGGCTCCCCGCCCCGCTTCCCCGCCCCGCTTCCCACGCCCTTGAAAACCATGTATATCGCTCATTCATTAATTTGCTGCCAGATTGATCCTCACAGCCCGGCAGAGCCTTTAATTCCTATCTGCCCTCCCCCACTCCACCCACGCCCTTGACCTGTTTGCGTCCCCACACCTTTGTTGAACTCCACACCTCCGTGCGCCGTTCACGATGTCTGAGAGCCGTCGTCCCCGCCTCGGTGCCGCAGGCCGAGGACTGACAGGGGAGGTATGGTCGTGGCGCGGCGGTACGCTGGCGGTATAGTTGAATCATCAGATGACTGAAGGCCGTCCGCCGCGATGTCACAGGCCGAGGACTGGTACAAGCGCGGCGGTAAGCTGCTGGTGGAGGTGGCGCGCAGGGCGACGCAGGTGCGCCGGCCGGAGGACGTTCACGAGCTGCGGGCCGAGATCGGAGACTTCCTCAGCCCCGGCGAGGACGAGCAGCGGCACAGGCTGGACGCCGTCGCCGCCATGGCCCGGCAGCTGTACGGTGAGGACTGAGGAGGACGGCGCCAGGAGGACTGGGAGAAACGGTGAGCGATACGTCTGCTGTGAGGCGAGAAGTGATGGCTGTTGGAACCGGGACTGGAGGGAATGGTGAGCGACACCTCAGCTGTGAGGTGAGGACTGACGAGGGTGGGAACCAGGAGGACTGGAGGGAATGTCGGAGCGATATGCCAGGTGTACATCAAAGATTGGCGAGGGCTTCTATGCCATGTTTCAGAAGGTTGGGTATGTGGGTCCGCTTTTTAACGTGTTTGTAAGAAAAGAAACTGCTATCCGAGCAGTACGATGCAGTGAAAGGCCCACTGGATGCACACGGAAACATGTTGATGCTGCACCGCATAAATTGTTTGGCATTTCTACGATGTACAAACATCATACCGCTGATCAGCAAAAAGTTGAGTGCCACGTGCCGCAAGGTGGCCCGTCCTGACACCGTTGACCGTGACCCCGGCAGGTTCGCCGGAGCCGCGCCGCGTCACCTCAGTGGTCCAGGAGAGCCAGGAGATGGTGGAGTCGTTCAAGGCGATCCGGCAGCACCTGCGCACGCTGGTGCAGTCGCTGGAGCAGACGCAGCTCGAGCGGGACACCCTCCGCCGAGAGAAGGACAAACTGTCGGCCGACATGGAGGCCGCGCGGCAGGTGGGTGTCGGCCGGACTGTGGACGCTCTGGTGTGCGGGCGTTTTGCTGCGTTGTTGGAATACAGTGATCCTTGGCGGGATGGATCTGACTGAAACTAGCTCGTCGCGGCAGCATCGGCAGACTTGGTCTAGCTGATTATGAGCCGCGAATTGTTAAGCCCATAAAAAGAAGAACAGTTCTGTGAAACTGTGATAGATTTTTTCGGGCGCTGTATATTTAGTGTATCTTTTTGCGATAACTCGGCATAGTCTCGCGTTACGCCATAGTTAAGGGCCAGGATTTTTACCAAATATTTTTGGCGCCAGTGAAGTATGGACTTTTGTTTAGGAACGTGATTCATACGTAAAAGTTATTTTTCCATGCATGTTGCCGTTCGCACCATGGCGACGGCGCTGCCATCTATGTGCGACACAGGATGCTGAAGTTGCACGATCGGCCGCCGCTGCTGCTGACGAGGCGCGCCGGGCGGCGGAGGCCGCTGCCCGTGCTCTGGAGGACATGCCGCGGCCCACCTCACCTCTCACTGTGCCAAAGGTCGACGTTTGTACGGAGACCATCACAGAAGTCAGAAAGGTATATCCCAGTTACAAAAGTGATCTCCCAAGGTGTCATGTTTCTTTAATGCTGCTTCAGGACTAGCAGGCTCAAAACGCACGTGCTATCTCATGATAAAAGAATGATCCAGGAGCACTTTGATATAACCTCTTTATTCTATGGTAGGGTTATGTAGTACCCTGTGAAATACTACCGGTAGTACAGGTATTACTTGGCCTCGCCAGGTGACGGTGGACAGATCGACGCAGGAAATTCCTGTGGGGAAATCGGACGCTTCCACGCAGGACAGACCGTCGGCGAAGGTAGACGCCGGCACGCAGGACATACCGCCGTGGCAGGAGACCATAATCAGAGAGTCAGTCGCCGCTCAACAGATGTCGCCACCGAAGCGGCACAAGCGTGAGGAGGAGCCGCCTCTGGTGGCGCCCGTGTTTACGGACCCTCTGACCGACCAGACGGTTCAGGATGGCGTCCGGCACATGCTGCAGGCCAGGTGGGCGACGCTCCGGAGAGTCTCGACGACGTAATATGTTACTGTATATAATATATAATAATACATAATAGTCGGCGCAGTGATATTGATTTGTGCACGTTTTGCAACAACCAGGCTTGCTACCTTAGCGTGGTACCATAGCTTGTTCTGGTTTTCCAGCGACGCACACGCATAAATGGATCGTGCTTCGAAGAATAATGTAATACAACTACATACGCAGGAACTCAAATTGGTCATCGGGAGAAAAAACTGACTTCAAACGGAGGAGTCGTGTTGTCGCCACGTCTAATGCTTGAATTTCTCACCGTCGTGGCAGGGTGTCGGGCGTTCCTCCTCCGAAAATCAACTGGCAAAAGGACGGCATATCGTGCGACAACAACTCCGACTACGCCATCGCGCACCACCAGGGTCTCTGCACGCTGACGATCGAGGAGACGCTGGTGGAAGACAGTGGCACGTTCACCTGTCGCGCCTGGAACTCTGCAGGAGTGGCCGAGTCCATCTGCCGGCTCACAGTCAAAGGCAGGTCACCCTTACGTTCACTGACGGAAGCAGGTCACTACGGCTTTCACTTTGCCTGACTTTCACTTCACTTTCACAGGGGCAGACCACTTCGGCACTCGCCGCCACGGACAGGTCACTGAGGCACTTACCGGACAGGGGAATGACCCCGATATTCACTTTCGAATGGAGATTGCTCAGCATTCACTACCATGGGCATGCCGTTCGGTCACTCACCATCAAAGGCAGATCGTTCCAGTATTTGTCATGCTGTTTGGGTTAAGTGTCCGTACCCACAACAAGGTTGAATAGCAGGCTATCCCCACGACATCTTTGGATATCTAGCTGACGAGGGGCGGGCTTTGATTGTGGTAGGGATGTTTCTTAATGCCGAGAGAAGGCACATAAGTGACCTGCATCCATATGAAGTGTTGTCTTCCCGATCACCTGAGGCTCATCACTGCAAATTTCTCCCTCGACTCTGGGAAGCACCAGTATTGCTCCCTCCTGGGTTGAATCCTAGCTCATGAACAGCTCTACACGCGCAACAATAACCTCGCTGCCCTCCAGTGACGTCAACCGTGCTCCGCAGAAGCCGCCGCTGACGAGGAGCTGGCGCCTCCGCTCTTCACGCGCCAGCTGACTGAGGCCCGAGTGCGGGAGGGCCGGCCCGTCCAGCTGACGGCCACCGTCACCGGCAACCCGCTGCCCGTGGTCAGCTGGCGGCGCAACGACGTCTGCGTGGACGCGTCGCACGACTACGTCATCACGTACAACAACGGCGAGTGCTCGCTGCGCATTGAGGAGGCGCTGCCGACCGACCAGGGCACCTTCGTCTGCAAGGCCACCAATGTTCTGGGCGCGGACCAGACCAGCGCCCAGCTCAGAGTGGAGCGTGAGTAGGCTGGGCGGGAGGGGGGGAGGGGCAAGGTCTGCGGGGAGCCAAGAGGAGTGAGCACGTCTTGGGGACACTCGCTGGTTCTTTTGGCAAGGTTGTTGCTGAGGCTTTTAAGGTCCAAGGAACTTCGGGAATACTGTAAGGCGTTTCTTAAGTATGTAGTCTGAAGGTTCAGGACGCTAAGAAAACGGCCAATTTTCATCTTATACATTCTCACTACGCATGTGTTGCTGCCGGTATCGTTCACAGTTCATGTTGTTTTGCCGTTATTGAGGAATGCTTGCTAAGAACCAATCGTTTCTGTCTGCGTGTTCTTTTTTGTTTTTTTTTATATAATTTGCGTTCATCGGATGCTGTCCTCGGTACCGTTACATTGGAACAGCGCTGTTAACGGAGCCGTCGTTGTCGTGCCGTCGCAGCCCGGACGCCGTCGGAGGCGCCCCGCTTCACGACGCCGCTCAGTAACGTGATGGCCAGGGCCGGCCAAAAGCTGCGGCTCGAGTGCGTGGTCCGCGGCCTGCCGCACCCCGAGCTCACCTGGCTGCACAATCAGAAACCGGTCAAGGAGAACCACGACACCAAGGTGAGAGAACGGGGACCTCACCGGGCTGCACAACCAGAAACCGGTCAAGAAATGTCATGCGATGTCATGGTGGAGATCCAGGCAACAGATTTGAGAGTGGTGTTTGCAGAGGTCACGGTCTCCAAGGCTGAATTATGTTAAATGTCGGGTAACGGTCTTAAAAGATGTGCCAGGGCCTGTCTTACGTTGCCTTGAAGCTAGCGCCGTCTCCTTGTCACTTCAGAGTGCTTGTCCCTAAGTCTCATTCATGGTGCTGAATATGTGATGCGTGTAAGGCATGTAACAGGGCCTAGAATTCGCCGAATTCAGTACATTGAACTTTGGGTCATCCAGCGTAATTTAATGTTTGGACTGTTCTACAGTTTTAGACGGTTCAGGTTCAATTGTATAAGTTCAGTTATAGCTCAATATAACATCTGATTCATAAATGATAACATAATATTCAATATAATACTCCACACCAAAGTTCAGTTATAGACTGAATGGTCGAAATGTTCCCAAAAAATCCGCTTCTTCAGAGCCGTAATTATTTACAACAGGCACATGAAATAATGTGAGGTCCAAGCAGATTTGCCCAACATAAACATTCGGGACTAACAACGGCAGCAGTGCAAGAGGCTTCCAGAACGCCTATCTTCATACGCTGTTCCATCTTCCCTCAGTCTGCACTGTGCCACACTTGTTTTCCCTCCTTCACTCCTTCCTTTGCCGACCGCATACCAGACGGTACTGTCCTCCAGCCAGACAAGAGGCGCCGCCTGTCCCCACTCTCCGCCGTCCGACACGGTCGGCCGCCGCCGCCCGTTCGTCGCTCACCGCCCCGCTCCTCCGCCAGCTGACGTTCGACGGCCGGCGGGCCACGCTCACCATCCCGGAGGCGTTCCCCAAGGACGCCGGCGCCTACACGATCGTGGCCA
The DNA here is from genome assembly GCA_030062745.1 of Capitulum mitella. Lineage (NCBI taxonomy): Eukaryota > Metazoa > Arthropoda > Thecostraca > Pollicipedomorpha > Pollicipedidae > Capitulum > Capitulum mitella. Next base: position 25,196,953 of record CP099844.1, on the reverse strand, counting down.
AAAACGCCGCCGGCGAGGCCACCTGCTCCTGCAACGTCTCGGTCAAGGTGGGTGCCGGCGGCGGCCGCCGTGCCAGCGCCCGTCGCCCGCGCCGCCGGTCTCGGCCGCGCGCGGGGCGGCGGCGACGCTGAGTGGCGGCGGCGGCTGGTGGCGGCTTGATGAAGCCGCGGCAGGCTTTGCGGGCGTGCCAGCTGGTGCGTTCCGCAAAAAGAGACGTGTTGATTGACTCGAGCGGACGGCTTTGTTGTTCACCTATCGGTGTTGGAAGGCTCCGAGAACTGATAACGTAATGATGGCAAGTAGAAAAAATACAAAAAAAAAATACAGAAAGTCTGGGAGCTCCAAACGTTTTCGGGATAAGTGCGTTGGCGCACTTATGGCTCACCGACACGTGGCGCACGTATGCCAGTGTTTGGAACGGTTTACGTTTACTGATCCTTGGCGGTAAACAGCTGTGTCATTCGGTCTTTCGTATTCGTGCATTGGGACAACGGAGCTGACAGCTCAGGTTGCCGCACCGATTTTGCTGATCACAGTGCTAAAACGTCGGGCGCTAATACCGACCTCTCTAACCTCGGCACCATCTGTCGGGACACGGTATGGGTCTCCCGATTCACAACACTGGCCGGTTCACCGTACCGACCATTGGGCCCACATTCCTGGCCTCTGGTGCGTGGTGGGGTCGGCTGCTCACCGACACGTTCGACCGTTTGGGCCTCATCACTGGCCTCCGGCGTTTGTCAGGGCCGGCTGCCCACCGAAACATCCGACTCGGAGATGGCCAGCGACCTGGAGCCGGTGAAGCCGAGCATCCCGGCCAAGCTGCGGGATCTGACGGTGGAGGCCGGCCAGCGGGCCCAGCTGGACTGCGTCATCACCGGCCAGCCGGAACCAGAGGTCAGTGACCCAGTTCAACCGCGTCATCACCGGTCAGCCGGAACCAGAGATCAGTGACCCAGCTGGACTGCGTCGTCGTCGGCCAGCCGGAGCCAGAGGCCAGCCATCTGGCCTGCGCCGTCTGCCTCGCATCCACCTTCTGACTGAGTGCGTGGTCACCTGCGTCTTCAGAAACCGGGCTCTTTGAATTTTCTGACGTCCAAATTATGTCTGTGATACTGACTGGAAATAAAATAACACAATGGCTGCAGAAATGTGACGGAATTGTTATAAGTGTGTCTGCTTTGTTGTAGGAAGCGAATGTAGGTCGTTGCATTAACCCACATCATTACGTGTTTCTGGCAGATTTTTCGACTTGTTTTACGTGCCGGGCAGGTGATCTGGTACCACGGTGACCAGCCTGTGAAGGAGTCCAAGGACTTCCAGCTGCTGTTCCACGGAGACCGGTGCACGCTGGTCATCAACAGGGCGGTGGAGGACGACGCCGGACCGTACTCCGTTGTGGCCATCAACTCGGCAGGCGAGGCCACGTCACGCTGTACCCTCAGAGTGCTCCGTAAGCAGTGCATTCCCTGGGACTAGGTATCACTACCATGTACATGTCAATGGGGCTTGCTGGAGTGCTGTGCCTGAAATAGTTGTACCGCGAGCCTCATTACGAGGAGCAGGTTTGCGTCCTTATTTTGAGTTACTCAGAGGAAACACCCCGAGTTCGTGACTCGAAGGGTGACATCTTTGAGGGAATTTTCTTATCCATGAGCCAGATAAAACAAGAGGTCCATCAACCATGCCGTGTGACATAGCTTTTAACGACCCGGCCGTTCTTGGTTGTCCTTTGGCACAAGATCTTTGATGTTTTTACGCATGGACTGACATGAAACGTTGCAGAGGCGATGCTTTTATAGTTTTCCTCGTTTGTTTTCTATTTTTGGTTGTGTGTCATGTGTACTCTTAAAGACAGTGCGGAACTAAACTAAAATAATAATTTGTGTCTGGTTTCGTCTTCTCATATCATCTCGAATGACATACCAGTTGAACCAGTGCGCGGTAATTGTATTACGAATCCCCGTTTGGCTGTTCACCGAAAGTGCGTGATGTCTTCACTCGTGTCCAAGACTCAGTCGTTGCTGAATCTCCCCAGCTGCTGACGTTGACATCCCTGAGAGGCCGGCGCAGAAGCCCAAGTTCAGTCGGCTGTTGGGCGACGCCAGCGCTATAGAGGGCCAGCGGCAGGTGCTGGAAGCTGAAGTGACGGGTTATCCGGAACCGATCGTCATTTGGCTGAAGGATGCTCGTGAGGTGAAATCTACGGAAAGCCTGAAGGTGATTTGCTTGGTTTTCTCTTCGACCTGTCGTCGGTACTCATCGTAGGGCCCTTTTGAGCAGGCTTAAGCGAGTTTCCATGTTGTTTGAAAGTTAGTCGACAGGCGACACGATAATGTTTCTTTGCTCTGGGGATCTTTCATCGTGGAAGTAGTGCTGGCGTGTGTGCTATTACGAAGTCAGAAGTCGATGCAAGTGCGGTATTAGCTAGAAACTAGAAATCGAAGCAAGTGACTTGTAATGCAGCCTAATCAGAAGTACTGAATGCAGAAAATAGTAAATGGTATTTAGATTCATCATGGTCCGTTTCTTACACTGACAAGTGTGGCTGAACCTTTATGAATGCACAAACATCAAAGTAATCTATATCTCGCGATGAAGACTGTGGTTCAGAACCTGACATTTCTGTGAATTTAGAAGAAATGTCTCCTTCTGTCGCCAGTGTAGCACTCTGGCATCGTATTGCCGTATTTCCTGGCATGGTATTCACACCGTCTCGTATCCTGCGATCCTCTCGTATGCTCTGACGCTCCGCTGTTGGCAGATCACGCGCGCGGGCGGCCTCTGCCGGCTGGAGATCGCCTCCATTCTGCCGCTGCACGCCGGCACCTACATCTGCGTGGCGTCGAACGTGGCAGGCGAGGCGCGCTGTTCGGCCCAAGTGACGGTCCGGCCGTCGGCGGCGGCCGACACGCGCTCGCTGACCCGCCGCCGGCCGCCCACCTTCGTGCAGATCTTCCGCGACCAGCTGGCGGCGCCCGGCGACCAGGTCCGCTTCGAGTGCATCATCGACGGCCGGCCGCGGCCCACGGTGAGAGTCCTGGCAGGGGGCTGGCTCTGGTGGGCTGCCTCTGGTGGGGGGGGGGGATGGGCATGTCAGGGGCAAGGAACAAGTCTGTCTGGGGGCTGTTGGCTTGGGCTGTTGGCTGGGGGCTGGGGGTAGTTAGCTGGGGGCTGTTGGTCCCCCTCTCCTGGCTGGCTGGGAGTCTGTCTGGTAGTGCGTATGTGTGTGTGAGGGGGGAGGGAGGGCGTTAGCGATGGTGTGCTATAATGCGTTGTTGGTGCTGTGGTTTACGAGCTCTCAGCGAAGCACGTTGTTAGCGGTCGCGCTTTTGCGTAAACACCATGGTCGTTGCAGGTGTCGTAAACGACTTCATGTCAGCAGGACTTTCAGTTTCAAAGGCGGCTTCTCAAGGTGGTTAGGTGATAATGGCCAAGTTTATTTCATTGCGATCGAAGACATATTTCCGTTCCTTCTCTTGTACGCAGCCATTTAAACGATGGTCTTTCTCTTGTCTGGTGCTGCACGCAGGCATACTTTTGGCATACTTAACCAGAATATCGGACTGGACTTGTCGTATCGGATCTATATCAATTAATAGTCATTTTAGGTTCCACTCCAAACGTTTACACCACGCCAATAGCACCAACAACATCGGTTACAACAGCGACATCGCTAACAACAATAAACCAACAACGGCATTACCGACCGTGGAGTCCCAAAGTAGAACACAGATCTTTCGGTGGCGACCAGCTGGCTCGTCTCGGTTCGGTGGCGACCAGCTGGTTCCTTGCGTCCGCCGCCTGTCTCCGTGCGGCGTTTTCAGGGGGTGCTCGCTCACGCCGAGCGGCCGCGGCCAGGCCGGTCCCGTCGCCGGACCGGCCCCGCCGACGCGCATAATTAACGCGTCGTTCCCGGCGACCAGCTGTCGGCGGCGTCGAGAGACGGCCTGTTTTGCTGGCCTAGCTTCTGCCGCGGGCGCGCCGCGCACACCGCACCATTCGTCAGCTGTGCGCGGGGTGCCAGGGCTGTGCCGGCAGCCGGGACCAGTTGGCTGCACTTGAAGCTCTGGTCCCCCCTCCTGGGTGGGGGGGTTTGTTTTTGGCCTCTCCCGGCTCAGCCTCTCCGAGCCGTCCCGGCGGCCAAGCGCAGCTTAAGCGGCGCTGCCACCGTCCGCGGCAGCACTCCGCGGCTCAGGCTGGCTGTCAGGAGTGGCTCATTCTCGGCCGGGCATTGAGAGCAGCTCATTCTCGGTTGGGTGTCAGAAGCTTTTGTCGTTCCGCACTCCAGACTTCGAGTTTCCGCGCGTGTTGTTGTCGGTAAGCGCTGTCCGTACTTTGATTTTGAGTAATTCTTTTATCTCGGAGTTTCGGAGTTTCCTGGCCGCTGCTTGTCGCCAGTAAGCTCTGATCTTCAATCGTTTCAGCGTTTGAGGTTTATTTCCGGCCTCGAGCCTAAGAAACATTACTAAAGAACTGTTTTGGTGTCACTTCCAATCATTCTCCCCCCATGCTCTAAATTTCAGGACCGTTGTCAGTAACCGTTGATCCCGGGTTCCTTGAGGTCTAGTCGTCTCAAGTGCCGTCCGCGTCTGGACAAAATGAATGGATCCTGGATGCCATGTTGAACTTGGATGTCTTTGTTTTGTCAAGGCCATTGATTGATGATCAAAGACAGAGCTAGATGAATGGCCACGTCCGGTCGTGTGAGAAGCTGAAACGTGTCATTTTGCACGGAACAAATGAAGTCGTCGGCTACCTTATTAACTTGATTTTTTTTAGAGAAAATGGCTTTTATGACTACCTCCTTTACATATTTTTTGTTTCGTCTTCTTGTTGTTTTGTTTTGCTTTTGTTTTATCTTTTTGTCACCTTTATGTGTCGTTATCAGTGCTGGCAGCAGGCTTGTGAATGATTCGCAGTCGATTCAGTAATTTCACACTGCCGTCGTGAATCAGAATCAAAATTAAATCACTTTAGCCCTAGCCGTATGGGGGGATGGGGTATGTTTGATTTCTTAACGGTTTTGTTTGATCCATTTGAAACTTGGTGTGCCCTCTGGGGCATCCTTTCTGCATCTTATGGTGTAAACATTTTTTCCCTACGGTGCTATGGTAACGAGCTGTGACGTCATAACTGGAACCATGTTAGTCGTTTTCGCACGCCAACGCGCCGTTTTGCATCCTTCTCATTTCGGTCCCACTATAAGAAATTGCAGTGCGCGATTACTAGAATATATATGTGTGTGTATATATACATATATATATGTATATATTTATTTATATTTATATATATTTATATGTATGAATGGGCTCCGAATTTCATGTTGTATAAGACGTAGCATATATTTGCTAGGCTTATGCTCACTGTTGGGATTATCGAAGGTATAAACTTATCTCATGAGCTACGGCGGGAGACGCGTTATTTTTTATCTCTGGAAATGCAATAGGAAATAGGCACCGCAAAACAATCTATCTATTGGGATGGCTTGAGCTGCAAGGAATCGAACGACATAAACTTGGTGCAATCTGTCTTTTATCTCATCAAAAGCGGGCGGAATGCAGCGAAGGCCTGACGTTTGCTCCCACGGGCGGAGCTGCTTCGGCGCGGGGTGATGAGTCTGTAGTACCATGCGTTGGTTGTACAAGGAAACGTAGTAGGGGGGAGCAGCTTCCCCCAACTTTTCTGAGATCTGACATTGACTCTGTGGGTGTTCACTTGGAAAAATTTGCCCAAAATACTACTTTGCCCCCCCCCCAGCAGTGGAGACATCCCCACACGCTGTGGATGCAAATTCAAATTACTTTTTAGCACAAATTTACTTTTTGGCACCACTAAGTTACGACTTTTTAGTTAATCCGAGGTTATTCTACGTCCTGGCTTGAGGTATCCTTGGATGGCCCGAGATGAACTTTATATGTCATTCGGCAATGGTGTTGGTTAATGCAGATGTTACATTTCACTTCAACATATATCGTTGTCCACAAAATTGTTTCTGCAGCTCCGAGAACACATTTAAGCCGACTTCTCCGCCGGACAAGGGTTGACGTAGCATGACGTGGATCAGACTCCATCGGTAAAATACAACCATATGAGGTACAATCAGATGGACTTAAATTATCATCATTTATTCTTCGGCGTTGGTGTGTGCTTAACTCGAAAAAAATACTACCTTCTTCCAATTTTTTGCATTTAACCCGATCTGGAAGGTCCGCTGTTGACCTGAAACCTTAAAACGGGATACCAGTCGCGAGATCTCGTCACGTGCAACACGCTGTTTTCTTCCGTGACGCTCTAGGACGCTTGGTGTGGGAATTGTCGGGTCCATACATCCCGCCATGCGTCCGCGTTATGCCGAAGTCCTTATAAGGACGAGGTAAAACGGCATCATTGAGAATCAGAATCGAATCGCAGACCTGTTTCTCTTCAGTCACCATTGTACAGGACTGATTCGATTCACATTCTTAAAAACCTCTGTGAATCAGAATGGGAATCAATTCCCTGCCCAGTGCATCAGGCCGTGAATCGATCCATTTCAATCTGGTATAACCCTGGCTAACACCATAGAGGTCAAACATGTTGCGTATCATTCACGTTTTTGTCGTACAGCATAGGAGTTGTTTTTCACATCGATGCGGAAAAGAAAGTAAAGGATACTGTACGCTGACAAGATTGTTTTTCATATCCTTCGGTTAAACTTAAATTTGTCGTTGTTGACTGGCGCGCTGGTGAACAAACTAGCGCCCTTTCAGGCTCCAGCAGGCGTTGACGAGAGGAAACCGACGTGAACGTCTGCTGCTAAAATGGACACAAGCTTATGTTATCACTGACGTGTGCCGTTGTTCATGGTCTTTATTTCGAACGTATTCAGCCATGGAATTGCGCTAATCTGCCCGTAAGGCAAAATTAATCAAAGAATCATAAAACGCTCTTGATCGCACATCGGGTAGCATGGGCGGCGTACCTGGCGTAATTTCTGCATTTAGCTAAACCTACCGAAACCCTAAAGCTGACATAACAACTATGCATGTAAGCTCCCGGGTCAAGACTTGTGATATTTTTCAAAAGTTTGGAATCCAGTCGTCGTACGGCTTCTTGTCCCAGATGGTTGTCCAGAGCCTACACTGTTCAGTGGGGCTCATTGTATTGATGTACTCTGTAACAAATCTTTTGAGGCGCAACGAAGTACGTGACATAAATTTTCATAGCCCAGAAGACTGAGGAGAAAAGTCACTCCAGTGAATACGTTATCACTGCCGGTGAGAAGGGATAATTTTAACGTTGTTGTAGGTTTGAGTCTGGCACCATGGCCTAGTACCATCACGGGCTGGAGTCGTGCCAATGCAATCAATAGCAGAGGCGAGACGGCTTACCCGAGCTTATCTTTAGCATCTTATGAGAAACCAGTGTTTGTTTGTTCGTGTGCGCAAAGGTGTCTTTATAACATACTTAGCACTGTCGTAAACAAATTTAAGCATGGTAAGGTATTTATCACAACCGTTAGTATGTCAAGAAGTTGGCGTTTAACACCTGACGACGGCTGGAGAACTAACTGGTCGAAACGTTATGTAAATAATAACTCACTAGACGATGACGATAGTCCGAAGAAACTCCTCCGCCCGCAGTACCAATGCCTCGTCTCAGTCATTCCGCAAAACTCTAAGCAGGCGTTGGTATATCAGCGGGAGCCATTATTGCAAACTGCTCAAAATGACAAGCGTTAAACTCATGTAAAAGGAAATACGATGGCGTCATCCATCATATATTTTAATGTATTGTCAGCGAAACACAGTTGCGCAGCTGCCAGGTTTCGAAAATATACTACACCACATTCTCTGTCTCCCACTTTGTTTCGTTTTGTGATTGTTTTGGAATGGAGCATCCCTAACAGTTTCCGTTTCTTACCAACGATGTGCGGAAACTTAACGTTTGTATTCGTCGGAGACCGCCAAAATCACAAAAGACATCAAATTTCAGCTAAGACTGTTTGCGAGTTGGAAAAGAACTGATGCTGCACGGCGGTGTAGAGTAGCGACGTCTGGGGGGAGTTGCGCTCGGTGTGTGCCGCCCCCGCCCCCGCCCCCGCCCGGCCAGAGTAGCCGGCGGGCGGGGGGCCAGGCCCGCGCCCCGACCACGCCTGCCAGGAATGTGCCGAGAGGCGGCCAATTTCCTGCCGGCGCCAGCCGAACGGTGGCAGAACGGGCCTATTCCAGGCGGCCGGCTCGTTTACACGGCGATCGGCCACCGGCCGAGCGCCGAAGACCGCTGGCTGATCAAGGCGGCAGCGGCGGTTTGTTGGGGCTGCTTTCCGTCCAGCGTTTGCGTCATTTGTTGGCTATTCCGCTGCTGCGTCTCCACGCGCCTGGCAAGAACGAAAAACACTGCGTTTAGGTGGACTGCCCGTTGGAGCAGTGCTCGAGAGGCAGCTGGTCGACCGCATTGGTCATGACGCTACCCACTTTCTTTGGACGTTATGGCGTCACTTTCCACTCCTATACTCTCGGGACGTCTCTTTTACCACCTGTTCGTTCTAACCTCCGTCCCTGAGGCAGCTGCCCTTCCTTTTCCGCCAGCCTGCCGTGACCAGCCTTAACTGCCTCTCTCCCGCTCCGTCAGGTGGAGTGGCTGTTCGACAACAGCCCGCTGCTGCCGGCCAGCTTCAGCACCTCGTCTGACGGCCAGCTGCACGTGCTGCACTTGACCGCCACCGAGCAGCTGCACAGCGGGCAGGTCAAGTGCGTGGCCGAAAACGACATCGGGAAGGCTACGTGCGCCGCCCATCTCACCGTGGAAGGTACGAGCTCCGGGGCGTCGTCGCTTGTCCCGAGGTTTCGCGTGGATCAGCACGCCGTAGGAGTACAGTGGTACTGGATAAGGCGTGGTAGCGTGCCAGGTGTGATTGTGATTCGACCATAGATTTATGGTGATTTACTTGGAGTTTTGAGGGTTAGAACGGATTTTTCGGAAACCTTTGACATGCATTCATCCTGTCGTACACGGTTGAATAATAGGAGGGTCTTAAATGCGGTAGGTAATACCTTATTTTTCGCCTCCTACATATTCGCGCATAAACACAGACGGTGCATGCCATACTTGCGTTTAGCCAGAGTTTTCCTCGGCTATCTTCCTATCAGCTCCTGCCTTGAATTAGACGGAATTGTGGCGTCATTATATAACACAGGAAAATGTGCATTACCAACCGCGAGAGAAACACCATGTAATCCCCTCACAGAGCCCCTGGAAGAGACACCATCACCGCAGCTGGAACGCCGTTCCTCCAATGTCAAGTCGCGTTCTTCGTCTATGAAAAAGACCACCATCATGGAAACCCGCGAAGAGACCAAGGTACGTTGCTGGATTGGTCAGCTGCCGTATGGTATTGCCGAGCCGGCCATTGACTTGGTATCTGGCAGGACGCCATTGACTGAGGTAGACAAAATTTGCCCCGTCCCCAGGATATCTCTGGAACTAGCGAACGGATTGCAGTTAATAATCGCCAGCCTTCAGACAGGTGTCGTTTCACATCGGGACATAAAACAGATTCAGTACAGGGCCGTAACGAGCTCACAAGTCAAGGCGACGTCAAAAGTTGTTACATTTTGTAATGATCGCCGGAGCCAGGTAAAATGCCGTCACATTTCAATCACACCCAGTCACAGTGATGTTGACATTTCAAGTCAGTCATACCCGTTAAGGCTGTCACTATTTCTCTGGGTTCAGGTCGCACCCCAAGGCCAGACGAGATCAACGTCCCATGGTGTATTATCCCAGGAACTGGGGGTTGGGTGCAACTAAATTGTCGCTACTCTGTTGTTTATTAAATCGTCGCTACTCTTTTAATCCATGTAAATATAAAGTCAAGCTAGAAATACGTGTGGCGTCAAAACGATGTAGATAATGATGTCAGGCTAATGGCTTAACATGCCGCACGCAATAGATCCAATAATACCTGCGCTGAAACTAAACGACGATCAGGCCTGAAAGCAGATTCCACTTTGGTAATTGTCTTAATGATAAATCATGAACCTCGAAAATGATGACGCGTTTTCAAAGGCTTTGGACAAATTCCTTGTCGTATCCAATTGATTCAAATGTCGCGGTGAATTTGTTGGACGGAGGAATCATCGTCATTGGTGATGCGCTGGCTGCCATGCTATTTGAACGGAAATATATAAATTGGTATATTAGAATCCCGGCTGTATAATCGGCGGTGCTGCGTGAAATCCTAAACCAACCTACGGCCAACGGTGATTGATGACTCTTCAGCCGGCCAATTCAAGCGACCTTTTCAAGTTACGGGTTTCATTGATCTTGGCCTTGCTCCTGGCAGCCCAGACACCGCCGTTACCGTGGCCCAGTTGTTCAGTCGGCTGTTCACGTCGTTGCACACAGTCTCAACGGTATTTTAAACGGCCCGCTAAAAACGGAACGCGCACTCCAGGCAGAAACTGTCTGTAGGAGCATTCGATTACAGAAATAGGCTCACGTGTGTTTGGATTGATTCCCATTCGCCTGAATTGCAGAGCAGTTCGTTTGCGTCTAATTTGCGACGGTTTCAGGTGATTAACGGCGATCAGCGACCCAAACACGTCGCCGACCACAGGCGGAGCGAGGAGTCGCATTCTAGCGTCGCAGAACATCCCGACAAACAGGTGAGAAAGCCGGAGGCGCTGTTGGATACTTTGTCTCGCAATATTGCAATTGTAATTTCGGGCTCGGCACGTTTGTTTGAGACGTTTTCTGTCCAGGAGAATCACTTGTCCACGGTTGGACAGCAAAGGACACGTGTTGCAGATATTTTCGCTGTCGTCCCGCACTTAAATCTCCAGCCACACGAGACTGAGGACCATTAAAAATCGCTTAGATCACCCTCAGCGCGTTTGCGTTTTGTTTACTACTTCGCTCCAGTGTTTCGAGACGCTATTTTCCACTTAAAACTGTCCGGCTGGTGCCAGACGCGGGATACCGCACCGTGTCTGCCTTGGCACGGCGACAGCGCGCGGCGACCTCTGACCCTTTATCGCCAATTAACCCCGCCGGGTGCGACGGAGCCTCTGCTGGGGCGTCAGGCAGTCGGCGCGTCCCCGTGGGCGCCTCTGGCGGTGCCACGGGGTGATCCCTCGCGCCACGCCGCCGAGGGGGGCGCCGTAAGGCCGCCGCGCCGGCCGGTGTTTGGCGGGGCGCGCCCCCGGTCGGGCCGGGCCCGGGGCGGAAGTTTGTGTTGGCCGTCGGCGCGGTCCGGCTGGCGGTCCGGCACCGGCCGCCCCTCACTGCGCGCCCACCGCCCAGGTCCGCCGGACCACGTACGAGCAGAGCCGCCAGCAGAGCGGCCGGACCACCATGGTCCGCGACGGCGACCGGCCGGAGGACGGGCCGGTCCAGCCGGTCCGGCCGCCGCGCTTCACGGCGCCGCTGCAGGGCCAGGCCGTCCAGGAGGGGGACACGGTCCGCATGACCGGGGAGTATACCGGTGAGTGCAGGCGGCCTGTGCGTGGAGCACGCGGTATCTGGCTCGTGTTTGTCGGAACAATTGGGCGTGTCAGAGGAACGTTTCGTTGACCGAGTGAACATTGCAGGCTGTGAAAACGCGGTGCTGTCGGGTTAACGTATGTCAGCAGGCGAGCGAATGTTTAGCAGATGTTAGTGCGCCTAAAAAGTCTTCCGGTTTACTGTAAACGAGGGAGGCATTAATCATTGCACCATCGGATTGATATACTGCCAATACGTGTCATCGCATCTGTCTTTGTAATCACGAAATTCCTTAATGAGGTATTTATTTGTATGGGCACCAACGGTACAAATTTTCACTTTCTTCAGTGCCGACGTATTCAATCCAAACTTCATGCCCAGCTCTTTTGTTAGGTGATTGCTTATTCTGTTGTTCCCGCCCATTTGACATTGCCTTCAAGACAAGGGCATTCTCAAAATGTCAGTGTGAAATGACCACGTTTAATTTCTCCGCATGGGCTGGCGCACTGAGCAGTCGTTAACCGTAAATCTTGCCATCTTGGCCGGCATCCATTGCATTGGAGCGAGGACAGGAGAAGGCAGCCAGTTAAGCAGCTTGCGGTAGATGCCATTTGTGAGCCTCGCACCAAGCACTAGTGGTGTGAAGGGAAGTTCATCAGCCGCCTACACTCTGGCTTGGCCTCTCACTTTCAACATGTAATCGCTCTGAGTTGCAGTATAAACGACAGGCTGAAAGAAGACAGGGACGAATTGAATTCGCAACCTGCCGTATTCCCTGGGATGCAGTTGGCTGCACTGTAATGTGCCAGTTGCCATCACGTCTGCACTGACATTCACTACTAAAGTGCAAGTCGAATGGAGTGCATTTTAGTGCTGTAGATATAGGTTCGGGCGCAGATGAGGGCTTGAACGAGCTGGTGTCTGGCTGTGCGGTTTCGTCACCAACACTGCCGTCCAGGCTTTAAACTGGGCTTTGTTGAGCGAGGAACACCTGCGAAAGTGCCAAGGCTATAAACTGTGATTGGTGCCAGGGAAAGCGAGTTGAGAGGCGTGACATCGGTCGTTTGGGTCCAGGGCGGCGCTGACCCGTCCCGGTGCCGCAGGGAGCCCCGTGATCATGTGGTACAAAGATAACGTCGAGCTGACCCCCGAGGACCGGGCCGTGACGTCACACGACGACGGCCACGTCACGCTGACCATAGACAAGGCGACCGAGGAGGACGCCGGGAAGTACACCTGCCTCCTGAAGAATGCTGCTGGCGTCTCCAAGAGTACCGCCGAACTGCTCGTCAGGAGTGAGTGCAGTATTGCTGGTTTTGCTGAACATCATGAAAGCAAGGACTAGTGTAGTAGTTAGAAACGTGGCGCAGAAGGGTCAGAAAGAACAGCAACGTTAGGGAGTAGTGAAACAGCCCTTGCGAAGACTGCATTGCCGTTTTTGCTAGCGTTGATGAAGTTCGTGCTACGGGCTTTCTCGTCTCGTTAGTTCCCAGTTGCTGTGCTGCGATATCGTGGAGTTTGGGACGGCAAGCATACAGTCCCATTTCACCACACTGTGCAGAGCGAGCATCATTCACACTCAAGGGCGATACTGTCAAGGTTGCGATTCCTTACCTCCAGATTACAGTGGGCCTGACCTTCGCTGTCGCTGCAGAGATCCTGTCGGCGCCAGTTTTCGACCACCGTCTGAAGGCGCAGGTGGCCCAGCCCGGCCAGGAGGTCGTCTTCGAGGTGCACGTCAGCGGCCTGCCGCAGCCCGAGGTCACCTGGACCAAGGACGACCGACCAATCAAGAGCAAGAGGATGCGGATCACGCGCGAGCAGGACCGCCACATGCTGACCATCCGCGACGGTGAGGAGGCGCGCTGCTCTGGCCTGCCACTCGGCGGGCTGACGGCCGATGGCGTGCCGCTGTACTTTCGGGCTCGGTGTAATGTTTGCGCAGTGCTGGTCAGTGAGTCACGGTGGCTGGCAGTCGAATGAAATGTTTGGCGATGCTTTGGCGCTTAGTGTCGAAATGAATAGTAAGGAGCTGCAACTTTCAACCTTACAATATCAGATATTTCAACTTTACCCAACACGCCAACACATGATATTGAGTAACGGAAAATGGTTTTGCTGGTTTCACAGTTTTCATTTTTTTCTTGAGGGAGTATGACACGGTTACGGTTACAGCATACGGGTTCACACGTAAGCATCTTGCTCGTTTGTGGAATCAGCCTCAAAGTTAATGAACTTTTCAACCATGATGGCTCTACCAACACAATACATCATCCCATCTTTTATTCAGCAACTGAACTAAGACGATTCCCGTCTCATAGTCATACCCACAAAACGCACATTACCCAAGAGAAAACAGCCCATTATACAGAGCCGCTCCGGTGACTGCAACGTCTCAGGCGGTTCAATCCGAAAAAAATTTCTTCGTTGGCTGCCGGCGGCGGCGCGGGCCGCCGACTCGTCGTCGTTCGTTCGTCCTCAGGCGAACGGCACCCGCTTGCGGTCGGCCTCCTGCGACATGGGAAGCGGTGCCCGCGCCCGGTCGTAGCCCGTGAACAGGTACTTGGACGGCCGACTCTTGAGACTGGCGCCGGGCGTGGTCCTGAGGTACACGCCGCAGCCGCAGTCCGCCGGCGGACAGTAGGCGTCCGGCGCCGGCACGCTCTCCTTCTCCTTGTAGCTCATGTCGCGGTGCCGGATCCGCAGCGAGTACTCGGGCGCGCGCGGCAGCGGCCGCCGCGGCAGGTACTTGTTGGGCGCCGGCGCCGTTGGCCGCTTGAAGTCGGCCGGCTTGATGCGCAGGCTGAAGCCGTTGTTGGTGCCGGGCGCCTCGTGCGGGGTGTACGCGTTCGGCGCGGGGAAGTCGTTGCGCGCGCTGGCCGGCCGTCGCGTCAGCTTGAAGGCCGGCCGCCGGCGCGGCTCGGTTCGCACGTCGTAGGCGGCCGGGCCGCGGCCGTACGACGGCCGCTCACTGGACGGGTGCGCCGCCGGCACCGGCAGCCGGATGCTGTAGGCGGGCGCGCGCCGCTTGGGCGGCTGCTCGGGCGAGTAGGCGCCCGGCCCGGGCGTCTGGAACGCCGGCGGGCCCTCGAACGGCCGGAACGTCATCTCCGGCGCCCGGCAGTCTCGCCTCGGCACCTTGTAGGCGTTGGGCGCCGGCCGCGGCGAGCGCCGGCGCGGCTTGAGCCGCTCACCCATCTTGGGCGCGTGCACGGCTGGCAGCACGTCCTGCACGAAGTACCAGTCGGGCGGCGGGTTGTCCATGGCGATGCTGAGCTGCTGCGGCCGGTGCCGGATGCTGTAGTGCGGCCCGGAGAGCGCCCGCCGCAGGTTGCGCCGGCCCGGCCCCGGCCCAGGCGTGTCGTCGGCGCGCGGTGGCCGGTCGTTGAGCAGGAAGCGCGGCGCGCGCGGCAGATGCGCCGTCACCGGACTGTAGACGGGCGCCGGCGTCTCTGTGTACGACGTGCGGTCGATCGGGCACGGGTGGCCGGCCGTGGCGCTCGGCGAGTGCCGGCCCTTGAGCGTCGTCCGGCCGGGCTTTGTGTCCACGTTGCCGTGCCGGACGAGGTGCACCGGCCCCGGCGAGCAGCTGTAGTCGGGCGGCTCGATCAGCGGCTTCAGCGTCGGCAGCAGCGGCCGGTGGCAGGCCGGCAGCTTGACGTGGTAGGTGGTCGGCGAGGGGCGGCGCTCGTCGCCGCCTGGCTCCGGGTACTTGTTGCGGATAGTGTAGTCGGGCGCGTTCGGCTTGTGCACGCCCATGTCGGGCAGCTCGTAGTCGGCCGGGCCCGGAGTGGGCGCCGCCAGCGCCGTCAGGGGCCGACCGCCCGGCGCTGGGATGTATTCGCCCAGCGCCGTCCGTCCCGGCCCCTGCGGTCCGTTCTTGTGGAACTTTGTCATGGCCGCTCTCCTGCCTGGCGGGATTAGGTGACTACGGTCGGCGCGGTGGCCGGTTCATGGCCCGTTTTTGTTGAACTAGATGTAATCAGAGCTGGTTGGAGCGGGTCTACCACGGCAGTTGAAGACGTTCCAAAGATGACGCAAGCCGCAATTGCCGACTATTCGTCTTTTGAATCAAGTTCAAACATGAGAACTTCGCTTTTTTGAGTGGTTCTGTATATCGATTTTTATGCATGTGTCTCGCGGCGTATAAACATAGGTACCTCTTAAAAATGGTAATCCGAGTAGACCTGCAAAATGGCGTGATTAATAATTTCGCAAGTGACCATCGTCCGTTAGCTTCCAATTCAGTGATGTTCATATTAAAAAATGGGCTGAGACGCCTTAAGACGGGCCAGAATGTTCAGTTGCAAATGTTATGAAGGTTGCAGGTATAACACCAAAGTACGGAACAAATCAAAAGTATCTGCACATGTAAAGCAGAAAAACCACGCGTGCTTGAGCCTGGCAACGTAGTGCAGAAAGGACACCGTTTCCGCTCCACACGTTTTGTCTCTTTCATACAGACGATGGGTTTTTTTAGCAGAATAGTACAATACTGCTTGTAATGACCCTTTATCGACTGGCGGTTGTCACCTGCTCGTGTTAGTCTTAATTTATTTCCCACTTATTGGCCTATTTTTTGTTATATTAAACCATACGACCAGGTTGGCAGGAAAGAAAAAAGTCGTTACCATTATTACTGTCATATATAAATAGTTACTACTACTTTTACCGTTAATGAATCAAATAATGCTCCAGCACCACGTTTTGCATGCACCTGTATTCCTTTCTTTACAACATCAGTAGGCGATTGTGGAGGAATGCAAGCAAAACCTTGGGTATTTTCACGAGACGCTGCTGGTTCCAGATCAAGGAAATGACAACAAAAACAAAAAGTGCACAAGAAGTGTACATGTGAAATCAAGAAGTTTGTATAGAGCGTTTGGTGCTTCTTTTTACTTTAACTAACGGGGAGCACTGTGCAGTGTTTTCGATCCAACCATCCACGTTGCTCCAGTGACGTACGAACCTTGTAATGGAATTACTGGTGATAACCGTAAATGATGGACTTCTTGGCCCCATGCCTAACTACGCTGTTGGCTCAGAAGACAGGCCACTGAAGTTCATGTTTTTACGCCGAGTCCGTCGTCTGCAGTTAAACACGAGGACGCTGGCAAATACGCGGTCTGCGCCAAAAACGAAGCTGGAGAGACCAGGTCGATCGCCGATTTCCTCGTCACCGACGAGGTGCCTACGATGATCGAGAGACGAATTGTCTCCACTGATGTAACCGATGGCGAGGTAAGGTTCACGCGTTTTCCGGTAGATGCAGGGAGCTGCATTGATGCTTTTGTTACTTGTTGATGTATGGTACACGATGGGGAATTTCATCACTGTTACGACTGCGCGACATAATTTCCTGTTTGTTTTGTGCTTTTGATGTCAACACAACCACGTCCTGTGTGCAGATATAATGGTTGTGGAGTGTCATCGTTGTCACTTGTATTTTCTTTAGCCTGGGACGGCCGGTGAGAAGGAGGTGATGGTTGTTACAACCACAAAGTCGGTTACGCAGCCAGCGGAGACGGACGAATCCCCTTCCTCAGCCTCGAAACCCCATTCCAAGTCCAAGCACAAAAAGAAGGACGGATCAGGTAAAAAGAAAAAGTCCAAAACGAAGATGACAAAAACCATGCAGGAGGAGCACGTCACAACGCTAGCAGGTAGTGGGCCCGAAGAGGGGGAGATAGACAAAGCTGAGCCGATGGACGAAGCAGAACTTGAACAGCCCAGAGGAGAACCCCGGCCCTCGTCATCCAAGCGACGAGAGACGACTTCCAGAGAGCTCCTCATGGAGGAGACAACTAGCGCTGTGCCTGTGGAGGCTGCTGCTGCGTCAGAAGAGTCATCTGACGAGCCAGAACCGAGGGACACAGACAAACCGTCCAGGTCCAAAAGGGCGACGAAAAAGCAAAAACTTATGACCGAGGAAATCAGTGAAACTGTGAGCAGGCCGGCCAGACCCGAAGACGTGACAATGAATGAAGGCGAAAAGGACGAAAAACCGGCGGCGTCGAAGGGTGAACCCATACCAGCTGCATCTAAACGGGAGACGAGGTCGCGAGAAGTAATTCAGACGACTAAAGAGGAAAGAATGAAAACTGTTCCACAGTCGGTGGAGCTCCCAACCGAAGGCAGGTCAGAGGAAGCTATTAGCAGGGACCACATACCGTCGACTGCTCGGGACGTTCCAGAGTCCACGAGAACCAAGGAAGAAAGGTTGTTGAAGCTTTCAGAGGTAGCTGATATCCCGGAGGCCGATCATAGTGACGCCGGAGAGGAACAGTCGATGCCAGGCCCAGATGAACGACCGCAGGATGTCGATGAGGTCGAACAAAAGATGGAAAAAACCACCGTGGATAGGTTGCCGGTCTTGCCAGAACTGATTCCATCGGAAGAGGAGGAGGGTGAAGAGGAGGAGGAGGAGGTTGAGGAGGAAGCCAAGGAGAAGAAGGAAGAGGACAAAGATGAGCCGACGGATGAGGCGGAACTTGAACAACCCAGAGGGGAACCCCAGCCTTCGTCATCCAAACGACGAGAAATGATGTCCAGAGAGCTCGTTACGGAGGAGACAACTAGTGCTGTGCCTGTGGAGGCCACTCCGGCATCAGAAGAAGAGCCGTCTGACGAGCCAGAGCCGACCGACGCGGACAGACCGTCCAGGTCCAAAAAGGCGACGAAGAAGCAAGTTATTTTTGAGGAAAGCAGTGAAACTCTCACAAAGCGGCCTAGACCTGAAGATGCAACCATGGATGAGAGCGAAGACGAAGAAAAGGCAAGGAAGTCGGAGGATACACCCACACCTACCATGTCCAAACAAGAGACTAGATCGCGAGAGGTCGTTCAGACAACTAAAGAGGAGAAAATGAAAACCGTCCCACAATCGGTGGAGCTCCCAGCCGAAGGCAAGTCAGAGGAGGTCATTACCAAGGAGCACATACCGTCGACTGCTCGGGACGTTTCAGAGTCCGCAGCAACCAAGGAAGAAAGGCTGATAAAGCTTTCAGAGGTAGCTGACATCCCAGAGCCCGATCAGAGTAGTCAGAGTGACGCGGAAGACGAAGCGCTGGAGCCAATAGGCCCGGATCAGCGATCGCAGGATGTCGATGAGGTCGAACAAAAGATTGACAAAACCACCGTAGATAGGTCGCCGGTCCTGCGGGACCTAACTCCATCAGAAGAGGAAGAGGAGGAGGAGGAAGAAGAAGAAGGCGAGGCGGAAGGGATAGAGGAGCCAGAAAAAGATGCGGGAGTGGAAAAAGAAGAAGAGGAGGAACAATTAAGACCGGATGAAGACAGGGGAAAAACTTCTCCTGAACCAGCAGACGCAATTGTTGGAGAGCTGGAGCAATTTGAAAAATCTGCCGAAAAACTCCCTATAACCGACGACGACCAGGACGCAAAGTCTGACACTGTCGAAGAAGAAGAGGATGCCATTGAAGATATTAAACCCACTGAGGAGCCAGCGGAAGAAACTGCTGGCGAACCAGCTGATACAACGGCTACATTTACCGTGATAGAAGGTGATGTGGATGAAAAGAAGACGGACGAGCCCATTGTGGATACTGATGTAGCTGTAGAACTCGTTCTTCAAGAAGGCGTGCTAAAAGAAGAGTCTGTCGACATCCCCCAGACCGCAGACGACGCCTCAACAAAAGAAACAGCTCAGTTCACCGCTGTCCTTCCTGCACCCACGGCTGCCGAAAAGTCTGGCGCTGATATTCCCCCAAAAGACCTTTCGTCGGAGTCTGAAGCTGAGGACGAATCAGTAAAGGAGGAAGCCGATGCTTCAAAACCAAAGTCCTCCGAGGAATCCTCGGTCGCGGAGGACGCACCCAGAGAAGTTCGTCAACTTTCCACAGAGGAAGAGCAGTCAGATTACGAAGAACCTCGCAAGGAGGCTATTGAAAAGCCCGCACCAGAGTATGTGCAACCCCTAGAGCAGCCTGATGTGTCTGAGAAATCTTCAGCGGACGCTGATGAGTTAAAATCAACTTCTGATAAGCCTGTTTCTCCTGAAGATTCCGAGATTGATGAGGAAAGGTTACCTGAAGACCTGCGCCCTCCGGCACCTGATTCGCAAAAGGCGCCTGTTCCACAAGAAAAGGAAGTAACCGCGGCCATTCCATCCTTCGAATCTGATGAAGAAAAGGAAGACGAATCGGAATCTGCGCCCGAAGAAAAGGAAAAGGACGATGAAGAAAATGGGTCCGAGGCCGAATCTGAAAGTGAAGGGCAAGCTTCAGAAAAAGAAACTGAGGACGTTGAAGCAGAAAGGCAGGGTGACGAAGAGGAAGAAAAGGCGAAGATTGAGGCTAGCGCTAATCTGGAGTCCGAAGAACCTCCTGTTCAACCAGAGGAAACTGATGAGGCTGTTAAAACATCTCCAGGGCAAAAACCTCTAGAAGTCGACAAATCAGAGAGTTCGGAAGACACGTTAGTAGCGGACGATGAAATTCCTTCGAAGGAGGAAAAGATCCAGGACGAACCCGAAACAGAACTAAAACCCACGAAAGACAGAGACGCTTCCGATGAGTCGGATCACGATGGAGATGCAGTTGAGCCCATAGTAGAAGAGAAAGACTCCGACAAAGCCGCGGAGCAGCCAGTGCGGGAAATACCTGAAACAACAGAAAATGACGTACAGGCAGCACCAGTGTCGGCGCTGCTGGGAAGGGAGACCACAGCCTCAGCCAGAGATGTCGAAACGTCAGATTCAGAACAGAAGCCAACCCAGAGGAGCGACCTGCGATCAGAACATAAAGAAGAAGACTTAACTGAGCGAGAGACTGAGATTTCGGGCGACGTTAGCGAGCCATTATCTAAACAACCTGACGTGCAGCCACCCGTTGACGATAGGCAACCAGGGCCGAAGCCAGAAGATGAGACGTCGACAAGTGTTATCGAAACAACCTCGGAGACCGTCGAGACAACGGTTGTACAAAGCAAGGCGCCGGACGAACTCTCACAAACACCCGAAATACAACCCGTCGACGTACCCACTGAAACTCCCAAGGAATCCAGTGGGATTGTCAAGGAGCCTACTGAGACTCCCAAAAAGCCGACCGAGATTCCCAAGGAGCCTACAGATGAAGAGGTCAAGCCTCCTGGCTTGGAGTCACGCGAGCCGCCGCCGCCGCCGACTACGGCGCCGTCGGAGCCCGCGCCGGGACCGGGTCTGCCCCCGGAGCCGGCCGAAGAGGCCCCGCACGGCCCCGTGTTCGCGGCTGTCTACCGGACGACGGACGGCGCCGCACTGCCGCCGACCGAGCCGCTGCCGCCGCAGCCGTGGGCGGGCCAGGAGCCGGCCGAGCTCGTGATCCACGCGCCCACCGAGCCGCTGCTGTACCAGTTCTCGCGGCCGCCGGGCGCGCCGCCCAAGCCGCCGCCCAAGCCCGCCCGTAAGACGGTCCCCGCCGGCCAGCCCGGCACGGGGCCGAGCCCGTGGGGGCCGCAGGGCGCTCAGCCGCCGCCGCAGCCGCCGACGGCACAGCCCTACCACGCCCCGGCGGCGCCGCCGACGACCGTCTTCCACGTGCCGGTGGTGGCGCCGTACGCTGAGTTCCAGAGGCAGGCTCAGAGCTCGTACTCCGCTCCGCCGCCGGCACAACAGTACCCTGAACCGGACAGGCGGCCCTGGGAAAAGTCGCCTCCCGCCGGCGAACCCTGGTACGCCCCGGCGAGGCCCCAGCCTCCCGCCGCGCCGGCCGCAGCCCCGCCAGCGGCGCGGCCCGCTCCCAGCTCGCCAGCGCCGGCCTCGCCGCTGCACCAGTACGCCCCGGTGTCGCCGCTGCCACGGTATGCCAGGGAGCGGGCACCGTCGCCGCCGGAACGTCAGCGTTCCCCGGTGTCGCCGGCACCTCGGTACGGGCCGGTGTCGCCCGCGCCGAGGCATGCCGGGGTGCGTGCGCCGTCTCCACCAGCGCCTCGGTATGCCCCGGTGTCGCCCGCGCCGAGGTATGCCGGGGTGCGTGCGCCGTCTCCGCGCGCGCCCCGGTATGCTTCGGTGTCGCCAGTGCCCCGGTACGCCAGCGTGCCGTCACCGACCGCGCCCCTGCCTTCCTTTACCGGGAGCGCGGCGACCAAGACACAACTGATCGAGTCCACGTCCGGTACGGAAGCTTTCTGGAAGACCGAACAGAGCCAGCAGCATTCGTCATCGGAGCAGTTCTACCAGGAGACGCCTGCCGTGCCGGCGCCGGCGCCGCCGCAGGTGGTGATGACGTACGTCTCTCGCACGTGCCCGCCGTGGCACCAGCAGTGGGCGCCGACGCCGGAGGAGTACAGCGGCCAGTGGTCGTCGCAGACGTCCGACTCCCGCACGGAAACCGAGACCACAATCACTGAACGGCGTCAGACGGACGTGCAGCGGCGGCAGGGACCCTCTCCGTCGCCGCCGCCGCCGAGGCCGGCCGGCAGCTCCGTCAGCGACATCCGGCGCAAGATCGAGTCGCAGATGGAGCGGACCGAGACCACGGGGTACGAGGCGGGCGTCGCCCGACAGCCTGCAAAGCCAGCGCCGCAGCCAAAGCCGAAGCCGCCGCCGCCGCAGCCAAAGCCAAAGCCGGCGTACTCCGCACGACGGGAGACGTTCGAGCAGCGTTCGCGCGGCCGCGAGGCGACGGCGAGGCGGCCGCCGGTGGAGCCGCTGCCGCCGCCGCCGGCGCCGGTGCCGCGGCGGCCGCCGCACCGCGTCGCCACCCCGACCAAGTTCAAACGCGGCCGCTTCGCCGACTCCGACTACGAGAGCGACCACGACGAGCGCATCCCGACGCGCTGGCGGCCGGACGGCTACGAGTTCATCGACCGGCGCCGGATCGTGGTGCAGCTGCCGGCCGCCCGCCGCCGGCCGACGAGCGGCGACCGGCCGCCGACGCCGCCGTCCGAGTTCGAATGGCCGGCGCCGGTGCGCGAGGCGCCGCCGGACCGACCGCCGGTGTCGGCCGACCTCCTCCGCGGCCGCTCGCAGGTCAGGGGCTCCTGGACGGCGGCGAAGAGGTCGGCCTCGGCGCCGGCGGCGCGGTTCCGACCAGTGGCACCGGCGGCGCCGCGCGGGCATTGGCGGCCGGCGGCGCCATCCGTCGAGCGGAGGGCACGGGACGCCTCGTGGCAGCAGCGCCGGGAGGTGACGGAGACGTCGCGGAGCCGGCGGGACGACCGGCACGACTGGACGCCGCCGCCCCGGCCGAGGTCGCCGTCGCCCGTGCCGCGGTCGGCGGGCCGGCCGCCGGCCACCTCAGAGATCGCCCAAACGGCCAGCCAGATATCGCGGAGTCTGCGCGAGATGACCGATCAGAGCAGCTTCCAGACGGTCGTACCGCCGGCCCGCCGCCCGCTGCCGGTTCAGCCGCGTCCGGCGCCGCCGCCACAGGCGAGGACTGTCACAGAGCGGCTTCAGAAGCTCCGAGACCTTCTCCAAGACGTCCGAGCAGACTGGGCACTGGCAGCAGCAGCAGCAGCAGCAGCAGCAGCAGCAGCAGCAGTGGCAGCAGAAGCAGCAGCAACAACAGCAGCAATTGCAGCAGAGGAAGGAATGGCAGCAGCAGCAGCAACAGCGGCAGCAGCAGCAACAGCAACAGCGGCAGGCTGGTCCCCCAGCCGTGCCGGCGTCCAAGCCACGTCGGCCGGTGTCGCTGGTGCGCGCCGACCAATCTCTGAGCTCCGACCGCCAGTCGACCTTCAATCGGCAAGAGACGCACCAGTCGCTGGACAGGCAGGACGCGCGAGACTTCCAGGAAACCACCGAGACCAGCTCCCGCCACCTGAGCCGCGAGGAGACGGAGGAGTTTACCAAGGTCGAGATGCGCATTGAGAAGACCTACGACATGCACATGCAGAAGACGGAGACAATCGACTCGAGCGGACACACGCTGGCGCTGCCGGCGCCGCCCTCCGGCTCCTTCCAGCGCCCTATCGTGACGTCACCGGCGCCGGAGAGCCTCTCAGACGAGCGGCACTCGCTGACGCAGCAGTGGCTGCGGGCGCAGAACGCCAGCTCGCCGCTGCCGCCGCCGGCGTCGCCGCAGCCCGTCGTGACGTCACCGGTGCCGGGGAAGACGTCGCCGGGCTTCCAGCGGGCGTGGCAGCCGCGCGGCCGGTCCGGCTCGGCCGGCCGCGGCAGCCCGCTGTGGGACGGCCGGCGCGAGGCGTCCGGCTCCGACCACGCCGGCTACGCCTCGGAACCGGAGCTGGCCGCGCTGGCCGACAGCCGGCCGCGGCAGCGCGCGCCGCCGCCGCCGCCGCGCGGCCAGCCGGCCGGCGCGGTGCCGAACTCGGGCGGCCGGCTGCCGCCGCCGGCGCCGCCGCGACTCGGCCGGGCCCGCTCCGACCTGAGCTTCGACCGCTGGACGGCGCCCGCGGCCGGCGCGTTCCGGCCGGTGCGGGCTCCGGCGGCGGCCGGCGCCTCCGGCGCGCTGCAGCTCGCGGACCTCGACCAGCAGTGGTCGTCGGCGCGGCGGCGGCGCCGGCCGGCGGCGTCACCAAGCTGGTCAGGGAGGAGTTCCACAGCGAGAGCATGGTCCGCGAGGAGAGCAGCAGCGGACCGCTGCCGCCGGGCGCCGTCAGCGTGACGCCTCTGAGGTCGCCGCTGCTGGAGCGGCCGGTCCGGCCCCGGCCGCCGCTGGTGCTGCGGGCCGCGCCCAGGCCGACGGCGCTCGCGGACCGCGGCGAACAGTGTCTCACGGACGACGAAGAGGAGGAGGATGTGACTGAATGCCAGAAACTTGCCAGTTGTGCCCGTGGAGGGGACAGTTGGGTGTCCGAGGCTGGGAAGGATGTGCCGCTCCTGACCCTATCCTCTCCCGTCTCCGGCGTCTCCGCTGCTGCCGACTCGTCTCCGGAGACCGCCCCATCTCCGTCCGCTGCGCGGGGCGGACCGCTCTCTCAGCTCGCTAGGTAGACGGGTGGTGTGTGCCGGTGGCGTGTGGTGACGATGCCTGGAGTTGGGACGCTGAGATGGTGTTGCTTCTCACCGTGCTGCTCTAGAAGTTTCAGGTTTAACAAACCGCCTAATTCTAACGCCCGTCTCGTGTGTCTAGTGTCTGCTGCTGTTGTGTTTAACGATGATGGACTGAATCGTCATCACACTTTTTCCTGCCATCTGCATACAGATGTATTCAAAAGTACATTACGTCTCGTGACTTACATTTTTTATTTAAGTTAATTTTCGGGTGTTTTGTGTTTCTGTATGCCGATTTTGTTTTCGAATTTACTTACTAATGTCTTTTTGCCGTGAGTTAGCGATGAACTACACACACGAGTTGATCATCTCGAAACAAATTTCAGACTCGTGCGCGTGGAATGAAGTAATTCAAGTTTGTTGTTTTCCTTCTGTTGATATGTTCGTGAATGTTTATGTTGTTTAAAGATCGAGATGGCTGCAGCAACCCTACCAAAGTTATGGCAACGTTATGCGATTCCAGACAGATCCTTGCAGACTTAGGTTTTTAATGATATCGCGTGTAGCGATAAAAAGATTAATCCCACAATTAAAAATGTTGATATTTGATATCTTCTCAAACGAACAAGTTTGTAGCTACCGTCCCCAGTTAGAAGCGATATCGCTTTCCATCTCAATGCACTGGGAAAAGGTTTCCCTTTTTATCTCTTAGCAATCATACCCGACTTTCGTCAATACGATGATCAGGTATTTATCAAACTGAGAAGACTGCACGAGAAGCAGTTCTGAACTTCCCGTCTCTCCCACTCTCACCAGGTGGCTAAAGGACCGGGCGCTTGGACTGACGAGGAGGTTCTAGAGACGTCCGTGTCGTCGATGACGTGGGAGCGATCAGGGGCGGGGCCACGGCGCGCGGCCGGCGCGCCCTCTGCCGGCCGAGCGGCAGCGCCGCCTGGCGGCCCGTCCGCGCCGCGGCAGAGGGCGGCGCCGGCCGACCGCCGCTCGCCGTCGCCACCGCCGCCTCCGCCGTCGGCGACGGCCGGCCCGCTGGCGCGCGTCGACGGCCAGTCGACGACGTCGCGCTACGAGAGCTCCGAGCAGCGGGCCACCAGCGTCACGCGGATCGAGGAGTCGACGCAGGTCAGCCGCCACGTGGTGCAGCAGCAGGTGCGGCGCGAGTTCCGGCTGACGGACATCCTGGGGCGCGCCGGCTCGCCGGCCGGCGGCGCGGACGCGGCGCGCAGCTCGCCGCAGCGCGCCGTCCGCTCGCGGCAGTCGGCCGATCGCTCGGAGCCGGCCAGCTCGCCCGAGCGGTGGCCGACGCCGCCCGACGGCGAGCGCTCGTCCAGCGAGCGCCAGTACAGCGCGCAGCTGACCGTCAAGCTCGCGGACGAGCGCGCCGCGCCGGTCCGGCGAGCCGGCGCGCCGGCGGACGGCGCCCAGCCGCATCCCGCGCCCGTCGGAGGAGCGCGGCGCCGAGCAGACGGCGCGCCGCGACACCGTGAGGACGACCAGCCTGTCCGGCAGAGGCGCCGGCCCGGAGCGGGCCGACAGGGGCCGACAGAGCAGGGTGAGTACCGGCGCCTGCTGCCGCCGTCCACCGCCCTGCGTATGTAGTGAAGTGCAGAGTGGCTTACGTGGCGCCATCCATGACGTGGTGACCTTTGCCCTGACTGTCTGCTTATTGGCCCAGTTCTTGCTTTTGTTAAGCCTGCGTCCCCCTCATAACATGTGTGGATCCGCACGAACTAGCTGTAAGTATTAGGCATTACGTATTATATATTTAGGTATTACGCATGATGATCATCACATGACTTGATTTTCAAAGGCATGCGTAGTGTGGCTGTCAGTGTGTGCTGTGGCCTGTCAAAAGCACGCGTAGTGTGCGCAGTAGTCCGTGCTGTTGCTCCCGCTCCGGCCTGACACGGCTGCTGTCCTCCCTGGCCGCGTGCAGAGCCGGTCACCGTCACCAGCGGCCGGCCTCGGGCCGGACGGCACCTGGCCGGGCCGGCGCAGCAGCTCTCACCGCACCACCGAGACCACCACCACAGGTGACCAGCCGGCCGCTGACCACCATATGATGCTGGTCAGGCGCGACCGCCGTGTGATGCTGGTCAGGCGTGGCTGCCGTGTCCTGCTGGTCAGGCGTTCCTCTCTTCTGTCGGTGGTCGGGTTTGGCCACTGTCTGCTGGTGGGCGGGCCTGAGCGCTGCCTGACAGTGTTAAGAGTTGACAGTGACCGGCCATCGGTCTCTGTGTAGGTCGCTATAGTTATCTGCGATGGCAACAGGCGGCCCGAACTGGGAGATAATTGCTTTTGCGAAGTTCAAAATCACGGTGGTTTCTTATCAGCAAAAAACGTGATTGTTTTATTTAAGTCATTTATTTAACAGCTGTTGTTCATTTAACAGCAAAGGGCCTTGTTCGTTTCATCAGAAGGCGCTCGATTCATCCGGCCCTACCTCCTCGAGTCATCCGTCCGACACTACCACTACCTTATCTCGTCCTGACCCGACCTTTACCCTCCGGCAGAGGTGCTGTCTCGCCGCTCGGTGGAGTCGAGCCCGCGCGGAGAACGCTCTCCGGGAGGACGGTCTCCGAGAGGACGGTCTCCGGCCCGGGGAGGACGCCAGGAGGACGGCAGTGGGTCGGAGGAGGCCGTGGACGGGTCGGCCGGGAGCCGCCCGGCGCGCGCCTCCGGCCATCCAGCCGGCAAGGAGAGTCGGCTGCGCAACTATGGTCAGTCCTGTCGACGGCCACCGTGTTTACAGAGGGATTTTGTTGCCGGGTAAACTCGCACTGTCCTTAGGAACACTGACCTCAAGTTGGATTCAGCTTCAGCTGAAGCGTAAGAGGACCATTAGAATTGCTGGTTGTTGGAAGCATTAGTATCTTCGAGTATATTAGAATTATTGTAACTAAAAAGAACTATTGGGAGACTGCATCATTGGAAAACTACGTAGTGCATTTTCCCCAACCTGCTTACATGCTCGTAATACCAAAGTAGCATGTAGCTCTGAAACCCCTCCCACGGGACTTAGCACGGTTTTCGTTTTTCACCGTCGCCTTCCGCGGCTATTGGTGATGTTATTTCATGAGACTGAGCCGCCTCTTGTACGCTTCTGTTGTCGTCTGTCCGTTTTCTCCTATAGGCATCGAACACTGAACACAGGAATGAGATTGCTTCATTTCTGGTTCTGAAAACGCGACACGAATTTTCCGATATCAGTGATTGCAAAAGATGCATCCCCGACGCGGCGCCTCTCGTCGCCGTTCCACCCCCCCCCCCCCCCCCACCCACCAACGGCGGGGTCTCAGGTGCTACCGCCTGCCCCCTGGTATTCCGTGGCCGGCCGCCAGCCCTGGCCGCCCGTGTTTTCTTTGATATTGATCCCGCTCGACGCCGTTGCCACCACCGCCTCTGCTGCGCATTTCAGCGCAGGTCGGCTAATTTTAGGGTCCGGCGCTGGCCAGACTAGGTCGGTCACGCTCACACTCGGACCTTCATGACAAATATTGGACGTCATGGCTGGCCGCTTGCATCACTCCTTTGGCAAGCTATTCTGGCCCGCTGTTAGCGCTTGGCCGCTGTGGCATGAGATTAAACAAAGAATGGGATGAAGCGAGGGGCCTGCGGCGAAAAGCGGATTTCCGCCAGGCTTGTTTGGTTTATTTACAAATGGCCACGTTCGAGTACCACATTCTTGGCGTTTCCAGTTTTTTCGTGATTGGTTATTAATCGGGTGGAATTAGGCCTTTCCCGAAGATTGTTCGTACCGTGATGATGATGTACTGCAAATTTCTTACATGAGCAAGGGATTGCGATTGTGGCATCACATTACCTCGGCATTTAACTGCGCTATTCTGCACTTTAACTCATATTCCGTCATGCAGTTGCCTACATCTAAAGTGACTGTTGAAGGTACAGTGCCGAGAACCGAAGACTTGGTGACAATTTCCCTGCCGCCAGCAGCTCACTCGGCGCTGCTGCGTCCTCCGGTGCTGCTGAAGCCGCTGGCGGACGTGTACGTGAACCAGGGCGACGCGGTGCAGCTGCGTCTCATCGTGGACGCCCTGCCGCAGCCGACCGTCAGCTGGTACAGGGACGGCCGGCTCCTGCCCGACAGTCCGGACTCGCCGTACCGCTCCGCCGCCGAGAACGGCATCTGCACGCTGGCCGTCCGAAAAACGTACCCAGGTACGTACCCGCGCGGCTGCTAGACTGCGTTACGTACCCAGGTACGCGCGGGCACATTTCGCGACCTGGGCCTATTCACGAACCAGTGCAACTAAGGAACCGTTTAGACCCAGATATGTATCAGTGTCACCGTCGAGCTGCAGGGGTGACGTGGTCTGGTCAGTACCGACGCAGCTGATGAATGGTGGTGGTGAGTCGCCTCGCGCCATTCAGATGACACTGAATGCACGTTCGGTTACGCGCCAGCACAGCCAACGCTGACTGGACGCATCACGTGCAGCGCAGCAGCGCAGCTGAATTGCTGGGGAGAACTGCGTCGCACTGACTCGTGACGTATGTTTTGAAAGTGATACTCGACAATTGACAACAGGGCTGAAAGCGGTGAGTTGCTTTCGTATGGGGTAAACGTTACATAAAAAACATTTCCAAAGTGCGTACAAGATCGGTGCTGTGCACGTCCAGAAAACACATAACGTATGAAAAATGTACGGTGTGCGATATGTTACAACGTGCCTGAACAATAGGAAACCACGGAAGGGAAATTTCAGCTTCAGTCTATGTCGCCACGCCACACCTAGATCTTGGTCTCGAAGTTAGCTCCTTCCTGACATTTTCAGAACAAAATTCTCCGGCTCCTTTCGAGATGCAACGCGTCCTTTGAAACGGCACTGTCCAAACGGCACGCTCAGAGCATTCTTTATCGTTCGTCACGAGCACGTTCGATCTCTAGGTGTCTGGAGCAGCGGAATCCCTTTCATGGTGGCGTTGCTTACTCGATCAAGGGAATTCTAAACACTCATGCCTAGGCCGTAGGAACCGTAGTTGTTGGATTGTCCGATGTGCCCCGGTTACTGATGAACCGGCGTGCTGTCCTGCTTCCAGAGGACGCCGGCCTGTACCGCTGCGTGGCCACCAACCACCTGGGCACCGTCTCCTCCGAGGCCCTGGTGTGCGTGGCAGGTGAGAACTGACCGGCCCCGGCCTCCTCCGTCCGCGGCCCCTCTCTCCCCTCTGCCCCGGCGTCACGGCCGCCGGGGCCCTCTCCGGCCCGCGCCTCTCCCGTGACACGTCCGCGTGACGCCGGCCGCCGTGACGCTGGCCGGTGACGCAGCGCGGGCGTCTCCGCGCGGCGCGGCGGACCGGCCTGCTCTCCTGTGCTCGCCGCCCGGTGTCGGCCGCGGTGGCGCCGCGCATGGCTCGTTAGGTGCCGCGGCCGGATGCTGCGTGCGGCTCCGAAACGGACTAGTTGGCTTGCGGCTTAGACGCGTAGACGGCTTCTAGTCAGGTAGAACTAGACGTGCAGCTAGCGCTCCGTGCTTGTCGCCCGTGAAGCCGAACGCGCGCGTGGGAATCGGTCGCGGCGCGAGCGATGTGACGGTCGAGGACGGCGCCGTCCGATGTGCCCGGCAGCCGCCGCCCTGCGGTGTACATAAACGTAGTGACGGACCGGCCGGCGACGTGATACGCACAGTGCCTGTCTATTGCTTGTTCCACTCTGCATCTCTGGCCTCTGGTGACCTGCCGTGACCCGGCCGGCCGGCGGGCCGGGCGCGTTCGTCTGTCCGCGCCGGTACTAATCCAATAAATAACTCCGCGACCGGGGCCCGGCGCGGCGCCGGCCGAGCCAGCCGCCCTCCTGGACTGAATAAACGTTGACAAACGCTGCCCGTGGCGCTTTGTAGACGACAGGGCTGAGCCTCGTATGACTCCCGAACGCGCGGTAGCAGCTTTCACAGTCATACTGGGCACTAAGGTGTGTGGCATGTTTGGGTTTTGCCGCGGAAGGCGCGAATGTAATTTGAGGCCGGATTTGAACTTCAGCAGGCCGATGTGATGACGATGAGTTTTGCCTTTGGGCCTGATTCATTGTCATCACGATGGCTTTTCGAGTTAGTTTCTGCCGCGTTGTGGATGAGGGAGCCATACGAGATTCTTTCCCTATGAGTTCGTGAAGAGCTGCGAGCATGAAGCGTTTTCGTGGACTCTTCCACCCTTCCACTTTAAATGGCATCCTGGATTGTGAGGGCACGAAGCGAGGAACATCTGGCCTATCTCATCTTCTTTTAGAAATACAGACTGGGTTTCTCGGTGTGACATGGTACAAAGCGCACAGCGGTTCTCTTTTTCCCTATTGCCTGAAGAACTGTCAGCCATTTGAATGACCGTAGTGGTACTCTGTATTTCTGCAAGTTGGCAAAGCGGAGCCGTTGTCCCTTTCCGGGTATAGATACAGTTTCGCATCCTACGAAGACTGAAACAAACATCTCTCATTAGGCAGGTGATACAGGTGAGTGCGGCTATCGCTTCAAGCTTCTCGAGCTGTTCTCCCAGCATGTCGGAAATCTAACCCAAGGTGTGCACGTGGCATGCAGAGCTTTCGGAGAGCTTCACTAACATCATTTTTCGCCCTCACACGTAACACGCTTCCTCTGGCACTGTGTTGTATCAGGTTGCCCACTGGTCGTCACGTTCATGCTGCACGAGGTGAGACGGAGGTCACTAAACGGAGGTCACGGCAGAGGCTGCCGATGACCCCGGCACGTGACCTGACCTGCCAAGGTCAAACTCCAGCCGGCTTGCTGCTTTGGTTCGGTCACGCGTTTGCGTCCTCCCGTCGGCACCGTGGTTGAGCGTTTGCTTGTTTGCGACCTGTACTGTGCCGCCACGCCCGCCGAAGCGCTTCCGTAGACCCGACGCGCGGAACAGCGCTCCCTTCCCGCCGCTGCTTGTGTTGTTTGGTGCTGCCTGCCGCTGGTTTTGAGTTTGGCGGACGCGAGCTGCTTGGCTTACGTGGCGCCGGCTGCGCGGTTTTGTCGTTGTGCGGTGCTCCGAGACTACAGCAGCGGGCGGCCCACCACGGATCAGCAGGGTGTCAGCGGGAGACGACTCGGCAGGACGACCGACGTCAAACTCCTCAGCGTTCTGCGCATCTCTCGCCATGTTCACGAGTGCCAGCTGAGCCCCAGACGACGGCAGCGGACACAGAGAGATGGTTTTCTCGACAGATACTGCAGAAACGTAGTTTTTCAGGTTTGGTGTCGGTGTCGGTTAGACCTCTTTTGACACGTACTGATCATTTCAGAGGTGTAAGTGGTGCTTCAGCGGTATCTTATACATGCCGGGAAGACGGAGTTAATACGCAAATGGATCGAGCGTTACAAGAATGAGAGAGTCATCCTCGTGACTCAGTGAGAACATGTTCAGCCCCCCCCCCGGCGTGTGGCAGACACCGAGGCGCAATGCCTACTCGTGTTAAGAGCCAGTGTTATTTGGCCCGCGATAGAATACTCCCCCAGACTCGACAGGGATGACCGTGCCGTGGCCTGTCAATGCTTAAAAACCGTCAGCTATGCTCGGTTTCGGCTTCTGCGTCTCCCTGACTCGGGGCCGCGGTACATTTAGATGGTGGGGCCAGAATCCGCACAAATCCGCACACCTAGCATGAGCACTAATCCCAACGTTCTCTCCGCTTCAATGTTTATTTCAAATTGGTAAAACAGATGACAGCACTTGCATGACCGTTAACATGAGTTGCTTGCTTTTGCGAAACCTGTTCGGGACAATTTTGAAAAGAGCTCTTGTGCACAACCCCCGTCACGATACAAGTTCGTTTGAGAGGAAACGAGCAGTAGCTGGTTTTAGAATCAACGAGCAGCTGGTATTGTCAAGTACGAAAATGTTAGCATGATGGTCAGCAATTATGGTTGCACATGAAGCGAGAACAGTAGCGAGGATGAACGGGGCAACGTTCAGAGTACATTTATAGCAAGGTTCTATATTTCAGTTTGGACCAGAGTGACTCACGACCAACGTACATTTGATTTCCTATGGCATGGTCATATAAGGCATGCTAGCCAGGGAACGATGTCTAAATGACATAAACGCGTAGAAATTGTTCAAGTTTCGTATTTGCCGGCCCTCTTTGTCTGCATACTGGGCCTACATTGTTAAGCGCAGTCACTCTGCGATGTCCAGGCTGCCAAGTCCGTTAGGTCGGAGGAACCCAATCGTATCTGTACGTGAATAACATGCAGCTTCTAAACCAAGCTGGGGTTAGGAAAAAACACGTCGCCGCTTTCGCTGAATTGGAGTTCACCAAGATTTTTCCCGAGTTAGGAGTAAGGGACTGTTCCTTGTAGTTTTCCATGTCTTGACCAGGATTTTTTCCGTCCTTTAGATGTATCCTCGAATTAATCCTAGCCATGACAGCTATGGTAATTGCCCAGATAGGAACTGCAGTGATTTGTGGAAAGGAAGTTAAATTTTGCTTTTAGATACTTCCAATACCTCAGTGTCTTTGCATCTAAAAACAAAAAAGCTTGACCAGGCAGAATATTTAGCACGGTTAATTTGGGGCGGTTGTATAGCTTTACAAAACAATATAAGGTGGCACAAAATTCCGGTAGAGTAGACTGAGGCTTACGCAACACTCAGCAATAAGCACAGTGCAATCAATGCAAACAGCAATTGATCACATTAGGGGTCTTCAGTAAACTACGTAACGGCGGAGTGGGGGGGGGGGATTCGCGGCCGACCTTGCGCTAATAGCTAATAAAACGATCATGTACGGTCTCAATAACGGACAGCGAAAGCTGGGCAGCGGGCAGCAGTCAAGACGTTGGCAGCGCTCGCTCCGTCTGCAGACGGCCGCCGATGTGTGTCAAAGAAGCCATATAGCCTCTTTAATGTTTATTGGTCATGTTTGTTATGCAAAGGTATCGCGGGCACTAAAACCGCAGGGCTATCTTCTTTCAAGCGCGGTTAATGGCAAGTGAAGGATCAGTCGCTGACGCGATCTTTTCCTGGAAAGATACAGCAAAAGAAACGAAATAACTCATCAGATTTTCTATTAGACCATCATCTTTTCCGTCCTAAATTGACTGTATGTCAACCCAAGCAATGGGGTACGATTATTTAGCGTGGAATTTGTTATGTAAGTTAAATGTATTGTATAGCGGAATTTATTGTGTGGATGGTCATTACACAAGTTCCTTAGTTTCTGCACCCACATTAGTTTCTCTGGCGGAATAATTTTTAATCAGATCGTTCTGTGTCACAACGAGGTAGGATGGTTACTTCCAACAAAGAACGTAAATTGATACGTCACCATGTACCCGATATACCTGTACCAGCAACGTCTCGTGCCCGACTGGTTCTTGAAAAATGGGTAACGCCATTGCGGCATTTGAGAACATTTCCGATTTAAGATGCTACACGATAACTGTGTAATTTATGGTGAGATTATCGTGGTAAAAAGTCACTTGAGTATTCCACGACAGATCGGCAACAGGATGGCACCCTCATGTCTCAGGTCGGGACCAAAGTTTGCGGAAAGGGTTGTCTTGTGTCTTGAATCCACCTGTGCAAATTTGAGTTGGACCAGGCCAGTTGTTGAGTGCTTATGGCTTCGGGCATTTCCGCGAGAGCACGCTGCAAGGCTTTTTTCGGTGGCCGATAACTATGTAAAATGTTATTCGCGGTATAAAAATATCCGGACATTTTTGAACTCACAAAAGTTCGAGGAAACCGTCACTGGTCAGACTTTTGATATAAGATAAATAATCAAAAAGGTTGGCAGGACCTCAGGTCACATGACCTCCGGTGACCTTAATGCCCGTAAAAACATTTACTTTTTAGCCGCAATGGAAGCTAAATATTTTGGCTTGATACGAAGCGAAAATAACGTTTTTGTTATAAATGCCCATTTTTAAGCACAAAATTTACCATACTTGAAGGTTTTCGAGACTGCACTTCTGATGTCGAGAACTAAGAGAGCTACGGAGATGAGAATGACGGCAATCGAAAGCTCGTCAAATTTTACGAAGAATGAACGCATGCTAACTGAGTCTGCGTTAGTACTGTAAATTTGTGAGCAATAAATGCAAATATGACGGTCCTCTGAATTGATCTTGAGTAGGTACTGAACAGTACAGAGGGCTAGAAACGTTCTTTTCGTTGCCACAAAGTAGTAATATAGCCCTCAGGTCACGGCAAGTCAGACCAACAGCCATTGGAATACAACAGTGATTGATGTCGAAACTGGCACTCAAATAAAGTTACTTCATCCATACGTTTTGGAATCACCATTACTGTTGTTTGGTCAGCTATGGCAACCTTCGTCATAAAAAGGATTAATATAGGTTATCTAAGGTCATATCAGGTCATCTAAGGTCACAGCATTTGCATTTCGTGAATGGGTAAAGGCCCGAATGTCAGACAAACTTCATTTCACCGCTACAATAATGTTGATGTGTTCTTGAACAACATGGAAGTCAAAGACAGTCAGGCCAGGTCATGTCAAGGACGATAGCAGGCAAAACGTGTCTGTTCCGTTCGAAACATCACCGTGCCACAGAACAAAGCAAAGTACTGAAACACGCCAGGGATCATAAAAAGAGCCTAAAGTCATTAAACTAAGAGCTCTTTTGATCATTACAATCAGGCAAGGTCAACTTAGACCAAGTGAATAATCGTTTGTATCTCAGAAATAAATAAAAGTAAACATGTCAACGCAACTCTCTACGTTGTCCTAAAACATTTCATGAAATTCTACGGCGCCCCAAATGACAAATGGCTTTGAAATGATCTCACGCCATGTCAGATCGCATAAGGTCATGGTATTTCGAAGCCTTCAAAAGCATACGCTGCAATGTACCCTTGACATGTCTCACTAGAAGTTAATGGCAAATACATTTCACACCCTTTCTGGGCAACGCAGTTTTCCGAGCGAGACAGACACATTTTGCCTGCTCTCGTTCTTGAACCGACCTAACCTGATCCAGCCTTGACCTGCATGTCATTCAAGAGCACATCAGCATGACTGAAACGATGAAATGACGTTTGTTTCACATTCGCGCCCTTAACCAATCGCGATATACGAATGTTGTAATATCTGACCTGAGTTGGCCTGATATCCCCTTAGATGACCTAAATTAATTTTTTATGATAAAAGTAGCCATATCTGGCCAAAATGTCGCAATGATGACTCCAAAACGTATGCATGAAGTACTTTTACTTGAGTGCAAGTTTCGATATAAATCAGTATTGTGTTTCAATGGCTGTTGTCCTCGCCTGACATGGCCTGAGAAGAAAAAAATCACTTTTTGTCAATGAAAAACATTTATGGCCGTTTTTAAACTGTTCAGTGCTCAAGACCGATTTCCAGAACCGTCATATTCGCTTTTATTGCTCATAGATTTCGAACGTCATAACATGACCTTGTTTGGACTTCTG
Organism: Capitulum mitella; assembly: GCA_030062745.1. NCBI lineage: Eukaryota > Metazoa > Arthropoda > Thecostraca > Pollicipedomorpha > Pollicipedidae > Capitulum > Capitulum mitella. The sequence continues at coordinate 25,161,156 of CP099844.1, read as the reverse complement.
ACCCTAAAAGACTAATCCATTGTCAGTGAATATGCGTTCATTCTTTATAGAATCTCACGAGGTTTTGATTGGTGTCATTATTATTCTTGTAGCACTCGAGATCATGAGCGTGGTCTCAGGAACTTTCAAATATGGTAAACTTTACGCGCTCAAAAGGAGCATTCACAACGAAACCTTTATTTTGTATCTGCCATATCTGAGGTTAAAGTATGGGCCTTCCATTCCGGCTAAAAAAAATACGTCTTTACGGGCATCGAGATCACCGGAGATTGCGTGGCCTGAGGTTATGCCCTATCTTTTTTATTATTCATCTGATGCATATAAAAGGTATGCTCAGGAATGATTTCCTTAAACCTTTGCGAGTTCACAATGTCCGGATATTTATATTCCAAATAATATTTCACATAGTTATCGGCCACCGAACAAACCCTTGCACCGTGACCTCGCAGAAATGCCGAGGACTATACTTCCTGAGCCGTTGACCCAATCTACCTAAAATTTGCACTGTTGGATTCAGGACATATTACGAGTACAGCACTATGCATCAATTTTGGCCAAAATCTGAGACAGAGGGTGGAATATAACCCGTTTTCTGCTGCACACCAATGTTGTCTAGAAGGTGTCGCTCCTGACAATTTAAGTTTGCCGGCCCTTGTTTTACGGAACGAAAGCCGTGCCTGAAGGTGTTCTTGTTGATTACAGCGCTGGAATATCGAGTGTTCTCGTCTGAACCGGTGCAGACGATTCAGTGCACGGCCGTTTTACCCAGAGGTTACCGAGCACGGTTTGCACAAACATCAGCGATGCTGGTCAGACACAAGCCGACTCTATTTCTGTGGCTGGCTCACCATGCTGCAGCGCTGACGATAGCAGATTTCTGACACAGCCGTGTCAGCCCACCATTGCCAGATCAAAGGCGTGATTCACGTCGCTTAGAACGGACTTCTGATGCATCGAAACACGACACTATCCCTGTGAAGTGTGCCCCTTGCTGAAGGAAAAACTAACCTGTGCGTTATGTAAGCATTGCCAGATTACGTAACTTGCGTAAAGGAGACGTTTAATTTGGACGCAGCGGACAGTGTCTGCCTTCATTAGTCAGGGATTCGACGGGCATCATCTGAGAGTATTTTCGAGCGATGAACGTTTTCTGAGATACAGTTTATTTACTCTCACAGAAGAGCCATTTGTTCGTATGTTTGTTTGTTTGTTCCGCGAAAACTTTGGGCTGTAATGTTCGGTGTTCCGTTATGTCTGGTCAAGTGTCGTTCAGTCAGTCGGCGAACTGTTGAAGAACGGCAGATCAGCAAAGGAACAAAGTTTGCTGCGCGAGCACTTGTATGAATACTGAAATGCGTAGCCAGCTAGAAGTGCCTATGTTGCTGGCAACATTACCTGTGGCAACGGCAGTCACTGTCCCTTCCCTCAAGAAAAATCTTAAGATACTGGATTTCGTAAATGAATAAACCCGACAGGTTTTTAGCCCCCCATTCTCTGTTGTGACCATTTTCCTAAAATCCCCTGTAGTAATGTCCCTTTAATGAAAGCCTTCATTACCCACTGAAGAACTGCCTGGGATACTCTCATGTCCTAGTACAGACAACTGCATTATAATGCATAGCACATTCTGCACTGCGTATATCGGTTCTTTTTTGGATGTGCGCTTTGGTCAATTTGGCAACACCGTGCAGCCGATTTACATATTTGCCTTAGGATGATTCCTATCGTAATGAGAAGAGTGGTGCAAGTTTTGCCTTTGTTGTTTGATCAGTGGTGTCAAATGAATCGTAACATCATTGACTATTTTGAGCAAAAAAAAACTTTCCAAAGTGCAGTACTAGTGTGGGACAAATGTAAATAAATATCAAGTTCTTTAGTTTCTTTTGTCCTATTCCAGACATCTCTTTGACGGTCTTGGAACTTCCGCGAACAACATCGAACTTTGAAAGTTTCTTGCCAAGCTTTACATGTCCCGGTGATTTAATTCTCGGCTGCATTTCTGGTTTCCTGAGCCGCAGGTTTTATAATTTACATGTGAAATATACGCGAATTGCCATTTTTTATGCGCACCATTAACATATGGGACATCCCGGTCGCAATCTTCCCGTACATTTATTGGGAAACAGATTTTCCATCTAAGAGACTTTACAAAGAGGCTTTATATATCCAAGTATCGGTTTCCATACGTAGTCTCTTCTTGTAATCAGTCCCTCTTTATGACGTAAAAAAGAACAAAAAGGCGGCAAACAATGCTCAACAAGGTATACAGATGATATACAACAAGGTATTCAGGTGATAAAAACTCAATATAAAAGACCCAAGACGTTGATATGCTGGCTTTTCGATTTCTATTTCGATGGTTTTTGGATCGGGTTAATTCTGTTTCTGTGAAGCTTGTTTGGACCAGAATATGTGGAGGGGTCGGATTTTGTTCCCTCCCTCCCGATATCTTGAGGAATCAACGTCCGATTTGCTTCCGTTCAGAATTCTAAAGACTCCTTGGGGTTCAGCATGCACGACATCTTTAAAACTTCGAAATTTTCTCAGAGGCGGAGTCAGAAGGTCCAGATTGCTGTCATTGTTGGACTATTTCTCAGCTCGCTGTAAATTCTTTTCTACAAACTGGTCGCAGTTCTGTGGTAATAAAAAGGCGCTCCGAAAGGAGTTTTCGACATTGTTGAATTCAAATAAAATATCGGAGAAATCAGAAATAGAAAGTTTTGAGTCTTTAATTTCCCCAGAAATTGTTTCCAAATTTTTTTCAGAATTTGACTTTCGAAAATGAAAAAAACGTCTGGAACATAAGCCAATACTTTTCACGTTCAGTGGCTTCACCTGATAGGATGCAAATGTTTAAAATGTCTTGTTTTACTCGATGAACTGGCCAACAGAACAGCCATTTGAACTGTTTTAGATCCGCCACTGCCCGACCAAAAAATCATTAGGCACGTTCTGTACACGTGTCTGAATATTTAAATGTGAAATATTATCAACTGATTTCATTACACATCATACAAAATAGTTTTTTAATAACTGTTTTTACAGTTAAACAGCCATGTTCTACTACTAGATTTTCGCAAAATGGTCAAGAGATGCCTCCCTAAAACCCGTTTTGGTGGCACCCGTGATGAAGTACGATAAACAATGACAAACAGAAATAAGTAAATAACCAACTTTTGCAAAAATGATGCCCATTGATAGTCACCAAATCACATTTTTTTGTCTCGAACGGTCCAGAATGGGCCAGCGAAAAAGCTCAAGGAAGATGGCGGAATCGCCCCCCCCCCTGCTTCCCCCCAACAGGAGTAGGGTTGAGGCTGACAATAAATTAAAGTATAAACACCGATAATAACGGTATAGTAATAATGACACCTTAACAGTTTTGCCAATTAGAACGCCGGCATAAGCACAGCGAAACGAAAATGGACTAAGCGGCGCGCCGGCTCGCTCGCAGTCGAGGCGCGGTCAGGTGCTGGAACGTACCCAGGTGCAGCGCGGGCAGCAGCGGCGGCAGCAGGCACGGGTGGACGACGTCGGCGATGTCGGTCAGGCCGAGGACCTGGCCAACTATATGTCCACGACATCCCGAGGACCTGGCCAACTATATGTCCACGACATTCATGGCTGGTCCCAGACACCTACCCTGAACTGTATTCTATCCAACGTGCAAAAGTCGATGTAATAAAGCAAAACGTTTTTACGGCACAGGCGTGACTTCATTAGCATCTCTGCTTCTCGTCTCCCATGAACGGGCTCATTGACGCGTGCACTATGGACGTGAGTCTCACGGTTGTCAGATTTTACGTGAAAAGAGACGTGCTACGACTTTAAAAAATTCCCTTTGAATCCTTACGTCTGGATTCGTGGCGAAAACCCAAACCGACAGTTTGATTTGACGCCACGCATGGTGAAACCACGAAGATTGGAAAAAAATTATTAAATGAGGGTGGCCACCCCGTGTTAAGTAATTTCTTCACACAGGCATACGCAATTGTATATGACTGTCTGGCTCTTAGCTGCCTAGTTGTTGCAAAACAGAGCAGAAAACCAAGGACACGAGTTCAGCTTCCATTTGTGTTGAGCAGTCCGCCTAGTTACCCGCTCCGTCCAGAGGTGTCGCTAGTTGTACGGTTCGGCCGGCCGCCTCCGCGACTGGCATTCCTCCTGCACCGGCGGCGGCGGTTTATTTTTACCGGGCGTATTTTGTTTGGGGAGGCTGCCAAACGGCGCCTTCCTCTGCCGTCGCGGAGGCGTCGGTCGCCCACCGGCGTCCTCCGGCTCCGCTGAATCACGGCACGGCGGCGCTGATGTCAGGCCGCCGCGCCGCCCCGGCTGACTGGTGGGTCGCCGCCCGGCGCCTCAGAAAACAGCGGCCTAATCCGGGTGATTACTGATCAATTTTTCGTGTTGACTGACGTCAGCTGGATGTTGAAACGCCGGGAGATGTTTTAAGAGTCATCGGACTTTTCGCGGACGTGTGCAGGCGTTAGCAGAGACTTGTTGCTGAATATTCATTTGTCTTACAGCTCAACATGGGTACGCATTTAACAGCCCATATATGGTCAAGCGTCACGAAACGAAATCTGGGTATTCATGGTACTGGAAAGAAATTAATTTCATCCTATAACGAATCTGCATGGCTTAGCTACGGGCCCAAAGCCTAAAATTTCAAATTATTTATTCGACGGTAGTGGTTTGTCAGAAACGAATAAGGGGTTATTTTTTAGGTGTTGCGTATGGCACTTTTACTGTTTTCCGTTTTTCGTTCTGAGAAAACAAACAGCATCGCACATGTTGCGTACTGGCGTCGTTTATCGCCACTCCTGCTGTCTTTGTGTTATCATTCCGTTTCAACACGTGAAGAATTCAGAAAACGTGCCCTGGTCGGAGTTCATGTTTCTGCTGATAGCCTGGTGTTGAGGTGCACCGCCGGCGTGAGCTGGTTTCCCTCATCCGTCTCTGGCTGCTCAGCCCACTCGGGGGGGGTCTGATGTACCCTGTATCTTAGATGTCCGATGTACCACGTCACGCCACCCCGGCCGAGCGAGCGGCTCTTGTGGCGAGGGCGGGGGCCGCTGCCAACGCGCCCACACGTCTGTGACGTTGCTCTTGGCTCGTCGTACGGTCCCCTTATCACATCGTTTATTTATTCTCCAAAATTTTGACCCCTGGCCACGTAAGCAATGGGCGCGTTCCAGTTTCTCCGAACCACTGTGTCATCGAGCTGCAATGAACGTTTGCGTCATTAAAGAATGTGATTGATTAAGGAGTGATCAGAAACGTCTAAATATTCCATTGCTGGAATTCTTCACAATGAATCAACAAGGTAATCAGTACCTTTGTTTTAGAGAAAGTAGATGAGGGTTTAATCTTTGATGCTTCGTGTGGCTAGAAAGTGTACAAAGAAAAAGAGACATCGCCGTGAGGAAAGTAAATAAAATAGCTTTGAATACCAATGACAATATCTGACTTCGAAAAGATACTGCAAAATGAACAGAACCCGATACATTGGTCTGGTGTACTGTGGTCAGTATAAAATATACTGGCCAGGTATGTGCAATGCTCTGCACGGTTCAAAAACTGCGTGCAAGTAAATATACTTTCCATTACGAATTATGCCAAATTATGAAATGGCATTCACGATCAGTAGCAATCCAGTTCATCTTGTCTGATCACCATAACCACTTGGGTAACATTCCATTCCATCGGTATGGAAATGATATCGCACCATTTTATTCACTTCATTCCAACCATTCCTATGGCTCATATATTGTCGTTAAAGATAAGCATGCCCAAAAACATCTGTTTTCCCCATACACATCGAGCGCTTAATGTAGATTTCACGTCACATGCAAAAACGCAGACCATATCCACTTTTCTTTAAAAATCGTCACGAAATAATGAGCGACATACATAAATGTGATAACAGACCTTTGTACTCCGGAATTTGGTCAGGCAAAAAAAGGGATTCAAACCAGGCAGACATGCTCCCGAAAGTCACATGCTCACGAAAGCGCTGTTCCGCATTAGCCGCCGTAAATATGAACATTGCTTTTCCGTAAATGTATATATATATATATATATATATATATATATATATATATATGCGTATATATATATATATCATATTATACTTGCACGCTTTCCATGATATCCCCTAGTCCGCAAAAGCGGAGCACACATGACTATGATCCAGCTAAAAAATGTTACTTTTAATTCAGATATCATTACACGCGAAACGTACAGATGACGGAATTCATGTTGAGATTGCAAATATCATGCTCGGCAAATGCTGACGTGAGATGTATCTGCGTGATTTGTGACATCTGGCGTCTGTGCTACTACAGGCGAAACCAGAGCCACATTAACCAAAAAGAATTCGGTAAACTGGACCAGTGTCGCCCAGACTGGAAGCCATTTCCTTACAAGATACAGACATTAGTGATTTCAAGAAGCGGAATGTGAACATAATAACACATATATCCACATGAGCAGACTGTTTGCGGACGCCGACAAACCAAATATTTCAAAAATCATACGGTTCGTGTTGGCGGTCATTAAGGATCTGAAATGTCTTGGTGTATTAGGAAACCTGTGTGCGAGATCAGAGGTCAAGCTTGGTCTGCCGACAATCTTAGAAGGCAACTAACGGCAAGCGACAGAAAATGTACCTGAAGCACAGCCTTCATAATGTCCGTGCTACATTATGCTTTAAGAACAATGAAGGGCTCGACTTGACTTTCAGATATATGTCAAGGAGGTATTTGTTCTTGGTGTTATATTTGTTGACATCTGAGGCGAAACGCACCATCTCGTTTATCAAGTCGTAATTCTGCTTTATTTTCTGTTTTATTTTGCGCTAATTTTGCATTGGCGTTTCATCCCAATGCCTCCCTATGATGCTTTGGAATCAGAATCGGCGTTAAGCAGTGCTTGTTGCACGTGCTGTAATGCCTTCATCCGACCGCGTCATTCTTCCGTTCGTCCGCAAATCCGTCCGTCCACATAGATTGTCCAACCGTGTGCTTGCCGTTTTCAATATTTTTACATTGCCGCCATACTAGTACTGACATGGATACTGAACAACCGTGAGATGTAAGATATGAGGTAAATGAAATGATCATTTCAATGGCAAACTCTAAACGCATTGTCACTGGCATGGTTAACAACTTTACCATTGCCATTTTGGTCATGAGACATCTATTTCTCCAGCTTGAAAATATGGTGTGAAATGTGAAGATGTATTTGTAATACCCTGGCATAGAGGTTATTGGAAAAAGCTGGCATCAAGCTTATTAATATATCTTAGTTCTCCACTGAATATTATAAATTATTGGGGAATGCACAGGTAAAAGACCATTGCATTTTTTGGTCTTTGCTGATGATTTTAAGTGTTTTAGTCGTGTAGATGTCAGGTTGAAAGGTCAGCTCAAAGGACTTATCGATGGGGTACTGAAGACGAGGGATAAAACATTGCACACTGTTTAGCTGTTCTTCCTGTCTTAGGCGACAAAATAACATGGAGATCGTTTCACGTAAACCCCTGCTTTCTCTCTGAGAAACAAATTGACCGATGGTTTGAGCCAGTGTGTGAAATCGTTTAGTATCTCAGTAGTTTATCAACGTCAAACCAGACGGCTTTCATGGCGTCAGGATCACGCGACCAATGTTTATTCGTGCCTCAAAACGGAATATTGGACATTTAAATGAAGTTAGATTTCTTTTTCATCCAGTACGCTTGCTGCGTAGGAGTTGCATTCTTCGGTATCCAGTCTCCACTCGCCGCAGTTCGTCATCATCTCTGCCTTCACGGCTGCGATTTTCCAGACAGCTTCGCCCGGCCTCTGCATCGTGACGCGAGTCTTTTTTCGGCGGCCTCGCCTCTCATCAGCAGACGAGTTTATTGCGTCTCTGGGTAGCCACCGGAGAGCATCTGGAGCTGTTTTCCGCCACCTCCTCGCCGCTGCCGCCCGGTTTTTGTTCCAACCCCGAAGGCCGCGTCCTGTGTTTGACATGGCTTGACTGACGGCGCAGCTGCCGGCCAATTACGACTGTCTTCACGCCCATCGCTCTGAGAGGTGCGCTTGTTCACCAGGGGACGGTGGCCACTGGCCATTGCCCCCGATTGGACAGTGCACCGCAGGAGGTGGTTCCTTCAGGCGTAAGGCACCACCACTTCGGACGAGAAGGATGGAGGTTTTAGAATCTTGTGCCGGCAGTGAAGCCTTGGCCGCGGGCCGGCTTTGGCTAGTCAGATCAACAAAGGAATGCACAGACCTGCGGCTCTGAGCACCCTGAGCTGCAGCCAAGTATCCACTGGCCCGGCAACAAATTGAACCGGCGAGGGCAACCAGAAAATAAACTTCAAAAGGCCAGCCAAACGTCTCACCTCGGCTTTGAAAGCAAACTGAAATGGCGTGCACTAGACTAAGTGGCTGTGTCTCTACTTAATTTCTCTCTGTCACTGCCTGCTCATCAGTGCTGGACCAGACTGCCAGGATAATCTCTGGGGCGAAGTGGTTCTTCCGCTGACTCCCCGGCCGACGCAATGTCCCTCAGCCGACGAACGCGGCGCAGGGGCGCCGCCGCCGTCGCCGACGTTCTATTTGTGCTCTTTGACAATCCTGCGTGTCGCCGTCCAAGTCGGCGTTCGGCGGAACTAATGTTGGCGAGGTGCGCCGATTGCCGTTCGCGGCCGGCGCGCATCCCCCGGCAAAGGACCAGGCTGTCCCCAGCTATCCGGACCGGTGCCACCTGGTCGCCGCCCCCGGGCGCCATTGGCCGCCGCGCCGGTTTTAGTTCTGACCAATTGTCGCGGCGGCGCCGCCCGGCCAGCGCCACTCCTCTTCAGCTTCTGGTCGGCACCGGAGCGCCCAGCGCAGGGCCGCGTCGCAGCAACTCCGGGCCCGCCGTGCTCTGCCCGCCGCGGCCGCCGTACCCGTCCGGCCCGGACGCAGTTCTCGCCGCCTGCCGCCGCCGCCGCCGCCGCCACAGCCGCCACAGCCATGAGCCAGCAGCTGGCTAAGATCGAGCCCATCTCGGGCGAGATCACCAGGCAGGAGAGCTCGCACAGCGAGGCGGCGCAGAGCTACGCCATCCCGGGTGGCGAGGCGCACGAGCAGACTCGCGACGCCTCGCGCGTCATGGAGGCCAACATCCCCGGCGGCCACATGAAGCAGCAGACGCAGGAGCACCAGTTCCAGCAGCAGGCGCAGTCTGTGCAGCAGGTGCCGGGCGGCGTCACCAAGAGTAGCCAGGAGACGCACGGCCAGCAGCAGATTAGCGAGGAGGCCAGCAGCAGCCACCAGGAGAGCCCGGACGGCCTCAGCAGCACCACGCGCAAGGTCACCTCGCGCCGCTCCGTCCAGCAGAGCAGCAGCACTCAGCAGAGCAGCACCAGCAGCACGACCAGCGGCGGCCAGCCGCAGCTAGCGCACCCGCCGCAGCCGCAGCTGCAGCTGCAGGAGCTGGCCCAGCAGCAGCAGGAGCGCATGAAGCAGCTGGCGGAGCAGCAACTGGCGCAGCAGCAGCAGCAGCTGGGTCTGCTCCAGCAGACTAGCTTGGCGGACGAAACGGCAGACGTCAGCCAGCAGACCCAGCAGACCCGCGTGCAGAAGCAGGTGACGCAGAAGAAGGTGGTGCAGCAGACGCAGCAGAGAACGGTGCAGCAGCAGCAGCAGACGCAGCAGCAAGGTACGCGACTCTCTCCAGAGCGCAGACCGTGCGGTTCTAACACACTGCAATACGCAATCTTCCCAGTTAATTTATCCTATTCCTTGGCGTTCTGCTGAAGTGATGTTGACATTATGTCGCTCTCGCTCTTTTGTCACAAGCTTGCCTTCGACCATGTCTTCTTCGCGAACCAGCGTCTTTTTCGTCCTTCTGCGAGGTTTTGGCGGTACTCTGCCTTGTGTGCTCACGTCCAGGCTGAAATGAGTTCCGGTTGTCCCCGACGCTTCTCTTTTCGTGGTCTACTTCCAGTTTCGCAGCGTGCTTCGTTGGAGTCGTAGGCACTAAACTGGCTTAAGCACTGGCACAAGCACAGCACAGATCTTCTGATATCTTTTGCAACTGCTGTGACATGGGACTTTTTTAACGGCGTTTTTGTTCGTACCCTTAAAAAGAACGCAACAGGGGAGAGTGGGAGTGACATCTTTCAAGAGCGTGTTCTTATACGACTGGAAATTTATTAACGGCGCCTCAAGTTGTCTCGCTAATGGGCTTAATTTAGCACGGCCTTAATGCGGGAACCGATGGGCCCCCTGAGTGATTTTTAAGGAGTTAGCGCTAGCCATTGCGCTGAAGTTTTGCCGAAAAAAGGCTGTTCTTACGCATCCTTGGTACATATTGCAATGAAATTTCAACGTCCTCCATGGGCTAGGGGCGGCCCCAGGAGACGTTTCTGGAAGGCATGCCAGGCCATTTCGCGGTAGTTTCAGACGAATGCTCAGTTCTTTAGTTGTCCGTAGCGTGAACCAATGTTTGGCAGATCTATGGTTTCTGTGATTACATGAAACTCATGACAACTGAACGTCCATGAAATGTATAAAACGTTTGCGGATTACCCGGGACAGATGGGGGAGACATCAAAGGGAAATGCGAAACATGTCTAAAGAGGTTATGGGTGCTGAAAACAACGTGTGGCGCGACGACAAAAGGTGTTTGACGCTCCAGAGCATTGATGCGTGCAACAGAATGTACAGGGAGGGCATAAATATGGTTCAGTAGCGGAGCCAGGTGCAGTAATTTGGGAGGCTATGGCCCGGATCTTCACGCATCAGTGGTTGCTGTGACGGATTTCAACCAAGAGTGACATTTGTTCTGGTTCCCTGTGCGGCGGATGTTTTACAGTGCATGGGCAGGGGCGGGTCGAGGAAAGATAAAGGGGAGAAACGAAAACATAATAAAAACGATAACTAACTGCACCACTGACACAGCAAGTAGACTGCGTTCAGCCCCTACTTTGGTTCCGTTTTTTGACATTTGAAGTACGTTAAACTATTTCAGTTAAACCATTGTAAGATTTGAAATAGGTAAAGCCATGTCCTCACGTAAGGGCATTTACATTCGTCCAATTAATCAAGCGAAACTGAGTAAGATATAGCCAGCCAGTGAAGCAAAATTGAGTAAGAAATAGCCCAAACGTTTGTAGATAATTGTCCCTGTCTCAGAGATGTTGAATCCGCCACTGCTCCCAAAACTGCTTTCAGTCTTTCAAAATCGGTCGTTTACCTATTTTTGACTCCCGTTTTTATTACATGTAGGAAATGTTACCTGCCGCAGGTGAAATTCGTGGAGATCGGCATAGCAGACTGGCAGATCTCGGGGTTGGGGGAGGGTGGCGGGGGGGCAGAGTTGTTCCCCGCATAGATTCCTAGCAAAATTCGCCCCTGCTAAATAGGTTTCAGGTTGGAAATGAAAAAATCTCTTGCAGGAATCCGGACCGCATGCAGTTGATAGGTACTCACAACTTTGTAATGCTTTCGCTTCAACATCAAACGAAAAGCTTTCCACACTGTCGATAACTTTTTATTAAAGAAATTGTTTTTCATACATGTGGATGGCAATATCTTCGAAATCTCTCGCAAGCACTACACCATTGTTTTGCGTCACGTCTGAAGGTTAAAAGAATTTGAACAGTTTTATAGTAGAAAATGAAGCATATGATGAAGTCAGTTAAAGTGTGGAAAATTAAGGAAATAATGAAGAACTCCTAGACTGACCGAAAAAAAACTTGCGACAGTAAATAATAAAGCAGTAAAGAGAAGTCATGCAGTGACTCAGTGACTTACAAGATGGAAAAGAGTCAGCCCCATCGACCGAAAGGATACAGTGGATTCTTATTAGGGGAAAACTTAAAAACGCCTCCCTATGTTGTATGGCCTGGCTAAATGCCCTAACAAAGTGACACCAGTTGCATTTTGCATCACTCTATGACAGCATCCATTCACCACTCTGCCAAACGACTCCGCCATGAATGCAAGTGAACTCTAGCTCGGGAAATTAAGTATCTATATTTACTATTGACTATGCCACCATTGTGACCACATAGTATTATGACCAGTAAAGGCTATCTGAAGCTGGCATTTGTTCCCTAATTGTAGTTCAAAGAAAAAAAGAGAAAAACGCAGAAATGTTCCACGTTCATCAGTCCCCAGTGCTTCAAGATTTCGCTGCAGTTCTGAAAAGAGTGCAAAAAATCGAACTTGGACACTTCTCTATTTATCCGCGGTCCTTTCTCTGCAGGTACTTTGTGTCATTTTTGATATTCATTTTAATCGGCCGGTGTATATCTCCACGTGGCAGGTTTAACTCGGTCACCTTGAGCACACAATAGTACCTCGTCTATTTCGATTCAAGCAGAACTTTCTTCCTGGAATATCTGGTCACTCCAGGCCCGGTGGACTGCAGAAGAGGTATAATTATTCAAGAGTTCTCGGCCCCCGTCTTCTGGCTTTTCCAGTTGACTGACGACTGATTCGTCAGGCACGTTTTTGGGGAAAATAAGTGGGCCGAAATGCCGCTGTGCGGAGATTGTTTTTCTTTTACTCCTCGTATTGGTCATGTCAAGCTTGAACTATAACAAAGTCCAGATTGTGCGAAGAGCACGTGAGTTGACTGTCAACGCTGCATGCTTTAAATTTCTGCAACTGCTTTGCCGTCCGTGGCCGTGCTCCTTTTTTCCCGAGCGTCCAGCGCTCATTGAAACGTTAAGGCAAGTTAAAGTGTGAGAAGCAACAGTAATATTGAGAAGGCGTATTATGATGGATTTATTGTTGCCACACATTCTTCATGTCTGGATTTCAAGGGGAAACATGCGTTGTACAAATGGGGCGTGCTTCACTAGTTCAACCTACGCGATTTTTGTCCAGTTTGCGTTTGGAGGACTATTTTTGTTTCACACTTTCACATTTTATCACCACAAAAGCATGGCTAACCGGGTGTTTTTGGACAAGACGGCACCAGCAGACCGGCCCTTGTTTGCCTTGGACATGAGCATGGCCCACTGTTGTCATCAATCCTTTTTGAGCCGCTTTTCATGCAGCGCTGTCCCAAATAAGGGGCGCTGAAACGCGATCACCGGTCTAAATCGGCCGGTGTCGGTGGGCGCATGCGCCCTGCCGGCGGCCTTCGTCGGCGCCGGCGGAGGCCGCGTCGGTACCGACGGTACAGCCGCCGACATACCGCCCCGGTCAGCTGACGGCCGGCAGACTCAGCTGACACCGCCGGACCGCCGCTGGCGTGTTGGATTTCTGGACTTAGAACTCGAGCAGCGTCTGTGCAGAGCTCTGTATTGGACTTTGAAGGACAAAATGATGTTTATATTGATCTATGTGTTGTTTGAAAGTAGCTATTAACTTATTGCACCACGGTAATCATCAGAAATAGTTTGCCGAAAAGAGTTGTGAACGTCCCAGGGAAGGTCATGGAAACATATTTTTTTCCGACGTGAAAATGGATATTGCAGTGACAAGCTTCCGTGTCTCCTAATTCAAACAACAAAGATGATTTGCTGAGCTTCTGGTTTGTGAGCTTTGGTTGGGCTTGTAAAATGTACCCGCTTCTTAACATGCAACGTAGCCACTTGCTTTAAGCGGAGCACACCGACATCGAGATATCATTTGCCGCCGACGTCGCCAAGTGGAGATGGAGCCAGCGAAAAGTCACTGGCCCTGCGTTCGGATCGCAGAACGAGCACGTCTGGCCAGAGACCAAACGGCACAGCCAATCACTGCGACCGTGACCGTGTCGCGTGATTTCGCGGCACGTTAGAGATTCCCCAGTGCCATCTGGTTTGATGAGATTAACAGAATTTAATCATTTGGAAAACACTTTGGCAACTGGGATGAATTCGCTCAGTACGCTCGGTTCAGCGTGAATCATGATGAATTTGCATATGCACTTGCGCAATTTGGCTTCATTTATGTTTATGCAAATGTAGTAGCGTAGTGTTGGGAATCAGGACGATCCAACATCTGTCTTTCCTCGAACATTTACGTCCACTTTGGTTCTGAAGAACGTTACTAATACGTGATGCTATAATTAATATGAAAAGGAATTTTAACTCTCATAATTATTTCACACGGATTACTTTAATTCAGTAATTCAATTAAAGGATCCTTCGTATATTAATTCGTTACGTCTTATAAGACTCTTACGTTCCACTTTTATTTGCGATCAGCGAATGCATCTTTCGGAACCTTTTCGCATCATAGCAGCCCCGTGATTTTGACATACGAGCGTCGATTCATGGGCTCGAGCTCAGTACGAAACCATGGTTCAGGTTGCAAGTGTCGCAACGTGATGCGACTGCTCGCTTAAGGGGTTTAGGTCACGGGGCATCTGCAGTCTGGTTTCACGCAGCATGCTTAGCACCACTTGCACCTGATGGTATTTTACTTGTATTAAAATGTAACTTCTTAACTTTGCGTGAACTTGGCCAGGAGACTTCGATGAAGTAGGCCCATAGAGCTTATATGTATCTCTCCTCCATTTCCCCATTTACGAGAAGTGAAAACAAACATTTTACGCCCGAAATCGTCTATTCTTTCCGCTAGCAAATAATCACACTCAGAAGCCATTACAGAACCCCTGCAAACTTCGGCTAATTAGATTCTACAGACTAAGGTCATCGGGGTCACTGAAAGTTTCCTATCGCGCGAACTCCCGATCTCTGCGATAGTCCAACGGGCCCTCACCTCCGGACCAATCAGCGGCCTTGCCCCTGTGGGCGCCCCTCCTGCGGCGTCCAGGCGTCGGCGGCCCTCCAGTCGGCGCCGCAGGCTATATTTACCGCCAATGACCGATTGGCGCGCGAGCGCCGCGAGCGCCGGCCGCCTGAGTCAAGCGGCGCCTGCCGTCACCGGCGCCTCCGGCACTCGGTGGTGCGCGGGTGGTGCGACCGCACTGGTGACGCTGGTGTCGGCCCGAGGCTCGCACAGCCGGGCCCCAGTGGTGAGCGGCGAGCGCCAGGCGCAGCGGCGGCGGCCCCCCGGTCCCGCCCGCGGCCGCCAGCCACCGAGTTTCGACCGGTGAGTGCCGCCGAGTCCGGCGACGCTCCGCGGGCGGCCCGGCAGGGTCGGCGACAGGGTCAAGGTCCCAGGTCCCGGTGGAGGGCTCTGGCGGATTGGGTACTGCCGGGGACCAGGCGTCCTCCAGAACAGCGCTGTGGCGCACTGGGTCGTGAAGAACGTACTCGAACGGGCTGCATCGGCATTACCGTAGTTTTTGTCAAGTGTGCAACACTATCTTTGTTCCCATTCATTACCTATACAATTCCCTTCAAACAGCACACATAGAAATAAGAAAAAATCAAATGTGTTTGTAATTATAAACCAGTAATTATTTACCTTTGTATCAGGTTTAAATAGAAACATTTCAAGGTAGCGGAAATGGCATGGTCTCCATGGTTTATGTGTAACAACAAACATGCTCGGTCTGAAAACGTATTGCTTTTTGTGGACTGTATTTCTAGCGACCTGGTTATCTGCATCAGAATCCCGTCATAGCCGTAGCGGCGACACATGGGACTTTGGCACGATGTGGGAAATTGGCATTCCCTATGCTTCGATGTGACTTCCGAGATCGAGCCCGGAATCTTGCCGGATCGGGAGGTCTGGTTACATCCCGTTTTGGTGAATCAGGCGGGACGTATTCCCCCTGCCCTGAGGGGCAACCAGCTGCCGTTCTAAGAATAGTGGGCCGGCCGTACTGGGTGACCAGGCTGGGCAACAGCCTGGAGCCATGCCCCACCGGAGCGACGAAAATAGCAGCCCGGCCAGCGTCACGGCAGCGGGCTGCGAGGCTCGCGTCCAACGTTACCACTCCGGCTCGAAAGAAAACACGACACGCCGTCGCCTCGGCCGTAGTTCGAAAGCAGTCGATCCCCGTCCTGAGATCTGTGTTGTTTCCTGTAGAGCTGGAGCCGACGGGAGGTCTCCGCGCCTCGCGGCCAGTTGTTAACGAGATTCGCCAGTCAGCCGTTCATCACGGCTGGGAAACACTCGGGCGCTCGCTCGCGGCGCGCTGTTTGTTTTACATCGCAGCGCCGCGGCCCGAGCGGGCTGAGATTGGCCGTGAATTAGCGCGCAGTCGTAACACATCACCGTCTGACGCCCCCGGCTGCGGTAAAGGCTCGGCAGCGGCGAGGCGATAGGTGCCGAGACTGACGTACAGTTTAACGTTGCGCAGTCAGCGCTACTCGATCTTTTGCCGATCTCGGCTTAATTCTGAGCCGGAGCATGTCATGGAAAAGTGTCCCTAAACTCGTTCCAGTGCTGACCGCACGAGTAAAACTACATCATTACTTTTCTTTCAGAAACACATGTCTGCTCAGAAACACATCTGGTGTTTCTGAACGTTGATTGGCCGATTTGCCACCACAAGGTGGAGCTATTGCCGTCTGGGCGCGAATGTTTGCGGACACGCGCGCCACGTGCCAATGTTTGTTTTCCGTGCGTGCTGCGCCGCCTCAGCATGTGGGCAGCGGCGGGTGGGTGCGTGGCGGGAGCCTACACACAGCGGCTCTTTGTCGGCTGATGAACAGACCACGTGCTGCCGGTCCGCCGCACGGCGGGAGGGGCCCGGCAACGACGGCGGCAAGATGTCACCCGTCTTACGATGCTTGCACGCTTCAGAGGAGGAGAAAGACGTTGAGCGCAACACATTCAGTCCACCTGGTGTTGAAGTGCGCTGTTCGCCGGAGAACAGTTGACCCGCAATCGTTCGTCGGCGTTGCCGCACCGTCCGTGCGCTGTCGCTCAGGCGTCGTGAAATTGGCTGGCCTGGCTGTGACACCGGTCTCTCTCTGTTTCAGTCCAAGGCTCCGTGATCCGGCAGCCGCAAAACATGCCGTAAGTAGAGGCCGCGCCTGGCCTCTCGGTGATGGTACCGGTCGGGGCGAGCTGGGACCCTGGGTCGCGCCCCGTCCGACTAACCGCCGCCTCGCGCCGAACGAAGAAACGGCCACCGGTGGCTGGGGCGCTTAACGGAACTGTGTCCTCTGTAGTACTAACACGGCCGGAAAGACGCCCTCGTAGACGCTTCTGGTTGCGGTAGACGCAAATCGCTCGCTGCCTGTTGTCCTTTTTGCGCTTGTGTGCACTTTTTTCGTTCTTCTTTTCTATTGAGGATTTTTGATATCTTCGTCGCCGCGCGACGGCGCCGATATAGTCATGTAAACACGGGCCTGTCTTGCCGCAGAGCATCAATAAATAAAGCGTACAGCTTAATGTCGAAGTGTGTTCAATCGAAAAGAAGAACGAAAGAGTGTCCGTGAACATCAGGTAATGAGGCCGAGTCGGCACTTTGTGGACCAACTCTCGAGACCGGACGAACCTCCGTGTCTGTCTCCACCTCCAGCGGGTGCGGAGGCCAAGGGAAGCCAGAAGGCGCTGCCCTTGTTTTTCAGGAGTGGGCCGAGAAATGACCTACAAACTATAAGCGGAAGACGAAATTTCAGATCGGCCAGTTACCAACCATCGTGTTGCATTTTGGCCCTTACAGCCTTGTAGGCGTGGCAGTACCCAGTAAAACGTTTCTCGGTATGTTCCAGTCAATCTTTGTCAGCAACCAAGCTCATGGAATGGGAGCTAAACGCGCCATGTCTCGGTCATTTATTTTTGTTAGGGACAACTCAAGACAATGACACTTGAAATATTATGACTAAGGTAATCATCCATTGTTATTTCTTATAACTTCAAGATTCCGTTTTCCATTTGTGTGTATCACTGGTTCCCGTAACGAAAACTGTCAGTTTTTACACGCCTACTCATGCGACTAGTGTGGTCATCACCAGTGCTACCGTTGCATGAGTCGCAAAAAGAGTAAAACAAAAATTGTATTCCCAAATAACTAAATGCATCATATACGAAACTGGGACCACCGAAATGCATTGCCGAATAAGTAAACCAAACAGTAAAAAACAATGGATGTGACTGCATCCAATTAAATAACGTAACTAACTAATCATTACACACGTGGTTATGTTCCACATAATTCTAACCTACTGTGTTGCCATGTCGTCTTTATGCGCCGTAAAACCTCAGTGCTGTATATCACAAACAGCACCGGGTTCATTCCTTTCCTTTTCATGTCATTTCGGCTCTGTCGATCCGAACAGTAAATTTGATAGAAGATATAAGCAGAATAAAAGCGCGTTGCGAAATTCTGGTTGTATGTAAAGATGAGTTTTGCCATGAACGCACAGTAGCCTCGATGGGAAGTTATGGCAACAGAATTAGTCGTTTTCATCTGGGAAGTTTTAAGTCTCTCTCGGTGGTTCAAATATGAGTTTTGTTTTCACTAGGCGTTCTTTTCATTATTTCTTTCTTCGTGACAACTGCGTGCACTTGTAACCAACCGGCGACGATAAAAATAGTAGCAACATTTCTTTGTTGGTAAAGTTAGGAAGGGTCAGAGTTCATTTGCTCTCCTTTGCCTAAGCTGGGCATTTCAATACCTTATATCATGAGCTTCATTTCGTGGGAAGTAATGCGGGATTTTTCGGTATCACCACCTCTGCTACTCAGTCATTTTTCGGAAGTCCCAAAGTAAAATACGAGATGTTTCTTTCGTTCACGATTTGTAAACTGAGACTGCCATGTTCGTCAGTTCACTATTTTTTTTTTATTTCACACTAAATCTTAAACGTTTCGTCGAGTTTGCTGAACTTAACGTCTCGCCTTAAACAGTGTGTCCGGTCTTCATCTTTGGGGCATCATAGATGTGCAACATCTTCGTGGAAATGTCTGGAGATGATGTACACACTACCCAAAACATCGGGCTGAGTACGTTAACGGCGCGAGCAGGAATTCGAACTGACGAATAATGAACACACGTGCTTATCAGGCTGATTCATCCGCAGTAATATGTCCCAGTAGTTGTAAGGTACAGTTACTGGGACATATTACTGGCCCAAAATCTGTCACGCCAGTCCGTGCAAGAAATCCGAGTTATAACGTTGAAACCGTAGGCATGCAATACTCTACTGCCCACGTCACAGCTACATGTCTGTAAGATCAGTCCAGTCATTCCAATTTTGTCTGGTTCCTGGAAACCTATATTCATACAACGGGCCCACTGCACCATCCCGTGGTTTACCAAGGCCCCACCAAAAGTGATTTTAAACGTCATGAGAAAGACTGAGAATGTGTCCCATCGCTTTGTTTGTTCAAATGCATCTGCATGGCTAGACCAAACCTAGTGCTTACTGAAACCCAATGCAAATCGGCGTTTAGAAAGCTTCATTAAGGATTGCGTTTCCAAGAATCCCATGCCCTTGAGATGTACAAAACGTCAGGTCGACGCGGCCTGTCCATTTCCAGCGTAAAATATTCCACAAGCTATGAAACAAATCCTGTATTTCTAGGCCCAAACCACGTAGTATATACAAGAGCACATATTGTGGAGTGAGTAGCGCAGATCACGTATACCGCGCACACACTTAGTCACAAACATATGTGCAAATTATATACCTAGTCCCTATCAGGAGCGTCATTACGGTTGACCTTCCGTTAGCTGCTGGAACAGTGAAATGGAGCCAAGCATTATGTACTTCAACAGAGCAATTAGAAATGCTCAGGAATGATGACCGCAATTATTTCTCTGATACATATCTCACTATGACCAGTTAACAATATTTTAAAACATCCACGCTACCCGTCCGGTGGATTTTAGAGCGCACCAGTTGTCCCCCGTGCTTTTTCGACGTAACTTTCAAACGACAAAAGCTAGCAACCGCAAACTTTCAATGTCTCTATCTGAACAACACATGCTTTTGACAAACAAAGCAGGACGTCTAAAGTCAGGTTGCAGATCGCCTTTACTGGCACACTTCGCACTTCCGAAGCCTTGCTGTTCTTTGAAATGACTTGAAAGGAGCTCATGAGATGTGACAGAAAAACCAAGTATAAGGTTATGCAAGATTCATATGAGCTCAAGTAGCGTAAAAACCGACCTTTGTTGGAAAATTCTTTCCGATAAACATTTCCTTCCGCCAACCAGTGTATTGCTGATACAAATACGTAGTTGTCGTGTTTTACTGTCTGTTGAAGTTCTGCATCAAAATCATATCAAGGATCAGTGGTAAGTCATGATCTCATTTGATATCATAACCTGGGTTGGCCTTAATTATTTTATGGAAACGAAAACTTTTCGTATCAAAAGAAGCTAATTTTATCCTTCAGGCTCCCGAACCCTGCAGTTCTTGCACTGAGAATTTGCCTTTGCAACGGTCGGCATATTGCAGTTAATTTCAGAACTTTGACCTGACTCGTGATGTCATTATCGGCTTTGAGGCCAACACAGGGGTTACATCTGAAGCTTAGGTTTGATGGGTTTAAACTCGTTAATATCGCTGAAATCTGACCACTGGTCCCAGGATCGACAAGACGAAATGTCATTGGTGAAATGTCGATGAATGCCTGGGTAATTCGAGACGAAAGAAACTTATCAACGAATCGCTTTTTATCTCTTTACGTTCATTTAATTTCCGAGATCATGGTTTAATGGTACAAATCTTCCCTATATTTTGTTTTGCCGAGTAGACGAACATCTACAATAAAACGGTGGTTGTGTTGTCATTCTTCCTTCACACATCATGTCGCTGGCAGTGCATTGGAACAGAGTGGAACTAGAGGCATTCGAGAACTCATCAAACGCTCCATGCAAGAACTGTCGTCTGTATTCACTTACAACCGCCAAAGGTTGGTTGATGAAGCATCTGAAACGAAAAACGATGCGTTAAATAGTTTCGGATGACGGATAAATCAGCCGTGACCATCTGGACGAAAGTTGTAACATCCGAACACAAAGAGACAATGCCTGTTGATTTTCAAAATTTTGCCGGGGCGCCACACCTGTCGCTGGTCAAAACCATTCATCATCAAATGAAATTCAGGTCAGTGTACCACCAACTGAATCTTCTACGTTTCTTCTTACCAGTGAATTTTCTCCCTGACATCATCGCGTCAGGCAAAGCTGACGTTAGAAGACCACCGGGAAAACTGACTGAATACTATCCTGAAGGAACATACCAGTTTGGAGAACATGCCATAAGGCTTCATTTTGATTATCAGCTGAACTTTCTGCGGAAACGCATGCCCAAAGGGAGGACACCTTTCACACATAAGAAGAGAAAGAACTTTCGTTCAACCCACATGACATTTTCCATTAGACTTTAAAGTTAAGATGCAATTTATTCTCGTGGATGAAGCTGATTGCACATTTTGTGCACTGCATTCAAACTTCCGTGGCCAAATGTAATTGAATCGTACCTGTAACTTACTCGGACCATGCTTGTTATCTCATAGTGTAGAAGGCACTGGATACTTAAGGATCTCAATTTCGGGGTTTCAGCCTGGGCTGTGACTGTCAATATATTTAGTCAGTAAACAGAATTCCTGCACAGACGATAAATGAGTAATCACCCATGGCTCCATACCGAATGGAAACGTTGCTTTTGTTCTCAAGATGACCCAGAAGCGAATGGCCTCTGAGTGGCTCGCAGGTTGTAAAACGTCTTGAAAATGCCAAGCTATGCCATTTTTTGTTTACAAAATATCTATAGCAGTACAGTAAAGCGTGGGAGACAGACAGCCGTGGGAAACCCTCTAAAAATCCAAACATATCTTTGTTTGAGGTAAGAACACCGTTGCCCTTACAGGATGCCACATTTCAGCGATAAGTAGGTCTTCTTGGACGCACCAGAGACTCCAAAATATTAGTTGTGCCTAATGCCAGAGCTACAGACATGGCGGACATCATCGAAGCAGACAAGTATTGCTATGTGTGAATTACCGATTACGAAAGTTGGCAAGCTGTCATGTAGTTTTTAGCTGCGTCAGCAGACTGACAACAGGCAGTGACAAAAATAGGTTTCAACACGTAGCCTGAGGGCAACTTTACGAATTGCCAGGCATAATAAATTCATATTCATTTAGTCTCCCTAGTCTGTTTTGCCGGTTCTTAGCCTTGATAGAACGTTGTTCCACCGATCCTCATAACAATACGGCAATATTTAGGACTATTATTTTTTCGCACGCCTGCGTTCCTGGTTGTTTACCACAGAGGCATTTCATTACTGATGCATTGTTTACGAAATAAGAATGGACGAAATAAAATCAACAGAAAACCGTATTATCATAAAAACCCACACAGACTGTGTAATCGCTGGGGATTGCTTCCGTATCTCAACTGATTTCTTCAAACCCTTTGCAATTTGCACAAACTTTTAAGACAGAAGATTATTATCATGAGTAAAACTTATGCATGGTTTGCTTCCTTTCCATCCTTGCACGTGTAACATAGAATTACACGTGTTGCAGGCGACGCCACATGACGCAGAGGGTACTAACGCCCCAATCTAGAGGTTCCTATAATGAAAGATGTGTACACTATGCCGATCCATTTAGTGCTTTTACCGTTGGTGGCACTCTTTCTTGTGATGCCTCTGCGCATTGATACCTTCCTTATGGTTCTCCACTAGAAACCATGGTGGCGCCTACGCGCGATGTCATCACCATGCACCCTTAAAACTTTGTTAAGCTGACGAATCACTTAACTCTACTTGATGCGCATACTCAAAGGCCACATGGCGGTCTCCCCGAAAAATCCAAAGATACTGGTCGAAATTCTAACATACAATATAACATACGATGCCACGATACGATAAAGGCACGCACGCAATGTGCAGGGCGCTGACCACTGCGTGTGCGAACGCCGGACAGTTACGTAACGCAGCGCGCCGGGCGTCTGGAGCTCACTTAGCCGCAGCCTTACATCTGGTGCCAAGGTAGTCGGAAGCGGCGGCTGGGCTGACCATGCTATTTAGGTGCGCGTGCTCTGTGACGTCACTGGGTGCTAGAACCCGCGCGACAGGCGTGGTTCGCGAGGTGTCCGGGTTGAAATTATCGCCACCGGACGCGAGCTGTCGTCGCGATGGTAGGAGGTTGGTGACAGCTGCGCCTTCAGCTTCGGCTTCACTTCGTCAGGGGTTTCGTGCGTTTTTTTCCTGGAAGATCTGTCAGTCTGGAGTTGGTTGGTTTGGCGCTGTGCGTCCGTTGTTAATGTGAAACTTGACGGTATCTGCGATATTAAGTAAGTGATGATAGTTTGGTCACTGGCGTTGTCGTCTACAGCGGGGATAGGGGACGCTTGCCCTGATGCTGCGAACTTTGAAATTTCGTCTGTCTGCTATGCGTGAGAATGGAGGCATTAACAGTTTCGATGTGATCCTCACGCACCATATCATCCGTGATCACCATTTCATATAAAAAGGCCTTTGAGTCGCTCGCCTTCAGAGCCTGCGTTCGCGTCGTTCCTCATAGCATTCACCGGTCTTGATGGAAAACGCTTTCAGAGATAAAATATCCGCTACCAAGTCTTAACCAAACCAAATCAATTAATGTTTCAATGTAACGGCTGAATACTCCGACGCAAGCAGTGATGTAAATGGCATGTCGTCAGTGCTAGCTTTAGTTCAAAAGAATACTAGGGTAAAAAACTAATGGGATACTTTTGTATTTATACTTAACTGCAACAGTCAGGTGGCAGATGACCTTTCTTAATGACCGAGCCCTATGTGCATGGCTAATTTAGGACTGATAACACCAGTAGTCGCAATTAATAATAACCAGTTTTCAGCGGAAAGTCATAACTCATAAATCCCAAATGTCGTCACCGCGCTGGCTGCCGTAGGCACTAAATCATCACGGTATGGAACAGAAATCTTTTCACACGGAATGAAACGTTGCCAGACTTTCTGCAATTTGCATAGCACTACAGCCGTCTTCAAAGAGTGTCCAGTTCTCCCTGTTCCACGGTATCCCGGCGTCGGAGATGCTCATGCCGGACCAAAATACCGCCTCCTCGTTTCACTGGCCGGACGCCAGCAGAACAAGAGCACGCGGAAACCACTTGACGCAGCGGGAGAAAGACTGACCTGGACATTTCCCGAGAGTAAGGCTTGGAATGAGTCCAGTGCGTGGGACGGTGGCCACCCCCAAAAAAACTTCATTCTTTGGGGAAAAACAGGATGGGATTGGACAGGACAGGTGGACAGGTGGAACGGGCAAAGTTGAAAAGTAACATAACGTAGTGTACAACTCGTTAAAAAATTGACAGTTTCTGAAGCCGATCAGTTTTAACACGCTGTTCCACAGGGTTAAATGCCCCGAGCCAGGTCCTGCCAATCCCACATTCCTCACGCAGCAAATTCCCCTTCAGTTAGCACGTTCTTTCAAGTCGCACGATGCGAAGGGTTTCCGCTTAAAAATGTCAGTCTGATTGCTCCAGGGCACTATGTATCGATACAACGCGTATTCTAACATATTCATAAACACTGAACAAAGCGGAAAGATGTGTGCATGACTGTTACACGCATTTATGATATGAAACATGTATCTACCTTTCTAAGCCAATGTTAGGTTTCCGTATCCCGCAGTTAGCAGTCCTGCAGTTAGTCCCTTCTTCACACGTCCAAAATATGACAGACATAAACACTTCAGCGGAACTGGGATGGTTTATACATAAGTCAAACACACTTCTCTGTGATATTCATAACCTTTCATCTATTTATGCAAGGTTCAGATACAGCGGTTTTCTGTCCCTTTTAGGCAAGGTTGTTCACTGTTGAAGTTAATCATGCTCGGCCAAATGCTATTTTTTAGTTAGTAAACAAGTTTTTAAATTAATTAACCAAACGTCAATTGACAAACTTTCGCGCATTTGAACTTTGGGTATAATAAGTAACCGGAAAGATGTAAATCCACTATACAAAAGCATTTAACCATTTTAAATTTTGTGGATTAATACAGCAAGTTGGCTTATTGACAACACTCGTACTTCACTCACAAAGAAGCCATGGTTTTCGAACTTACGGAAAACATTTGGTCGCGTTCTGCGACACGTAATGAATGATCCCTAAAGGATATAAGATGGTGATGTCGGAAAGATGCGACCAAGTTGCGACCTTATACTGGAATGTTTCTTTTGTTGGTTTTACATAGCCTGAGACTTACTGAATTAAAAGATGACAGTTGAATAGACAGTGTTCAAGTCATAAATGGATAATTAAGAAGCCACAAAAACAACTACAGTAGTGCTAATAAACATAACCGAGGTCTTCATAAGCAAAAAAAGTAGTACAAATGCACTCACCACTACACTGCCTGGCCACAAACGAAAACAAAACAAACTGCACTTGTGGCATAGCAATGCATTCTGAATGGGTTTGGTGCGTATATTCTATTTTCTTCGCTGTTGCGACATAAGAGCATGTACACAGTGCCTGCCTTACTTTAGCCGAAACAAATTTCTTTTTAGCGCCAGAAGTACCATGAATTAAACAAGCTCAAACGACGGTTTAACCCACGCTTTCCCAACTTTCCTGCTTCCAGTTTTTGTGCCCGACTTTCCACAATTATTTAGGACCATGGACTCAATGGAAATGCACGAAAAGCTTTGATCTCTCCCGAACGTCTCTTTTCTTTGGTTTAAAACAATCTGCGACTGCTTATTCTACTTATTGCGCTGAAACTAGTTTCAAATGACCGCTCATAGCCAAACACTTAAAGGCATTTTGATTTCTCAAAAAGTCATATCGTGGTTGTACAGGCAGAGTTCACTTCAGTAGGACGGCGGGAAAAAGACGCAGACAGACAGTATCTTTCGAAAGGAGGTTGGCTGCCACAAAGGCTGTCACGACGCAGCGCCGGTTACAGTCAGCTGTTGATTGGAATATTCGAGAACTCTGTGAACAATGAAGTCTCAATGAGTGAATTATGCTCATTGAGACTTCACGAGGGTAAGTCATGAAAAAGTACATCAGTGCATCGTTAAAAAATGGAACTGAATGAAAATGAACAAAATTAAAGAAATTGAAAAAAATACAGCATGCCTAAGAATGCATCGCTAAATAAATCACATCCAAGCACATCATTGTGTTTTATACGTAATCACATCAGCAGAGAGCATAAGAATTCTTCATTAGCGACCTCTGCACGGCTGTGGTTCGTGCTGCCTACGCCCCGGGAGCCAGAGTATCAGTATCCCCGCTGTTGCCCGGCTGACGCCCGTTCCCCCCTCCGCAGGACCGGACAGCCCGCACCGCCTGTCTTCGAACAGATCTTCCGAAATGCCCGCTTCGCGCAGGGCGGCAACGCCCTGTTCGAGGGCAAGGTGCAGGGCAATCCACGACCAACGATTTCGTGGACCCGACAGGGACGACCGATCAACGGTGAGTGCCGACAACAACGACCAGTCAACTGCAGGGGTTGACAGGGACAGCCAGTCAACGGCGAGTGTCGGCAGGGACGGTCAGTTAGCGTAAAGTGTTGAATTACGGACGACCAGTCAACAGCTGACGCTATGATGACAGAAGTCAGATATATGACTGCTAAGGCACGAGGAGTTATTTATGTGTTATTTTCTGCTTAGTGGAGTGGCAAATGCAAGTCAAGACCCCTGAAATTACTGGGCAGTAAATAGTAACAATATAAGTAAATAGTAATATTTTAACTCAATAGTTCTAGAGAATGTTTCAGTCTTCTACTGTTTTCTCAAGTGCAGAAAAGCCCATTCTGTTACAAGTAAGAGAAAGTGTTTTTTCACAAAACTGATCTCGTGATATTTGTTTTGCTTTGACCCAACTGACCGATGAAAAAGACCCCGTAATAAAAGGTTCAGTTCTTAACGTAGCCTGTGAATGCCATCGTACTGAACAAGCACGAAACAGCTCAGTTTCTGAGGGCACAATATATCCAATAATTGCGCTTGTCCTCCATATGGCTGGAAATTTCCGAAAAATTTTTGAGGGTCCGCATAGATTCAGACCGGTTCTTTCCAGTCGTTGCCACAAGCCTAATGTTAAAATGCCTGAATTCCGGAGGGGGGGGGGTGTCAAGAACTCCTGACTCCCGGAATTACCAGCCATGAATTCCGTGTATGTATATACCATCAGTCCATGTATGTAATGCTAGCCATGCATTTCCTAGCGTCCGCTGCTAATGGCACCATTGCCAAGCGCTATGGTGGCCTGCAATGGTAGGCTGAGCCGCCGTACACAATGTTCCTGCATTGGCATACTGTGCCGCAGTTTTGATACGTTGTGCGGTACAAGTGAAGGCAGGCGTAAAAATCTCAGTACCTAATTTCGATAGGCTGCTTGTTGGTTCTTTGGAACAGGGATGTCGATTTCTGTACATGATTGGAGGGGCCGAGACGAGGGCCCGACAACCTAACCTCCTCCCCCAGGTTAGGGAGGATTTAGCCCACTTTATTTTGATCGACGGAAATTTACAGATGTTTTGTTACTATTTTTAAGTAAAAAATTGTACATATCCCCATATACGTATATAAGTAGAAAGATAGATGCATCACTTTATGCTTTATTCCATACTTCCTGCCTATCTGTTATCTGTTGCGGCCGTTCTTTTAGTTATCATTATCCATTTCTTTTTTTAAATCAGCAGAAAATATTAGGGACCTACACCAACATTGCAGAGGCCCAAATCAGCGTGGTGGCAGGACCCTGTCAAAACAGTACAAATCGACACGCCTGCCTTGGAAGATTCTAAGTACAATGCATGTGCGCAGGCTTTAGTCTTTTCTGACTACATGCACAAGAATGTACGTGACTTGTGAAAGGAATTACGAACATCTCTCCGCATGAGAAAACACCTACGCTCTTAAACACATACTGTTCTATCAAATATAAGTGGCCTACGGTGGCGCCGCTTAATGTGTCCAGGTATCACATAACATTATTTAAATATGGGGCCTCTCTGCTGGAGCGTAACCAAGATCTACTTAAAACGCCAGTGGTTCTTAGGGGCCCCCAACTCTTCGAGCCTCGACCATTTTGGCAACTGTCAAGGTGCTCGAGGTTCGAGGAGATTCCCACTGGTGGAAATGTTCCAGCGGTTTCTTCGACTTAGGCACTGTAGGGCAGCTCTGATTTTGTTCAGCTTCCAGAAGCTGGGAGCCTCTGAGGCCCCCTGCCTTCCTGGGGCCTCTGATCCGAGTGAAAATGCGCAGTTTCTGGATGAAGGATTGTGTATGGGTCACTGCCGCTTCGGAAGCCCTTCACTTTTAGAACCAAGGGGCTTCCGTTCATTTAGAAGTCTACGCAATGTGTTGTATTCGGCGACACGGGAAGGGGAGATACGGGCTCACTTCTGTGGTGGTGCATCTCCTGGCATGGTAGGGACACCGTTGATTAAGCGATCAGTGGAAACATGATCGCCTTGATGACTGGAACTACAGTTACCAAAGTCAGTTCCTGGGGCAACATATTATAGCATAAACAGAAAAGCGTTGGTCAGACAAAAAGAACAGGAGAAAGATTGCTTCTACCGAGCTGGGTTGTGACTGGAATAGAACCAACTACGTAAACTAAAATTTGCCCTGATGTTTTTTAGCTGTTTTTGTGTGTTATTTTTTAAGATTTTCAAGGTTTATGTTGTGTTGTTTTTTAAGATGTTTTTTGAGCTCCTCTTTGCACGACCACTTTCATACAAGTATGTTTTGTATGATAGGGAGAAGTTACTTCTCTTTTGGTTTTAGTTGCATTTGGTTTTTGTTTTTGTTTTGCTTTTCGTTTTTTGTCCTCATTTAGCAAGTGTATTGTGAGCATACTATTGTGGCAACTTTACAAGATAAAATCATGCATCATTTTGCATTAGCACGTAACATTGAAACCTTCCGAAATATTTGCGATAACATCAATGCCAGCGGCTAATGCGCTCATCCCTCACTTGTTCTGTCAGGACAGTGTTAAAAATATTAAAATGTCGGTCTCGTGTTTCCGTGCGGCGGTATGGAAGCCAAGAAATAACGAACCAATGCAGTCATGGGACAAGCAGTGGCTCAGACAGCCAAACTGAGTTATTTCGAGAACAACTCTCTGACACCGGGTCGCCGACCCCTGCCACCTGAGGTCACCCTCCCGCCGCCTGACCCAGTCTAGCCGGCTTCCTGCGGGACTCCCTGGACGTCAGCCCTCCTCCCCCGTCAGACCCCTGCGGGACGTCCAAACGCCCTGCGGCGCCGGCCGGCCGAGCCCCCCCGTCCCCCACTGGCGGGGGCGCTGGCAGGCGTCCAGCGGCAGCCGTCGGCCGTGCCAGCATGGCGGCCAGGCGTCAGCTGACGGCCCGCCTCCGGGCATTTGTCCGGCCGTCCCGCCCACTTCCTGCCCAGGCATGGCGGCCGCGGCGGCCGGGGCGGACCACCCGGAGGACGCCATTGGGCATCGTGATACAATGTTTTAAGACACGGGGTAGCACACTTCCTACCAAGAACAGCTTTTTCAGTTTTTTTTTTCTTTAAGGATAAACAATGCCTTTTTAGTGTCATCTGGGACGCGCGATGGCACGTGGAGTTTGGAATTTGGAGGCGCCCAACAATCACGAGAGACAGTGAAATATGCGAGCTGTGTTACCAGGCTAAGGTGAATTTTGCGAACGCATTTAGATAAAATCGAAACAGAAAGTTAAAGTAAACCTTGCACGTGAAAATGTCGCTTGAGTTAGGCGTCACAACCATACGCGAGCGACTAGCCGGCGGCCGACAATGACATGGCCATTTGCTTAGTTCGCGCAATGCGGCCATAAGTTGCCTCATGAGGGCCCTGAAGAGATTTTGCAATACTGTGCAAGAGCGGGATCCAGTGTGGCCAGTTAATGCCAAAAGAAATTGTGTGATACTCTAAGTGCGGAATCCAATGCGGCCAGTTGTACCAGAAGAAATTGTACGGTACCGTAAGTGTGGGACCCGATGTTTCGCATTATAATCGCCATTTTGTTGACATCGCGTTCGATGTCGTTCGCTTCGAAGATCAGGCCAAAGCGCTCGACGTGCTCCTTCCAGTAGTTCTGCTTCGAATCGCACACTTCCAGCCGTCCAAGCGACAGCCTGGTATCCCATCCTGGTCACCAGTCACAGCGGCACACGACTGTGTGGTGTCCACGAGCGTTGTTGTTTTGTTTGTTGTTTTCTGGCTTCTTTTTCGACGCATCGGTCAAGCTTGACCATTACTGTCGTAGTCGGAAGCCGACTTGTCTTGTGTGAAGTCGCGTGTCTCGTCAGGCGTCAGTCGGTCGCGTTCACGAGCGTAATTACCGAGCTGCCCCCAGACGTCCCTGGTCGAGCCCGCGCCCGCGGCTAAACCCGTCACGTGACCTGTCACAGACGGACTCGGGTCAGTGCGGCGGGCACCACCTGTCGTGCGTAAGGCCAAGCTTTGTAGTCAGGACTGTGAATGTTTGTACCGCGCTGGGGACGAAATATTTCTGCAAATTCACATCAGTAAAACGTATCTTCACGGATGATGTAATGAACGCAGAAATTTGGTCCCAAGTTTTAATGACGGAACTGATCATAGCGCGTGAGGTTACACGTATGCCATTGATTCACCGAAAGTCTTGCTGCTTTCTAGTGAGAAAATGACATGTCGAATACCAATTAGATGCATGTCTCGCATCTGCCTCGTTGGCGGAGTACATAGTTCCAACCCTTTCTCTTTTCCTCTAGTATTGTTGTTTCCAGGTCAGTAGCGAGGTTTTGCACAAGATAACTTAGAACGACGGCGGTAAAATTGCTGCATTTTTCATCAGGCCGTACGACTTTCCGCTCGTGACACATTGCCGTGGCTCTCAGTCAGAAATGTCAGTCATTACCAAACAGAGATAAAATTTGAAAGATGGCCAGTTCAGCATCGATCACGCCACCGGATCGCCTCTACCCCGGTGGAGGCTCCCGGGAGCCCCTCGGATAAGAATCCGGGCGGGGCGCGGACTGCAGCCCTTGGCAAAGCCCTTCAAGCCCGCCTGCCCAAGCAAACAAGCAGCCAGCGTCGTTATCGGCGCTGCTGAAATGATCCGCCCGTTTTTAGCCCGGCGCGTCGCCAGCTGGTTTTCCTTGCCGGACTGGGCCGTCCAAAACGCAGGCCCCGGTGGCCGGTAAAAGGATACGCGACGGACAGGTGCGCCATTTTGCCGCGGAGAAGCCGGAGCCACCCGCGAGATGCCGGGCCGGAGCCAGCTGGCGCCGCGCGGGTAAACAAGGATCACCCGATCCGCGGGGACGGGGCCGCTGGAGCCGCTCCAGCCACCGACTGGAAAGTCCGGAATGTCGCGGGCAAAAAATGCCGGCCCGACGTTCGGGGAGCGGTGGTTAGAGGTGAAACTCCCGACCGGCGCGCCGGTCATACAAACAAATCAAAGGTCAAACAAGCAAATGAAGCCTATGAACCATAGCAGTGTCGCTTCCATCTTAAACACGAAACCAAGTGAAACAAAAACAGGTGTAACGGGGGAATTCGGTTTCGCACTTTGTGTAAGATTTTGGCTTTCGAAAAACGTTGAGGACGACGTACCGACAATAAAGTATACATATATTTTGAAGTATTGCTTAAGCAGCCCGGAACATTTTTGACATCTGAACAAATCCGCCCCGAACCTTTGATTCCCACGCTTTGTGCTGTGCGCTACTACATAAACTACATTCCATCCCTGATGACACTCTTCGAATCCGCGTGTATTTTGTACTCTAAACAAAGACCTAAACAAAATGCTAAACAAAATGCTCTAAACAAAATGCTCTAAGCAAAGGTCGTCTGAGATCCATCCTCTGGAAAAAGCTCGTATGACGGCTAATTTACTGCGTGTTTCAGACTCGAACAAATACCAGCTGAAGTATAACCCGACCACGGGTGATGTCAGTCTGATGATCTCCCGGATCGGGCCCGGAGATGAAGGAGAGTACACCTGTCTGGCCAAGAACCAGTACGGAGAAGCCATCTGCACTGTCTACATACAGCCTGAGGGTGAGTGACGCTGTGGACGAGTATGTACATATCATTGGCACCGTGGCACAGACAAGAACGCGTGAACTTAAATCATAACTTACTTTGAATCTCTGGTGAACCGGACAGATATAAATAGTTGAGAGGGTAAGTTAACATCATTAAGGTCGCTCATTTCAGTGCTGACCCTGGTTTGCACGCTGACGCGTTCCTGCATTCTCAGCCGCATACCTGCAGCAGCAGCAGCAGCAGCAGGGCATGCAGCGCCGCATGATGGGTCAGCAGCAGAGTATGCAGTTCAGGCAGGACATGTCGTCAGTGACAGACTCGGCAGGCCATACCACCACCAGTTCCACGGTGGACCAGCAGTACCAGACGACGCCCTTCGGCCAGCAGCAGACGGAGGTGAGGCCTCGAGTGCGTTTTGCCCGTTGCATGGTGTCGACAGTGGCAACGGTGGGTCCGATCGCACGTTCGCTAGCGTTTCCGCTGGTGTCTCTGATGGAAACGCGGACTGAATTGTGGTAGCTGGCTGGTGCTACGTTCTTTTTGACGGCGTAGCGGCGTTAATGAAAATAAAAACCCGCGATCCAGAACAAAATTGCCACCGTCATTCCCGTAAAATTGCCCATTTGATTTTTACATTTACGTTCATTCGCAGCGGTTATTTATTGTTCTGTATGAGCCGGGAGTCCTTTTAAACTGGACGTTAAACTGGACGACCTCGAGACATTTCATTATACGCGCTACTTGAGAGCGAGTCTCCGCCACCTCCCAGCGCTGGCCGGCCCGTGCCGCCGCCGCCCAACTCCGCCCGTAACACCACCCCCGCCCGGCAGGAGTTCCGAGTCGACACATTCGAGTACCGGCTGATTCGCGAGACCGAGTTCCGCGAGTCGCTGACGCGCCGCTACGCCGGCGAGACCGAGACCGAGACCGAGGTGGAGACCGAGACGGAGAGCCGCCAGCCGGGCCCGCTCAGCCCGCCGCAGATCCAGACCAAGCCGCGCGCCACCAAGGTTGCGCAGGGCGGCGACGCCACCTTCCAGGCCCGCCTTACCGGCAACCCGAAGCCGAAGGTGACCTGGTTCCGGAACGGCGTGCGCGTGCGGCCCGGGCCGCGCGCCGCCGTCTCGCACGTGAACTCGGTGGCGACGCTGAAGCTGCGCGCGGTGCAGCCGGACGACTCGGCCCACTACACCATGCTGGCCGAGAACGCGGCGGGCTGCGTGGTGAGCTCGGCCTTCCTGGCGGTGGAGCCGGCCGCCGTGTCGGAGGCCATGCGGCAGAGCGTGACGACGCAGCGCACCGAGAAATCGTGAGTCGGCGGCCGGCCGCGAGCCGCCACGGAGCAGCGGCCTGCTGAGCGGCCCAGTTTTAGCGCGTTTTGAAATTATTAGAGCTGCGAAAACTTCTAAAACATGCACGCGAACACGCTAAGAACGGTCACGATCTAGATAAAAAATTAGGTACTCAACAGGAATTATGTACCGCCACGGAATGGTATCAACAACACTGATAAGGAATATTGCGTTTGATATGGATGTTGCGTTCTAAGTTGGAAAATGACGAAGTGCCTTGCGATGGAAATTGATACGGGATCCCACAGAAGCCTGATTAGTCTTCCGAACTGTATATCTTCCCAGGCCGACGGCGCCGGGTGGGCGTATTTTATCGGGCGTCTGCCTGTTTCCAGTTCGGTCTCCCAGACTGAGGAGTCAACCGAGGACAAGGCGCTAGCGCCCTCCTTCCTGCGCGTGCCGACCGACAAGGAGACCCAGGAGGGCAAGATGGTGCGCCTCGAGTGTCGGACATCCGGCAAACCCAGCCCGGAGGTGAGCCCCTCTTACGAAGAAAGACAGGAGACTTCGCATCACGAATGTAACACTGCTGTTCTGTACCTGCCTCGTGTTGGAAGCCAGCGTGATAAATCGAGGATAAAGCCCAGTCTGCTGACAGTACCACCACAGAACCCAGGATTTTTTCGTCGAGGATGTTTCAGGAGAACCTGTAGCTTATGAAAAAGGAGTGCGTCGACCAGCTCACAAGAGTCACTATCTCACGCTGTATGTCTCATATTTTCAGGTGTCCTGGTATATCAACGGTATGCCGGTAACGAACGATGCGACGCATAAGATCATGGTGAACGAGGCGGGAAGCCATGTTCTTATGATCACAAACGTCTCTCGGCGGGACTCAGGAGTGGTCACCTGCGTGGCCAAAAACAAGTACGGCCAGTCCGAATTCCAGGTAAGATTCCCGATGTCACACCAGGGTTTGCCATTTTTGTGGTTTTGTGGCATTCAGTTTTTGACCGTGTAAACACAAAATTCGAAGCGCACTTTTTAATTGCTTGTATTCTGGCTGTGCGGTCTCTGTGAAATGATGCGTTTTCTTCATTGGGAATTTTTGACAGCATCGTTCTATTGATAATGTACTTAACGTTCACTTAACGTTCACATATTTTAAGCAGATGAAATCATCTGGTGAACTGGCTTTGTTACCAAGCCAGCTAACACGCGCGGCAGTCTGACACTGTCCAGTCCCCGTTCCCCGTCGCGCAGGTGAACCTGAACGTGCTGGAGAAGGAGCAGGTGATCGCTCCCAAGTTCGTGGAGCGCTTCCAGACGGTGCACGTGCGTCCGGGAGAGCCGGTGTCCCTGAGCTGCCGCGCCGTGGGCGCCCCCACGCCCCGCATCACCTGGCAGAAGGACGGGGCGCCGATCGACAGCTCGCCCAGCCTGAGGATCGTCACCGACGGCGGCGCCTCCATGCTCGACATACCCTGGTGGGTGGGCCCGCCGCGTCGCTGTCGACGCGCCGGTATTGTGTTCTCGTGTCTTTACGGCGCAGTGACTCTGGTTTGTGTGTCATCGCCGACCTTTGGTCACAGTGGCTGGAAGAACTTGTAAAAATTTTGATGATGTCCCTCGCATTATTAACGTCGCATTCGATGTTTCACTTAGTTCAGTGGGGGCCTCTACACCGTGAATGTCAGCTCGGTGCTGTTAATCAGTTAACGCTACTTTGGGCCGATTGCGCTAGCATTCCTCGCGCCGGCCGTGATTAAGCCTCGTTGTCGCCGTCTGCACTTCCGCGCTTCCCCGGCGGTGACACTGGCCGCCCGCGGTGGGCGGCTGACCTGCGCCCTGTGCCGGCAGCGTGCGCCCGGAGGACGGCGCCTGGTACCAGTGCACGGCGCAGAACGCCGCCGGCAGCACGGCCACCAGGGCCAAGCTGTACGTGGAGACGGGCCCGGCCGCGCCGGCCGGCGAGCCCTGGCGGCTCCAGCTGCCGAAACCGACCAAGGTCAGGCGTGCGCCGCCGGCGAACGGCGGCGGTGTCGGAGAGGAGGGGCGTGGGCAATGGAGGGGCTTGGAAAATCAGGGCAATTTAGCGGGTTTGCGAAGGAAAATTAGCGAAGCCGTAGGAGAAATGCATGATAAATGTATTGTAAATAAAATCTTTAATAAAGCAACTTAAGGGCGGGATCGGAAAGCATCCCTTTGCTGGGAGCAATGCAAAACTTTCAGTTACCTTCTCCACCAGTGATCGAGTCAGGTAATCTTTTTATCGCTCTTGACGCGTTCAGTAAAGACCAAAAACAGACCCGGACGACTGACACCACCTGGCCGGCCGATGACGTCACCACGTCCGTGCAGGTGATCGAGCCGGAGGCGCCGCTGGCGCCGGAGATCATCCACCTGAAGCACGTGGAACGGTCGCGGCCGAAGCCGCAGCGGCCGGAGCAGGAGCGGCCGATCCAGCCGCCGCAGTTCACCCACCCGCTGCGCGACGTGCGCGTCAGCGAAGGCGACCGCGTCCTGCTCGAGGCCAAGGTGGTGCCGCTGGGCGACCCCACCATGAGGATCGAGTGGTACATCGACGGCCAGCCGCTGCCGGCCAGTGAGTATGCGCCGACAACAGGTGGCACGCCAGACTGTAGACCAGAAGCAAGGGGGACCGACAGGAGGATTGAGTTGTACTTTCGTTGACGACTTAATGCAGACGTCGGGTGGGTGGGTACTCGTCTTGGAAAGGAGCTACTTTTGTTCTTTTGCGTACCGTAAAGGTTTAGTTACGTTGCTGTCTGTGGTTTGATGCATAATCCTTCAAGCTCGGAAAGTGCAACCTCCCTTAGACCAGCGCAGATTTCATCGTTTGACTTTTGCATTCTTGCGCCGGATACCCCCTTGCCAGAACGCCGTAAAATGCATCCTCACCCACGTGCCGCCGCCGTGACGCGTCACGCTCCGTAACCGCCGCGTCACGTCGCCAGGCTCTCGCGCCACGCTGACGGACAAGTTCGGGTACGTGTCGCTCAGCCTGCTGTCGGTGGTTCAGTCGGACGCCGGGACCTACACCTGCCGTGCAGTCAATCAAGGAGGGTCAGCCGATTCGACCTGCACGGTATCTGTGGGACGTGAGTGTACACCGCGGCCGGCCGGCGGCGGTCGTTCTGACGGCGGGCTCGTCCGTGCGTCGTTCGGTGCCAGTGGCGTGATAGCGTACCGTGTCCGTGCCTGATCGATCATTGCTGTTGCTGAGGAGGTGGTCCCGCTTTAGTCAGGTATATCGATGGACACTTCCTTTCTGCGTACGGCAGTCAAGAAAACGGACTTTTCGTTGTCGATGAAGGAACGAGGGCTGATAGTAGATAGACAGACAGTGCTCCTTGGAAGCGAGGTCAGTTCACTTCCAAGGAGTACCAGGTGTACAAAGAAGGTTCATTTTCTACCTCAAATTTAAGCCTGCTGCAGCGCACCCTCGCTCAGTGAACCCGTGAAATCAGCGTCGAGCGCACACACCAACACCAGCAGTCACGAGCGCCCGGCCTTTGCAGCCCGGTCCGCGATCGAAACCGCCTCCCAGCATCCGGAGAGCTTGCAGCCGATCCAACAGCTGGAGGACACCTCCCGCTACGTGCGCTCCGTCTCGACCGAGGAGCACAGCGTCCGGCCGAGCTTCGTGCGCGAGCTGCGCGACGTGGCCGGCGTCTACGAGGGCGGCTACGCGCACTTCGAGGCGCAGATCCAGCCTGTCTCCGACCCCTACATGAGGATCGAGTGGTTCAAGGACGGACGACCGATCACGGCCAGTGAGTGGAACGATCTGTGGAAATTGCTCGTTGTCGTGATTTGTTTTGTTGCAGGCCTTTATATTCACAGACGATTTCACTCGGGATCGTTTTAATTCCACCAAATGTTCGGATTTGCTGTCGAATGTAACACAAAAAGCCCATGCTAGAGAAGAAAGATTGCACGCATTTGTCATTTTTGAAAACAGTGGTGCACTTGTCAAAGATCCTGTGACTTCGTAACCCGATTTCTTATTTTTAGGTTCCCGGATTTCGACCATCAATAACTTCGGGTACCTGGCCCTAAACATCAATCAGCTGCGTCCTGAGGATTCAGGTGTCTACACTGCTCGTGCGACCAATAAGGTAAGAGCATTTTTCCAAATAAAACATGCGGCCCACTCACTATATAAATGCGTCGTAAAACTGTTCTTAAGTTCCCTTTGAAAATGAAGCTGTACCCGGAACTGAAAAGGTCATGTTTGAAGTTTATCGAAAACAAGTACAAACCAAAGGAACTTCTGAAGAATTTGATCGACTTTATAAACAATATACCAGTGATAAAGTCGTCGCAACTTACAAGGCTTCCGACAGTTATGACCACACAACAGAACCTCTAGCCTCCAGATATTCAGTCTGCAGCAATTAATCCACCCTTCGTTGTCGTGCTACCATCCTTGGTTAAGCGCTCTGCCGTTTGGCCGCTCGGCCGTGACCTTCGCTGACCTGACCCGGACCTCTTCCCGTGCTGTCAGGCGGGCGAGGCGAGCAGCCAGGCGCAGCTGCAGGTCAGTGTCAAGGCTAGCGTCACCGGCGACCTAGGCATTCCCGAGCAACAGAAATACATTCAGTCAGTGGAACAGCTGGAGGCCTACAAACAGTCCATCCAGCAACAGGTGCGTTAACTCGGGCGACGGGCTCGTGTTGAACATGTCGGGTCCCACGTGAAATGTGTTTACCAGTTCTGCGCTGCGTACCTATAAACGTTGTGCTGGAATGGACCCACAGAATAAGTCGAACCCTTTTCAGCAAGTACTGCCCCGTGTGTATAGTATGCGTTACGTGTTACCTCATGCGTCACATGTTATATGCTACTTTACGTCAATATACGTGAAGTTGCCCAATGCTTTGTATTTAAGAATAAGCGAGGTTTATTTCTGACATAACTTGGCCCCATCGCTGCACAATGACCAGTTTTATGGACGTAACGGCGCAGTCGTGGCAACGTGACATGAACCGGGCTCCTCGCTGTTTTTGAGCAGGTCACCTCTGAGCTGGAGGAGAAGACTGTGCCGCCCAAGTTCACGCAGCCCATCAGAGACGCCCCGTCCGTGCCGGAGAACGGCACCGCCCACTTCGAGGCCCGTCTGGAGCCCATGGGAGATTCCACCATGATGATCCGCTGGCTCAAGGACGGCAGGCCGCTGGAAGCCAGTGAGTGTCCTGAATTGGGTAACCTTCACTCCTGTTCTTTGTTCATTATCTGTCGTCGAGATCATTTTGATGTCGCAGATGGCTGTATCGTTGATGCTGTATTTGAATGTAACGATAATTTCCGGACGCTTCTCGTTTACAAGGAACTGATCCACACAGCGCAATGCTCCGTTAAAATTTTCGCCATTGTCAAAACCATTCTGCGTTTCGTCCCAGCTGCGTTTCGTGTGTGCTCAGTGCCGTCTCTCTTCCAGGCTCCCGAATGACGACTTTCTTCAACTTCGGCTACGTCAGCCTGACCATCAAGCAGGTGACGGTGTTCGACTCGGGCGTGTACACCTGCGTGGCCGCCAACGCGGCGGGCCAGACCCAGTGCCAGGCCAAGCTGCACTGCGTCGGCAAGAGGGACATTGACACAGAGAGCCACATGGAGAGCATGCAGAAGATCCAGTACCTGGAGGACTCCAGGTGAGATGTCAACACATGGTGGGCCCGAGCCGGACGGAGAAATATCATGGTCGATTGAATAAAAGCATCTGGTGATAAATACGGTGGACGACGTGCTTTTGTTCGCGTTAGATTCCGGCATTTACTAGGTTCGCAAGTACTGCCACGTTTTGCCAGTCCATGCACTAGGAAAAACACTTGTTACCGCACCCCAGCATACAGCGATGTACGCGCTTTTTATGACGGTTCAACCCTTGGAAAGAAGTCTCCTCTCTCCAGTTCACCAATGGAAACGCGCACTTGTTCAGCGTTCGATTTTAACAGAGCGTCTCCGAACAACCTGTTTGCGCGTTCACAGTCGTTACCAGCGCCTGGTGGAGGAAGACGTCACCGTCACCAAGGTGCCGCCCAAGTTCCTGAGTCCGATCAAGGGAACCAACGTCATCCGGGAGGACCAGAAGGCCCATTTCGAGACCCGCCTGGAGCCGCAGAACGACCCGACCATGAAGGTCAGGAGGCGTGACGCCAGACCTGCGAAGTCACATTGTCGTTTGTGCGGCGATGGTGAAGTGACGATCAAGCTAAAGAATACTGTCTGTCACATATAGAACAAAATAAGCTCTGGGGAAAATGGAAACATTGTATACTTTCAGGACAATAAAAACGAGCCATGTGCGACATTTTAGCCTTTAAAAAATCTTAATTAGGATCATTCAAATCAAGTAAAGGTTCTTGGTAAATGGCGGCGCCACTTATAAACATTGCTCTCTGTCCATCCGCAGACCGAGTGGTTCCACAACGGCCAGCCGCTGACACCGGCCAACCGGATCCAGACGTTCCTCAACTTCGGCTACGTGGCGCTGGACATCAGCGCCGTGAAGCCGGAGGACGCTGGCACCTACACTCTGGTGGCCAAGAACGCGCTGGGCGAGGCCCGGGCCCAGACCCAGATGAAGGTCGAGGGTGAGTGACGGCCGATATGGCGATGATGGGGATTGGGACTGGGGAAAGAACATCTGCCATGACTCCGTTAGGACATGTGAGGCTGCGGCAAGAAGAATAGTAGCTAGTGTTAGACAAAAATCACACTGCATGCGCTTACAGTGAGCTCGATTTTGATGACTGATCCTCGAACGCTGAAGCAGACAATACTATGGCCACAGTAAATCAAAACTGGTGTCACTGCTACAAACTGCTGCTGTCCATGACAAATCTTGCGGCGATAATAGCAGTTGGATGTCAGCCAGCGCACTGTTTTCGTAAGGCACGCCCACACGAAAATGAACTCCTTGCGCCATGCCCTCGGTGTTGGGTTTCAGCTCGCAGCGCCATCGACACGAGCTCCATCCACCGCACGGTGGTGGAGAAAACCGACAGGATGGAGCGGTCCAAGTTCCAGGAGCCGCACTACGACGTCGGCGACTACTGCAAGTCCAAGCCCAAGTTCACCGAGCCGCTGCGGGTACGAATCGGCGTCACGGACCCAAGTCTCCCGCTTCCATTTGGCAAAGACATTACAAAGACGCCCCAAAACAGTTATTTTGCACCTTAGAAAGAAATATTTATAAAAGGGAATTCCAAACAAGTTATGAGCAAACAAATCCTCTGATTCGGGTGAGGTACCGCGACAAATGCAGCAAGCCACTGTAAACAATCTAGACGACGTCGGATAAACTGTTTGGGCGACAATCTGCGCCAAGTGTTATGAATTATGCCGGGGAGATCAACTGCCAAAACATTTTGCTAACTCTGCCATAATTAACATTAGGTGTCTACACACCTTGGCAGAACTTCTCGACAGAGAGGCGATGCCAGGTGAGTGCCCAGTTTGACGGTTGATTACGACGCGTCCCCAGGACCCGCAGCCGCAGCCGGAGGGCCGCGGCGTCCACCTCGAGTGCCGCCTGGAGCCGCTCAACGACCCCACCATGCGGGTCGAGTGGTTCCAGAACGGCCGCCCCGTCACCATCGGCTCCCGCTTCCGCACCTACTGCGAGTTCGGCTTCGTCGCGCTGGACGTGCTGGACCTGACGGCGGCCGACGCCGGCGAGTACACGGTGCGCGCCACCAACCAGCTCGGCTCGGCGCACACGTCGGCCATGGTGCGCGTGCTCTCGCGCGCCGACATCGACACGGAGACGCAGCACGAGTCGGCGCTGGACCAGATCCAGTACCTGGAGGACTCGGCCCGCTACAGCCGGCAGATCACCGTCGACGCCGCCGTCGATCAGGTGGGCAGGGCTTGTGGCCGATCGATCTGGTCGACGCTACGTTATGAAAAATTGCGATCTCATGAACGAAGTCGATGGGCATTTTTGTTATGGTTAGAACGCTACGCTATTTGTGAACAACGCTATTTGTGAACAACAGCAGTTGTTCACAAACAACTGCTGTTGTACCTGATATTGCATCAGTTAAGCTCGTAGCGGCGCATTTATGCTGTGTGTGTCGTGTTCTTAAGACATTCTAGGAAACCTCTGCAGAAGTTACCCGGCCAGCTCCGCCGTCCGTATCTTGTGAATCGGTGTGGTAAAACGCGTGTGCTGACCTCGCTGCCACTTGGTCGCAGGTGCCGACCTTCACCAAGCCTCTGCGCAACATCGAGACGGTGGAGGGCACCAATGTGCACCTGGAGTGCCGTCTCCAGCCTGTTGGCGATAACAGCATGAAGGTCGAGTGGTTCGTCAACGACCAGCCGCTCAAAATCGGTCAGTCAGAGGCGGGGTTTTCACCTGAGTCCTTACTGCAATCAGAACGACTCACGCACTACTGTGTGGTTTCATTTCTGTCAGCACACATCTATGCTGTTGTGTGCAGCACGGGACATGAATTTTACTGAACTCTGAGGGTGCAAACGTTTGGGTTTCATGGACGACGTTCCACAGTTTACACTGGACGATTTTTTTTTAGTACAGATACAAAGGAATTAGCTGCAGATTACTGCTTTCTTCCGCATTTGCGTTTGATTTGTTCCTTTCTCTCTTTCTGACGTGGTGATTATAAGCTCAGCCGCACACCTGCTGACCTGGCTGAGAGCGGTTCTGACTACCGACCTGTCCCCAGGACACCTCCTGACCACCGACCTGTCCCCAGGACACCGGTTCCGGCCCGCGTACGACTTTGACTACGTGGCGCTGGACCTGCTCAGCGTTTACCCCGCCGACTCGGGCATGTACACGTGCCGGGCCACCAACCGACTGGGACAGGCCGTTACTTCGGCCTCTGTCCGAGTTATTGGTGAGTTCAGCGACAGGGCGGGCTGCTGCGGACTTTGTGGGGATGATCTAGGTGGCTTTGAGTCTCCGGGTTGATGCAGGTGCCTAATGCCGGGAATGAGCAATGCTATATGGGTAGCCTAGCTGTCTTCGCTGTATCTGGGTTACTGGAGTCGCTGCAGCGCTTATAATATTATTTGTTTTGTATTTATTTTGTTTTAGCACAAAGGACTCATGTTTTAACCCGTTGAGTTTTATTCTGTCTGCCCATTTTTTTACAGAATCTTCTTTTGTATGCTTCTCACTAACACTTGATTTTGTCACAGAACGACGCGTGCAAGTCGCGTATTCTTCAACTGTCGACGAACGTAATTTTACCCCCGCTCACCTTCGCTTTTTGCGGTAGTTTGGACTTTAGTCATAGAAAACGCCACCTTCATCGCTTCTGTGCTCGCAGAAACTTTGCTGTCATATTTCGCGCGCGCAAACACACGCTGCGCGTAGCTCTACCCAGACATGCGGATTTGCATGCAAGCAATATACGTTTATATCGTCATACGATCTCTCGGTTGGACGTAATGGCGAAGTTTCATATCCACATGTAGTTTGGTATGCAACGAGACTAGACCAGTTTACATACAAGCCTGGTCAATGAAAATAGCTAGGTTTGCGTTGGTTAGATCTCTGTTTTGACAGTAGCGTGTTCCATGCTGATTTACTTATCCAAACATTTGGTGGGTAGTGAGGAGCCACTTGAGCCACTGGATAATTGTAAGTTGCTGGATCCACTTCAGTCAGCGGGAGGAGCTTCAGATCGCCGCAAATGCTTCCTGTTGTCTCGCCCATGGCCCGTGGCTGCTGCGAGTGCAGCTGCTAGGTGTATCGTGACTGGGCATGGCCTGACGGCGCCCGACGTGTCCGCAGCCAAGAAGGACCTGTACACGGACCACCCGGCCTCACTGGAGCGCATCCAGTACATCGAGGACTCGACCCGCTACCAGCGCAAGGAGTGGGCCGACGAGATGGTCCAGATCAAGCCCAAGTTCCTCACGCAGCTCAAACATCTGGTACGGGTCGACTTCGCTGCTTAGAA
This sequence comes from Capitulum mitella, assembly GCA_030062745.1. Lineage (NCBI taxonomy): Eukaryota > Metazoa > Arthropoda > Thecostraca > Pollicipedomorpha > Pollicipedidae > Capitulum > Capitulum mitella. The sequence goes on along the minus strand of CP099844.1, from coordinate 25,118,089 downwards.
GGTCCACTTCTCGCCCACCGATTGGGGGGAATTCGGTGGAGGGTGAAGGTTACTTGGAGATACTGCGTCGTTTAGAAACGTTTGTGTTAAATCTAACTATGCTGGCATGTTATTGGCAGAGTTACCTCTGTGCTGGGCATAACAGTCCTTTTTTGTTTCCAGGAGAACCTCAAAGAGAACCAGACGGCTCACTTTGAAGCTAAGCTGGAGCCGGTCGCTGACGCCAACCTTCGCGTTGAGTGGTTGAAGGACGGGAAACCAATCACAGTCGGTGAGTTGGGAGCCTCATTTTATAGCAGCAGCTCTCTTAACGTTGCCTGAACCAGGGAGCCAAGTGATTCCAGCTGTGTTTGCAAAGAGGGTCAAAGTTGTGAGTGGTGTTTATGCTCACGTCTCTGATGCTTATTGGCCGAAGACGGAGACCTGTCGCCTATCGTTTAAAAACTCCAAGCCCAGGCGTTTAACTTCTGTTGGCTTGTAAACACAACCAGCTATAAGAGGCCAAAGTGCGCCTGTCAGACTACGGCACACTGGTCCAATGGTAGCGTTCCTTCGACACATCATCCCCCAACGTCACCCATTGCTGCCGCCACCCGACAGGACACCGCCACCGACCACTGCACGATTTCGGCTACGTGGCGCTGGACATCGTCGGTCTGATCGAGGAGGACAACGGCGTCTACACGTGCCGGGCCACCAACAACCTCGGCTGCGACGAGACGTCCGCTATACTCCGCTGCACCAGTGAGTCCGGCGGGGACGCTGCCCGGCGCCGAGACCTGTCGGGGGCGCTGTCATCACTCCCAAGAGACGGCGTGGCTGTGGATGAAACGACGCTTTTTATAGAGATCACTTGCAGTTGGAACTTCAGTATAACTGTTCTATTTATAAGGCATTGCTATAGGCTCTTTGGGTTACCAAACCTGCAGCGTAAGACATTGGACTATCGTAATAAATGGGATTCGAGGAGTTCGCGGACTTGTTCCCGGCTATGGTCATTTCACAGCTATGTCCACCGTGCGATATATTGCTTCCTTTCACTACCAAAACTCTGGATGATCTGTAGAAACCCTCGCCTCACGATGCTGTCGTCGCCCGCTTCATTGCAGGCAGCACCAAGATCCTGACGTCGACGCAGCACGAGGCTGGTCTGGAGCAACTGCAGCACCTTGAGGACCGCTCCCGGCACAGCCGCTCGGAGACTTCGGACGAGGTGACCACGCAGGCGCCCGTCTTCACCACCTCGCTCAACAGCGTCACCATCAAGGAGGGCCAGCGCGCGCACTTCGAGTCGCGCCTTATCCCCGTGTCCGACGCGACCATGAACGTGCAGTGGTTCCACAACGGCCGCCCGGTCAAGGCCGGTTCCAGGTGAGTCGAACGTCGAACAGGCGGATGAAACGGGAGGACGACCGATTCATTTAGAAGCTTCTTGAGCAAGCTGGGCGGTTGAGTAAGACACACCATTGAAGACGACAATGCATTCGAAGTAGTAGAAACCACGGGTTGCCGTGTGTTCACTTCCAAGCATATTTATAGTGAAACAGTCCAAAATATCAACGCTTAACGTCTTTCGAAATACTTGATATTTTTAACTCTGCCTTGTTTACAGGTTTATGGAGACCAACAATTTCGGTTTCGTGGCCCTGGACATAATGTACGCCTACCCTGAGGACCAGGGCACGTACACATGCAAGGCCACCAACGCTCTGGGAGAGGCAGTTACCCAGGCCACGCTGACCTGCATCAGTGAGTCTGGATTCCCCGCCTGGGCACTCTTACCGAGTATAATTTTCATGTCAAACGCAGCTGATGTTGTCTGCCGTGATAAAAAGTATTATTGTCCTTTATTTAACGTCGGGTCACAGGTTCAACACAACGACCATCAAGTATTCCAGAAATCAGTGTTCATTTCCCTTGACACTGTCTGCTTCATAATCCCCCACCGTCCTCCCTTCGTTACAAACCATCGCCTTCCTTCCGCAGGCAAGAGCGCCATCGACAAGGGCACGCTGCACGAGCAGGCGCTGGACAAGCTGCGCTACCTGGAGCAGAAGCACCAGCCGACGCCGTCCGCCGAGGAGGGCACCTCCCAGGCGCCGGTCTTCACGCAGCCGATCCGGGACGCCCGGCTGGCCGAGGGGCAGCCGCTGCACTTGGAGGCCCGCCTCATCCCGGTCGGGGACGCCAACCTGCGCGTCGAGTGGTTCAAGAACGGCGTGCCCCTGCAGCCGGGTACGTAGGGCGGTGGGGTGGGGCGGCGCTGGGCGCAGCTGGTTATTGTCTGCTCTAGGCGTTGGAGCTTAATCGGTCGGGAGAGACATGAATGTCGTTATCGTTTATTGTGTCACAGTTACTTCGTACCAAGAAGTATGGGTGAAACGTTTTAAATATTTTAAATGCATATTTTAACTTCTGGGTTCTTTTGAAAAAGAAATGCATTTACTGTCACGAATTTTGCCCAAGTATATCCACGAAGAATATGCTATAACACGATTCTGACAAACCTTGCTGCCCATAAACCTTCATGAGCGCACCATGATCAGCCGCGCGAGACTGTGCGCTGACGGCTCGCTTTTGTCACGCAGCTAACCGGATATCAACGCTGCACGACTTCGGTTTCGTGGCGCTGGACATGAAGTACACCCAGGAGGACGACAGCGGCACCTACACCTGCCGGGCCACCAACGACCTGGGCCAGGCCGTGACGTCAGCCACCGCTGTTATCCAGTGTAAGTCGCCCCCTCCTCCGCGGAGAGAACCCGCGTAGCGCAGACACTTGTTTCAGACTGCTGCCCATCATGGAATGGGCATTTATGGTGACCAACTCGAGGAGATAACAATCACTTAGCAACTAAATACATTCGCGCCAACCTGTTTGGACGATATTCAGTTTGTCACTTGGATCGTTTTGTAAATCATACCACGAGAGGATGTCGGTGGAATGCGAAATTACTGAACATTTCTTGTTAATCTAGTTCGTGTTGTAATCCTCGTGTCGCCTCCTCACAGCCAAGGAGTCACTGCTCCTGGAGACGCAGCACGCAGCCTCCCTGGAGAAGCTCAGACAGCTTGAAGGCCGCACCTTCACCAAGACAGAAATTGAAGAGACTGTGGTTACCGAGAAGCCACGGTAAGCACACTCTGCACATTTGGCTTTGGGAGGTTTACTTATTTCATTCTTTCGCCTTCAACTGATCTAACATTTCTGGCCAATACTTTAAGAAACCTAGTCATTCGGGTATGAAAGGGTACCGGAATGTGGTGCCCTTTCATATGAAAGGGTGCCGGAAGTGTCGCCTCATCATACCATTGGCATTTATATCAGTGATATGATGAGGCTATGATATTTACATGATCTTTATATCATATTTAATTACCTCCATATTACATTTATTTTAGCCTTATATTATATTTATATTATGTGTGTGCTAAATCTATACTGCATTTATCCTTGATATCTTTGATGATGATATCTTTGATATCTCTGATATCTTTGATATCTTTGGTATCTGTGATATCTTTATGTTAATAGTATCGTTATATCTATGATCATCAGCTCATTCAGTGTTCTAGAGTGCAAAAAAGGGGAACGGAAATGAACGTCAGCGTCGTGTAGCACCGCCTCAATCAATTCATCACGTCAGAGGTGTCGCTGCTGAGCCGACCTTTGACTCGGCGCTGTCGGCAGGTTCGTGACAAACCTGACAGGCGCCACCAGCCTGGTGGAGGGCCAGTCGGCCCACATGGAGGCCCGCATCGAACCGTACCCGGACGGCGACATGAAGGTCGAGTGGTTCCACAACGGCAAGGCCGTGGCCACAGGTGGGCGGCGCCGACGAACTCCGATTTAACCCAGCCAGCATGGGGAGTGGAATGTGACACGACCCAGCTAAACGTCTAGAAGATAGCTCGCTTGCCTATGACTTGTGGCGGCGGACAGGAGTACTCACGCAGTGACGCCTCGGTGCAATGCTTTAACAGCGACAGCCTACAGCGCCATCCTGGAAGCGCAATGCATAATATACAAAGCGAGCAAAGAATGCAGCTAGACTCCATCATTGCGACAGTGTCAGCCGCGGACATCGGTAATGACCTCTGACCAGACCCGGCTTTCGCTGCGCCCCTGTCCGACCCCGGGCGCCGTCCCTCTCCTCTCCCTGACCGTCCTGCGTTGTCCGCAGGCCACCGCTACCGCACCGTCAACGACTTCGGCTTCATCGCGCTGGACGTGCTGTCCGCCTACCCGGAGGACTCGGGCGAGTACACGGCCAAGATCACCAACCGGCTCGGCACCGCCAGCTCGTCCATCAACATCAAAGTGCAGCGTGAGTGCGCCGGTTGGCGGCGGTCGTCGCAGCAGGCGTCCGCCGTGCTGGGCGTCTGTTTATTGCCGTGTCGAGAGGCGCGTCAGGCTGCCCGCGGCGCCCGCTCAGTTTAGCGATGACCGCCGAAAGGCCAGCCGGCTTAGTGCAGGCAGACGCCCCAAGCGCCGGGCCAGCCTGACCTTTGGCAAGTGATCACTGTTATGTTTAGAAAAACGCGAATTCGACGTCACCGTGGACGCCTGGCACGGCCTCCAGCCCGTCTCCCGACGCATGCCGAAGCTCCGATCCAGCGAGTATTTTTGGTTCAAACATCCTTCGAACGTCTAAACATGGCGGCGAGCCAGGTCGTCCAGTTTGACCGGCGCCTCCGGCTGTAAATAAGAGCCTGAATGGATCTATTCACAGCCGCAGCCGACTGTGAGCCCAGTTGTCAAACATGAACATCCGGAGCGTTAACTGAGGCTAATGTCCCCCGCGTGCACCTTCAGATACCTGTCCTATCTCGTCCCCAGCGCGGCATGGTCACCACCCTACCACTGCTCACCAAGTCAGCCATCTGTTCCAAGGCTCTTCCAACACCCTGTACCTCCGACGTCGCCCCGCGCGCCGGCCGCGCCTGACGCTTTGCCTGCGGCCGCAGCGCGGGCCGCCCTGATCCAGGAGACGCAGCACCCGGCCGCCATGGAGAAGATCTCCTACCTGGAGTCGGAGAAGCGCCGGGCCGCGCCGGAGGAGGCGGCCGCGCCCGAGCGGCCCGTCTTCGGCCGCCCGCTGCGCAACTGCAGCCTCGCCGAGGGCCAGAGCGCCCACCTCGAGGCCACGCTCACGCCCGTCAACGACGCCACCATGAAGGTGGAGTGGTTCTACAACGGCCGGCCCATCCCGCAAGGTGCGTCGGCCGGTCGGCGTCGGCGGCGCTCGCGGGATGACGAGAAGGGCGGGGAAGTTCGGGTGGACGCGGGACGCCGTTAGATCGAGTACACAGTGATTTCTAGGCGCCGGTGTAAGAACTGTGTGTGTTCTTTTATTACCAGCTAGCCGCCTACTTTGCTCACGAAACATAATTGTGGTCGGGTGGAACTCAGTGACGTTTATCATGTAATGAATGTCGCCAAAGACACCCGAGTCACTTATGTTTGCATGTCTTGGAACAGGACTGTTATTTCATTTAGACTGACGCTTCCGTCTACTCAATGGGCTGTCATTGCGAATGGCCTTCAGGGCTGCAGATACTGCGTCCGTTACTCGCAATGATAACAACGATACAACCCAGACGGGATCTCTGACAATTCGAAACAGGCACAGATCAGTGCCTCCCCATTCCCGATGGCCTTCTCACCCCGGCCCCCGCCGCCCGCAGGTCATCGGTTCCGCACCACGTACGACTTCGGCTACGTGGCGCTGGACATCCTGTACACGTACCCGGAGGACTCCGGCACCTACATGTGCAAGGCCACCAACGCGGCCGGCGAGGCTGTCACCACGTGCGATGTGACCGTCGAAGGTAAACCGGTGACCATGCCCGTGTGGAGGAGCGTGCGGTCCTCGGTAGACGCCATAGAGGGTCGCAGTGGCGGCGTTGGCCCTTCGGAGCCGGTGTACGGTGTTGGGGTGTTCCCGGACGGGCCCCGGGGTCCGCTGGTGTCCGATGGCGAGCAGACGACCCGGGAGGTGACTAAGGTGACTAGCGGCGTGGCCGAGGAGCGCACTAACGTCCTGACTAACACTTCTAGTGTGCCTAGTGATAATCAGCAGCCGCTTGAACCCACCTACGGCGTGTACTATCCCTTCTATAACGCTGAATGCACCTACGTGGAGAGGGCTAGGATGCCGCAGGAGAAAGCCGTCGATTCGGCAGAGACCACTACGAAGGTTTCTGAGAGTAGGACTTCCAAAACGTCCAGCGTGAGGTCCGGCTCGGACTTCTTCCCCGCTACATGGGATGACGATCAGCCGTTCCCTGTACCGGTAGCGTTCAACATCCGCGACCTGTCGCTCGACCAGTTTAGGCGAATGAACGAATTCTTTTCGTCTTCAACCATGTCTTCAATTACCAACCCCGACTACTTCGACAAAAAAGACACCAAACACGCCGAGTCCGAGAACCGGTCGTGGAAAGAGGGCAACACCGAGTACCACAGCTCCATGAGCAAGACGGAGATGTCCTCCTTCACGACGTCGCGGAAGACGATCGTGTCGGACGCCCCCCAAGCGCGACCAAGCCAGCCGGCTCAGCAGCCGACGGCCGCGCCTCGCAGCTCATCGCAGACGCGGGAGTCCAGATCCACGTTCGAGAGCAGCGAGCGGGTAGTCGGGGAGACCACTGGCCAGCCGACCCAGCCCGTGCCTCGGCCGGCCGACCGTGAGTCCACCCGGTCGGAGACCAGCTCTCGCAGCACCAGCAGCAGCAGAATGGAGAGCACCTCGCGGAAGACGGAAACCGGCACCGTCATCCCTGTTCACGTTGAAGGAGGTGTAGAGCGGTTGCCGAGGGAGGCCAAACCCGTAGAAGCCGCGCCAAGGCCGGCAGCGGCTCCCGAATCAAAAACCACAAAAAACATGGAAAGCATGTATGAACGAAAGTTCATGAGCAGTACTAAAAGCCAGGACACCCCGAGCCCTGTAGTGGAATCGCCCAGGGAACCACTGCCGTCCGATCAGGTCGCACGGAGACCTACCCACACAGCACGGCCGTTCCCGGTCTCCAGTGAGACAGATCAGACCTCCATAACATCCGTTTCGAAAAAGACCACGGAGACAAAACCTGAATCGACGCCGGTCCCAGTTCAAATACCAACAGAAACGTCCACCAGAACTGAGAGTAGTCAGGCGTTCTTAAAAACATACAGCAGCACTACAACCACTGATGGTAAGCCAGAGACCCCTGCCCAACCGCCACCCACTCAGCCTTTGCAGAAATTGCCTATTGACACGTCGGGCCCAAAACCTTTCATTCCCACCAAGCAAACTGGGGAGATGGTGGATGGCCACGTGAGCGAAAAATCTGAAACTACTGTGTGGACTGCTAAAGATGTACACAAACCAGTGCCGTTTGCGCCAGTACCACCCAAAAAGTTTGAGGCACAACCTCCAAGTGAGGCAATCCCACCAAGTGTGATGCACCACGAGGTAGTAACGACTGATATCAAGAAAGGAATCGCAGACAACACCCATCTCAACCCGAGTCCAGGATATTCCTGCGCCAACTCAAACGGAACAACAGAAGCGAATGGAAGAGAAGTTTATCAAGAAAGTTAGTGAACAGCGACAATCCATAGAAAAGCCAGAAGAGTTCGCACCCCAGCCAGCGCCAGTGTACGAGGTTCCTCGCCCATACGAACGTCCCGCACCTCAGCCGCAAGAGTCTCCTGTTGTCCATGACACCCAAGAAACACGCCATCAGGAGACGAGGACATTCAAAACAACCAGAGAAACTGCCGCGCCAGTTGAAGTTCCTGCTCCTGTACCCGCTCAGACCGAACAGCAGAAGAAGATGGAACTAAAGTTCTTCAAAAAAGTAGAGCAATCCGAGGAGAAGGTCCCAGAGCAGCCAGTTCCCATGCCTGCACCCCAGCCAGCACCTGCGGAGGTGCAGGATGTAAGGGAACACCATATCAAAGATATACACGAGACCAAAACCTTTTCTTCAATAACACAGGAGTCTGCGCCATCGCCACAACCTCTCAAACCGGTGTGGGTCGAACCAGCGCAACCGCCCGTTGCAGCCCAAACGGAACAACAAAAGCGCATGGAGGAGAAGTTCATGAAGAAAGTCATTGAACATCAGGAGTCCAAAGAACTGCCAGAACAACCGGCTCCAGAGCCGGCTCCCCTCTACGAGGTACCCCTCTACGAGGTGCCTCGCCCATACGAGCGTCCAGCACCTCAGCCCCAGGAGTATGACACCCACGAAACGCACCACGAGACGAGGACATTCAAAACGACCCGTGAAACGGCCGTGCCAGTTGAAGCTCCTGCCGCTGTCCCTACACAGACTGAACAACAGAAGAAGATGGAACATAAATTCCTCAGGAAAATGGAACAGTCTGAGGAGAAGGTCCCAGAAAAACCACTCCCCGTGCCTTTACCCCAACCAGCACCACAGGAGGTGCACGATGTAAGGGAGCATTATATTCAGGAGAGACACGAGATCAAAACCTTTACTTCAACAACCCAAGAATCCGCACCTCTGCCAGAACAAGTCCAACCCGTGCCGGCACCACAACTGCCACAAGCGGAAGACAAAAAGCGCACCGAAGAAACGTTTACCAAGAAATATGTCCAAAAGTCCAAAGAACTACCAGAGCAGATAGCACCAAAGCCTACTCCTCTGTACGAGGTACCTCGTCCATATCAGCGTCCTGCACCACAACCCCAAGAGTCACCTGTTGTGAGCGACACACGTCAACAGGTCAAGACTTACAAAACGACGAGGGAAACAGTAGTGCCAGTTGAGATTCCTGCTCCGGTCCCCACACAGACCGAACAACAGAAGAAGATGGAGCTTAAATTCCTGAAGAAAGTGGAGGAGTCTGAGGAAAAAGTCCCAGAAATACCGCTCCCTATGCCTGCCCCTCAGCCAGCACCACAGGAGATGCAGGATGTCAGGGAGCATCACATCCAAGAAAAGTACGAGACTAAAACCTTTGCTTCGACGTCACAAGAACCAACACCAGTGCCGCAACCAGTCAAGCCTGTGTGGGTTGAGCCAGTGCAAGCACCCGTTGTACCGCAGACAGAGCAGCAAAAGCGTATGGAAGAGAAGTTTATAAAGAAGGTTACTGAACATAAGGAGTCCAAAGAACTGCCAGAACAACCGGTTCCACAGCCCGCCCCCATCTATGAAGTTCCTCGACCATACGAGCGTCCCGCACCTCAGCCCCAGGAGTATGAAACCCGCGAAACGCACCGTCAAGAGACGAAGACATTCAAAACGACCACGGAAACTGTAGTGCCAACTGAGGTTCCTGCGCCCGTTCCCACTCAGACCGAACAGCAGAAGAAGATGGAGCTTAAATTCCTGAAGAAAGTGGAGGAGTCTGAGAAAAAGGCCCCAGAAATGCCGCTCCCTATGCCTGCGCCTCAGCCAGCACCACAAGAGACGCAGGATGTCAGGGAGCATTACATCCAGGAGAAGCACGAAACCAAAACCTTCGCTTCGAAAACGCAAGAGCCGCTACCAGTGCCACAGCCAGTCAAACCCGTGTGGGTTGAACCAGTGCAAGCACCTGTTGCACCCCAAACAGAGCAACAGAAACGTATGGAAGAGAAGTTTATAAAGAAAGTTACAGAACATAAGGAGTCCAAAGAACTGCCGGAACAAACGGTTCCACAGCCCTCTCACGTTTATGAAGTCCCTCACCCATACGAGCGTCCAGCGCCTCAGCCCCAGGAATACGACACCCACGAAACGCACCACGAGGTGAGGACAATCAAAACGACCAAGGAGACTGCTGTACCAGGTGAAGCTGCTGCGCCTGTCCCCATACAGGCTGAGCAACAAAAGAAAATGGAGCTTAAATTTTCTTGAAAAAACTGCAGCAGTCCGAGGAGGAGGTCCCAGAGGAACCACTACCGATGCCTGCGCCTCAACCCGCTCCTACAGAGGCGCATGATGTAACGGAGCATTACTTCCATGAGAAGCACGAGACCAAAAGTTTTGTTTCGACAACGCAGGAATCGACACCACTGCCTGAAATAATCAGACCTGTACCGGTCCAGCCAGTGGAAGCGCCAAAACTCCCGCAAACAGAACAGCAAAAACGTCTGGAGGAGAAATTTATAAAGAAGGTGATTGAACAACAGGAGTCCAAAGAAATTCCGGAGCAGCCTGCGCCAAAACCGGTTCCCCTTTATGAGGTACCTCGCCCTTACGAGCGTCCAGCACCTCAGCCCCTGGAGTCTCCTGTTGTCCATGACACGTACGAAACGCGCCACGAGATGAAGACATTCAAAACGACCACGGAAACTGTAGTGCCAACTGAGATTCCTGCGCCCGTTCCCACTCAGACCGAACAGCAGAAGAAGATGGAGCTTAAATTCCTGAAGAAAGTGGATGAGTCTGAGGAGAAAGTGCCAGCAATACCGCTCCCTATGCCTGCCCCTCAGCCAGCACCACAAGAGACGCAGGATGTCAGGGAGCATTACATCCAGGAGAAGCACGAAACCAAAACCTTCGCTTCGAAAACGCAAGAGCCGCTACCAGTGCCACAGCCAGTCAAACCCGTGTGGGTTGAACCAGTGCAAGCACCCGTTGCACCCCAAACAGAACAACAGAAACGTATGGAAGAGAAGTTTATAAAGAAAGTTACAGAACATAAGGAGTCCAAAGAACTGCCGGAACAACCGGTACCACAGCCCGCTCCCATCTATGAAGTCCTTCGCCCATACGAGCGTCCAGCACCTCAGCCCCAGGAGTATGAAACCAGCGAAACGCACCGTCAGGAGACGAAGACGTTCAAAACGACCAAGGAAACTGTAGTGCCACATGAGGTTCCTGCTCCTGTCCCCACACAGACTGAACAGCAAAAGAAGATGGAGCTTAAATTCTTGAAGAAAGTACAACAGTCTCAGGAGGAGGTCCCAGAGGAACCACTACCGATGCCTGCGCCTCAACCCGCTCCTACAGAGGCGCATGATGTAACGGAGCATTACTTCCATGAGAAGCACGAGACCAAAAGTTTCGTTTCGACAACGCAGGAATCGACACCACTGCCTGAAATAGCCAGACCTGTACCGGTCCAGCCAGTGGAAGCGCCAAGACTCCCGCAAACAGAACAGCAAAAACGTATGGAGGAGAAATTTATAAAGAAGGTGATTGAACAACAGGAGTCCAAAGAAGTTCCGGAGCAGCCTGCACCAAAACCGGTTCCCCTTTATGAAGTACCTCGCCCTTACGAGCGTCCAGCACCTCGGCCCCAGGAGTCTCCTGTTGTCCATGACACCCACGAAACGCGCCACGAGATGAAGACATTCAAAACGACCACGGAAACTGTAGTGCCAACTGAGATTCCTGCGCCCGTTCCCACTCAGACCGAACAACAGAAGAAGATGGAGCTTAAATTCCTGAAGAAAGTGGAGGAGTCTGAGGAGAAAGTGCCAGCAGTACCGCTCCCTATGCCTGCCCCTCAGCCAGCACCACAAGAGACGCAGGATGTCAGGGAGCATTACATCCAGGAGAAGCACGAAACCAAAACCTTCGCTTCGAAAACGCAAGAGCCGCTACCAGTGCCACAGCCAGTGAAACCCGTGTGGGTTGAGCCAGTGCAAGCACCCGTCGCACCCCAAACGGAGCAACAGAAACGTATGGAAGAGAAGTTTATAAAGAAAGTTACAGAACATAAGGAGTCCAAAGAACTGCCGGAACAACCGGTTCCACAGCCCGCTCCCATCTATGAAGTCCTTCGCCCATACGAGCGTCCAGCACCTCAGCCCCAGGAATATGAAACCCGCGAAACGCACCGTCAGGAGACGAAGACATTCAAAACGACCAAGGAAACTGTAGTGCCACATGAGGTCCCTGCTCCTGTCCCCACACAGACTGAACAGCAAAAGAAAATGGAGCTTAAATTCTTGAAGAAAGTACAACAGTCCGAGGAGAAGGTCCCGGAGGAACCACTACCAATGCCTGCACCTCAGCCCGCTCCACAAGAAGTGCAGGATGTAAGAGAGCATTACTTCCATGAGACTAAAAGCTTTGTTTCGACGACGCAAGAAACAACACCAGTGCCGCAGCCAGTCGCGCCGGTGCGGGTTGAACCCGTGCATGTGCCGAAACTACCACAAACAGAACAACAAAAACGCATGGAGGAGAAATTTATGAAGAAGGTGATTGAACATCAGGAGTCCAAGGAACTGCCAGAACAACCGGCTCCACAGCCGGGTCCCCTCTATGAGGTACCTCGCCCATACGAGCGTCCAGCACCTCAGCCCCAGGAGTCTCCTGTTGTCCATGACACGTACGAAACGCGCCATGAGACAAGGACATTCAAAACAACCACGGAAACTGTGGCACCACCCGAGGTTCCTGCTCCTGTCCCTACTCAGACCGAACAACAGAAGAAGATGGAGTCGAAATTCTTTAAGAAAATCGAGCAGCAATCGGAACAGACCGTTCCAGAGAAGCCTGTTGTGCCTCCGCCACCACAGAGAAAGCCAATGGAGACGACGGATGTGCGAGAAACACATTTACGTGAAAGGTTTGAAACCAAACAAACCACTGAAACTGCCCCAAGAGTACCTCCGCGACCCGAGCCCATAAGACCTGCTGAGGTGAAGCCTGCAGAAATACCAAAAATACCGCAAACTGAGCAACAAAAGCGCATGGAGGAGAAGTTCATGAAGAAAGTTGTCGAGCATCATGAGTCCACGAAGAAAGAGGAAAAAGAACAAAAGAGTTTTGTCCACGATCGTGAAAGAAAGCCGTCGGTGCCTGAAAGCACCTCAGATGTCTCGGATTCAGATGCCTCCATCAAAATTCGGGAAATTGAAAGCAAACCTCTTCAAACGGAAAAATACGAGTCGTACACGTCAAGGGTGTTTATTGGCCCCAAAGTGCAGGAACCACCCATTTATCACAAAATAATTATAGAGGGTGAAGAGAAAAAGAAAAAGGAAAATATCTACGAGACAATCATACCGTTCCCCAAACAGTTCAAACCTGCTCCGCCGTCTGAAATTCCAAAAGCTCAGCCTTCGAAAGTCCCGAGCCCCTCCGTTGCCGAGGGTGTCGTTAAGCATGTCCCGGCGCCGACACCGAGCCCCAAAACTGTTCGCAAGGAGGCCAAGGTGCCACCAATACCACCCCCGGAGTTTGTCACTGTGAAGCCTCCCGAACCACGGCATGTGGAAGAAACCCCTGCCGCGGTGCCAAAAGCGCCAGATGTGCGCAAAATACCGTCCGAGAAACCCCAGTTCGTGCCAAAACAATTTGTGCCGGCCCAAGCCGAGCCCACACCCGCGGCAGTCCCCGAACCCAAGCCCGAGTCGCCGCTCCCGACTGTCAGGCATGTGGAAAGTCCGAAGGCTGCACGTAAACAGGTTCCGAAGGTGGAGCCGGTGCCCTTCCCATTCGAGAACGGGGACGTTCCTAAGACGAAGCCAGAGTCCGTCTCGGTGCCCATAGTCCCCAAACCGGCGCCAAAACCGGTCAGTGCGCCGAAAGTGCCGACGGAAGTGCCCACCAGACCACAATGGAAAGACGTCCCTAAGCCCGTAAAACCTGTAGAGCGGGAGGTGCCGCGTCCGATGCCCGCAAAGGTGGAGGCGCCCCAGCCGGTTTCAAAAGTTTCTTCCGTGCGTCAGTGGGTGAAGGAGGTAGAAATGGCCACGGAACAGGAGAAAGCCGTTCATCCAGCTCCGGCTCCAGCCCCGGTTAAACCGACCAAAAAGCGGCCCGAGGTTCAGAAGCCTGTTCCCGTGCCTCCCGCTCCCGGTGATCGAGGCCAAGCCAGTGCAGCCGGCACCGGAGGTGGTTCGCCCACAGCCTCAGAAAGCTACCTGGCAAGAGAGCGTGCCCAAGAAGCCGTTCAAGCCCGTGCCCGCGCCGAGCCCAAAGCCGAAGGTGGAGGAGACCGTGCTCAAGAAGTACGACGACATAGCCAAAAGTACCAGGCAGACCACCAGAGAAGAGGAGAAACGCGTGTTTTCTCCGTCTCCGCGCCTTGAGCGTCCCCAGTTCCCGAGCTCGCAAACTACCGAGACCAAACAGACCGAGATGTACAGCACCAGGACCGAGAGCGTTCGCACGCCGGAGGTCCCCCAGCCAGTTAAGCCGATCACGCCGATTCAGACCGCAGAGACTCGCGGCGTGAAGAGCACGCTTGAAAAGCTGGAGAAGACACGTCAGGGAGGAGGAGACGTCTCAGCAGCGGGCCCCCGCAGTCGTGCAGCCCGCGCAGCCCAGAGAAACGCCGCAGGCCGCGCAGAAGTTTGAAAGCACCACGTCATCCCAATATGAGGCCTCTTGGCAGACGTCCTCGCACGTCACCGGGCCGGCCGCCAAGCCGGCGCCGACCCGTCCGCTCACGCAGCCGAGCGACATCGTGCGGGAGACCGCCGATGAATCCCGAACACGTGAGCTCACCCGCCAAACGAAAATAAGCCAGCCGCGGCGCACGCCCAGTGACGAGCGCCGGGCAGTCGTGACCCGACCGCTGCCGGAGGTGCCTGGGCCGCGGTCCGAGCGGAGCGAGCGCACCGAGACCTCGCAGCTGTTCTCCGAGCGGACGGCGACGTCGACGACCGGCGAGCGGGGAACCGCGCCTCTGCCGAGAGCGCCCGCCGCGCCCGCGCCGAGCATGCCGCACAAGACGGAGCTGGTGCCGGCGCCGTTGGCGCAGCCGGCGCTGCAGCCGTACGAGGACCGGCACGAGACGTTCAGCCACTCGGCCGCCTCCGAGAGGACGGACACCGGCCGCCGCGACACCGAGACGGCCGAGAAGAGGAGTCAGGAGGTGCAGCGCTCCGTCAGCCAGACGCCCGCCGGCGGCAGGACCACCAAGACGGTTGAGCAGAAGACCTACCAAACCATGTCGAAGTCGTTCGAGACCTCTGAGCAGCGCGTGCCGCCGGCGAGTGTTCTGCAGCCGGAGATACTCCCGCTGCCGGCAGCCGACCACCAGAAGTCGTGGCAGGAGACGATGGACAAGATGGAGAAGGCCTCGTCTCTAGAGGAACAGGTGGTGCAGAGAGCGGCGCTGAGGCCCGTCGCCGCGCCGGCGCCGCAGCGCAGCTGGCAGACGTTTGAGGAGACGAAGAAGACTCAGGAGATGTCCAGGAAGCAGTCGATCGGCGAGAAGATCATCCCGATCGAGATGGCGCCGGTGTCCGGCAAAATGTCGCCAGTGCCGCCGAAGCTCTCGCAGGAAAGGAGCGAGCAGCACTTTGACGCCAAGCATGACGTGTGGCAAGACGTGCCCAGCACTCCGTCGTCCATCACGTCCCAGACCCGCGAGACGACGCAGAAGCAGACCAGCCTGTTCGAATCTCTCAAGACAGACACCAGTCAGACGTTCGACGGCAGGGGAAAGATCGTCCCGATCTCGTCCGCGCCTCAGGAGTCTGCCCCGTTCCTGCCGTCCCCGCGGGCGCCGGAAGCTCTGCGCGACGAGCAGCGCACGGTGCAGGAGAGCTTCAACAAGTTCGAGCGGAGCGTGCAGCAAACGTCCGGGTCGCCTCGGGAAACGATTGTGCCCGTGCAGCTGACCTCGGAGAACCTGCAGAAGCACGTGCAGAGCTTAAAGACCACGAGCGACTCGTTTAGTTCCAGCCGGCCGGCCGCGCCGCCGGCGCCACGCGCCCCAGCCCCGCATGATTACGAGACGCTGGAGGAGCAGATTCAGCGTTCTACTGAGACCCAGACGCAGCAGGCCGTCGCCCCAAGACCGGCGCCGGAGCCGCGGACACCCACCGGGCAGCGGAAAAGCGAGACCTTCTCTAGCGAATCGCACTTCGAGAAGTCCGTGACGTCGTCCGGACGAGAACACGTGGTCCCCGTGGCTGCGCAGCCGCCCATTGTGCCGCCCCGCCCGGCGCAGAAGACCGAGACGATGTCGCAGCAGTCTCTTTTCGAGAAGACCGAGTCAACGACAGGCCGGGAACACGCGATCCCGACCGCGGTTTCGCCGTCGTTCGCCGCGCCCCACGCCGGCAAACAGAGCGAGACGGTCTCCCGCCAGTCCCTGCTCGAAACGTCGCGCTCGTCTTCCGGACAGGACCGCGTGGTCCCGATGGCCGCGCCGCCGGCCGCGGTGTCGCCCTACGCCGACAAACAGGAGACCTCCTCCCACAGCAAGACGCGCGAGTGCACCGACAAAGCGGTGAAGGAAACCGAGTCCTCGGAGCGCTCCTCGTACTCGGTGCAGCGCAGCGGGCCCGTGCCGGTCGCCGGTCCCCCGGGCCGGCCGGGCACCGTTCAGACCTCCACGGAGACGCGCCAGGAGATGTACGAGACCCGGTCGGAGAGCTCGAGCGGCTCGCGGACGCCGGCTCCGCTCCCTCGGCCCGCCGCCGAGAGGACCAGCAGCGAGACGCGCCAGTCCGCGCACGAGAACAGGTCCGAGAGGTGGTCGTCGTCGCAGCCGGGCACGCCTGGCTATTCGGACGCCGGCAGCGACCACCGCAGCCGCACGGACTCGGTCAAGTCGTGGGGCTCGGCGAAGGAGACCGCCGAGAGCGGCAGGGGCGCGCTGACCAGGACGGGGGTCGGGCTCGGACCAGGACTTCGGCGTGACCATCGCGGCGCCGCACTCCGAGAAGACCTTCCTCGAGGAGTGGAAGAAGGATGGCAAGAACGAGCACTACCAGTCCATGGGCTACACCAGCGGCAGCGACTTCGAGCAGTTCGAGGAGGCCGGCCGGTCGGTGAGCAAGGGAAAAGAGGCGAAGGAGGCCAAGAAGACAGACAACAAGAAGGAATACTTTGATACAGAAGAAATGCGGCCGGACGGCAAGTACAAGATCCACAAGACCGTGGAGACGAAGACCGAGGAGGAGATGTCGCATAGCAAACAGACTGAAACAAAGAAAGAAACACTGCCAGTGACGTATCGCTAGGATTGTGATCAGCATCAGGGTCCCCTGCCATGTCCCGAAAGGGACAGGAATGCTTTAAGTGCCGCGACATGGTGCCTATGAAAACCTGATACTATTTTAAGTCGCCATTAAAACTATTTGTTTTCTATCGTAGCGATAAGCCGATTAAACATGTCGCTACTTCTGTGGTTTTACCACGCAGCATGTGATGTTCACACGTCATAGCCCTCTCTAGGTGGCAAACGCCGTGCTCTTAACTCATTTTTGCCTGTCTCCGCCGGAGACGCAGCTCGCTTCCACTGAAACCGTTTTGCTCTGGCTACGTAGCAGCCGATTTTGAGTAGCGCCCCAGGGCAACACTTTCTCGGCGTGCCTATCCGAGCTTTTGTAACAGCGCTCACGCCACGCGCCGTCGTCCGTCCGTGCCAGTCGCCAGCTCGTCGAGCGGGTGGGGACGGCGATCACGTGGCCGGCCGTCGGCCTGAGGATGCGTGATGCGGTGCTGTGAGGGCCGTTTGGTGGCCAGACCGGCACACCGGGGCCTGGCAACTGTGCTGCGGCGCGCGCCGTATGGATTGTTCATTCACGCTATTGCAATAAAGTTGTGGCGTGGCGCACCGTTTTTGATGACCGCGGCGAGGCGGGAGCTCGGAGGACGAAATGCGACCTCTTTGAACGGCAGGCGAAACTACCAAACGTTTTTTGGAAAAGCATTACAATTTCGTGAACGGTTATTAGACTCTTATATTACATTATTCAGCATCGGATAAAGAAAAAAAATCCGATAAAATATCCATATAAGAAGTCATATGAAATACCAAAATATTCAGGTACGATGCATAGCATACTGCGAAATATTTCAATATATGTGACTCGTTTTTTAGGTAAATCAGCAGCACCCTTTTTATACTAACTTCTAACGCAACTCGCTTCTATATGTCAGTGCTTTTCACAGCCTGGTGACGGACACAAACCCCTGTGTGCATTTAGTTATTCGAGCCCCATTTACGTCTTTCGTTACGGCAGACGGTAAACGCCCGATCTGCCCTCCCCACATGGGCCACCCTGTGAGGGTTCCCGGTATCGCTCCTGTGGTAGGGATCTCGCCACCACCCCGGGACGTCCCCGGCCACCCCAAACGCCCCCGGCTGCCCCTGAACCCCCACGTGCCCGGGCCACCCCTGGCGTCCCTGAGCCACCCCACGCGCCCCGTGTCTCCCCTGACGCCTCCGGGCCGCCCCTCCGTCTTCGCCTCCGCCTGGCGGGCGGCTCCGGCAGGGCCAGCGCTGCAGTCCGCTCTCGGCCGGCCGGCCGGCTCGAGTGCTCGCCGGCCGGCCGGCCGGGCCGGCTTTTAACCGGCGGCGGCCCGGCCGTGACTCACGGCCGGCTATTTCTGCCGGAGAGGCGCGTGCCGCTCTCCAGCCTGCCGTCAGCCGCCGCCGGCCGGCCCCTGACCGGCCGTGTCCAGATCTGAGCCGCGGCGCCGGGCCGGGTCACGTCAGGCTGCTGCCGGGCGGGCGGCCGCATTCCCCGGCTCTGGGTGGCGCTCAAAGGGCCAGCTGCGTCAGATCTGGCGCGGTGAGCGCATCGGCTCGGAATGCGTGATGACGGGGTGATGTGGGGCGGCGGCGGCCGCCAACCGCCCCGATCCGCCGAAATAGCCGATCAAACGCCTGTTTTATGCCGCCGTGGGTAGCGTCGGCAGGATTTCCAGCAGAGCTGACGCGGCTTCCTATTCTGGTCCCGTTCTGTCGTCACCCCGTGAGTCAGTTGCCGAATGCGCCAGATCCGGTGCTGGCCAGAACTTTGCGTCAATCAACGCCTGCATCGTTTCCCCACCCGCTGCCCCCGCCCGCCGCCTCGTTCCTTCGCAGTGGTCCGAGGTCGGGCCTGGGGTGGAGATGTGAGTCAAAGCGCCGAGCCCGGCCGGGGAAGAGTCCATTTTTGGGCCGTCTGAGGTCACCATTGATCAGTCATCCAGACGGATGGTGTTCCTGGGGTGTTTTGACGCTAACAGATCGCGGGCGGCTGTTCCAAAGCAAACATGCCGCTGAGAGACACGTAGTCTGCCGAGATGGGCGTGTTGTGATATGACCAGCAAATCGGCCGAGAAAACGAAACGCGTTGGGACTAGTCGGCGCTGGTGTGAGAGTAGCCGGTGACAGGCCTTTGAATCATCATTCTTGCCGAATCAGGATGTTTATTACAAAAACAGGATGCTATGACTGGGTCACCTGGCAGTTCACGTGTTTTTCCAGATACTGCTAAATGACCGTCATCAATCTAGTTCGACTGCTACGTCGATGTTTGCGTGCTATAGAAAAGGGAGAATCATTTGAGATATTATTTTGACGTCATACCTGTATGTCTGCTATGTCATTGGACGAAACCAAGCAGTCGTTCACCATAAAACAGATTTATTCGCCATCACAGCTGCTTACATTCATTTAGGTCTTCTGTTCATAATGCTGTCTTGATAAACAACCATATATAACCAAAACTGCACATTTTTCATATCTGACAGCTCACAGGTCAGTAAAACTGCCCTGTCAGTAACAGATACAACAGATCTGTCAGGCGATGTCCTATAAATCCCTACGTATCACAGATATATATATCGAGATGGGGTCTCACTTCGCGTGTTCGACAACAAATTTCAGCGTTCTGACCACGTCCACCTGCCGTTCTGCCTATTATCGTCTCCCTGTGTGCAGTCCCCAGCATTACCCCGCAGAACTCGCATTGAGACGTCCAGTTGTTTACACAAGCCAAACGGGCGCCGCGTTCACAGCGCCCTGCAGGCGGCCCTGCAGCTGCCGCCACCCGCTGTCCCGCCGCGGCCGTCTGACCGTACCCCGCCGCGTGGCCCGCGCCTGCCGGTCGCCTGAGCCCCGATGTCCGCTGTTGCAGGCAAGCAGGGCCTGTGCCTGGACACGCTGGACGCCGCCCGGCTGGAGAAGATCCGCAGCCTGGAGAGCGCCGAGGCGCCGCGCCGCGAGGAGGCGCCGCTCGAGATGCAGAAGCCCGTCTTCATCACGCCGCTCAACAAGTCAGTTGGCGGCGTCCGCCGGCCAGACGCCGCTCAGGCTGTCAGGCTCGTCCCCCCTGCTGCATTGCGAGAAAGGGCGGGGTCGTCGACTTAGATATGTGTATTGTCTGAAAGCGGGAAGCTGTGTTTGTTAGGTTTTAACCACATGCATCACATGGAACAGAATGAGATTTACCTGGCATGCATTTACCAGACAAAACATTCTAACCCGTCTGCTTTCTTATCCGTACCTTACGGCTTCTTCGGTATCATAAGACTCTGATAGTGGTCGTATCGTATTATGAGCCCTGGATGCCCTGGGACCAATCACGAGCAACACCGAAGCTTGTGCAGGGTCAAAGACTCACGTAGTAACCAAACCACATGGCCCTGTTGATTCGTGTTACTCGAGCGTTGTCTCCCGCGTCCTGACCGGCTCCTCCACCGTTGCCAGTCTGGAGAACCTGCGCGAGGGTGAGCACGCTCACCTGGAGTGCCGGCTGGAGCCAATCAACGACCCCAAACTCAAAGTCGAGTGGTTCGTGAACGGCAAGGAGATCAGAACCGGGCACAGGTACGTGGTGATCACAGACTTCTGATGCCAGCTGTGGGTACCAGCGGGCGGACCTTACGCGGGAACGAGTGCGTCATCAACTAGTCATAAACTAGGTCAGCGTTTTTATTCTTCCGATGATATTACAAAGAATTGTTAACACTGATTTTCTACGCATTATTTCCTAAGCTTCTGAGCTAAAATAAACATGCTGCGGCACATGGCGTGACATACGACCCAGCCTGGTGGGCAACACTGGATTTATCGTTAGGTATAAGGCCACCAGGATCTTTTGGGACGAGCAGCATAAAACTTCGTGGCATGTGCCTATCAGGCGACAGGGGCCTGACAAATTCTGCTATTTAGTACGTGATCACGATAAACGAAGCCCCGGCTGAAACCACTGGGGATCGTCACACACGCCCATGTGCCCAGGTTCCGGACGACGCACGACTTCGGCTACGTGGCGCTGGACATCCTGTACGGCTACCCGGAGGACTCGGGCACCTACATGTGCAAGGCCACCAACGAGCTGGGCGAGGCCGTCAACACGTGCACCATACGAGTCAACGGTACGTTCGGCAAGCGAGGCCGCTGGTACGTGGCGGATGCCACGTAATAGTGGCCACCCGGTCAGCCATGGCTCAGATGGTGACGGGGTCTCTCTAGGCTATGCTAATTTTGCTCTCTTGTAGTCGACGCCGTCAAAATCGCTTACATACAAATCAGAGCTTGAACAGGAACACTTGCTAACGATTACAGTTAAGTGTCCGTTTAACGTTCGGAAATGGCCCTGCCCTGAAACAGTTGCTGGGAGTTGGAACAGCTGAAACGCTGAAACGATTGGCCGTTTCAGCGTCGATACAATGTCGACGTGACGCGGGCACAGCGTTGGGGGACGCTGGATCAGATAAAATACTGTTTAAATGAGTGACGAGCTCTCGCTATGTTACGCCGGTTACGCTGTACCCCGGGCCCGAGTCTCCCGACTGACCGTCCGTCTGGGCCATCCCCGCAGCCCGCAGGTCGATCTACCTGGACACCCAGCACCCGGAGGGCTGGCAGAAGATCCGGGACCTGGAGTCACGCGAGCCGGAGAGGGTGGTGGAGGCCGAGGCTCCTCAGGAGAAGCCGCGCTTCGTCCAGGAGCTCAGGGTGGGTCTCGGTACCAGTGTTGCCATTCTACACAGAGCTGGCAATTGAGCAACCGGCACATCTGCTTTTAATAAGTTTGATCGTGCCTTAACCCTATTCCCGGAGGGCTAGACGGTATGGCCGATTCCCGGCAGGGGGGGCGGATTCGGCCCCCCCCCCTGAGATCTCGAGAACTACTTATCCGATTTCATCGCAACAAACGGCAATCGATTTTCCGTGACGTGAACTACATTTTATAAAAAGAAATTTTCAAAATTTTGAAATTTGTGGATACAGGGGGCAAAAATGTCAAAATGGGGGGTACTTTTTGACTTCTTATAACTCCGTTGTTTATCGACCGATTTCAATGAAACTGGCATGAATCGAGAGATTATGGATAGGGCTTTTACCATGGGTATGCAAATTTGAAATTTTGAGAAAATTCATGGGCGTTCACAGGGTTTCAAAAATAGGGGATTAGTTTTCTAATAACTGAATGAACAAAAGAGGCCAAAACACTTTTTTAGCTTCTGCTAGTCATGTTATACTAAAGAAGTACAAATCGCATTGCAATGTTTGTATAATGTTAGCATAGGCGGTGCCAGGGACATAAAAAAGGGGGACCTGTCATGGTCACACGTTCTTCAGATCAACTTGTGACCTTTGACCTTAAATGACCTCCAGTGACCTTGGGGTCACCTGGAATGATGTCGTGTGCACTCCATATTATCTGTAAACGTTTTTAATCGATTGAATTCACTCTATTCCAAAAAATTCATTTTTTGGCTTTTGCGATATAGGGTACGCGCACTGACATTTTAGGTCATAGCTCCGTGACCCGACCTGATATCAAGCTGAAACTTGGTACACAAGTAGAGGGCATCTTTCTACGTCATATGTATTTCGGGTTTGGCATTTGAAGAAACGGCGCCGAAATTATTGCGAAAAAACAAATTTTGACTTTTGACCTTGACCTGACCTTGTAAAGTGACCTCAGATAAACAAAATTACATATGCGCATTGCCCAACTATTTAGCTATACATTCATATAAAGTTTTAAGTTCTATCTTAAAAACTCTGTTTTTGGCAGACATTTTCCTTTTACCCTCAACATGGCCAAAAATGACCTGAGGTGCCTCCCAAAAACGTTGCCTGGCTCCGCCCCTGAGCAAAAAAGAATTTCGAAATTTTGTCACGGCGCGTAGAAGGAATAGCTAGGAAAAGTGACCAAGTTTCGTGAAGCTGCGTTAAAAAGCCTGGAATTGGCAAGCAAAAAACCCGAGGGGGGGCGGATTCCGCCCCCCCTGCCGGGAATAGGGTTAAATGCTGCCGTGGCACCACAGTTTGCTGCCTTCCGTGCTAGAGAGCGGTATACGGCAAACTCACTTATCTGATATGTAACGAAATGGCCTTTCAATCTCCGGAATGCGACCAGCGCCGGCGAAACGTATGCTCGAAACGCGCGGCACCTCGATACAACCCTCTCCATTTATACGCAGTCGCCAAGACTGCTACGTTTGTCTCAACCGCGTGAACCCGCCTCGAAGCCCGACTGACCTGTCCCTGACCGGGCTACGTCGCCGCAGGGCCCGACTCAGCTGGCCGAGGGCGGCGTAGCGCACATGGAGGGTCGTATCGAGCCTCTGCACGACTCCAACCTGCGCGTCGAGTTCTTCCACAACGGCAAGCCGCTGCAGTCGGCCTCGCGCTTCCACGTCACCTTCGACTTCGGCTACGTCTCGCTGGACATCAAGGGCCTCGTGGAGGAGGACGCCGGCGAGTACACCTGCAGGGCCGTGAACAACGTCGGCGAAGCCACGTCCAGCCTCACTATTCAAGTTCTCGGTGAGTGGGTTCAACACCGCCGTTTTTACGGATGCTATCACCAGGTTAAGCCATAGAGAGGAGTGCGTTATGATTGGAATGGTGCGGACATTCTTGTATCGTACCGATTATTGCGGTGAAGCTCATGGTCGTGCATGACTGCGCTAAGTTATATGCCCGCAGAAAAAGCCCCTCTGGCTTAGAAATTCCGGCCTCACGCACTGTCACCTGTTGCGCAAACCCCGATGGGATGATCACCGCGATCATCACATAATACAACAACCACATCGACCTGGAGGTCATGGGATGCACCAGTCGACAGAGAGCCGAGGAGTCACCACACCGGGCAGCCTCTCCGAACCTTGACCAGCGCCGTTTCCCGCAGACAAGGAGAAGATCATCCTGGCCTCGCAGCGGCCCGAGGGGCTGGAGGCGATCCGCCAGCTGGAGCAGAGGGCGCCCGAGGCGCGGCCCGAGGAGGTGGCCACCTACCAGAAGCCCATGTTCACGCACCCGCTGCAGAGCGTGGACCGCGTGGACGAGGGCCAGGCCGTCCACCTGGAGGCCCGCCTCATCCCGGTCGGCGACCCCAAGCTCAGGGTCGAATGGTTCAGGAACGAACAGCCGCTGCAGTTCGGTGAGCGATCTGTCGCGGGCGCTGGGAGTCTCGTAGAACGAAACGGTTTCAAGCGCTGGGCTTTTGCGATGTCGGTGTTGCCGCGCAGTCGCGTTATTTTCAACTCAACTGTAATCGCAGGAGTAAGGCAGGCTGGCGTAATTCAGGTGAAAAGAAAAGACCGTGTCGGTTTATTGATAATGTGATGAATAATTACCAAAGTAAATGTAACTGATGCTCTTATTATCTGCTCTGTCGTGAATGCCAAAGACGTCAAAGCGTTTTGAATTCACCTGCTAAACGACATCGGTGGCTCAGCAATATCGGATACGTGCGTAAGCACTCCCTCTCGCCTTCTCTGTTCCCTTTGTTGAAACCGTGCCCGTGCCGCCCAGGTTCCCGGTTCAAGCCAACGCACGACTTTGGCTACGTGGCGCTGGACATCGCCGGCGTTCGGCCGGAGGACGAGGGCGTCTACTCGTGTCGCGCCACCAACGAGCTGGGCGAGGCCGTCACTACCGCCTCGGTCCGGATCAGATGTGAGCCGCTCCGCACGAGGCCGGCCGCGGGTGCGTGACGGGGGAACCGTGACGGAGTGGACGGGGAGTGTGACGGAGGTCGGGGTCATGGGCGGCCCGTGACTGAGGGGGGAACTGAGTTACCACTTACGACAGTAGGGACTAGCTGTGTATCAGCGCATCTATGTGCATCACATTGTGTCGGGTCTTCGTTGATTACATGCAGCGGTTCAGTTGCAGATCCAAAACTGGTGTTGGCAAAGGTTCGTGTCAGATTGACAATGCGTGATGTTTTTATGAGAGCTTATTAGTTCCCCAGGAAGAGTGTTTACCCGTTCTCCGCCCTGACCCCGCCGTATCGGCCGCCCTTAGCCGAGGCCAGCATCGTGCTGGACACGCAGCACCCGGAGTCGATCCCCAAGCTGGCGGCGCTCGAGCAGAAGGCGCCGTCGGCGCCGGCGCCGGCCGATCAGCAGTTCGAGAAGCCCGTGTTCACCATGCCTTTGACGGGGCCGGCCGACCTCATCGAGGGCCAGCACGCCCACTTCGAGGCGCGCTGCGTGCCGGTCGGCGACCCCAACCTCAAGTTCGAGTGGTTCTCGAACGGCGTCGAGCTTAAACTTGGTGAGTGGCGGACGTGGGCGCGGTTTGGAGACCGCTGCAGGCGAGACTGCCGGCGGTGTCTGTCGTGGATGTCCGTCTGGACGTTGAGCGGTTTTCTGGTGTCGTTGCAAGTTATGCGGACACTCTGGACACTCGTGTCTCGCTGTTGCCATTGTGTAGAGTCCATTTGAACAGTGACACGCGCCTGTATTGACAACGCCTAGTGTCGCCTTATCCACGTTTTGGTTTGAAATGGCATTTGCCGTTGAGTTCTGATCCCAGACATGCACTGTAAACAATTAAATTGTTTTATTTAGTTTAACGTTTTGAACGCATTGCGATTGCGTTTACGTTCTAAGCTTGGTATCATTTTACACAGCGATAATTTTTGCTCCGACTAACAGCTAGACACCACAAAGACACGTTCAGCCCTTGAGCCCATTTTTGTGCTTATAGCTATTTTTACCTCCAGTATTAAACAGTGCAAGTCCGCTTGTTGTCCAGTTGTCAGTTACGTATCTGTGATCGGCTTTAATCCAAACAGGTGGAAACGAGTCGGCGTTAATCGGTTTCTTGTTTTGCCAGGAGGTAATACCAGACATCTGAGCAGGTTTGATGAACCCTTGGAAGAGCTTAGGCGATGTCCTTCCGTGTTGGCGCTGTATATGCTTTTTCACTTCCTGTGCATTGTTCGTACGCTGGAGTCTTCGATATTCTCTCTCTCTTCTCTCTGCAGCCCCCGAGTGTTGTAAGCATTAATAAGTGGGGCGGTTTCGATCATGTGAAATTAAACGTTTGACTATTTGGTGTTTTTGCGATAAAATAATGTTGAGATGAATAACGATGCGCAGCGAGTATTTGCGGGAATCACTGTGAACTTCTGCTTGTCTATCGCTTACCCAAGGTGCGCTGAAAGAAAGCAGCAAATATGGCGTCTGGTTTTTTCCCGCACCCAGCCTGCTGTGACTTGCGCAGTGTACATGCCCGTTGCTTCTGTATGATAGATTGCATCAAGAATCACCCTATGGATATCACAATGAACTCGTTAATGAAACCACCACTACTGCATTTCACGAATTGTTACACTGAGCTATTTTGGAACCTGAACCACTGCACAAGTTGACATTTTTACGCTTTCCATTGCATCACTTCTTGTAGATGGTTTTAGTTCGAAATAAAGAAAACGTTCCATTTGAACTACTGTCTCGCTCACTTGTTTCATATCCACGCATTTCTTGTAATTTTCCTGTTCCGTCGCAGTTCAAAATACACCGCATAAGGTGTTCGTTACACCATAACTGCGACGTAGCTAACCGTTCCGCCTGTCGCGCCAGGGTCTCGCATTAAGGAGACGCACGATTTCGGCTTCGTCACGCTGGACATCATGTCGGTGATCCCGGAGGACGCCGGCATGTACATGTGCCGGGCGGTCAACCTGGCCGGAGAGGCCGTCACGTCCACCTCTCTGCGCGTGCACGGTGAGACACGGCCACCCTGCGTTCGTGAACCAACGTCGTATTGAGCCTCAAAGGTATATGAAGTTCTTCAAATATTTTTCAGAGTGAAGCTCCTCCATGGGGAGAGATTCCACGATAAATGGCTGTGTAGTTTCCATTTTTTTCAGGAATAAGCGCGTTGTGAATACATTTTAATCCCAGACTTTCAAGAATACTGGTTGTGTCCTGATTTCTCCTCTGCATCATCGTATTTCCAAATTAGCCCTACACAAAGCTGCCCAAGTTACCCCAAACGTTCGAGAACCACGGGCGACGCGTGACCTCCTCTCGCCCCTCCCACAGACCGGAGCAGCATCCTCGGCGACGCGATCCACGCGTCCGCCTGGGACAAGATCCAGATGAAGGAGGCCGAGATGAACCGCGTGCCGGAGATGTACGTGGAGGAGCGGCCGCAGCAGCCGCCCGTCTTCACCACCCACCTGCAGAGCTACGACCGGCTCACCGAGCAGCAGAGCGTCCACCTGGAGGCCACCGTCGAGCCCAAGACGGACCCCAACCTGCGCGTCGAGTGGAGCAAGAACGGCGTGCCGCTCATGACGGGTCAGTCTACGAGGGCGTCAGGTCTGAGAACGCAGGGTTTGGTTCAGACGGCGTTAAGCTAGCGAAGGGTTGTCGATAGTGCGGATGGCGGGTAGCGGTGAAAGGCTGGTAGATGTGGTGCGTCTTACAACGGAAACTGCCCGGCTGAGATCGTAGGTTAATTTGTGTCGTGAAAAGATAAACACAACACGTTAAGTTCTCGGTTCCCAGTTATCATTTGATATGACTTTCATGATGATGACGCAGCGCGAATCTTCGCTGCCTCTGTTAGCCCATCTCCGTGTACGGGCGGAGAATGACGCTTCCCGGCCCCGGGCCCCTGCAGGCGCTCGTCTGAGGAGCACGTTCGACTTTGGCCTGGTGACGCTCGACATCATGAGCCTTCGCGGCGACGACTCGGGCATCTACACCTGCCGCGCCGTCAACCTCATGGGCGAGGCAGTGTCCACCTGTACCCTCAAGGTGGAAGGTGAGTCAGCGCCCTTTGGCCACCCTGGCAGTCATTGTGTCTTAACGGCCATACAATTTTTCTTTTTTTAGAAGCTGTAGTAGTCATTAGTCGCGTTTATACGAACATTTAGAAAGTTGCCAGATTCCCGGCCAAGTTGGCCGGGTCGGCCAGCCTTAAAATAAACGCTGATTTAAACCATAATTAACTCTGGAAAGGCGTATGTCAACATCATGGGAAAAATGAATGGATTGCAATGCAAACAAGCCTGAAATAAAAAGAGGAAAAACCTCGACTTTCTGTACTATGTTTTTTTTATTTTTTTTTTCCGCCTTTCGGGGTTTCTTTTGTTGCTCCCGGCCAACCTGGCCTTTCACAATGGCCAGGATTGTTCTTACCTTGACTAAGCAAAGGTTTTAGAAAAGGCCTGATTGTCGAAGAAACTGGAAGCTCAGGGGGGAGAGGGAAAAAATTCCTTCACTCGTTTCCACATGATTATTGTTTAACTGCTTCTGTGTTTGAAGCGATTTGTATGTCAAAACGTAAAGATGGTAAGTGGGTTGTATAAGGTTAAGTTAGCTGTAATTCTTGGCAACAGGTTGCATATTTCACTGAACTCCATATCTGAACCAGAAGATGCAATTTATCCCCTAAAATTGCTAGCGCTTCGCCTTGAGTCACCGTGCGTAGTCTTCCAACAATGCTACTGACATATTCCGATGGCCGGCTGCCGCTGACGCTGACGTTCTGGTGCACTCAGACAAGCACTGGCTGCTGAGCCAGTCGCAGCGGCCCGAGGCGCTGTCGGCCATCGCTCAGCTGGAGCTGGGTCACGGGCCGGCCGAGCCGCCCTCGCCCGAGATCGTGTTCGAGCTGCCCGTCTTCGTCTCGCACCTCAACAACGTCGAGTGCGACGAGAGCGACCGCGCCCACTTCGAGTGCCGCGTCGAGCCGGCCAAGGACCCCACGCTCAAGATCGGTGAGCGACACGGGACGGAAAACAGTCGAGAATGGATTGATCTCTGTCCCCGTTTTTGTACGTGGCTGCACGACTTTTTAATCAAGTCCTCCAACGTTGCTACGATGGAGAGAATGTTCTCAGAGACGATACTGCACCAGGTGTAAGATTACCGTCATTCAGTTAAAACGTCACATACGTTGTGTCTATAAACTGTTCCTGGTGTTGAGTTGCGGGGTTGAAAAGGCCCGTTGTGTCCTGTACGTGACCATAGCTGCTCTTTGCAGAGTGGTTCCTGAACGGAAAGCCCATGAAGACGGGCTCCCGCTTCACATCGCAGTACGACTTCGGCTTCGTCACCCTGGACATCACGGGAACCCAGTCGGACGACTCCGGCCTGCTGGTCTGCAAGGCCACCAACCAGAAGGGCTCCGCGCAAACTTCCGGCACTCTGAAAGTCAGAAGTAAGTGGTCCTCGTCTGCCGGCCTGTTCAATTTGTAACCGCGTCCGGTAAAATTTATAGTCATCTTTGAAATCTTGTGCGTCGAATACAGAACAAACGTTGCTTCTTAAACCGGTTGTGTCCATAGTGAGGCCGGTGGCAAAGAAGCGGGATTCAGGGATATTTGGGTAGATTATTTTCTTTCCGCGCTCAAACACGAACATATGTTTAGCTTACGCGCGTTGTGAAAATAAAGCAGACGTGTTCAGCCTTACCAGACTGCTGTATTTTACGTTTAGCTCCATGGGAGATCCGAAACTGCTTCAGTCTCCTGCCTCCTGCGGCCGATGCCCTTGGTGGAGCCGCAGCGCGCAACAAAACACCACCCGACCTATCTCCGCAGGCAAGGCGGACATCATGCTGGACACGGTGCACCCTGCGGGCGGGCGCGGCCTGGAGAAGGTGGAGGAGGTGGACGCCGCGCTGGCCGGGAAGCCGGCGCCGGACGGCACCCCCGAGAAGCCGTTCCCCAAGCCGTGGTTCATCGTGCCGCTGCAGCCGAGCTTCGAGCTCGGCGAGACCGAGCCGCTGCGGCTCGAGTGCAACGTCGAGCCCAAGGAGGACCCGAAGCTGGAGATCGAGTGGCTGTTCAACGGCAAGCTGCTGGCGCACGGTGAGAACGCCGGGGGCGTGCGGTGAAATGTGCCGCCAAATATGGTGCCCGGGCGCCTGGATAGGAGAGTTCGTTACATGTTTGTGTTATCAGTCATAGTTTACTTCCCAAAAGTTATCGGTTATAAAACTGGCCAAGGTTACTCCGTTTCAAAAACAGCCTATAGTGTATGGAGCATTAAAAATGCAGTTAAAATATTTTGGCCCACGTCTGTGGGCCACATCATTGCCGCACAGGAGTAAGTGTAGCCTTACCTGTAGTCATCCTCATCCTAAAATATAGCAGAAACCGATGGGAAGTGGCCAGCCTCCATCCTTCTTGGGCCCATTTCATCGCCGTTTTTTCTCCGCAGGCTCCCGGTTCCGGGTGTCCAACGACTTCGGCTTCGTTCAGCTGGACCTGGCTGACGTTTACCCGCGCGACCAGGGCATCTATACGTGCCGCGCCTGGAACCAGGCCGGCGAGGCCTTCACCACCACCACCGTCACCTGCAAGGGTGGGTCTGACGGACGGCATCACTGTCCAGGCCTGTCCGGGATCCGGAGGGCCTACTCGAGGCCGCGTCAAGGGACGTTCCCCCTGGAGGCGCACCCTTGATGGTGAAGCCTTGCCGATCGCTGGATAGATTATTGCACTTGAGTTCTGAGGGTGCGACTATTTCATATTCATTTATCACCTATATAGGTTTGTAATTAGCTATTAGCTATTCATGCCCTGTTAACCGGGTAACGGGACAAAAACTAATAGCAAAACAGGGTAACAGGACAAAAACTAATTAACCGGTCGGTAAGACAGGTGGCTCTGAATGGCTCCGACGCCTCCTGCAGAGTCTTGTTACGTCTGTCTGTTGACCACCAGGCAAGGCCAGTCTGATCGACTGGACCCAGCACCCGAAGGGCGAGATGGGTCTGGAGGCCATCCAGGAGCTGGAGGAGGCCCGCAAGCGCGGCGAGGGTCCGCCGCTGACAGACGAGGAGGGCCACCCGCCCGTCTTCACCTCGCAGGTACGGGGCCGGGCCGCCACGGAGTCAATGGTCATGGGATCGGACATGGTATTGGTAATGTTGATGGTTTCTTGGATCTTGCCCGCATCCGTTTATTTTGTACAGATTAGACTGATACGTGTTACTCTTGGAAGCAGCTCTGCGTATCAGACATATTAATGATTCTTAATTTTCACTCAACTTCGACGAATGCTCACTGCTATCTGTTTACTCCGTATTTCGTCTCTTGCTTCTCTTTCGCCTGTTGTTAAATCCGTCTAAGCACGCAGTTTTGTTTCACACAGTGCGAGAACTTATCAGATCTCAGCGAGGGAGACATTGCACATTTCGAGGCCACCCTGACGCCAATCGGCGATCAGACTATGAAGGTCGAATGGTTCTACAACAACAAACCACTGGATGCCAGTAAGTCGCCCTCGCCAACGCTGTGAACAAACGCACAGATTGTGGCGGATTAAAATGGAGTTAACATGCGTGGCCTGCAACAATATTTCCATTCTTCTCTGACCAAGTCGTATTTTCGGGCTTGTAGCTACTATATCGTGATGTTTAGCGGATGCGTTTAATCCTATATTTCCCGATGATCAAATTATACATTACGCTTCTGGCTACCATACCGTAAAATTTAACAGATGCGTTAAGCAGTGTTCCTCAGATCGATCCATCCTGCACCGACAGACGATAACTCCGAGTCCTCCACAGGCCACCGCATTCGGACCGTGCACGCCTTCTCCATGGTGGTGCTGGAGATCCTGGGCACCCGCATCGACGACTCGGGCGTCTACAAGTGCCGGGCCACCAACAAGTGGGGCCAGGCCGAGATCGAGGTCACGCTCGAGTGCGTCGAGAAGGAGAGCGGCCAAAAGCCGCGCTTCGTAACTCAGATTCAGGTGAGCGGTTTAATTACTGACGTGTCACAAAACATTGCCGGATACATTCATGGAATATGGTTATATGTAAGGGTTCATGGTTTGACATAAGGGTTTTGCCTCGCTCGCGAACATTTCGTGAGAATAACGCATGAGGCTTATTGCGTCCACTATCATCGCACCAGAGCTTCATCCAGTGCATCGCTTTCACTGAGTGCTCCCACTAAGCGTACTCTGTTCGCGTATCACAGCGAGGTCTTTCCGTCACGAAGCGTCTTCGTTGACATTGACTCGCCTCGCACGCCGATTCGCCGACTCACTCGCGGCCCCCGCCCGCGCAGAACGTCGACAACCTGAAGGACGGCGACTCGGCCCACTTCGAGTGCACGCTGGTGCCGGTCGGCGACCCGACCATGAAGGTCGAGTGGTTCCACGACGGCAAGCCGCTGCGCCACTCTTCGCGCATCAAGTGCGTCTCCGACTTCGGCTTCGTCGTCATGGACATCGCCTACACGCAGAACGAGGACTCGGGCGAGTACACGTGCCGCGCCACCAACAAGTACGGCTCGGACAGCACGACGGCGTCGCTGCGCTGCCAGGGCAAGGGCGGCGTGTTCGTCGACTCGCTGCAGCCGCAGGCGCTGCGCCGGATCACCGAGCTCGAGATGACGCCCGAGGTGGCCGGGGCGCCGCCCGCGCCTGGCGCCGAGGCGCCCAAGTTCACCAAGCACATCGCCGAGATCGCCAACATGGTGGAGGGACACTCGGCCCACTTCGAGGCGCGCCTCACGCCCGTGCACGACCCCGAACTGACGGTACGATGTCACATGAGCTCGGAGTCAGCCCAGCGTATTAGCTGAACCGCTGGGACGTAGCGCGCTAAAGATTTGTCCGACGAGCTGCAGTGCATAGCGATAATTTCCACTGTACGTCCCTTTGTCTATAGCTATCGCCGAACAAAACAAATTGTCCTTTTTCGCCGGAAAGTATAATGTCAAACGCTATATCAAGCTTAACTTCGCTTGCTGTAGACGTGCAGGAGGACGCAGCGGACAACGAGTGTTTTTAGTAAAAGTCATTTGCCTCTACGGTCCGCGACATTCGTAAGTTAACTTAGTACGACCTACACAATCCCTGCTCTTTCCAGGTGGAATGGTACAGGAACGGCACGAAACTGCCTACTGGACACCGTTTCCGCACGTTCCACGACTTCGGCATCGTCATTCTGGACATCCTGTACTGCTACGAAGAGGACTCTGGCCTGTACGAATGCCGTGCGGTCAACAAGGTCGGCTTCTGACGTCACCAAGGCAGAGCTCAAATGCGTCTCCAAGGAGAGCCTCGTCCTCACACCGCAGATACCTAAGGTGGGTGCTCTGTCAGCGATTTGAGATCTGGTTTCATGGGCCCGTAATGGGTGCGGGGTTCATAGGCATTATGCAACTATTTCGCTCAGTCTTAATCGACGACATAGGTAGAAATAAACTTCTTAGGAATATGTCATAAAATGCATGATTCAGTGTGAAAAATTATGCCAGATCTTTAAAAGGATCAACATAAACAGCATTTCATAAAGAAAATGAGAGGCATACGGTGCATGCCATGCTGCCACGCAATGCCGAACATTAACTTGGGCAGCTTCAGTGACGAATTTCAAGACCCGCGCGAACAGTTTCAAACCCTGCTGCGTCGTCATCTGACACCCCCCCCCCCCCGACCCTTTATCAGGAGATGAGCGGCGGCCTGGAGAAGAATCCAGACGCTGGAGGACGCCGCCCGGCTGACCCGCGAGCAGCACGAGGAGGTCACCACCCGGGTGGCGCCGCGCTTCACCGTGCCCTTCAACAACATCGACGACCTGCGAGAGGGAGAGAATGCCCACTTTGAGGCCCGCCTCACGCCGGTCGATGACCCCAAGCTCAAGGTCAGGCTCTGGGAACTGCGCCTAGTGCAACAAAGCATCCATCTTTTGGCGACTGAAAGAGGGATGTGCACTCTTTTGTTCGATTCTGTTCAGTCAAACCGAATGGTCCCAGGCTAAAGCTCCCAGTAATCGGTTCAAAGACGCAAATGGTTTGGTTTGTCAAAAGTGCAAAGTTGCGCCCATCGAAATACGCACGTTACGTAATTTGACTGCAGTCAGGCGATGTGTTGTATGTTTTAACTTTGACACAGAAACTGATCTTTATCATAGTTTTTTCTTTAATGTGTTGTCCACGTTGTTGCCACACTGTTACCAGAGAATGTTCTGGAGTTATTCTGGGTCGAGGAAACCAGTGTAATATCGGCTGCCACTTATTACCGAAACTCTTCCAGACGGAGTGGTACCACAACAGCAAACCGATGAAGGCTTCCAGCCGCTTCCGCACCTTCTGCGACTTCGGCTTCGTCATCCTGGAGATATCGCCGGTGTACCCGGAGGACAGCGGCGAGTACACATGCCGGGCTTACAACGAGGTCGGCGAGGCCACCAGCACGGCCGTCATGAAATGTTCCGGTGAGTCCCGCCATGCTCCTTTAACTGGATAGTTTCTGGCTTTTGCTATGATGAATACTAGAATATCAAAATGCTGTAATGCCTTAGTATTCATATGTCACTACCGTCCGCATATTGAATAAACACGCCACCAGCTATCGGCAGAAGCGCTCACCACTCATAAAGCCACAGCTGCATGAGGAGTCTTGCATTCAAATGGTTTGTACGAAGCCGTTTTCATTGCAGGCAAGAGGAACATTATCTTGGAGTCGCAGCTGCCGACGGGCATGGATACCATGCAGAAGATCGCCGAGCTGGAGGGGCTGGGAGTGAAGCCAGTCATGCCGGGAGAGTCCGAGGAGGTGGGTTCGCCACGGTCAGCTGCGCCGTGCCTCGGAAAACGACCCTTCACGCCATCGTGTGGAGCGCAGTGGTCGTTACCTGTAGCACGCCTCTCCTTTTTTAGTCGATGGACTCTGATATGGGTAGGGTTCACCATGAATAGCTACGCCTTGTGGGTCGTAAAACGGCACCACAGAACAGTGTGTTCTAGCATTGGTCTGAAGCACGTCCCTCCCGTACTTGTGGCCATGACCCTGACGCCGACGTGCTCCAACAGGGCGCGGCGCCCCAGTTCCTGACGCAGCCGGCCGACATCAGCCTGGTGGAGAACCAGCTGGCGCACTTCGAGTGTCGCCTGACGCCGGTCGGCGACCCGACCATGCGCGTCGAGTGGTACCACAACGGCAAGCCGCTGTCGGCCGGCTCCCGCGTCCGCACCATCAACGACTTCGGGTAGGGCAGGAGCCCGCGTTTTTTCAAATGAAAACTCATGTGCTCAGATGGGATCATGCCTTAGAAAGCTGAAGATAGTCCAAAGCATTGGATTATTTTACGTGCCAGTAACGTTGATGTGATCATACGAAGACATCTCCGGTATTTGCCGAGCCGATGTAATTGTCTCATTTTCTTTTTTCTTAAGAGTATGTGCATTGTTTCTGGTTAAGCTGTTGCGCGGCGCCGGTCACTGCTAGTTTAAAGCCAATCACTGTGTACCTATCTACCTGACAGCTACGTGATCCTGGAGATTGGCGGCATCTACCAGCGCGACGCTGGCCTGTACACCTGCAAGGCGATCAACAGGCACGGAGAGGCGTCCGTGTCCTGCTCTCTCACCGTCAAGGTAAGAGGTCTAGTGTGTTCGTCTCAGTGAAGAGAAAAATTGGGTGTTCAACGACGCTTCCGCTAAACGCTTCCAGAATCTGGAAATCGTTCGCAAAGGCGCTGGATCTTAGGTCACAACGTATTCCTCGGGTCGTGGTCAGCGGTACCTGTGGCAGAGGTAATGGTGGGGACGTTCACTGGTACTGCCACCTCCCCTAGGGTCGGCAGGGCGTGGTGCTGGAGCCTCAGATGCCGCACGGCATGGAGGGCATCCGCAAGCTGGAGGAGTCGATGTACCGGTCGGAGCAGGCGCCCGAGGAGGACGACCGGCCGCGGCCGCCGCGCTTCGTCACCGAGCTCCAGAGCCAGGAGGGCCTGTTCGAGGGCCAGCCGGCGCACTTCGACTGCCGCGTGGAGCCCGTCGGCGACCCCAGCATGCGCATCGAGTGGTTCCACAACGGCCGGTCGATCGACATGGGCTCCCGGTGAGCGGCACGGGGCGTCCCCGGCCGGAGCTGGACCAGGACACTTGTTTGAGCCTCATACGGTGGCCGTGTGCACTTTGCAGAGGGTGGGATTCTTGCGAGAGTCTGTGGACGAGATCTGGGTAAAAATGGCGTGCAATGGAGATCACGATAAAGCGTATCCAGGACATGAGATTGTATGACATTTGACGATACCGTGGTAGTGCTACCTTCTCATGACACGCCATTCAGATAAATTTTACTTGTAACATATTTGTAATGACAGTAGCATCGGAGGTATACAATGCCAGGTTGGTTTCTCACGTTTCCTAACGTATCAAAAGGTTCATCTTCATGGGAGCGTTACGTCTTCTAGCTATTTCTTTTACGGCTGTCCAAAAAATCATGTCATAAACAAACATCACTGCACTGCCATGTTTGTCTTGTTTTCCCGCAGAGTTCACTTCCTGGATGACTTCGGTTTTATTGTGCTCGATCTGGACTGGACATTCCCGAGAGATTCCGGCGAGTATGTGTGCCGTGCCACCAACAAGTGGGGCACGGCTACCACCAAGGCCACTCTCATCTGCAAGGGTAAGCTAGCTCCCAGACAGCGTGGTATTATTTTCTACACAGTACTATGCCAAACGATAATGTCGTTATCTCGTGTCGCCCATTTGTTTTCTTTTGATTTTCAGTTGGTAACAGGCTTTCTCGTTTTTCTGTTGTTTTTGCCCCCTAAAACTCCCTGTAATCTAGAATTAGTTGCATGCCGTAACTGGGCTTCCTGGTTTTGTCTTCGTTTCAAGTGGTACAAAGCACATACCGCACCGCACATTTTTCTGACACTTTTGGACTGTCTGTTATCATTTACAAGGATACTCTGAGCTGTTTTCGCCTTCCCATTGTGCTCGTAGTCCGTCTCCCTGAGTAACCTAGATGGTTGCGAGTTTTTTCGTTTCCGCCTCGGCTAACATCTCCGCTCCGCACGCTCCCCCGTTCGGCGGCGCACGTGGTGTCGCGCTGTCCCTGAGGCCCCTCTCCGCCGTACATTGCAGACGAGTACGAGCGCTACCTCGAGTATTACAGGCTGCAGCACCTCCGTCAGCTGCCCGCCAGAAGACTGTCGCAGATACTTTGTATGTGGCGACCGGCACAGCGAGGACTGAGCTGTTCCGGTCAAACAGCGGGTCGCTGTCTAGATATGCCGCAAATTTTTCCTCGGTTCTGTCGTCAAAAAGCGCAGCATATTCGAACACCACATTTCTTCGTGACAATATTTCAAAGATGCGCAGGAAGTGTACTTAATGTAAACATCTAGGCTAGTTTTCGAAACGGGACAAATTGTGATTGGTTTAACTTAGCTGAATCTCTTTAATTTTGCAGATGTCTCAAAAAAGTTCAACAAATAGCGATACACGCTTGGTGCGCCAACTATGAACAGCGTCTGACTTTACGCTTTACCTTCCACGAATTGCGAAAACAACTGTGACTTCTTCACATTTCAAGTTATACGCTGAGATAAACATTTGAATTGGGATCCGTCATCACCAAGAACTAAAATGACCCTCGCGCCACATTGCAGCCAAGCGGGATGTGGTGCTGGAGTCCCAGCTGCCCAAGGGCCTGTCCGGCGACCGACTGAGAACCCTAGAAGAGGGACCCAAGATGGGCGAACCACTGCCGCCCGAGGCAGACGCTGAACCGCCCAAGTTCATCAAGGAGGTACGCGAGGCACGGACATGCCTAAACGTGAACCGCATAGTTCTGTCGTGCTATATTAGATAACTCCACGGGGTTTCAGCGTAGCTGATAACGTCGCTGTTTATCTTCGGCGGTGGCATAACGGGCCATTTGGGCAACGAGTTAACGCCTCTGCGTGATGTTAAATATTTCGTCTAAAAGTGATCACATGCCCGGAAGCACATGATGCTGGATGGCATAAAAACGGTATTGCTTCTGCCGCAAAGAACGTGCGTTAGATCTAGCTCAAATAATTCGCAACGTTAGTACGTCCCAAATTTGATGTTTATCACCTTCAGCCTTCAGACCAGATCGCTCCTGGGTCCAAACCCGCAGTCCCGGCGGCCACGTCAAGCTAACTTCACCACGTTTTCCCTCCAGATCGACAACGTGGACGTGGGCGAGGGCGAGACGGCCTTCTTCGACTGCCGGGTGGAGCCCAAGCACGACCCGTACCTGCGCGTCGAGTGGTACAGGAACGGAGTGCAGGTGCAGACCGGTCACAGGTAAGTCGGTACCGTCACCTGCAGTCACAGACTTCACGCAGAAGAGCCGCTTAACCTGGAAGTTCAGACCTGAACAACCTGAACCGCTGAGCCTGAGGGCAGAAGTGATTTGATTCTATTGCAATATTGCAATTGCAGGCAATACTGAAGTATTTTACGTGGTAATAATTATAAATTGGTGGCTTGATCAGGCACACTTTTCAGGCCTCTCGTTATGAACAGAGATGACACCGGTTCAATTTAGTGGCGTTGCAGGAAGCAATTTCGGGTTCTTTCGTTCCATGCATTGGCGTAGGCCTAATATTAAATCCCTGTGTTGGTATTGCATTTCAAAAACCAAACGCAGAGATGGTTCTACCCCTGTTTATGCACCACGAAAAAATATGGAACCGAACTCCCCTGAATCGCGCAGTTGTGACGTAAGCTTCGCCATCGCCCTTCGTTGAGTGACCCGTCTCCCCGCTCTGCAGGTTCCGGACGACGTTCGACTTCGGGTACGCGTCGCTGCAGATCCTGGGCGTGTACCCGGAGGACGGCGGCGAGTACACGTGCCGCGCCGTCAACCGGGCCGGACAGGCCACCTGCAAGAGCGCGCTCACCTGCCGAGGTCAGTCGGCGGAAGCAGATCCGCCAGCATCATCATAATCGTCGCCATTGTCATCATTTTGTGTTTTGCAGGAAAACATTAAGGCGGAAGGCCATCAGATGAGTCATTTTGGTGCGAACAGCCGCAAGCTGTTGGTGAATACGGCAGCCGAATGCGTCAGCAATCAGCTCAGTAATTCTGGGGTGTTTTTTGGCCCGTGCTTGCATCCAGTCTCCTTTGCTAGAACGATTTGTAGTGATGACACCAGCTCCACGTCACTTACTTTGGATAAATGCCCTGAAATCGCAGCTCCATCATGGTAATACCGCCGTATTTTTGCAGCCATTTCGTCGGTGATTATGCTGACCCAGGTGCCCAAGGGCATGAAGAGGTCTGACTACCTGATGCAGATGGAGGCGACACTGAAGAAGTACACCTCGGAGATTCACCTGACCGAGGACGACATTTATGACGCTGACCGAAAACAGCCACCCAGGTCTGTCAGCGTGCTGTCCTTGAGGGAGCGGTATAATGTACTTAGGTCTCTAACATTCCATGATTTGAAATGGTTCCGATAAACAGCTGAGTAATGGTATACTATCTTGAAACAGTTGTCAAATAACACGAAGAAGCCCTGCTTTTCATACGCCAGTTCTCACCACTAACAAGTGTGTTTTGTCAGGTTCGTCACGCAGATCCAAGACAAGATGGACCTGGTTGAGATGGAGCAGACAAAGTTCGAGTGTCAGCTGGCGCCCGTCGGCGACCCCAACATGAAGGTCGAGTGGTTCTTCAATGGCAGACCACTGCCCTACAGTAAGTAGTCAAGGACTCTCTATCCAGCAAACGTCGTTTTTGCTCTGTTTGTTGCAGTTCAAATGTACACAATTCAGGGTTGATCGTGACGTTCGAGGCGCATACAGCCGCCAACTTCGTCATGCATATATAATCGTGTTTTAGACGTGCTTGCCACTAGTCTTCCGCAAACAGCAATATCGTTTCACTGAATATTTTTCCGTATTTGGGCATTTAACCTTGCAACGCCGGATTTCAGCCTAAACGTACACACATCCCAGACAAAACTCCTGTATTTTCGCTCAAACTTGCCATTCATTCCCCCGCCCTCCCTGTTTGCAGAGAACCGCTTCACGCCCATCTACGACTTTGGCTACGTGGCGATGAACTTCGGCTGGGTGTATCCGGAGGACTCCGGCGAGTACCTGTGCCGCGCCACCAACCTGTACGGCATGGACGAGACCAGGGCCACCATCAAGACCAAGGTCGGTCGTGTTGGACGGCGCGGAGCCATGCCAAAATAACTTAAAAACCTGTAAAATATGTTATGCTGTTCGGAAATAACGTGCCTGGGGTATGTTGAAACGTATGGCGAGCCCAGTTTTTTGTGATAAAAATACGTAAATGTAGGTCGTCGGTTCTAAAACAAGTATGCTCATGTTTTTATGGGCCATCGTTTCAGCTGCGCGTATGACAGCCCCAAATCCACGGTCATCCTTCCCAACGAAAGACCAACAACTTGGCTGCACTCCCCCACTCTTCGCCATCACCGCCCACTCCCCGCCGCAGGGCAAGCCGGGCATCGTGTACGACTCGCAGCTGCCGGCCGGCATGGACTCGGTGAAGAAGATCCGCGAGATGGAGTCGCTCTGGAACCGTGCGCCGGATGCCCCGCTGGAGGAGGAGCGCCCGCGCGAGGCGCCCGTGTTTGTCACCAAGCCGGAGCCGGTGACGGTCAACGAGGGCGACTGGGCCCGGTTCTGCTGCCGCGTCACCGGCCACCCGCGGCCGCGGGTCATGTGGCTCATCAACGGCCACACGATCGTCAACGTTAGTACAGAGCGGAGGTCGTGTCAGTGTGGGCACGGGTACATCGCAGAGGTCATGGCCATGTTCTTGGGCTACGCAGCGGAGGTCGCGCCAGAGTCAGCGTGAGCACAATACGTCACGCTGTCGTACGTCACTGACCACAAACCATCAATGGCAAATGTACATACGTTGTTTTGGTAATAGAATCTGATGTTCACTGATTGGGATATTGTTCCACTAACAATGCATTGGCAATAGCGTATAATGAAACGGATTCATATTTACGTTACCCAGGATTTATATTTACGCCTTGCAACCATGCGCTTCAAAACAACTGGAACAACCGAAGCAACCAACGAACCGTTAAGTGACCATCGCACGTCCCCGCTCCCCAGGGCACGCGGTACAAGCTGACCTACGACGGCATGTGGCGTCTGGACATCCCGAAGACGCGCCAATACGACAACGGCAAGATCGAGGTGGTGGCGCGCAACTCGGCCGGAGAGGCCTACTGCTCCTGCGAGATCAAAATCAACGCCCGCCAGGACGACTACCGGGCCGTGCTGAAGAACTCGCCCAAACGTGAGTGCAGCGGCGCCGGGCCCGCGCGCCGGGCGGCGGCCGGCGGCTGACCGGCGCCGCGCGGTCCGCGGCCCGCGCCAGCCGCCGGCCGCGCGCCCAGGGGGAAGCAGAGACCAGCACATAAACAGAACGACTAACGCCACTGGGCAGTTCTCACACACTACACTCCTGGCTCAGCCACCTCTCGACGCCGTATTTGTCTAGAATAACCAACATTCTTTTACGCAGCAACGATGGAAGCCCGCAGGTAAGTTACTCATTCTTTCAGGCTGCATGCGTTTTGTGTATAATGTTTTGGAAGAATTTCGATCTTTTGTAGGCTTTGCTTTCCTCTGTTTTGGTTTCTAAAACCCTTTCTCCATAAAGCACTTGCTTAGGATTGATTATAACATGTAATCGAGGGTTTCCTCAGTAAAGATGGGCAGCTGGTTATGCTATCCCCGCAGTGACATGTTCACATGTGCTTGAC
Source organism: Capitulum mitella (assembly GCA_030062745.1). Taxonomy (NCBI): domain Eukaryota; kingdom Metazoa; phylum Arthropoda; class Thecostraca; order Pollicipedomorpha; family Pollicipedidae; genus Capitulum; species Capitulum mitella. The sequence goes on along the minus strand of CP099844.1, from coordinate 25,076,685 downwards.
TGTAGCGGAGAACGAGACAAAAAGTCGACCGCTCAGTGTTTGGCCACAGCCAGAATCCCTGGACTTTGTTCTAGACCGTGGATGCACTGTAGAGTCCACGCCTGTTTGAATGAGTCGAGTGACAACCTTGTGGATCGCTTGTTCAAGACCATTGCCCCACTAATTTGTATGCGTCCGGGCTCTGCCACGTCGCTGCATCCTCTGTTCAATCCTCGTAAGGTGCCGCATGTTGCTGACGCACCGTGCTGCCATCTGTCGCCGCCCCCGATAACTTGGAGTTCTCTTTTAGCCTGGTATGACTATGACCTGAAACAATACCAGACCGAGCGCCAAGAAGGCGAATCGGACCGCGTCTTCGAAGAGAAGGTCCGCCCCGGCATGTCCGTCCTCCACCAAGGAGAGTTCCACAAGGTCGTTCAGGAGCCAGAGACCGAGTGGCAACGGGCAGCCAGGGCCAAGAAGGGCCCAGACATCTCTGACACATACAAGGAGGTACCTGCATTGGAATCGTGGCTGAACTGTTTTCTGTTATTTCATAATTATTCGTATGCCATGCGATGATAGCCATGATCATGGATTTATCTTCTGCGAACTTGCCATCTTGTTTTGGCAATCAGATTTACCTTTTGCTTCATCTGCATGCCTCTGGTAAGAAGATGCCGATGTGGGATTCATGTAAATTGCCGCAGTCGAGTGTACATTTCGTCCTTCAGTCATGAATGACTGTCCTCTGATTCTCGCAGATGACACCTGAACGGGGAGAGAAGGCTCCTCACGTTTCGACAGCCAAAGGAATGGCGGCCCTGTACGCACAAAAACTGTGAGTAAACATAAACCAAGGAGGACTGTACCATACAGCCTCCACACTAGTCCACTTTCACTCCCACTTTCAGTCCACTTCTGACTGGCCAGCAGTTCAATACAGCAAACAAAATGCGGTCCACAAGAGTAAATACTCTCACTTCCAGCAGCTGTCGGATACCAGAATTTCGACTGGTATTCGACCCCCCCCCCCCCCGAAAAAAGATCAACAGCAGACTGCCTAGATGTCCGCACCTTTCGAATGAAATAAGCAAGCAACATTTCATCTTGTTGGAGATGAATAATTGCAGGAGGAGAAGAATGCATCGTCAGCCCTTGCCCTGCCTCTCCCTGCCTGACGGCCGGCCGGCCCCTGACACTGTCCGTGCCGGCCGGCGGACCCCTGACACTGCTTGTGCCGGCCGTCCGACTCCTGACACTGCCTGTGCCGGCCGGCAGGGCCGAGGCTGATCAGCGGCCAGGACCGGAACAGCCAGGACGTCCCGCGGCCGAGCCACCAGTCCAGGACCGGCAGGTGGGTGCCTTTCGTGACCGTACCTCCAGGTGTAGGAAACACTTACTGCGGCCGTCAGGCGCCCTGGATTCTCTTGGAACAGATGGGGTCTTTTTCAAAGAACAAAGCAAACAGTTCTTTCGTTAGTTCTCGGGTCTTTGCCCAGGCATTTTGCGACTCTTCGCATGAACAGGGAGCCATTCAGTCTTCCTGGCCATGGGCGGAAGTTATGGTATGTTTCCCCGTGAAGTCACGTTCTGTTCCCTGCTCCAGGCGCCGCCCCGTCGTCCGTTCTTCACGCGCAAGATGCAGCCGAGCCGGACGTTCGAGACGAACGGGGCGCGGTTCGAGGTGGAGTTCACCGGGGCGCCGACGCCCGAGGTCACCTGGTACCGCGAGGACTTCCCCATCACGTCCAGCCCCGACTTCAAGGTGCCTGGCACGACGGTTCGCTGTCACGTTCGCAATGGACTTCCGTGTGGATACAGCGAGGAGATACAGAGAGATAAAGAGACATTAATGACGTCAAGATAATGCGTTGTTTTTTTTTTGTTAATGGTAATTCAACTGCAGTTTGTATGAGAAGTATGAACAGGGCGCGACAAGCGAGGTAAAATGTCGTTGCTGTCAGGCTGTCACGAATTTGGTATCTTCGTGCCGGAACAAAACACTGCTGGGCCACGGAAATTACACACAGAAACAAACCAGTAGGCGGCTACCAACTTCTCACCGCACGCTCCTCAGATAACGACCACGCCCCGGCGCTCGACGCTGGAGATCCGGGAGGTGTTCAGCGAGGACTCCGGCCAGTTCTCCTGCGTGGCGTCCAACAGCGCCGGCCAGGCCAAGTGCTCGGCCAACCTGGTGGTGGAGGAGCGCAAGGTGCCGCACGGCGTGCCGGTGCCGCCCAACTTCACGCAGACGATCCAGGACGTGGCGCTGCGGCCGGACACGCAGGTGGCCCGCTTCGAGGCCAAACTGGCCGGCACCAAGCCCATGGATGTCTACTGGCTCAAGGTGAGACCGGCTGCATCGCTGCTCGGGGTGAAGCGTTAGAGGAAGCATAAATGAGAGGCTTGTGAAGATGTTCGTGTTTCGATTTTATTGTGTGCCTGGAAGGTTTTTGTTCAAAACGTGCATGCAATCGACGCCCACTGGCCTTGTGCAAAAATTAATGGCTATCAGTAACGGAAATCACAAAGTCGTCGCACCATGGCCGAGCTTTCATCCCGCTTCCCCTAGAGATCACTAAAACCTGCCTCCTCCCGCCACCAGAGCGGTAGCAAGGTCGAGCCGGACATGCGGCACCGCCTGATGGCCGAGCAGGACACGTACACGCTGCTGGTGCTGGAGCCGACGCCGGACGACTGCGGCCCGTACGAGTGCGTCTCCATCAACGCCAGCGGAGAGGCACGCTGCCAAGCCGAGGTACGCCGTGTCGGCACCGTCGTCCGGACAGATGTGGCAGCTGGCAGTGCTGAGTGCCATTGCAGGCGTACTTGGGACTGCTCCGGGTGATATTTGTCCGCGTTGACTAGGACAGGCTTCATTAACTTAGGCAATGGTGAGGAGAAGGATGACAAAGTAAGATTAAAAGTTCATCATGTTGGAATATGGTAGGAGTTTTCGGAGAAAGACAGCGTTCCTGAGCGCACTGTTTTAGAACAGACGCCAGGTGGCGAGGGTCACTGCTTCACCCACTTTGGTTTGCACAGCAGTGCCTGACGAACATAACTAGCCGTATTTTCTAGCAAGTACGGTATTTTCTGCGACAGCTGACGCCTGAAGGTGTGGAAGCGGCCCCCGGACTGAAACCCAAACCGACCGAGATGGAGATGCCGCCCAAGATCACGGTGCCGATGAAGGCGGTCAGCGTGCAGGAGGGACACCCGGCCACTTTCCGCTGCCGCTTCTCCGGCCAGCCAGGTACGGACCGGCGGCTGATTCTGCTGCTGCGGCGGCTCACGCCTTTCACGACTCACTGGCCGTGGAAGAACCAACGTAAAGCAAACGCCATGTTTGATTTCACGTCAGAATGGCGAGGAAAATGCGCACTTTGGTGCTGCTTTCCGGCTTACGTGTGCCTGTTGAGCACCAGCGTGCGCCGTTCCTCTTCCCCAGAAATGACGCGTGTTTTTTGTGCAGCTCCTACGTCGGAATGGCTCAAGGATGGAAAACCGATCAAGCCGTCAAAGTACTTCCAAATGGAACAGGAAGGAGACACATTCGTGCTGAAGATCTCAGAGTGCTTCCCCGAAGACGAAGGCATCTACTCCTGTGTAGCCACCAACCCGGCCGGCAAGTCCACCATGAAGGCGCCGCTCAAGGTCACAGGTGAGTCAACGCGCCTCAGGACCATTTATGAACGTACCCGATTTTTGGTTCACTAGGTGGTTGTTTGATTACTATAAACAGATCTATCCACTGTATAGTTGCACGATGAACAAGATATACGCAAATTACATGGATCTGAAGACTCATGAAATATCTAAACCAAACCTTCTCTGTCGTCCGACATGGACATTCAAAACTGAAACTGACGGAGACAAGTAGCTGAACTAAATTACTCATACAGGACAAGACCTTAAATGTTATCCGGTCCTCCCCACAGCCCCGAAACAAGAGGAGAGTCCGACCGTCTCGCCGATGAAGGACGTGACCTGCACCGAGGGCGAGCCGGCCCGGTTCGTCGCCAAGGTGTCCGGGAAGCCGATCCCCGACCGTCACCTGGTTACGGGAGGACACCATCATCCCCCAGAGCCGCGACTTCAAGGTCAGTCGACCGGTCCACCGCTGCCGCCGTGCACGGACCCGGAACGCGTGCGTTATTGCGCACGCCAACGAAGTATTGTAACAATATACAGCTCCTCTGGACTGGGGTAATTGCCAAGGGGTCGCAAGGGGCCATTGCCGAGGACTAGGCCACGCCGCAGCGCATTTCCACCAGCTAGCACTCCGACAAGCCGTCGCGTAACTCCTACGAGCGCCGACAAAGCGCGGAGTACTCCAGCCGAGACGGCACCTGGCGCGGGCTGAAAGCTCATGGGGCGTGCCAGCAAAGGGCGACGAAAAATACGGCCGACGTCCTGCCTGTGATGACAGCGGCTGGCACCGCAGGCTGCCCGGGGTGACGACTTTAGTCGGCTCGAGAGGGGAGGCGGGCACCGTGCTCGTCTGGTGGTTAAATGCTTGGAAGCCGAGCCCACTGGACATCTGCCCAGTTGGCAGGTGCCCCTGGCAGGAGAGTCGCAAAGACTATGGCAGTATCACACCACCTTACGCCGACTAGGTTCCCTTACTATTTATTTTTCAGCTCATGAAGGCAGTGGTTCCGAGTGAAGATAAGCTCATTTTAGAAACGTATGGCCGCCATTGTAAGGTTCTGTGGTGATGCTGAAGGGAAGCACGGCCTTGCTGCGCTTGAAACTGTCTTTGAATGGTCGTAGTGTGGCTGGGACTCCTCACTCAGTCGTCACTCAGTAGCTCTGAGTCGTCACCATCTAGCTCTTAGGTGATCATATCGGTTAACAAGAGTGTGTTGTGCCTTTGACCGCCGTTGAGTGACCGCAGCTGTGTGGCCATGCTGCGTCTGTGACCGCCGCTGTGTGGCCGTGCTCCGCCTGCGACCGCCGCTGCGTGTCCATGATGTGTTTGTGACCGCCGCTGTGTGGCCGTGCTCCGCCTTGCGACCACCGCTGCGTGTCCGTGATGAGTCTGTGACTTTCACTGTTCGGCCACCAGATGACACTGTCGGACAACACGGCCGTGCTGGAGATCGTCGAGACGTACGACGACGACACGGGCACGATCACGTGCCGCGCCACGAACAGCGCCGGCACCAGCGAGGCGTCGGCCCGGCTCACGGTTCAAAGTAAGGACGAATCCGAGGACGAGAACGAGCAGGACGAGGACGAGCCGTGACCGGCCGGCTCGTCCTGCGGCGGTCCGCGCTGGACGGGTGGCGGTGACCCAGCGGCCGGCTTCGGGTTTAACTGAGCGACGTTTTGTAGTGTAGACTTTTGGTGTGGCGATCCCTGTCGTCCGTTTGGACGTGAAGCCGTCCCTTTGCGCCGTGACCTCGAGGGCGGCAACGGCAGTCACTTGTCAGCCTTGGCGACGCGGCCTGACGCGTCCTCGGGGAAATCCTGCCATTCCTGTTAAAAAAAAAAACGCTCGGTGGAGTACGTATCCCATCCCACGCCTGTGTCAGTCTGTCACGTTCATTTCTGACGGCTTCGCTGTAGGTACTCCGTGGAATGTTTTTTGAGCTGTCACGTTTCCGCTGCTTGCTTTTTCTAACACGAGACGAATGCCCGCTAAACTACAAGACGGTGCGTTTGTGCAAAGTTGTCGTGGTGTTAATAAACATATTGGTGGTGTCATGCGATCAAGACATCTCTGCCTTACAAGCCAAACTAGTAGCAACATTTTGATGGTGAGCTACGTTTTGAAGGGGCCTAACCATTGTTTTGAAACGTCCTTACAACGGTTTTTGTTCCACAAGCGCGTACGCTGATTTTGAAGGCGCTGTTGTGTTGAACTAATGACGTTACTGTAGCTTTACGGAGCGCTTGACCGCCCTAAAAAACGACGTATTCCTTAATCCTGAATTGTAGTGAATAACTGAGTGACCAGTATCAGTCACGAGCTCCATTGATGGAGACCATCACATGGCGTGGACTTCATATAGGGACCTCAAAACTAATTTACCGTCACATTAGCATACGCTAACAGACACCACTCGAAATCCATGTGCTTCGGGAAGACTAAGAAATCTGACAACCTTAGTGCCTTTGGCACTAAATGAATCCCTGGTACTACCAAAAGGCACGTGAAGTTGAAAAATACGAACGTTGGTCAATTTCTCATATTTTCTCAAAGACCACTGCTGGCTGTGGACTTTGCATTCGGAGAATTTCATAAGCAAAGTGAATCCTTAGCTGCTGTGTATTGTGGATAGCGTTGCTCTTCGCCAAATCTGACCACCTAGTGTGGCTTTTTTCCAGGCATTCTGATCACTGCTCGCCAGTCGACAAAGGTTTATTACATAGCAATAAATAAAATATATAAGGACCATATTTATTATGCAGCATGCCAGGTTTAAGTATGGTAAAATTTTAAAGGTGTTCCAGTATCAATTTTATTCTGCTTTCCATCAAACAAATAGCAACCACATCATTGTCTCCTCGCCACTGGATTTAAGCATTTCGTCACAGGCGTCTCTCTTGAGATAAATATTCGAGTCCAAACGTTAAACCCTGTCAACTGCGGAATACCCACATTTGTCAGTGGCCAGAACTGAATGCATTTCACCACTCCATAGACATTTGCGACAACCATCTACCGAAAACAAACGACTTGGGTGATCGTATTTCTCTTCATATCCACTTGGGTGATCGTATTTCTCTTCATACTGGATAAAACAGGTTTCACTCCAAAGTAACATATATTTAGACCAATGCAGACTGACATCGACACGATACAATGCGTCTAAAAATGGCACGACAAAAACATTACCGCGAACTAGCAACCGTCGCAATTTACGTAACCGGCATCGACCACCCAGTTTCCAGAGCGCGGTTCCAGTCCCATTACGCCCAGCGCGATCGGGGAGAGGCGGCAGGAAGCGGCCCAAAATCGCCGGCACCTCGCGACGCGCCAAGACAGGGCTCCGACGCGTCCCCGGCAGGCGCGCAGTCCAAACGAACGTCCCGGCGCGCAAAGAAAACAAACACGACCGCCGGCGGCCGCCGCGCCGCGCGTAAAAAACCGCCGGCCGAGCAGCCAGCCGGAAACGCCGCGCCGCCGGCGACCGAAAAACGCCCGTGCGGAGAGACGACGGCTAAATTCCGCCGAAAAGGTGGAAGTTCTTTTTTAGTACGAAACGCTATGATGGTGAAACATGCAGTTGACCATCGTGATGAAAACAGGTAGGAGAACGTGTCGCAAACAGATCCTGGGCGAGATCACGGAAGCCGCGCCACTCAGCGCTCAGGGCGATGACTCGGCCTGCCTGAGGGCGGCTGCTAACGCGTCCGGGAGGGCCGCACGCGCACACCATAAACACCGGCACCGAAATAGATTACCGGAGCCCTAGCCGCCCCGGTTCGACGCAGCGGGCCCCGAGACGAGGTCCCACATGCCTCCTCTGAGGACACGTCACCGTAGCGCGGCACCTGGGCAGAAAGAGCTGTCCCAGCCGCGCTGACGTTAAGCCTGTCTAATGGCACTACGTTCTGGCACGAAGCCCGGCCGAAATGCGGTCCCCGCGCGCGGTGGCGCCAACATTTAAAACGGGAGGATGACCGGTGGAGAACGGGGGAGGGGTGGGGGGGGACAAAAACTGTAGCCGTCCGGGGTGTCCGGCAGTGCCGGCGCTGCTGGCGAGGGTCAGCGGCACTGGCACAGCCGGCCGGACAGAAATACACCGGACACACCACTGCACTGCCAGGGGCTAGTTCAGGCATGCTGCTGCGAACGAGCGACAGTTACAGCGATTAATGCACGTTTACGTGCATTACGGAGAGTCATCACTACTGAAATAACATCAAACAAATTTGAAGACAACTGATTAACAGATCCTACCATGACCATCGTTAACTTTTCACTTCACTGCAAACCTGCGCCTCACAAAGCGCATACAACCAGATTTTTCCTAAACTCGCATTAGGTTGAAATGATAATTTCACAAAAAGAAACCGTGAGACACTCGGGCGAATAATAATGGAATTAATAAAGAAGTGTAACTTTGGTACTTAGAAGCATTTTCCCGCCTCAGTATAGCTGCATTATTTTCATCGGCAGTGACATAATGGCGCACAACACAATCAACTGAAAATGGGACTTGGTCGCCGTACCAAAATGATTGACAATGACGAACGACAATGACATGACGACAATAATCATGACAAACGACAGTCACGACAGGCTACAATTCTCATGTGTCGTCGCATGACTGGCATGCTGTTGCATGGCCTTCCACGTGGTGTCCACAGCAGAGCATGTCTGGTTCCCGCTCCTCACACCGCGCTCCTCACACCTCCAGATGCTCGTGGCGCCCGCTTCAGTCCTTCTCTTGATCCCATGGCCTCGGCATACGTCCACGTCCCTGAGACCATTCTTCGCCGCACGTCCTCGATCCAGAAACAAACGCTGCCGATCGCACAACAGGTCACTCGCTCCGACGGTCACGTCATTCACCAACTCTGCGGCTCCGCTGGCGTTCACCCACCGCCCTACTGCCAATCCTCTCCGCCCGCTCACGGTCCGTTGAGTGGTGTGCCGGCCGCCCCGCCGGCTAATCTCGGCGGGGGTCGTCCTCTGCTGGGGTCGCCTCCCGCCGACCGACTCCCGCGGAGCTGGACTCCCGCCGACTGGACTCCCGCTGCGCCGGCGAGGCGGGGGCGAAATCACTCTGACCTGATCTTCGCAGCGCATCACGCGTCTGTACCCGTCCACACCACACGACGCCATCACCTCAGCGCAACTCTGCACATCACCACATTCACTCACTCGCATCTCTCCCCGCCGTACCACCAAACGCTCCGCGCTGGCCGAACCTGCTCGGCTTCAGTCGCGGCTTGTCGGCCCGTCCTGCCTCTCTGAGCGCTGAGCCCCGCCCGGCAGCGACCGTCGCCGCCGAATGGGTCGGGCGCCGCCGCCCGGCCGGGCTGGCCGGGTATAATTAGCGCCCAGCGGACGGACAATGTCCGGGACGTGTACCGCCTGCGCGCGCGCGCCCGGCCAGCGTGCAGCGCCTGCCAGGCCCGACGCCCGCTCAGGTCCCCTCCGTGGGGACATCGCTGAGCCAGATCTGTTGTCGAATTAAGGGGCTCCTCGTACGACGATGGGAAGTTTGTCTTCTTTTCTGGGACGGAAAATAATACGGACTTTGGAACTTTCACTACAGACTTCGAATTTAGGACATTTCTAACCATGTGTGGTCTACGTACCGATGTAAATACCACAATTCATCGCAACCTTTTGAAAGTCTAAGCGTAAAGCCTGCACCAAGTTGCCGTATCATTTCGCAGATACTCATTGCATTTTCCGATCATTCCTACTCCTTTTCAAAGGAAGACTGAGTTGTCAAAATATTTTCTGAATCGTTAATGATTGCTCATTGCGCTAGCAACGTGCGAAATGCAGTCAGGGTGAATCGTTTTCAGCATCGTTAACGCCGTTTCCAGAACAAAAACCAATTCTTCCCCGAGCGGAAGGCATGCCAGCCGCCCCTCCGCAAGACCGCCAGCCCCCTGGATTGGTCACAGCCCCCCGGGTAGCAGCCCCTCCAACTGACGCCGGCGAGCCGCTCGACGAAGAGTCCGTGCGCGCCAGGAAGGTCAGCATGGCCAAGCGGTGGTGGGGCGCGGCGCCGCTGCGGAAGCCGCCGCCGGCCGCGCAACGGAAGCCGCCGCCGTCGCGGCGCGCGGCCGAGGACGTGCCGTGGGCGCGCGGCAAGGTGACGCTGAAGCCGGCCGAACGCATCGTGCGCCGGCGCCAGAAGTTCCAGCTGGAGCGCGTCGACCTGCACCACGTCGAGGAGCCCGACTGGGACGAGACACTCAGCGACGACTTCGAGCTGCGCGCGTCGCACATCCGCGTGAGCCAGGACGAGCGCGGCCGGCAGTACGCGTTCCTGGCGCCGGGCGCCGACGCGCTGCCCGGCTACGCCAGCCAGCCGGGCAGCCGGCGCAGCTCGCGAAGCGGCTCCATGTCGCCGCGCGGCCGGTCCATGTCGCCGCGCGGCCGCGGCCGCGCCGCCAGCATGGAGGTGGTGCGGCTGCGGCCAACCGCCACGCAGCAGCGGCCCGTCGAGAAGCCGCGCCTGGAGCAGGTGCCGCTGCGGCCGGCGGCCGAGCGCCAGCCGCAGTTCGCCGACGTCGGGCGCCCGGCCGGCCGCACCTCGCCCACCGCCGAGGAGCTGCTCGAGGCGTCGCCGTGGGCGCGCGGCCTCGTCGGCCGGCCCGACCGCGTCGAGTACACGAGCGAGACGGCGCCATGGGCCACCGGGCACGTGCAGCTGCGCGCCGTGGTCACCGAGAAGAAGACGTACGAGAAGCCGCAGCTGGCGCCGGTCGAGTTGCGGGCGCTGACGCCGCAGCAGTACACGGACGACGTCCTGCGACGGCGGTCGGTCGACGCGCGCGGCGAGGCCGGCGACGGGCGGCCGGAGGCGGAGGAATTCCCGCCGCGCGGCTCGCTGCCCGACGTCGGCGCGCCGGCGGCCGAGCCGGTGCCGTGGGCGCGCGGCAAGGACCAGCTCCGCCCGGCCGAGAAGGTCGACAAGAAGCGGTTCGAGAAGCCCCGGCTGGAGGCGGTGGATCTGAGGCCGGTGCCGAAGCCGGACGAGCTGGCCGGCCCGGAGCCGGCCGGCGCCCCTCCCGACTGGGACGAGGCGCCGGAGGCTGACGCCAGGAAGCCGCAGGTGCCGTGGGCGAGGCGGCGAACCGAGCTGAAGCCCGCCACGACGGAGACCAAGCCTGTGGAGAAGCCGAAGCTAGGCAAGGTGGAACTTAAGCACGTTAAGAAGCCTTACGAAGCGGAGATTGATCAATATGAGGACGAAGCCGCGGCTATGGAGCCGACGCCAAAGCCGCATGAGCCCAAGAAGCAAGAGGTCCCCTGGGCAACTGGTAAATCTCAGCTCAGGCCATCAGTAACGGAGGAGAAGAAGTACGAAAAACCCAAGCTGGAACCAGTGGAACTAAGGCCGGTCAAACCTGCTGAAGAGCCTGTGAAAGAGCTGCCGGAAACCGTCAGACTGAGGAGGATTCCCAAGGCTCGATCACCCGCAGCGGAGGACGAGGGCTTTGAAGTCATAGGTCGGGATCAGCTGCCACGCGGTGCGGAGCTGCCTCACCCCGAGCTTCTGCAGACAAGCTCCCCCGAACTGCTTGTGAAGAGCAGCAGCGAGTCTTCGTTCGAGAAACTGGACGTGGTCAAGAGCTCAAGCGCAGAGTCCTTTGAGATCGTAGACAAAGCGCTTCTTGTCGACAAGGACAAGAAAGAACCGGAAGCTGCTGAGAAGCCAACTCCAGAAGGCCGGCCAAGCTGGAGAACTCCTAAGAAGCCCAAAGAGAAAGCTAAGACTGCCGTTGCGGCGCAAAAAGAACCAGAGCCAGAAACGGCCGAACAACCACAGGAACAGCAGCCGTGGCCTCGTGGAAGGAAGAAGAAAACTGCAAGACCTGGCGCGCCGGATGCTTTGGCCAAACCGGTACCAGAAGAAACGATAAAGGAAGACGAACAAGTGCCGAGAAAGAAGAAGATTCCTGTCGAAAAGCAGGAGCCTGAGGAGGTGCCATGGGCGCGCCCGAAACTCAAGCCCTCCAAACGCACTGAGCGTGAACCAGAGCGTTTCACTGTGGAGGAAGTGGCGCTCAAGAAGGTTCCCGATGAGCAGGTAACGGAAGTACCTGTTGAAGACTTGGAGAAGGATGAAGTCAAGCAAGTGCCTCCCAAGATTCCGGATGTGTCTAAACGAGATGCTTTGCAGCTGGAGCCACAACCTGACCTGAAACAGCCTGAGGAGGCAAAGATTACGAAGCCGGAGGTGCCTGCAGCTGTTCCGGAAGAGGTCGTGCCTGCTGAAGAAAAGGACGTACCGGAAGACAAACGGCCATGGCCCCGGGAAAGGAAACATAAGAAGAAAATACCAAGAGAAGCCGAGAAGCCGGAGACGTCCGATCGACCCAAAAAGGAGGCCGAGGAACCACTGAAGCCTACTGTTGCTCCCACCAAGGTGCGTCCTGAAGCTGCAGAAGAGTCACCAGTGGAAGACTGGGAGTCCGTGGAAGTTCCCGTGGAAGATGAGGCTGTATTTGTTGAAAAAGCGAGGGAGCCTGAGCCCGTTCCGAAGGCCGCTCCCACGAAGGAGAAGGCCCGCAAACGACCAAAACGGCGACCAGCCGACGAGACCCAGCCTGATGAGGAATCTGTCGGGGAGATCCCTCGCGAAGAAGTCACTTCAGACAGTGCAGCTTCTCCAGAGGAGCTAATGCTCGAAACCGTGCCAACGGCGGAAGACCAGGTTCGAGAGAAAGGAGAAAAACGCGTGAAAAAGAAAAGGCCAGTCCCCAAGGAGGAGGCTGAAGAGGTTCCATGGGCTCATCCGAAGTTGAAACCTTCAAAACGTGTTGAACATGAGCCTGAGCATTTCACCGTTGAAGACGTAAGCCTAAAAAAGCTTCCAGACAAGGAAGAGAAAGTGGCAGTCGAGGAAGAAAAGGAAGAGAAAGTTATAGAGGTTGAGCCGTTTGTTCCTTCTGCAATCCCAGTGCATGAGGAGGTCGAATTGGAAAAACCAGATGACGTTAAAGTTGAGGACAGCAGGAAAAAGAAAAGGCCAAAAGAGCGCGAACCAAGTCCAACAAAAGAGGCTCCCGAGGAATCAGCCCCGGAACCAGTCGGCAAGGAACCATGGGTAAGAGCCAAGAAGCCCGAGGAAGTTACAACCGAGGAAGATAAAGGCATCATAGTCGGAAAAGGAAAGTTACCTGACGATACTGCTGAAGCTGAGTATCGACTTCAGCCAGGGAAACCTGGACCGAAGGTTGAAGAGGAACCTGAGGAAATTTCGCTTCGACCCATTCCAAAGAAACGAGATGCCAAAACGGAAGAAGAAGCCCAAAAACCGACGCTTCCTCGTGGCGTACCGGAACCCCCAGAAGGAACCAGAGCACCTCTGGAACCCTACGAGCGGATACCTACCGAGGACGTCACCAGGCCTTTGCCAGATGACGTCACACCTGATGACGTTGTACGTCTGCCGACGAGGGAACCAGAGAAACCTTTACCGGGCAAGCAGCCAGATATGGCGGCTCCTGCTGCACCTGTGGATGATATTCCTCACGACCTGGAGGAGACCTTTGAGGTGCCGGAGAGCAGAGACATGATTCCCTCTCCGGAAGAAGAGAGTCCCAGACGAGAGGAAGTTCAAAAGGCGGCACCCGAGCCACCAACCGAAGAACCTGAGCGGGTGACGAAGAAGAAACAAAAAAGGCCAAAACAAAGACCAGCGCATTCCTGGCAGCCAGAGGTCGAGGTCGAAGCACAGCCTGCCGAGGAAATACCACCGGAAGAGAAGCTGCCACAACCGGAAGAAAAGCCAGCGTCACCAGAAGTCATCGAGGAGTCTGAGTTGCCAACCGAGATTCCGAAGCTCAAAAAGCGCCCCCCGCCTACGAAAAAGGAGGAGCCAGAAGAGGTGCCATGGGCGCATGCAAAGCTCAAGCCAGCGAAGCGTAAGGAGTATGAGCCTGAACATGTCACTGTGGAGGACGTCAGCCTGAAGAAGGTGCCCGAGAAAGAGGAACCAGAAGTGCCGGTTGAGGAGAAGGAAGAACCGGTCATTGAGGTGGAACCGTTTGTGCCCACAGACATTCCAGAGCACAAGGATATTGAGTTAGATCAACCGGAATTCGTCGCTCCAGAGAAACCAAAGAAAACGAAGAAACCTAAAGAGCCGAAGGCTGTCCCGAAGGCGGATATTCCCGAGGAGAAAGAGCCAGAGCCTTCTGAGAAGGGAGTCTGGCCGAGGGGAAAGAAACCCAAGGAAGCACCGCCTGAGGAGCCAGACGGTTTCAAACTCGGAAAGGGAAAACTTCCTGAACCTGAGGAACCGGAAGAATATCGACTGAAACCCGGCAAGCCTGGGCCTAAAGATGAAGACACCCCGGAGGGAATCTCACTGAAGCCAATCCCGAAAAAGCCCACCGAGAAGGAGCCTAAGGACCAAGAAGAACCAACGAGGCCTGAGTACATTCCCACCCTCCCTGACAAAGAGCCTGTGGAGCTTGAGCCATATGAAAAGAAGCCCGATGATAGGGTGTCTCCAGATGTGGATGTGGTCCCAGAACCAAAGAAGAAAGCTAAGAAGAAAGTTCCAACAGAAAAACGGAAAGAGCCTGAGGAGCAGCCTCCGGCTGACGAAGTTCCCATACCAAAAGAGGACCTGCCGGCAGAGCCCGTGGAAGAACTGGAAGATAAGGAACCGGAACTCCCTGCTGACCAGGCACCGGGAGAGGAAAAACCAAGAGTGCCGTCACCTCAGGAGGTCAAGCAGAAGAAGAGGAAGCCGAAGCGTGACAAGAAGACAGGAGCCATACCCAAAGTGCCTCCAACCGATCAGCCCGTAGAACTGGCTGCTGAAGAGGACGTGGAAGACGAGGGGCTTGAGATGTGGACTCCAGAAGAATTTGAACAAGTGCCGGAAGAGCTCGCACAGGCTGAAGATATTGTGGACAGTGTTGACGAAGAGAAAGTCGTCAGAAGAAAGGTTAAAACGACGAGAAGGATAAAGAAAGACCAGAAGCCCCAGATGGAAGAAACTCCCGAAGACATCGAAGCGGCTGAGATTCCCACGCAGGAAACGGAAGAGAAGGAAACGAAAGAACTAGTTGAATTCCCAGATGATGAGGACATGCCAGACCAAGAGGACGTCCTGGTTGAGGACGTTCCGTTGGAAGAGGCGCCGTCTGTTAAGCCCAAGACGAAAAAGAGTCGTCTTGTGTTCTTCCCCGCTCCTGGGGCCGAAAAAATTGTGCCTCCGCGCTTCACAAGAAAGATGCAGCCAATCATAGCCATGAAAAACGACACCATCTCCTTCGAGGTCGAGTTTGAAGGCTCTCCCGCCCCCACTGTCTCTTGGTTCTTCAATAATGTGGACCTGAAGACCACCAAGCACACGACCACATGGAGCACGGAATCCACGGCCGTGCTGGAGATCACCAAAGTCAGCCGCAAACACACGGGCCACTATACGTGCAAAGTGACCAATTCAGGGGGCTCGGCCACGTCCACAGCAAACCTGGTCGTGCAAGGTATCTCGTGGTTTGCAAGCTGATGACTATTTTTTCGTCGCTTTAAAAAACGCACTACTTTTGTTGTGGTTTATTTCCCTAACCTGCCCATTTTTTCAGAAGTGTGTTTGCATTATGATTATTTTTCATTGTTATTGAAGTGGCGTTTTTTCGCTAGTTCTGATTTGTGCTCGGTCCGATGGTTTTTGCTAAGAATTAATTTCACACTAAAACACCATGAAGTTTGTTGTGTTTCGTGGTGTTCAGTGGTGATAAGTGGCGTCCAATGTCTAACAATGACCTCAAATCTCTTTGTAAACGTTATCCGGAATGTTTAATCAAATCTTTGATGCACACCTTTCTAATCGCATTTTACATACATTTGTGTAAAAAGCAAATCATAACACCTTTGAGATACTGCGTATAGCTGCATCTTACCGTACCAAACTGCCTGTGCGTCATGTTTCTCGCATGATGCACGGGCATCAAACGTGTGTAATTATTGGCGTCAAGCATTCACTCAGAGGACAAACGTTTTCATTACAATCCTATTCCCATAAAATCTGCGTAAACCTTTGCTCACTGCAGCATGTGTGTCAACAGAACAACCGATGGAGGGAGCACCTCCGCAAATCGTGGAACCCCTCAAGCCTCGGAAGGTCAAGCCGGGTCAGACCCTGGCCTGGGAGATCAAGGTCACCGGGTCCCCGCCGCCGCAGATCACCTGGTTCCACAACGAGCAGCCGGTCAGTTAACTGGGAAGTCGAAACCGGCAATCGAACACGGCAATGTTGTCTGTCGTCCCCTGATTGGTCCTTCACTTTCCGCATCCAACAAGGCACGGACGCAGGACCCCCTTGCTGTAGACGCCGTTGGTGGTTGATCAATTTGACCGAAATTCACATGATCCCGGTTCGACGAATGCAGAGACTTCCAGACCTGACGCTCGAGATGCTTCCCACCTCGGTCACGTGACCTGACCCGGCCCGCGTCGCTGGCAGATTCGGCCTTCCGACGACTTCGTGCCGTCGTTTAACCCGGAGACGGGCGTGGCGCGGCTGACCGTGCCGGTCGTCATGCCGGAGGACGTCGGCGTCTACTCGGTCCTGGCCGAGAATCCGTTCGGCCGCGACCAGAACACGGCCAACCTCATCATAGGTGGGTGACGCGCCCGGCGAGGAGGGCAGCCGAACGGTTGACGACGTGCGGTGTGTCGGGTGTGACTTGACAGGCGAATAGTTTGGACAAGAACGCGGTGAAGGGAGGTGATACAAAATGATACAAGGTAGGCCACATTTTCTTTGCTTGTATTTTAGACTCGTATGTACCCAGCCACCTTGCTAGTGTGTTTTATGCCATAAAATATGCATGTATGTATGTACTCGCTGAAGAAAACCGAAACGATGTTGCGAATGCAATGGTGCTGCGTGCAGCTTACGAGGTGATCGCCTCTATGGCGTCATTTGCCCGTCGTAGTTCATCGTTTGACCGCATGGCGGCGCCACCGACAGGCGACGAGCTGGAGGAGCCGCCGGAGGGCAGCCAGCCGCCGGCGCTCGTCACGCCGCTGCAGGCGGTGGTGGTGCGGCCCGGCGCCGACGTCACCTACTACGCCGCCTTCGAGGGCCAGCCGCCGCCGGTCATCACCTGGTTCCACAACGGCAAGCCCGTGGACGAGACGGCCGGCTACACGGTGCTCACCGACGAGCACCAGTCGACGCTAGTGCTGTCGCGCGCCTCGACGCCCGACGAGGGCGTCGTCGAGGTGGTGGCGACCAACGCGGCCGGCGAGGCGCGCTCCCGCGCCACGCTCGTGGTGTCGCCCGAGCTGCCGGAGGAGGCCGAGCTGCGCGCGCCCACGTTCGTCCAGCCGGTGCGGCCGCAGCGCGTGCCGCTCGGCGAGCCCGTGCTGATGGAGGCGGCCGTGACCGGCCAGCCGGCCGTCACGTTCGCCTGGCTGCGCAACAACAAGCGACTGAAGAACACCAAGAGCACGCAGATCAGCAGCGGCGACAACAAGACGATCCTGATGATCTCCGAGATGCGGCCGAAGGACGTGGGCGAGTACACGTGCGTGGCCGAGAACGAGGCCGGCATGACGTCGTCGACGGCGACCGTGCAGCTCCAGCCGGCCGCCGGGCGCGAGCGGCCGCAGGAGCCGGCGCCGGAGCGGCCGGCGGAGGCCGAGAGCCCGGAGAGCCCCACCACCGAGCAGTCGAGCCCGTCGCTGCCGGCCGCCGCCTCCACCGCGTCCGAGGCCGTCGAGGACGAGACGCCGGTCCAGCCCGAGGAGAAGGCGCCGGCGCCGCGGAAGCCGGCCGAGAAGAAACCGAGGAAGAAACGGACGGAGAAGAAACCCGAGGAGGAGATGCCGCCGGAGGAGACGCCAGTGCCGGAGGCGCCGGAGGAGAAGGTGCCGGAGGAGAAGGCGCCCGAGGAGGAGGTGCCGGAGGAGGCGCCCGCGGCACCGGAGGAGCCGTCCGACCTGCCGCGCGTGACGCCGCTGACGCCCACGCTCAAGGTCATGGACGGCGAGGAGGTGAAGCTCTCCTGCCAGATCACGTCGCCGACGCCGACGCGCGTCGCCTGGCTGCACGACGGCCAGCCGATGGACGAACACCGCGACGTGGAGGTGACCATGTCGCCGGACGGCGTGTGCACGCTCTACATCAGCGAGGCGTACCCGGAGGACGCCGGCACCTACACGTGCCGCGTCACGAACGAGGCCGGCGCCGCTGAGGCGCCCGCGCTCGTCAGCGTCGACGCGTACGAGTACGTGCAGGACTCGGAGATCGCCTCCATGACGGTGGGCACGGTGCTCAGCGTCGACGAGCACAGCGAGGAAGACCTGCTCGACACGGCCGACGAGCTCGGGCCGCGCTTCGTCCGCAAACTGGCGCGCTCCACCAGCGTGCCCGAGGGCAACGAGATCACGTGAGTCGGGGCGGTGCCAGGCCGAGAGGAGGGTACGGGATTGTGGGTAGTCGGGTCAAGAGGCTTTCAAGAGGGAAATAGGCGTCAGGTTGACGGAGGTCGGAGGCAGTGAGGCCTCTAGAAGTGTCAGTCGGCAATAAGGTCTGCAGACCGATTGTACGCTGGATGCTCTGTTACGCTCTATTTTGTTCAATACTAGAAAACATGTAGGATGCTGGGGATAGATATGTTTATACTGCATTGAAATGACATTTAAGATAGTCCCTAACCGGTGGCACAGCCAGGATTTCCTTCAGGGGGCCCGGAACTCAGTGTGGACTGAAATCATACGAAAACCGGCTGTTGGGAAGACGACATGCATTGGTTTTCACAGAAAATGCGGAGCCAAAGGGAGAGGGCTCCCCGCTTTGGCTGCGTCGGTGCCCTTAACGCTGTACCGTTCCTCGATTTTTGGTTAAAACTGGCTTCTCAGTAATTTAAAAATTTAAAGAATAGATATGGCGATTTCTTTGCGTAAGAAATTATCAGTTGTTCTTCATTTTTTTGCCAATAGGCATTCAGCCATCAGTCTTTTCAACCGTTTTATTAAATGTTGTTACTAAAAAAAGAAAAACAGGGACAAAAGAAACTAGGATACATGAACATCTGAACGAAATAATCACATTTCACAGGATTCTTGGTTCGTTCATGGTTCTTGGTTCCTCCAGCGCACTCGATCGAAACTACTTCCGACAACCAGCAGGTGCGATTTTTTTGAGAAAGCAGCCCGTTAGGTAGTCCGCACAGGGAGTTCAGTTCAAGAAGTAATAGCTCTGGTCGCCAGGTTTGGAATTTTTCTGACGCTATCCTACCACTAGTTGTCAGGTTAGAGGCTCCGATGACACCGTCCTGCGATTGGCCGCCAAATTCGAGGCTCCGCTGTTCCTGTGCTGTCATTGGCCACTAAATTCGAGGTTTCCCTGACGTTGTACTGTGATTGGCCGTCAGGTTCGAGTGCCGCCTCAGTCCGGACGCCCCCGCCGAGGTCACGTGGTACCTCAACGACCGGCCGCTGCAGACCAACAAGGACTTCGTGATCGAGGCAGCCGAGGACGGCACGCAGCGGCTCACGGTCCGACAGGCGTTCCCTGACGACGCGGGCGTGGTCACGTGCGAGGCCGAGAACGACCAGGGCGTGGCCACCACCAGCACCCAGCTGGTGGTAGAGACGGCGCCTGGTGAGTGCCCCCTCCGCTGGAGGGGGCGGAGCTTCCGTCAAAGTCTCCGCCCAGTGGAAATTGAAAGCTGCAAAAGTGCTCCTGCGCATTAAAAAGAAGCTCTTGCTGATTGGTTGTGTAATGTCAGCTGCGATATTACTACCTCAGGCCGTCGTTGGAAATCGGAAAATTTAGCTGCGTCGCTGTGTAATGATGTTCTGTGCATGGCCCAATGTGTGAGGCAATTTTCATGCTGCATGCCGTATGCCGACTGCTTTTGTCGTCTCCGCCTGCCTCTCCTTAACCGACATGGCGGGTCGTTCTATGCTGTCTTTACCACTAATTCTGTTTCAGATGTTACGTTCCTCTTCTGGGCTTTGCCTTGGCGGGGACTTTGGTGCAATGGACAGCCTAATCTCGGCACCACTTTTGTTTTCAGGTTTTTCAATAAACAGCGAAACACTTTTCATCACATTAACACTAGCAACCAACTCACGTTGTCTATCAACGACTGATGCTTTGCAATCTGCACCGTTACTTTTCATCGTCGACTTAATTATGTACAATCTACTGTGTGGACGGCCTTTCAGCCGGTGTAGTCGGTCTATGCAACGCCTTTTCATGGAAAACCTGCATCTCTATGAATGCAGAAAACTAGTTGGTTATAACTGTCTGCCGAGAACATCACTCTTTGGTAGACAACGGAACTCATCTATAGACAGTCACTCATTCTCAATGCGCTGGTCTCTGCTTCGGTGACGGTCCATTTGAGCTTCTGACTGGTTTCTTTGCCCTGACCGCACTTTTGCTCTTGGTCCATTTCAACCCGATAAGTGCCCTGTTCGAGTAATGACTTAACTGTCTGAAGAGGCCTCTCTTTCCTTCCGAACTATCTCCGGCCATAAACTCGTTGTCTGTTAACTTCTACAAAACGGCCTTGCCTCCTGGTGACGTTTGGCGCAATGAGGCGGCCTAGTGAGCGACTGTCAGTTTCCGGTCGCGGCCCAGCAGACAAACGATAACGGTCGTCCCGCCACCAACCGCCTTCAGCCGTTTCTCACTAAGGACGCGTCCGCACCGCGAAACGTTGCCGGGCCGGGCCTGACACCGCGCCGCGCCCCCAGGTCACGACGAGGACTCGCCCAGCTACCGCAAGCCCGACTGGGTGATCCAGATGGAGGAGACGAAGGCGGCGATTCGAGGTAACGGCGCCGACCGGCGGCCGCCGGCGTGTGAACTAACCCAGCATGGCGTGCCGCTGGGCGCTTCCACGCTCAGCATCGCCGACATGTCCATGGGCGACGACAGCGTGTTCACCTCGGACATCGAGCCGCCGAGCGAGGTGCAGCACAAGCGGAACCTGCTGCTGGAGCTGCGCGCGGCCGGCAGCGAGCCGCCGGACGACGTCGACGCCGTGCACGACTACCTGAGCCAGCACCGCGGCTCCATCTCGGCCGCCATCGAGATGCTGAGCCTGTTCACGGACGACGGGCCGCCGCTGGCGCCGGCGGAGCGGGCGGCGGGGCGGCGCGACTCGCGCGCCGAAGACCGCATCTCGCTGCACGGCGCCGACTACACGGACATCATCCCGGCCATGCTGCGCGGCCTGGAGGACGTCTGCGGCGGCCGGCGCGACGCCGGCGACGGCGCCGAGGACCCGGACGCGCCGCTGCGGCGGCCGCCCGCCGACCCCGCCGTCGTCAAGAGCCTCAGCGACCCGTGCGTGCCCGCGCGCCGCTCGTGGCTCGGCTCGGCGGGAGACGCCAGCCGCCCGCCCCCGGCGGTGACGTCAGCCGTGACAGTGACGTCGCCGCCGCCGGGCGTGGCGGCGGAGGGCGAGTCGACCGTTTGGACGGAGCCGCCCGGCGGCGTCGAGCGGCCCGACTCCGGCGAGAGCATCGACGAGTTCCTCTATCTGGAGACCAAGCTGGCCCGCGGCGAGCTTGACGACGCCGAGCTGGGCGCGCCGGAGGCGCCGGAAGGGGAGCCTGTGGAAGATCTAGCGGAAGCGGATGCCGCCAGCGGTGGGGACGTGGACGAACGCGAAAGGAATGTCAGCATCTGCTCGGTGCTCTCCGAGGACGACCCGGCGCTGTTCCTGCGCCAGCTGCTGGCGAAGGGCCGGCAGGACAGCGTGGCGTCCGCGTCGTCGGACGCGTCCGGCCTGCGCGTGCTCGAAGTGACGTCACCGCTGTCGCCGCTCGCCGAGCACGCGCCGGCCGGCCCGTACGAGGTCGAGGAGCCGGAGACCACCGACGCCGACGACTCGGACGACTCCAGCCCGCCGACGCCCGACGGCGACGCCGCCAGCGACGAGGACGAGACGCCGGCCGACGACGACGACGACGCCTACCCGTGCCTGCTGTCGCCGATCAGCGAGCGCAGCGAGCCGGGCAGCTCCGAGTCGCGCACGCCGAGCCCGGACGAGCTGCGGCGGCCGGCGCAGCGCGAGTCCAGGCCGCGGCGCGGCCCGGGCGCGCCGCAGACGCTGCACGGTGCCATGCGCTCGCTGCTCGAGAAGCTGAAGATGCCGCGCTGGTCGGCCGTCGAGCGGCTGACGGCGCCGCCGCCGCCGGCCGCGCAGCAGCGCGCGCTGGCCGCCACCCTGGCCGTCTCCGAGTACAGCCCGCGCCCGTCCGTCGCCAGCTCCAGCGACGAGAGCGTCGAGACCATCGGCGAGCGCGTGGTCGAGGGCTCCGAGAGCGTGGAGCCCGCGTGCCGGGCGGCGCGCGGCGCGCCCGCCGAGTGCGAGCGCACGCGGCGCCGCTCGCGCGACCTCGAGACGCACCAGCTGGAGGGAGCGCGCCGCGCCGCCGGCGAGCGCGCCGCGCTGCCGCTGCGCCGCAGCTGCAGCGTCGAGGAGCTGGACGAGCTCAACGAGTTCCTGCAGCTCGAGCAGCAGGTCATGTCCGAGACGGAGCGCGAGGGCGAGCCAACGACCGGCTCGTCTGACCGACTAGCCGTGCAAGAATCGAAACGGCGACAGCCTGCGGCCCAGCCGCCGTTGCCTTCATGCAAGGAACGGACGTAGAAATCCGGATGCAGGAAGAGGTTGAGGCGATGTCGTCACCACGTGGCAATCGTTGCGATCGGAAGAATTCTACCGCGTTCGTGTGAAATCAAAACTGAAGACCTTCGAGGACCATGTTTTTTTTTTGCTTTGCTTCAGTGTGGTATTCTGCATGAATTAACGTTTTACCAGCTGCTGAATGACAAAGTTTTTGTTTGTTTTTACTACGCCAACCCATTTTTAGATTGCAGTTAGCCGATAGTCGTCAAGGGGACTCAACCGTATGAAGTACAGTATAAGCGGCCGGGTGAGTTAACGCTTATTTGCATGCCGAGATTATTTCCGTGGGGGTGACAGCATCCTGGCTTTGCACAATATTTCTGGTAATCTTGAAATAGACTGATTTTCATAAAATATCTATCATCGTAAACGAAAAAAATATTTCGTTGAATGAAATATATCGGTATTTACCTGACATGTTAACGTAATATTAGCCACCGTATCATGCAACATCAACATATCGTAGCCCAATTCCATAACTGTGTTATGGCTGGCATCGAAATACCTGGGGACCACTACGGCGAACCAACGTGCTGTGGGCTTTCCAGCTCGTCAGCAGCCGCCTAAGTTTACCACGGAATTAACCAACCAGCGAGCGAAGGAGAACGCCAGCGAGGTGGAGTTCAAGTGCGTCGTGACCGGCCAGCCGAGGCCAGGTGAGAACCGGAGAGCCGAGGAACTCTCTGGTCATGTTGCAGTGACCACATACAGCGTGGCGGCAGTTTACGTTGGTCAGGATTCTCATAGTTTTCTGGAGACCCGGTAAGAACATTCTTGGATGTTAAAAATAGGCAAACTGGACTCGAGCATTCCTTGTCGCGTTTTCTTTGAACGACTTACCCTGTCGAACCACGCCAGATATCCTCATCAGCGTAATGTGCCAGATGATGCTCAGAACCACGGCAGCGTCCGTACATTCAGCACGAAAGACCATTGTCTCCGCCACGTCCAGCCTCCTCGCACCCAGCCCCGCAAGGGCCGCCGTCACCACGTACCGTCACGGCTCGCCACCGCCTTCCGCAGAGGTCACGCTCTTCCACAACGGCCAGCGGCTGTCGCTGTCGCGCTTCGTGCGCATCCTCTACGTGGACGACCGCGTCAGCCTGGTGCTCTGTGACGTCACGCCGGACATGGCTGGCGAGTACACGGTGCGCGCGACCAACCCAGCCGGCGAGGCCACCACCACGGCCACGCTGGAGGTGCAGGGTGAGTACGGGGCGGGCGCGATCGGCACGTCTCGGGGCGCAGTAGCCACAGCAGAGGCACGGAGCGTCATCATTCTAGACTATCACGACCGAGACTAAAATGCGCGGGAGGGAGGAAGTTGCTGGTGCTAAGCTCAGCGTCGGTGAAGTTAGCCTTTCTTTTTGTTTTAACATTACGCGGACGTTTGGTGGGCCAGCAGCCATGAAACAAAGTTTCGTAACGGTGACCCTCCCCCTCCCCTACCTTCCAACAGAACTGTCTGACGAAGAGAGAGAGGAGCTGAAGCGAGAGAGAGATGAGGCCGTCGAAAAGAGGAAAAAGCGCGAACAGGAGCGCATCCGCCGCATGGAGGAGAAGAAACGAATCCAGGAGGAGACCGCCAGAAAGATCAGGGAAAAGAAGTGAGTTATGAGGGATACATCACCATGCAAGTTCTCCACATTAAGAAATCCAAGCAATACAAGAATGCTTTTTGCGGACACAGCTGAAGATGGAAGCGTGTTCGCGTAGCGCAGTTATGCGATGCGGCCTTTCTTTTATGGGCCGGTTATCGTAGACAGTACAGAATCCATCTCGTACCTCCATAACATGGTCTGTAACGTATTTATCACATATCTTTAACAGGACCAATCGCTTCTTGGGAAAAACTTACTCGGCACCTTCACTTTGTTAAGGTCCTGTTGCCCATAGTTGTCTTGCATGCTCACACCTGAACGTTTCTTTTCTTCATTTTTGCAGGGAGTTCCTGAAACCGATCAAAATAAAGGTAACGTCACCAGCTTCCGCATCATGCAAACTGAGTTATGCTTTACGTGCTCAATGTGGCGTAATATGCGCGGGGGTTCATGTGGGGCTTTTTAAACTCTGCTTCGCTGATTGGCTTTCGCGGGCTTCGCTTTCTGTAACTGCGCTTCCGCAATAGATCCAGCTGAACAGCTTTAAAGCAATTGCTTTTCAACTTGCGGCTTCATGGCTGCATGCCGCTTTCACGCTTCTTCCTTCACCGTGCCGCTCTCGCCACGCTCAATGCATGCATCGCGCTTCTGCGCCAACGTGTGCTGTGGCGTGCCCGGCGGGCTGCGACGCGGCGTGACGCGTGACTGAGGCGCCGGCGTGACTGGCAGGCGGCGCCCGTGCTGCGCGAGAGGACGGCGGAGAACGGCGCCGCGCCGGCCGAGCCGAGCTGGGCCGGCACCAGGCTGTGGCCGACCGCTCCGCCCGCGGCGGCCCCCGCCGGCGAGCGGGAGCCGCCGGCGCTGAGGCCGGTGCCGCCGCGGCACGCGGAGCAGGCCGACGGGGGCGAGGAGGTCCAGCTGCGGCCCGCGTCGCCGGCGCCGCCGACGACGCCGCACAAGGACCAGGTGAAGCTGAGGCCGGTCACGCCGAGGCCGGCCGACGCGGTGGAGGAGAAGGAGAATGTCCAGCTGAGGCCGATACCCCCGAAGGAGCCGATGGGTGTTGATGAGAAGGAAAGAATCGAGCTGAAGCCAGTGCCTCCGAAAGAGATGCCAGTGCCTCATAAAGACCAGATATCGCTGAAACCGATCCCACCGAAACAACCAATGGCGTTTGACGAGGAGGGAATCGAGCTGAGGCCAATACCACCCAAGGAAATGCCAGTGCCCCATAAAGATCAGATATCGCTGAAACCGATACCGCCGAAACAACCAACGGTGCTCGACGAGAAGGAAGGCATCGACCTCAAACCGGTGGCATTCAAAGAGATGCCAGTACCTCATAAGGATCAGATATCGCTGAAACCGATTCCTCCAAAGCAACCAATGTCGTCTGCTGAGAAAGAAGACATCGACCTCAAACCGGTGGCATTCAAAGAGATGCCAGTACCTCATAAGGATCAGATATCACTGAAACCGATTCCTCCGAAGCAACCAATGTCGTCTGCTGAGAAGGAAGGCATCGAACTTAAACCAGTGCCGTCAAGCGAGATGCCAGTTCCTCATAAGGATCAGATATCGCTGAAACCAATACCATCGAAACAGACCAGGCCGACGGCCGAGAAAGAAAGCATAAAACTGAAACCAGTACCCCTCAAGCATCACAAAGCCACAGCTGATAGCGGAAGCCCCCAACTGAAGCCAGCACCACAAAAGGAGATGGTAGTGCCTCACAAAGAACAGATAGCGTTGAAGAAGACTCCGTCAAAGCAACCAAAAGCGGTGGAGAAGAAAGAACAAGTCAGGCTGAAGCCGGTTCTTCAGAAACAGCTAAAGTCCGTGGATGAAAAAGATGGTATTCACTTGAAACCAGTACCACCGAAAGAAACAGAAGTACCACACAAAGAGCAAGTGACGTTAAAACCAATTCCACCAAAAGAACCTGAACCAGTAGACGAGAAAGAAGAAATTCGGCTTAAGCCAGTACCTCCAAAAGAGCCGAAGCCGACAGATGAGAAAGAAGAAATTCGGCTCAAGCCAATACCTCCGAAGGAACCGAAGCCGATAGATGAGAAAGAAGAAATTCGGCTCAAGCCAACACCTCCGAAAGAACCAAAGCCGATAGATGAGAAAGAAGAAATTCGGCTCAAGCCAATACCTCCGAAAGAACCGAAGCCGATAGATGAGAAAGAAGAAATTCGGCTCAAGCCAATACCTCCGAAAGAACCGAAGCCGACGGACGAAAAGGATGCAGTTCAACTGAAGTCCATACCACCCAGAGAAGCGGACTCACCAAACCAGGAGCAGATAGTACTGAAACCAGTTCCACCCAAAGAACCCAAACCAAATGACGAGAGAGAAGGGGTCCATTTAAAAGCAATACCTCCGAAAGAACCAGAGATGCTAGACAAGGAGGAAGACATTCGTCTGAAGCGAACGCCGCCGACAGAAATGGACGTACCTCACAAGGAGCACGTAGCGTTGAAGCCAATCCCTGAAAAGGCGCCCGAAAAAGCGGAAGACGGAGGAGAAATCCGGCTGAAGGCCATATCGCCGAAAGAACCAAAGCTTGCTAATGAAAAAGATGATGTTCGCTTGAAGTCTGCACCCTCCAAAGAGGGACAGACTCCACACAAGGAGCAGGTAATTTTAAAGCCGATTCCACCGAAGGAACCGGCCCCGGTAGACGAAAAGCCAGATGTGCAACTGAAACCAGTACCTCCTAGACCACCGAAGCAAGAAGAAGAAAAGGAAGTCATTCATCTGAAGCCAATACCCCCTAAAGAACTTGGACCCACGGAAGGTAAAGACGGAATTCATTTGAAGCCGATACCACCCAGAGAAAAGGAAGTTCCTCACAAGGAGCAAATAGTCCTGAAGCCCATTCCGTCCAAACTTCCCGAGACTGCGATCGAGAAAGACCATAAGCAACTGAAACCAACTCCCCAGAAGCCTCCAAAAGAAGCAGATGAGAAGACGGACATCGTTCTGAAGCCGATACCTTCAAAACAAGTAGAGCCAACTGAGGCAACAGAAACTGGCATGCTAAAGCCATTTGTTCATAAGGAGGCGCCAGTTCCCGATGAAGGAGAGCAGAAGGTGGTTTTGAGACCTATTGAAACCAAAACGGTTCCCAAACCGACAGCACCGGAGACGGTACGTTTGAAGACAGTGCCTCCAAAGGACATCTCCCCAGCAGATGATGAGGAGGTCATCCTTACCCCTGTCGTTCAAAACAAGCCTGAGACCAAGCACGAACAATCAGTTCAGCTGAAACCTGCGCCATCGAAGGCAGTGACTGTGCCACATAAGGAGCAGGTAAAATTGAAGCCAGTGGTGCCCAAAGAGCCAACAGTCGTTGAAGATGATCAGGAACATGTTCGTCTAAAACCGATCCCCTCAAAGGAGAAGGAAGAAGAAGAAAGTCGAGAGAAAATCATTCTGAAGCCTTTGCCACCAAAAGCATCCGAAGACAGTGATGTCAAGCAAGACAGTGAAGAAATGCAAACAACGAAAATTCCGAAGAAGACCAAGGCTAAAGACAAGAAAAATATCAAGCCGAAACAAGCTCAGGAGCAAACCGAGACCGTGCCGACGGAAAAGGTTGAAAAATTTAAGAAGCATAAAGTCCAAAAAGAGGTATATGCATGCTTGCACGTGCTTGTAGTTAGGGCAACCTGCAGAACAATGCATGGTGCTCCACTGGCCGTGTAGTCCACTGCTGGATGTTTGCATGTATAAACTGTCTTCAAGAACCACCGCCACGTTCTTTATTATTCGAAGTATCTGCAGATTTATAATCAGTATCATTTTATCCTACTGCCATACTTTTCCATATTTAGATCGGAAGCTGCAGTTCATCATTTGTTGTGCGATGCAATGTGATGTGATGATGAGACCCCAGTAGAGTAGGAATCAGTACATTCGTAGATGTATGAGACGGTTCCGAAGAATTTGATCTTGTTTTGCATTAGTACATTACACACCACAGTATCCGACTGACGCATGACATTTTTCTGTAATCCTGTGCACCGCCTAACATATATTCATATGAAATTTGAAAAGCAACATAAAAAAGTGAGCATGCGACTGAATTTAATTCATTGAAGGTGAAAGAAGCGGTAAAAATCCCCAAAAATTGCTGCGTTGTAAGAAGTACAGAAATAACACGACAGTACTTTCACATCAAAGCACGTGCCAGTGCAGGTACGCAGGCCCCATTCAAGTGAAATGTACCGGAAAAAATCAATTCAGTCTCGTGTCCAAAGCGACCCCTAGCAAACTACCCAAAACAATTTTCGTTACAAGAAAGACGCTTCATCGCCACCCGACTCTCGCCGCCGCTGACGTGCCGCCTCCTACCCGCAGAAGGTGCAGCCGACCATCGAGGAGCAGGCCGCGCTCGAGACGGAGCAGACGACGTCTGAGTCTCAGCCCGAGAGCCTCGTGGAGCGTCCATCTGAGAAGGTGAGTCCCGCCGCCCTTACCTCCCTCTTCTCAGTGCCGATATTGTTTCCAGGTTGTCTCCTTGCACCACGCGTAACCCATAAACAGGTGATAAACATTTATCAGGCCGCGCTGGACAGCGTTCATCGCGACATGCGATAAAGACGAAATAAATGGCTACTGAAACTGAGCGTTTTCTTCTGCGCTAACCCACTACCGGCCGCCACTGGCGCTCTCGCCCGGTAGATGGCAGTGGCGCTGTCATCCCTCTCCCTCATCGGCCGCGCTGACCAGCTGTTTGCCGTTTGCCGTGAGCTTTGCGCTGTCTTTAGTCGCCATGTCGCAGTACGGCCGCGATGAACGACTGGAGATACTTCTGGCTCTTTTGCCATTTCACAAGATTCTAGTACTTTGTTTTCCGTGAGAGACAGAGTACTGTCTTAATTCCGCTGCGCTTCATGTTTCTACTTCCGACGACAAGATAATCTGCTTTTTTCATCTCTTGTTTAATCCGATGGTGAGTTTTCAAGGGTAAGTCTTTTACTAAAAGTCTCCGCATTTGTGTGAGCTTACTGTGCTTCTGCATGCGATAACTCTCGCGGCAATGTACGGGTGCGATGCGTCTGTATTTTTATGGATGTATGTATATGTTATCATCGCCTCCAGAAATACATTAAGGCTATCCATGCTGTGTTGCCAAATGGGGGGGGGGGCAT
Organism: Capitulum mitella; assembly: GCA_030062745.1. Classification (NCBI taxonomy): domain Eukaryota; kingdom Metazoa; phylum Arthropoda; class Thecostraca; order Pollicipedomorpha; family Pollicipedidae; genus Capitulum; species Capitulum mitella. The sequence continues at coordinate 25,047,605 of CP099844.1, read as the reverse complement.
AAACAGCTGCAGTAGGGTATTACAGATTACGTTGCGATTCAACAAGAAAAATAAGAACCCGTATCACAAAAATCAAAGACAGTAGGGAACCAGCATGTCGGAACTGTCGCTTCGTTACCAATGTGTGTTTATGTTGCAGACATCACGCGCACGATGCCCCTGGTGGTACACACACTGCATCATCCTTGTCGTGTCCCGGAATGCACATGCTTATGTTTGACACACCATTTGGCTGCATGACATGGCCTGTTGCTCACGTGCCCGTCCGTCTCCATGGATCGCATATCAGACTGTCAAAGCATGGTGCTCTACATCAAAAAACATAACCATGGGCCCACGAAACAAAAATGTAAGCTTTCTCTGCGCAACTTGTTCTTTTAGGATTGCATCAACATATGCATCGAATGCGTCGACAAAGACTGCATCGATGGCTTTGACACATGCCGTAATCAGTTCAAAATGAAGAGAAGCGTCACAAAATTGGCTTTCGAGGCCCACATCGAGACGGAAATCACATCTGATAACCGACTGCGACCTGGCATACTTCGACACCTCACGCGTGGGCCCACGTTTCACACGGCAAGCCTCGAGCTGGCTCTGTCGCGGCAGTCTGAGCTCCACCGAACAGGGCACCTGGCGACGGGCGGGCACGTCGGCCGGCCGATTCCCGGTGGCGGGCACCGGTGGCTGACCTGCGCCGTTTTGCAGCCCCTCGTAGAGGTAGTTGAGGGCGGCCGTCCGGCGGCACCAGAGGCGGCCGCGCCGCCGGAGGAGGCAGATTCCGCCGGGCCTCAGCCGGAGACTGCGCCCGAGGTCAGGCTCGGCGGCCGTTCGGACGACCCCGATTTAACGGACGCCGTTAATGAACCTGTAAAGCATTTAAGACGTGAGAGAGTAGAACGCGGTTCGTCTACCTTGGTCCAAGCCAAGAACCTCATGACGACGGCTAAATTTAAATGTAATGCATGATATGTTTTACGATTGTTGGAAATTTCGTTTCAGACACAATATTTTCGAAATAACTTTCTTCACAAATCCCGCAGTCTAAATTCAGTTATGCTTCAAAAGCGAAGATCATAGGATGACTTCAATTACATCACAAAATAACGTGCTGTAACAGTACTGTAGCACCACGGATTGAAATTCAAGATAACTCTCCATCTGAACACTGCTTTTTTCCGGATTAAAAAACTTCGAAACCTTAAACGTCTTTCAGTCATCATTATAACCCTCGTCGGACGAGGATGTGAATCCCCCCAGCAGTGTTGAACCACGGCAATAAGGCGCACGACAGATCCGTAAAATTTATCACAGCTGACGACACATTCATTGCGCATGTTGCAAAAAAGTCACCCCGGGTCACCGAGCTACCGTCACCGTCATTACTAAAGGCATGCAGAGCGATTTTTGCGCCAAATGTCGGTTTTTTATTGTTCCGGGGCAATAGGTGCGCAGGAACGGCATATGACGGGCATGAGTTCGGTTCAGAACGGTAGTCCACATGCGACCAGGTCGCTTTAGATAGCTCAGTGACCTTTTGACGGTCAAAGGAGGTTAATGACCTGGAGCGGCTTTTTTGACCTTAGTGCGTGATTATATTATTTTTGACCCTGATCATGATAAAGGAGACGATTTTACGCCTATTTCACCGCAAATGTGTCGTTTTGGACTCCCGAAAAATTGACTTACAGTTCCCAACCATAAAGATTGACCTGATCCGGGTCAATGGTCGACCCGACAGGATCAAACGGGGTCCTGTTGGATTCTTTGGGCACACAGCGATCGACTGCTTCTTGACCCGTGGCGTTAGCTCATCTAGGGACCACATGGTGACGGGGGTGCCTACCATCCTCGCCTCCCCCCTGTCGGCATCCGTGCGAGTCGAAATCTCTTCCGTCCGGCGAGGGTTAAATCATAATATGTAACATAATCACAAAACATCATTTCCGCGTTTCTACATCTTGCGTATTTCAAGTCACATCGAAAGACCCATTTTCATCAGACTTCCTTTTCTTCCAGAACAACCGCAATAGTAAAAAAAAAACCAGCTACTTTAAAAGATGCAAAGGCATCATATAACAGAAAGCCAACGTTCCTCAAGTGTCATCATTCGTTCACCAGCATATAATGCCCGTCGGAATTCCCTGCCTGACAAACTGATGACACTTTCAGGGATTAAGGCCAGAATGGACACCACACGAGCCTGTTCCCAAAGAGATGGAACAGGAGGAACCTTACATTCATGACCAGATTGCTAAAATACCAGGTGTCACAGAAAAAACCGATGACGTCTCCACTGAAATCCAAAAAGCTGACGATGAAAAGGTCGATCTTGCCACCACCACCACTAAAATCAAACGAAAAAAGCCCAAGTATCCAGAGGAGACTACGGAAGAGGTTCCAAAGAAGGATGAACCCACCGCCACATCCAAGACCCCTCTGGATCAGCAGATCGACAAAATACCAGGTGTCACAGAAGTTTCAGAGCAGACTACGACTGACGTCAAAAAGGTCGACGACGAAGAGGTAGAAGTTGTTACGACCACCAAGAAAATCAAACGCAGAAAACCCAAATACCCAGAGGAGGTCACAGAAGAAGTGCTTCCTGAGGTACCTGAGCGCGCGGAACCGACCGTCACTGTCGAGGAGACGCCAGACCAGGTCAAAGTCACTGAGGTTGTCACCACAAAGGATGTCGTAGAAGGTCCTGACGACGAGGAGGACATCACCGTGGTGACAAAGACCACAAAGACCCGCAAACCCAAGGAAGCACCAAAGGAGAAGGTGCCGAAAAAGAAACGGCCCAAGAAGACTCCTCTGGATGAGCAGATCGACAAAATACCAGGTGTCACAGAAGTTTCAGAGAAGACTTCTACCGACATCCAAAAGATTGACGACGAAGAGGTAGAGGTTGTTACAACCACGAAGAAAATCAAACGCAAAAAGCCCAAATATCCAGAAGAGGTCACAGAGGAAGTGCTTCCTGAGGTTCCTGAGCAGGCCGAGCCGACCGTCACTGTCGAGGAGACGCCAGACCAGGTCGAAGTCACCGAGGTTGTCACCACAAAGGATGTCGTAGAAGGTCCTGACGACGAGGAGGACATCACCGTGGTGACAAAGACCAAAAAGACCCGCAAACCCAAGGAAGCACCAAAGGAGAAGGTGCCGAAAAAGAAACGGCCCAAGAAGACTCCTCTGGATGAGCAGATCGACAAAATACCAGGTGTCACAGAAGTTTCAGAGAAGACTTCTACCGACATCCAAAAGATTGACGACGAAGAGGTAGAGGTTGTTACGACCACGAAGAAAATCAAACGCAAAAAGCCCAAATACCCAGAGGAGGTCACCGAGGAGGTGCTTCCTGAGGTTCCTGAGCAGGCCGAGCCGACCGTCACTGTCGAGGAGACGCCAGACGAGGTCGAAGTCACCGAGGTTGTCACTACAAAGGATGTCGTGGAAGGACCTGATGATGAGGAAGACATCACAGTGGTGACCAAAACGAAAAAGACCCGCAAACCGAAGGAAGCACCAAAGGAGAAGGTGCCGAAAAAGAAACGGCCCAAGAAGACTCCTCTGGATGAACAGATCGAGAAAATACCAGGTGTCACAGAAGTCTCAGAAAAGACTACGACTGACGTCAAAAAGGTCGACGACGAAGAGGTGGAGGTTGTGACGACAACAAAGAAAATCAAACGCAAAAAGCCCAAATACCCAGAGGAGGTCACAGAGGAGGTGCTTCCTGAGGTACCTGAGCGCGCGGAACCGACCGTCACTGTCGAGGAGACGCCAGACCAGGTCGAAGTCACCGAGGTTATCACCACAAAGGATGTCGTAGAAGGTCCTGACGACGAGGAGGACATCACCGTGGTGACAAAGACCACAAAGACCCGCAAACCCAAGGAAGCACCAAAGGAGAAGGTGCCGAAAAAGAAACGGCCCAAGAAGACTCCTCTGGATGAGCAGATCGACAAAATACCAGGTGTCACAGAAGTTTCAGAGAAGACTTCTACCGACATCCAAAAGATTGACGACGAAGAGGTAGAGGTTGTTACGACCACGAAGAAAATCAAACGCAAAAAGCCCAAATATCCAGAGGAGGTCACAGAGGAGGTGCTTCCTGAGGTTCCTGAGCAGGCCGAGCCGACCGTCACTGTCGAGGAGACGCCAGACCAGGTCGAAGTCACCGAGGTTGTCACCACAAAGGATGTCGTAGAAGGTCCTGACGACGAGGAGGACATCACAGTGGTGACTAAAACGAAAAAGACCCGCAAACCCAAGGAAGCACCAAAGGAGAAGGTGCCGAAAAAGAAACGGCCAAAGAAGACTCCTCTGGATGAACAGATCGAGAAAATACCAGGTGTCACAGAAGTCTCAGAAAAGACTACGACTGACGTCAAAAAGGTCGAGGACGAAGAGGTGGAGGTTGTGACGACAACAAAGAAAATCAAACGCAAAAAGCCCAAATACCCAGAGGAGGTCACAGAGGAGGTGCTTCCTGAGGTACCTGAGCGCGCGGAACCGACCGTCACTGTCGAGGAGACGCCAGACCAGGTCGAAGTCACCGAGGTTGTCACCACAAAGGATGTCGTAGAAGGTCCTGACGACGAGGAGGACATCACCGTGGTGACAAAGACCACGAAGACCCGCAAACCGAAGGAAGCACCAAAGGAGAAGGTGCCAAAAAAGAAACGGCCCAAGAAGACTCCTCTGGATGAGCAGATCGACAAAATACCGGGTGTCACAGAAGTCTCAGAGAAGACTACGACTGACGTCAAAAAGGTCGACGACGAAGAGGTAGAGGTTGTGACGACCACAAAGAAAATCAAACGCAAAAAGCCCAAATATCCAGATGAGGTCACAGAGGAAGTGCTTCCTGAGGTTCCTGAGCAGGCCGAGCCGACCGTCACTGTTGAGGAGACGCCAGACCAGGTTGAAGTCACCGAGGTTGTCACCACAAAGGATGTCGTAGAAGGTCCTGACGACGAGGAGGACATCACCGTGGTGACAAAGACCACAAAGACCCGCAAACCCAAGGAAGCACCAAAGGAGAAGGTGCCGAAAAAGAAACGGCCCAAGAAGACTCCTCTGGATGAGCAGATCGACAAAATACCAGGTGTCACAGAAGTTTCAGAGAAGACTTCTACCGACATCCAAAAGATTGACGACGAAGAGGTAGAGGTTGTTACGACCACGAAGAAAATCAAACGCAAAAAGCCCAAATACCCAGAGGAGGTCACAGAGGAGGTGCTTCCTGAGGTTCCTGAGCAGGCCGAGCCGACCGTCACTGTCGAGGAGACGCCAGACCAGGTCGAAGTCACCGAGGTTGTCACCACAAAGGATGTCGTGGAAGGACCTGATGATGAGGAAGACATCACAGTGGTGACCAAAACGAAAAAGACCCGCAAACCGAAGGAAGCACCAAAGGAGAAGGTGCCGAAAAAGAAACGGCCCGAGAAGACTCCTCTGGATGAGCAGATCGACAAAATACCAGGTGTCACAGAAGTTTCAGAGAAGACTTCTACCGACATCCAAAAGATTGACGACGAAGAGGTAGAGGTTGTTACGACCACGAAGAAAATCAAACGCAAAAAGCCCAAATACCCAGAGGAGGTCACCGAGGAGGTGCTTCCTGAGGTTCCTGAGCAGGCCGAGCCGACCGTCACTGTCGAGGAGACGCCAGACGAGGTCGAAGTCACCGAGGTTGTCACTACAAAGGATGTCGTGGAAGGACCTGATGATGAGGAAGACATCACAGTGGTGACCAAAACGAAAAAGACCCGCAAACCGAAGGAAGCACCAAAGGAGAAGGTGCCGAAAAAGAAACGGCCCAAGAAGACTCCTCTGGATGAACAGATCGAGAAAATACCAGGTGTCACAGAAGTCTCAGAAAAGACTACGACTGACGTCAAAAAGGTCGACGACGAAGAGGTGGAGGTTGTGACGACAACAAAGAAAATCAAACGCAAAAAGCCCAAATACCCAGAGGAGGTCACAGAGGAGGTGCTTCCTGAGGTACCTGAGCGCGCGGAACCGACCGTCACTGTCGAGGAGACGCCAGACCAGGTCGAAGTCACCGAGGTTATCACCACAAAGGATGTCGTAGAAGGTCCTGACGACGAGGAGGACATCACCGTGGTGACAAAGACCACAAAGACCCGCAAACCCAAGGAAGCACCAAAGGAGAAGGTGCCGAAAAAGAAACGGCCCAAGAAGACTCCTCTGGATGAGCAGATCGACAAAATACCAGGTGTCACAGAAGTTTCAGAGAAGACTTCTACCGACATCCAAAAGATTGACGACGAAGAGGTAGAGGTTGTTACGACCACGAAGAAAATCAAACGCAAAAAGCCCAAATATCCAGAGGAGGTCACAGAGGAGGTGCTTCCTGAGGTTCCTGAACAGGCCGAGCCGACCGTCACTGTCGAGGAGACGCCAGACCAGGTCGAAGTCACCGAGGTTGTCACCACAAAGGATGTCGTAGAAGGTCCTGACGACGAGGAGGACATCACCGTGGTGACAAAGACCACAAAGACCCGCAAACCCAAGGAAGCACCAAAGGAGAAGGTGCCGAAAAAGAAACGGCCCAAGAAGACTCCTCTGGATGAACAGATCGAGAAAATACCGGGTGTCACAGAAGTCTCAGAAAAGACTACGACTGACGTCAAAAAGGTCGACGACGAAGAGGTGGAGGTTGTGACGACAACCAAGAAAATCAAACGCAAAAAGCCCAAATACCCAGAGGAGGTCACAGAGGAGGTGCTTCCTGAGGTACCTGAGCGCGCGGAACCGACCGTCACTGTCGAGGAGACGCCAGACCAGGTCGAAGTCACCGAGGTTATCACCACAAAGGATGTCGTAGAAGGTCCTGACGACGAGGAGGACATCACCGTGGTGACAAAGACCACAAAGACCCGCAAACCGAAGGAAGCACCAAAGGAGAAGGTGCCGAAAAAGAAACGGCCCAAGAAGACTCCTCTGGATGAGCAGATCGACAAAATACCGGGTGTCACAGAAGTCTCAGAGAAGACTACGACTGACGTCAAAAAGGTCGACGACGAAGAGGTAGAGGTTGTGACGACCACAAAGAAAATCAAACGCAAAAAGCCCAAATACCCAGAGGAGGTCACAGAGGAGGTGCTTCCTGAGGTTCCTGAGCAGGCCGAGCCGACCGTCACTGTCGAGGAGACGCCAGACCAGGTCGAAGTCACCGAGGTTGTCACCACAAAGGATGTCGTAGAAGGTCCTGACGACGAGGAGGACATCACCGTGGTGACAAAGACCACAAAGACCCGCAAACCCAAGGAAGCACCAAAGGAGAAGGTGCCGAAAAAGAAACGGCCCAAGAAGACTCCTCTGGATGAACAGATCGACAAAATACCAGGTGTCACAGAAGTCTCAGAGAAGACTACGACTGACGTCAAAAAGGTCGACGACGAAGAGGTAGAGGTTGTGACGACCACAAAGAAAATCAAACGCAAAAAGCCCAAATACCCAGAGGAGGTCACAGAGGAGGTGCTTCCTGAGGTACCTGAGCGCGCGGAACCGACCGTCACTGTCGAGGAGACGCCAGACCAGGTCGAAGTCACCGAGGTTGTCACCACAAAGGATGTCGTAGAAGGTCCTGACGACGAGGAGGACATCACCGTGGTGACAAAGACCACAAAGACCCGCAAACCCAAGGAAGCACCAAAGGAGAAGGTGCCGAAAAAGAAACGGCCCAAGAAGACTCCTCTGGATGAGCAGATCGACAAAATACCGGGTGTCACAGAAGTCTCAGAGAAGACCACGACTGACGTCCAAAAGGTCGACGACGAAGAGGTAGAGGTTGTGACGACCACAAAGAAAATCAAACGCAAAAAGCCCAAATACCCAGAGGAGGTCACAGAGGAGGTGCTTCCTGAGGTACCTGAGCGCGCGGAACCGACCGTCACTGTCGAGGAGACGCCAGACCAGGTCGAAGTCACCGAGGTTGTCACCACAAAGGATGTCGTAGAAGGTCCTGACGACGAGGAGGACATCACCGTGGTGACAAAGACCACAAAGACCCGCAAACCCAAGGAAGCACCAAAGGAGAAGGTGCCGAAAAAGAAACGGCCCAAGAAGACTCCTCTGGATGAGCAGATCGACAAAATACCGGGTGTCACAGAGGTCTCAGAGAAGACCACGACTGACGTCCAAAAGGTCGACGACGAAGAGGTAGAGGTTGTGACGACCACAAAGAAAATCAAACGCAAAAAGCCCAAATACCCAGAGGAGGTCACAGAGGAGGTGCTTCCTGAGGTACCTGAGCGCGCGGAACCGACCGTCACTGTCGAGGAGACGCCAGACCAGGTCGAAGTCACCGAGGTTGTCACCACAAAGGATGTCGTAGAAGGTCCTGACGACGAGGAGGACATCACCGTGGTGACAAAGACCACAAAGACCCGCAAACCCAAGGAAGCACCAAAGGAGAAGGTGCCGAAAAAGAAACGGCCCAAGAAGACTCCTCTGGATGAGCAGATCGACAAAATACCGGGTGTCACAGAGGTCTCAGAGAAGACCACGACTGACGTCCAAAAGGTCGACGACGAAGAGGTAGAGGTTGTGACGACCACAAAGAAAATCAAACGCAAAAAGCCCAAATACCCAGAGGAGGTCACAGAGGAGGTGCTTCCTGAGGTACCTGAGCGCGCGGAACCGACCGTCACTGTCGAGGAGACGCCAGACCAGGTCGAAGTCACCGAGGTTGTCACCACAAAGGATGTCGTAGAAGGTCCTGACGACGAGGAGGACATCACCGTGGTGACAAAGACCACAAAGACCCGCAAACCCAAGGAAGCACCAAAGGAGAAGGTGCCGAAAAAGAAACGGCCCAAGAAGACTCCTCTGGATGAGCAGATCGACAAAATACCGGGTGTCACAGAAGTCTCAGAAGACACCACAACTGACGTCAAAAAGGTCGACGACGAAGAGGTAGAGGTTGTGACGACCACAAAGAAAATCAAACGCAAAAAGCCCAAATACCCAGAGGAGGTCACAGAGGAGGTGCTTCCTGAGGTACCTGAGCGCGCGGAACCGACCGTCACTGTCGAGGAGACGCCAGACCAGGTCGAAGTCACCGAGGTTGTCACCACAAAGGATGTCGTAGAAGGTCCTGACGACGAGGAGGACATCACCGTGGTGACAAAGACCACAAAGACCCGCAAACCCAAGGAAGCACCAAAGGAGAAGGTGCCGAAAAAGAAACGGCCCAAGAAGACTCCTCTGGATGAGCAGATCGACAAAATACCGGGTGTCACAGAAGTCTCAGAAGACACCACAACTGACGTCCAAAAGGTCGACGACGAAGAGGTAGAGGTTGTGACGACCACAAAGAAAATCAAACGCAAAAAGCCCAAATACCCAGAGGAGGTCACAGAGGAGGTGCTTCCTGAGGTACCTGAGCGCGCGGAACCGACCGTCACTGTCGAGGAGACGCCAGACCAGGTCGAAGTCACCGAGGTTGTCACCACAAAGGATGTCGTAGAAGGTCCTGACGACGAGGAGGACATCACCGTGGTGACAAAGACCACAAAGACCCGCAAACCCAAGGAAGCACCAAAGGAGAAGGTGCCGAAAAAGAAACGGCCCAAGAAGACTCCTCTGGATGAGCAGATCGACAAAATACCGGGTGTCACAGAGGTCTCAGAGAAGACCACGACTGACGTCCAAAAGGTCGACGACGAAGAGGTAGAGGTTGTGACGACCACAAAGAAAATCAAACGCAAAAAGCCCAAATACCCAGAGGAGGTCACAGAGGAGGTGCTTCCTGAGGTACCTGAGCGCGCGGAACCGACCGTCACTGTCGAGGAGACGCCAGACCAGGTCGAAGTCACCGAGGTTGTCACCACAAAGGATGTCGTAGAAGGTCCTGACGACGAGGAGGACATCACCGTGGTGACAAAGACCACAAAGACCCGCAAACCCAAGGAAGCACCAAAGGAGAAGGTGCCGAAAAAGAAACGGCCCAAGAAGACTCCTCTGGATGAGCAGATCGACAAAATACCGGGTGTCACAGAGGTCTCAGAGAAGACCACGACTGACGTCCAAAAGGTCGACGACGAAGAGGTAGAGGTTGTGACGACCACAAAGAAAATCAAACGCAAAAAGCCCAAATACCCAGAGGAGGTCACAGAGGAGGTGCTTCCTGAGGTACCTGAGCGCGCGGAACCGACCGTCACTGTCGAGGAGACGCCAGACCAGGTCGAAGTCACCGAGGTTGTCACCACAAAGGATGTCGTAGAAGGTCCTGACGACGAGGAGGACATCACCGTGGTGACAAAGACCACAAAGACCCGCAAACCCAAGGAAGCACCAAAGGAGAAGGTGCCGAAAAAGAAACGGCCCAAGAAGACTCCTCTGGATGAGCAGATCGACAAAATACCGGGTGTCACAGAGGTCTCAGAGAAGACCACGACTGACGTCCAAAAGGTCGACGACGAAGAGGTAGAGGTTGTGACGACCACAAAGAAAATCAAACGCAAAAAGCCCAAATACCCAGAGGAGGTCACAGAGGAGGTGCTTCCTGAGGTACCTGAGCGCGCGGAACCGACCGTCACTGTCGAGGAGACGCCAGACCAGGTCGAAGTCACCGAGGTTGTCACCACAAAGGATGTCGTAGAAGGTCCTGACGACGAGGAGGACATCACCGTGGTGACAAAGACCACAAAGACCCGCAAACCCAAGGAAGCACCAAAGGAGAAGGTGCCGAAAAAGAAACGGCCCAAGAAGACTCCTCTGGATGAGCAGATCGACAAAATACCGGGTGTCACAGAGGTCTCAGAGAAGACCACGACTGACGTCAAAAAGGTCGACGACGAAGAGGTAGAGGTTGTGACGACCACAAAGAAAATCAAACGCAAAAAGCCCAAATACCCAGAGGAGGTCACAGAGGAGGTGCTTCCTGAGGTACCTGAGCGCGCGGAACCGACCGTCACTGTCGAGGAGACGCCAGACCAGGTCGAAGTCACCGAGGTTGTCACCACAAAGGATGTCGTAGAAGGTCCTGACGACGAGGAGGACATCACCGTGGTGACAAAGACCACAAAGACCCGCAAACCCAAGGAAGCACCAAAGGAGAAGGTGCCGAAAAAGAAACGGCCCAAGAAGACTCCTCTGGATGAGCAGATCGACAAAATACCGGGTGTCACAGAGGTCTCAGAGAAGACCACGACTGACGTCCAAAAGGTCGACGACGAAGAGGTAGAGGTTGTGACGACCACAAAGAAAATCAAACGCAAAAAGCCCAAATACCCAGAGGAGGTCACAGAGGAGGTGCTTCCTGAGGTACCTGAGCGCGCGGAACCGACCGTCACTGTCGAGGAGACGCCAGACCAGGTCGAAGTCACCGAGGTTGTCACCACAAAGGATGTCGTAGAAGGTCCTGACGACGAGGAGGACATCACCGTGGTGACAAAGACCACAAAGACCCGCAAACCCAAGGAAGCACCAAAGGAGAAGGTGCCGAAAAAGAAACGGCCCAAGAAGACTCCTCTGGATGAGCAGATCGACAAAATACCGGGTGTCACAGAGGTCTCAGAGAAGACCACAACTGACGTCCAAAAGGTCGACGACGAAGAGGTAGAGGTTGTGACGACCACAAAGAAAATCAAACGCAAAAAGCCCAAATACCCAGAGGAGGTCACAGAGGAGGTGCTTCCTGAGGTACCTGAGCGCGCGGAACCGACCGTCACTGTCGAGGAGACGCCAGACCAGGTCGAAGTCACCGAGGTTGTCACCACAAAGGATGTCGTAGAAGGTCCTGACGACGAGGAGGACATCACCGTGGTGACAAAGACCACAAAGACCCGCAAACCCAAGGAAGCACCAAAGGAGAAGGTGCCGAAAAAGAAACGGCCCAAGAAGACTCCTCTGGATGAGCAGATCGACAAAATACCGGGTGTCACAGAGGTCTCAGAGAAGACCACAACTGACGTCCAAAAGGTCGACGACGAAGAGGTAGAGGTTGTGACGACCACAAAGAAAATCAAACGCAAAAAGCCCAAATACCCAGAGGAGGTCACAGAGGAGGTGCTTCCTGAGGTACCTGAGCGCGCGGAACCGACCGTCACTGTCGAGGAGACGCCAGACCAGGTCGAAGTCACCGAGGTTGTCACCACAAAGGATGTCGTAGAAGGTCCTGACGACGAGGAGGACATCACCGTGGTGACAAAGACCACAAAGACCCGCAAACCCAAGGAAGCACCAAAGGAGAAGGTGCCGAAAAAGAAACGGCCCAAGAAGACTCCTCTGGATGAGCAGATCGACAAAATACCGGGTGTCACAGAGGTCTCAGAGAAGACCACAACTGACGTCCAAAAGGTCGACGACGAAGAGGTAGAGGTTGTGACGACCACAAAGAAAATCAAACGCAAAAAGCCCAAATACCCAGAGGAGGTCACAGAGGAGGTGCTTCCTGAGGTACCTGAGCGCGCGGAACCGACCGTCACTGTCGAGGAGACGCCAGACCAGGTCGAAGTCACCGAGGTTGTCACCACAAAGGATGTCGTAGAAGGTCCTGACGACGAGGAGGACATCACCGTGGTGACAAAGACCACAAAGACCCGCAAACCCAAGGAAGCACCAAAGGAGAAGGTGCCGAAAAAGAAACGGCCCAAGAAGACTCCTCTGGATGAGCAGATCGACAAAATACCGGGTGTCACAGAGGTCTCAGAGAAGACCACAACTGACGTCCAAAAGGTCGACGACGAAGAGGTAGAGGTTGTGACGACCACAAAGAAAATCAAACGCAAAAAGCCCAAATACCCAGAGGAGGTCACAGAGGAGGTGCTTCCTGAGGTACCTGAGCGCGCGGAACCGACCGTCACTGTCGAGGAGACGCCAGACCAGGTCGAAGTCACCGAGGTTGTCACCACAAAGGATGTCGTAGAAGGTCCTGACGACGAGGAGGACATCACCGTGGTGACAAAGACCACAAAGACCCGCAAACCCAAGGAAGCACCAAAGGAGAAGGTGCCGAAAAAGAAACGGCCCAAGAAGACTCCTCTGGATGAGCAGATCGACAAAATACCGGGTGTCACAGAGGTCTCAGAGAAGACCACAACTGACGTCCAAAAGGTCGACGACGAAGAGGTAGAGGTTGTGACGACCACAAAGAAAATCAAACGCAAAAAGCCCAAATACCCAGAGGAGGTCACAGAGGAGGTGCTTCCTGAGGTACCTGAGCGCGCGGAACCGACCGTCACTGTCGAGGAGACGCCAGACCAGGTCGAAGTCACCGAGGTTGTCACCACAAAGGATGTCGTAGAAGGTCCTGACGACGAGGAGGACATCACCGTGGTGACAAAGACCACAAAGACCCGCAAACCCAAGGAAGCACCAAAGGAGAAGGTGCCGAAAAAGAAACGGCCCAAGAAGACTCCTCTGGATGAGCAGATCGACAAAATACCGGGTGTCACAGAGGTCTCAGAGAAGACCACAACTGACGTCAAAAAGGTCGACGACGAAGAGGTAGAGGTTGTGACGACCACAAAGAAAATCAAACGCAAAAAGCCCAAATACCCAGAGGAGGTCACAGAGGAGGTGCTTCCTGAGGTACCTGAGCGCGCGGAACCGACCGTCACTGTCGAGGAGACGCCAGACCAGGTCGAAGTCACCGAGGTTGTCACCACAAAGGATGTCGTAGAAGGTCCTGACGACGAGGAGGACATCACCGTGGTGACAAAGACCACAAAGACCCGCAAACCCAAGGAAGCACCAAAGGAGAAGGTGCCGAAAAAGAAACGGCCCAAGAAGACTCCTCTGGATGAGCAGATCGACAAAATACCGGGTGTCACAGAGGTCTCAGAGAAGACCACAACTGACGTCCAAAAGGTCGACGACGAAGAGGTAGAGGTTGTGACGACCACAAAGAAAATCAAACGCAAAAAGCCCAAATACCCAGAGGAGGTCACAGAGGAGGTGCTTCCTGAGGTACCTGAGCGCGCGGAACCGACCGTCACTGTCGAGGAGACGCCAGACCAGGTCGAAGTCACCGAGGTTGTCACCACAAAGGATGTCGTAGAAGGTCCTGACGACGAGGAGGACATCACCGTGGTGACAAAGACCACAAAGACCCGCAAACCCAAGGAAGCACCAAAGGAGAAGGTGCCGAAAAAGAAACGGCCCAAGAAGACTCCTCTGGATGAGCAGATCGACAAAATACCGGGTGTCACAGAGGTCTCAGAGAAGACCACAACTGACGTCCAAAAGGTCGACGACGAAGAGGTAGAGGTTGTGACGACCACAAAGAAAATCAAACGCAAAAAGCCCAAATACCCAGAGGAGGTCACAGAGGAGGTGCTTCCTGAGGTACCTGAGCGCGCGGAACCGACCGTCACTGTCGAGGAGACGCCAGACCAGGTCGAAGTCACCGAGGTTGTCACCACAAAGGATGTCGTAGAAGGTCCTGACGACGAGGAGGACATCACCGTGGTGACAAAGACCACAAAGACCCGCAAACCCAAGGAAGCACCAAAGGAGAAGGTGCCGAAAAAGAAACGGCCCAAGAAGACTCCTCTGGATGAGCAGATCGACAAAATACCGGGTGTCACAGAGGTCTCAGAGAAGACCACAACTGACGTCCAAAAGGTCGACGACGAAGAGGTAGAGGTTGTGACGACCACAAAGAAAATCAAACGCAAAAAGCCCAAATACCCAGAGGAGGTCACAGAGGAGGTGCTTCCTGAGGTACCTGAGCGCGCGGAACCGACCGTCACTGTCGAGGAGACGCCAGACCAGGTCGAAGTCACCGAGGTTGTCACCACAAAGGATGTCGTAGAAGGTCCTGACGACGAAGAGGACATCACCGTGGTGACAAAGACCACAAAGATGCGTAAACCTAAGAAAGAACACCCAGAAGTTGTCCCGACAGTGAGTTGGCATATTTTTTCGTTGTACTACATCGGCTGGAAGCCATGCTGTCGCGTGGTTGAGAAAACTTTCCTTATTTTGTGAATATTTGTGTCTTGAAATCCTTTCCTCTGCGTTTCTCTGGTGGCTTATTGATACCTTTTTTGTGCTGGTTTTTGGGACGTTTTACTTTGCTCAGAACTGGCAATGAAATAATCTCTGATTTCTTCGTCATCTGTGCTTCAGCGAAATAGTCTGGTTTTGACTACGATTGTCTACATTAACGAGCTTTCCTTCTGCGATGTTTGACTGATGTTCCCGAGTCAGGATAGGATGTGCTTAGAAGACGAGTACACAGAAGACTTTGTATGGTATGTGACGAAAAATGGCTATCAGCGGTGTCAGCACAAAAATATTTGCACGATGAAAGGAAACGGATTTAAGCGTACCTGGCGTATCGCCTTGAGTCGACGCCGATTGCGGGAAAACAGTTAGAACTGAATGATCTGCATTCTACTTACCTTTCGACGTGAAGGCTCATTCTATTCTTTGCAGAATCTGGAGTGGAGTTTTGCTGTCTTTCTGCCTGATAGTTTTTGGATTGCAGGACTGGGCTGGGAAGCTGCAGCGATGTTTTCCTGAGGACAGAAAAAATAAGCACTTTAAGTAGCAATCAGCATTATCGAAACAGCTTTCTTTATCGCCACACGGAATCTTCACATTCACACGACACCAACAACTTCCTTGTGACTAACTACGTGCGTGTAAATTTCGATGTGCCTTCGCAGCATACGAGATCATTCATCAGGAAAGAAAGGTAAGCTTCATAGCCCTGGTGCGGATCTGTTGTAGGTTTCACCCTCCTCCCCGCCCTTTCAATGACAGAAAGAAGTATAGCAACACATGTATCTTCTCTTCGAAGAAGTGATTATTTTATTTTCATTATGCAGTCTTTTTCTTCTGCCCATAGTCCTTGTGTTTTCGGGCTGGGGTGAAAAAAAACGCTGCGTCATGAGCCAGAGAAGAACACTGCACTTCCGACTCAGTTTCTTACTGGCTGGCTGCACGTTCTTACTGACCCACAGGAGACCGCTCCGGAGACAACGTTGCCGAAGAGAAAGAGAGTCCCAGGCAAGCCGGACGATGCGAAGCCCGAGTGGCAAGGGTTCCAGCTGAAGCCTGTGAGCAAGCCTGAGGACGAGGATGAAGACGTGCTGAAGAGTTTGACGCTCAGCAGGCCTGAACGCATTCCGACCACAGAACTGCCGGAGGCCAAGCCGAGACCGAAAAAGCCTGACCTCGAAGACCATGACGATCGAGACGTTACCGAGCCATTCCAGTCGCCGGAAGATGAAACGCTGCCCCGCGACGAGAGGCCTGAAAAAGACAAAGAAACTGTTACCACCAAGAAAATCAAAAAGAGGAAACCGAAAAGGCTTCCGGAGGCTGTTGACGAAGTTCCTTCTCAACCTCGTGAAGAATCTAGCAGTGACAAAGAAGAACTTCAGCCAGTGGAAGAAGAAACACCGGAGGTAGGTGACGAAATCAGGCTGACGTATGCTGGTATTTGATGAGTGTGCTTAATTTCTAATAAAAAAATCGAGCAGCCACGAAACATGGTCAAGTAACTGCATAACTGTTATCGACCGTCTGATTTCCACTTTTAATTGCATTCTGTACATATTCTTCAGAGGTTTCCCGTCTTTCAAAGCTAGAACGGACAGGAGTTTCTGTTCATCCCACCCGTTATAGGAGCGAATTGATAATAATTGCATGTAATAGTATTATTTTCTGACCGCTTTTGATTGTGGGTGACACAGACCCTTAAAACTATCCAGCTAAGGACACTGCACCCTAACTCGATGCCTCAAACCTTTATAAGCCATCTTGTTGCCGGACCAGTTCATGACGACAGTCCTTCAGATTATATTCCAGGACGGTCTACGTGAAATGCGCGTTAAAACCTGCGACTTATTAATGATAACTGCGCCCGTTGCATGAAGCTGCTGCTCGTTGGTCTTCGGGATTGCTATCAAAAAAATGGAGTCGTCTTTCCTGCCAGTTTGAAGTGAATTCAAACTGCCAGGTAAAAACGAAACGTTTCAGTTTTTACAAAAGGACATTTTTAAAACTACCAATTTTTGCCTGGAGGCAGCTGAAGGAAATATCTGTCGCCCATCTCACCCCACTCAGGAATTTATCAAAATGGCGCATCAAGGCAACAGTTTAAATGAAAAGGAAATCTGTGAAGTATCAGTTCATTTCGCACCTAAAAGGCAGTCCTATGGGAGTACCGAAAGCACATGGGAATAGTTTAATTATGTTGTTTTGTTGCGATACTTTGAATGAAAATGGAAGTATGTGATGTATCATTTTATTCGAGGTCTAAAGGATAGTTTATTGCAATACCCAAAGCACACGGAAAGGATGTAATAATGTCATATTCAAGACTGGTTTGAAAACGGCCAAGTGCAATGTATCACTTTGCGTTGATCACCCGATCACCAGACTTGTGTTGGACGCTTGTTTCATCTACGTGGAACCTCCTATATATCCTGTACATAACTGGAACTAAAGACGTTTGTCATTTCTAAGGAAATGGAACAGAACTATGTACAGTATGTCTGAGGCATAGTCTCTTACCAAACCAATCACAATCGTAATGTCAACAAAGAGGGAACGTTGGCGAGGGATGCACAAACGCCTGCATATGATTAGGTTTGGGCGACAGCAATTTCTGCACACATTCCGATTTTACCACGGATCATTTTAAGGCGTCTGCACGTTTGTGGAATGCGTTGCGTCAAGATAATTTAAGCTCTTTGTTTAATACATGGTATGTTGCTTCTGAACTGTATCTTCGAAGAGAGTTGCAAATCGACCTAAGCTTTAGAGGAACATGCCTCTCACACGCTTGAGTATCACCATCTCTACTTTCGTTTCTAAACGAAACTGATGTTATCTGTCACGCTTATCTTATCATTTACATGCCTTCCCAGGTGGAGAAGCTTAGGCCAAAGAAGAAGCCGAAACGCGTAAGACCCACAGAACAGGAAACTCCTGAGTGGATAGATTTCTCTCTAAAGCCAGTAAAGTACGTCCCCAAAGACCTTGACAAGGATACCATGGAAACTGTACAGCTGAAGCCACTGAGCGAAAGCGAAGAAGAACTAGGTTACCGATGAAAAAGAGAAGAAACCCCCACTTAAGTTTCCTGAGGAAACAAAACGTCCAGAATTTGAGTCACTCGAGCCCGAAGCAGGTGAACCCGTCAGAAAACCAAAGCGGAAAAAGCCCAGCAAAACGCGGCGTCCCGACGAGCTGCCTGGCGCAGACGAGATCAAGCCTGCTTCATCAGATGAACAGGTTTGTCTTGGACTAGCTCATTTCGCCCTAAACCACAAAAAAACTGTCGCGTCGTTGTTCTTGTCGGGTAGAAAATGGAATTGTGCATTTTGCCCACTCCAACGCAAATTTCGGTGCCCGGCCGTTTTCACCATCAAGGTAGCGTGACGTACAACAATGACGATGTAACGCAGGTCGTGACCCTCATTTGACTGTTTCAGATTGAGGCCCAGCCTGAGGAGGAGCCGCTCACCGTGACGCCGCAGCAGCCAGAGAAGCCCACCGAGGGCGCGCCCGAGTGGCAGACCGTCCGGCTGAAGCCCGTCGAGGCGCAGCCGGAGGACGAGGTCCTCACGTCGCTGATCCTCTCGCGGCCCGACCGGGTTCCGTCGGCAGAGCTCCCCGAGTTCAAACCCCGACCGAAGAGGCCCTCCACGACAGCAGAGGACGCCGAGCAGGACGTGACCGACGTCACCGCAGAGGAGACGATCACGAAGAAAAAGAAGCCCAAGAGACCCAAGAAACGTCCAGAGGACAGACCGGAAGAGGTGCCCGCACCAGACAGAGAGAGTGCAGACGACACCGCGGAGCGTGATGAGCCCGTGCAGAAGGTCGAGCCCCTGGCGGCAGACGAGACGCCGACGCCCACTGACGCCCGGCCGCGAGACAAGGCAGTACCGGAGACCGAAGAAGAGGTTTGTATGCCACAACGTCTCCGCTGCTACTGACTTACCCTTAATTAAATATGTTTTTCCGATAAACAAACAAAAAATAATAACATGCCCAAAAATAATTATCGTGTTTGGTGAAATAAGCAATAATGGGTAGCATAACTAACCCGCCCCGTGTCGTCCATGCTTCTTATATGTAGTCGCGCTTTCCTTTCAACATAAGGCAATGTCGCTGAACGTAACCTAAAATGGTAACGTTACAGAAGACTTCCGAGCACAAACTGGAACCTCGAAGGAGGAGCACACTCACTCCGTTAGAAGACAAGCCAGAATGGATAGACTTCTCTTTGAAACCAGTCAAAAGGGTCGCCAAGGTGACCAAAACGGAGGAAATGGAGACTGTAATTCTAAAACCTATACCGGATATACAGAAAGATTTCCCTGAAACAGATCAACCTCATGAAGATCGTGTTCCCGTCCCAAAGGAACCATATGACGTGGAAATTCGTGAAGCAGATATTATTTCGCCCACCCAAAAGCCACAAGAAGAAGAAGCTCCTGTAGAAATTGAATGGAGAAAGAGACGTGTTAAAAAGCCAAAGAGGCCCAAAAAGCTCCAGCCGGGGGACTCAGAAGACGCACAGCCGGATGCAAAACCATTAACTGATTCTGAGCTGATTCCCTCACAGAAGGTTTGTTCGTGGTCTTTGACAAATGGCTCATGACTTGGTAAACCGCGCCAGCTGTGTGTGCTCCTTTGGTTTTCCAGCTTTGCGCCCCTTTTCACAATGCCTATGCCTCTGCTGTCATCACCATAAACAAAGTAGGGCTCGTTTTCCAGCTGCACCTTCGAACCGCCTTGCGTTTGGCTCGCAGTGTGGATTTCGATGTGTGTTGATAAAAGCGCCGCATTTTGCCGTCGCGGCTCAGAAAGCCGCGACGGCAAAATGTGGCGATAAAAATATGGCACTGATGGCGCTATCACTACACACACTGTGTGGAGGATAGTTTGGTGTCATTTAGAGCCAGACTTACTGTGTGGTATTCTGACCTCGCAGTCAGATCTAAGGATACAATATGACAAAACGGCATATTTAGAATCTGAGAGATAATTCAATGGTGACAAACTACTACATCAGTCACAGTTCACTCAGTGCATTTTAGACGGAAATTGACATTTTTTATATCTGTGTATAAAATATATGTATATTGTGATACATCCGGAATTGTAAACTGCCCACGGAACGCGTAGATTCGTTACGATGGAGAGATCGACGCATTCAGCGCACTATTTCCCACTCAATAACGATTCAGCCACCTGTAATGCGCTTTGAGTACTAGGTACTAGTAGTGAAAGTACTAGTACATAGGTAAAGCCACTCTGAGGCCATGATCTGAATAATGAAAGTGATTCTCAGGAACTGATAGCACCCCAGTAACTGTCCCTTCTTGGGGAAAGAGAGAAAGAAACTTGCCAGTGATCCTGAGAGTGCCCAGTGCACGATGCACGTCAAACATGACCCTAACTGAAGGATATTCAGTCACTGCCGGGTTCGGGGGAGGGCACCTCGGCATTGCCCCCCATCCCCGACCGCGATTAGGAGGGCAAATGGTCATTTGCCCCCCCCCCCCGCATGGGTATTTCTACTCAACCGGAGTCTGAAGTTGCTGGAACTCCGAATTGGCCTCTGAACTCCAGCCTATGACCAGCGTCTTCCCCTTGGGTCGATGACCTACCATCCATACCCAGCCCATGAAATACACTCCGAACCGACGGCCACGTCTTCCACCCCCCCCCCCCCGTCAACGACTCCGCTGACCTGCTATCCAGATCCAGGAAACTGGTCCCCCCAACGGAACTGCTGGATCGGTCCTTGTTGATGGTCATTTTTACTACCCTCTCGTGGTGCTAATTCAGCTCCTTTTCTGAGATAAATGTGGCTATGTCGAAAAAGCAACGCCCGTGAGAACACACGTACACTATGTCTGAACGTTCGAAAAACTATGGGCAGGTTCCGATCTCACATGACCTCATGTCCAGGTTTGAACATGTGTTGTTTCTTGCGAAAATCTGCATTGTTTTAAAACAAGTTAAACGATGCTAAATTTAGTTCATTCCAACCCGTGCATTTTTTGCGAATATATGAGTGATCCTGGCAAAATAAGTTCCAATGGTGACAGATTTAGTCAATGATGATCATTTGCACCGTTCAAATGTTTCTGAAGTGATCGGCACGATATCGTCACTTGTGACCTATGACGTCATCAGTGATCTTAGGGTCAACAAATGGAAGTATGGAAAAGACATCGGGGTGGCGGAATATTACCAGGAGCTAAAAAAGACAACAATCTTTTATCTCACTTCACAGTTCTCTTTTTCCATCTTCGCTCACGCGTACAAGACTAGTCATTCGTAACTTTGCGCAGGATAAAAGGTAAGCTCGCACCCGTAGACGTGTCCTATTTAGCGTGGTTTGTAGTTGAGTCAGGAAAAGATAGGACGACGTGATTCGTTTGGGTGTGCAGATGTTACAATTCAGAACGTTTTGCAGGATTCGGACGTCGTAGCGAAAAGGAAGCCTAGAAAGATGGGCCCCGCGGAAGAGCACGTCCCGGAATGGCAGACCATTCAGCTGAAACCCGCCCAGCGCGTAGTCCGGACAACGGACGAAGAGTATGAAACAGTAACACTGAAGCCGGTCGAGAAAGACGATGAAACTACGGAGGTCACTGCTACAACACGGGACATTACGCTTACTGTGCTAGAGACTGAGACGTTAGAAGAAGAAGAAGAAGTAACTGAGACGGAGGAACGCGAGAAGCGCCTGAAGAAGAGAAAGAAGAAGAAGCCTGTTGATCGTCCAGACCAGGAAAAACCGCGGGAAGAAGAAGTCAAAGAGGCTCCTGTGGAATCTCCCGAAGAAACTGATCTAGCTCCCTCTGAGAAGAAGCCATTTGAAGAGGAGTTACAAGAAGTTGACGTTGAGGCTCCTGATGAAAAAGAGCTGGTCCCACGCGAAGAAAAACCCGGCGAATGGATACGCAAGAAGAAGCCCAAGCGTCCAAAAGACGACAAAGCACCAAAGGAAACAAGCGAAGCTACCGTGATCATAGAAGAGTTGGCTCAAACTACCTCAGACCAAGAGGAAATAACAGAAGATACTACGATTACCACAAGGACCGTGAAAAAGAAGCCGAAAGAAAAGCCGTTTGAAGAAGAAGTGCAGGAGGTTGACATCAAGGCACCCGAAGAACAAGAGCTGGCCCCAGAGGAAGAGGTCCCCAAGGAATGGAGGAGAGGCAAAGACAAGCCAAAGAAACCCAAACGACCGAAAGATGAGCCTACTCCAGAAAAGCCCAGTGAGGATGTCCGAAAGGTCACAGAAACCGTGGAGGACGTTACCTCCGACCAAGAGGAAATTACGGAAGAAACGACCGTGACCACCGTCACGAGGAGAGGTCCGAAGGATAAGCCGTTAGAAAAGGACGTGCGAGACGATGTCCCAGAATGGCAGACCATTCAGCTGAAACCTGCCCAGCGCGTGGTCCGCACAACGGACGAAGAGTATGAAACAGTAACACTCAAGCCGGTTGAACAAGTCGATGAAATTTCGGAGGTTACTGCTACAACACGAGACGTTGAGTATACCGTCCAAGAGATCACGACGCTGGAAGAAGAAGAAGTCATTGAGACGGAGGAAGGTGAGAAGCGCCTGAAGAAGAGGAAAAAGAAAAAGCCCGTTGACCGGCCAGAACAGGAAAAGCCACGGGAAGAGGAAGTCAAAGAGGCTCCTGCAGAATCCCCAGAAGAAGCTGATCTAGCTCCCTCTGAGAAGAAGCCATTTGAAGAGGAATTACAAGAAGTTGACATCGAATTTCCTGAAGAAGAAGAGCTGGTCCCAGGCGAGGGAAAGCCAGAAGAATGGCGACGCAAGAAAGACAAAACAAAGAAGCCCAAGCGTCCAAAAGACGGTAAAGCACCAAAGGAGACAAGCGAAGTTACGGAGATCACAGAAGAGTTGGTTCAGACTACCTCAGACCAAGAGGAAATAACAGAAGATACTACGATTACCACGAGGACCGTAAAAAAGAAGCCGAAAGAAAAGCCGTTTGAAGAAGAAGTGCAGGAGGCTGACATCAAGGCACCCGAAGAACAAGAACTGGCCCCAGAGGAAGAGGTCCCCAAGGAATGGAGGAGAGGCAAAGACAAGCCAAAGAAACCCAAACGACCGAAAGATGAGCCTACTCCAGAAAAGCCCAGTGAGGATGTCCGAAAGGTCACAGAAACCGTGGAAGACATTACCTCCGACCAAGAGGAAATTACGGAAGAAACGACCGTGACCACCGTCACGAGGAAAGGTCCCAAGGATAAGCCGTTCGAAGAGGAAGTGCAGGAGGTTGATGTCGAGATGCCCGATGAAGACACGCTGATCCCGAGCGAACAGACCCCTGAAGAATGGAGACGTAAAAAGGACAAGAAGAAGAAGCCGAAACGGCCAAAAGAAGAAGAAACCGAAAAGCCGACTGATAAAACTCAAGAAGTTACAGAGACAGTGTCTGCTATCAGAACAGACCAAGAGGAAATATCCGAAGAAACAACCGTTATCACTGAGGTAACTGAGGAGGGGCCTCACGAGAGGCCGTTTGAAGAGGAAGTGAAAGAAGTTGACGTGGAAATGCCCGAAGAAGAGAAGCTGGCTCCGACTGATGAGATGCCAGACGAATGGAGACGTAAAAAGGAAAAGAAAAAGAAACCAAAAAGACCGAAGGATGACGAATCACCGAAACCGACTGATCAAGCCCCGAAAATTACAGAGAAAGTGGTTGAGGTCAAATCAGATGAAGAGGAGGTAACTGAAGAAACAATCGTAACCACAGAGATAATGAAGAAGAGGCCTCACGATAAGCCGTTCGAGGAAGAAGTGCAGGAGGTTGGCGTCGAGGTACCTAAAGACCAAGAGCTATTACCCGAAGAAGAGAAACCTGAAGGCTGGAGACGCGAGAAGGTTAAGAAGCCAAAGCGTCCGAAAGAAAAAGATGTCCCTGCAGAGCCAACAAAGCATGTTCCGGACGAGAAAAAGCCCGATGAAGTAACACCTGAAATTGTGAAAGAAAAGCCGTACGACGAGGAAGTTCAGGAAGCAGGTATTGACGTTCCCAGAGACCAGGAACTTGTTCCCGAGGCTCCTGAACAGCCGGAGGAGTGGAGGCGTAAAAAGGAGAAAAAGAAGAAGCCGAAACGTCCAACAACGGATGAAACAGCTGACGAAGGTGTTGAAGAACTGATTCCGGTTGAGCCCGATAAGGTCAGACATTGCGTTCTAGACCTGTATCGTCGTTGCTCTTTTTTCTATGTCATTTCCGTCGCATATTTTCTAAAACTTTGCCTGCCGTTTGTGCATTTTAAGCATTGTACGTGGCTACATCCGTGTAAATAACGCTGTGATATAACCCATAACGCTTCTGCTACAAACCAGCTGAACTTCATTCCTGAAAAATGTGGTGATAAACCCCGAATGTCAGTCCCGTTAATGCTTTCAATGCTTCGTCGTTATCATGAAAACTGCCTGGTCTCTGATCGCTTGTAAGCAAATCGATAGGTCCGAAATAGCTGCATTACAACACTGAAAGGAATGCACATCGCGTGTTGTCACCTTGAGCCAGAACAGACCACCATTTTTCGTGGCTCATTTGAGCGCGACTTTTGGCAACCCTATTCCCGTACCCACCGCGTTAGGATCTCAGATCAACAAAAATATTTGTGTGTGTTTACTCAGGTATTTACCTATTCATTCATATGAAAATTTAGGTTCTATCTTAAAACCTTCTGTTTTTGCCAACCATTTTTCTTGTTCCTTCAACACTGCCAAAAATGGCTCGAGGTGGCTCCTAAAATCTTAGCTAGCTCTGTCCCAGAGCAAAGCGAAATTATGAAAATTTGGCATGATGCGTAGGAAAATAGGTAAAAAAGTCACCAGGTATTGTGAAGCTGCTGAAAACGAAAACCTAGGAACAGCGAACAAAAAACAGGGGGGAGGAGGGGTGGTCCGAAGCTCCATCCCATGCGGTAAAAGGGCAGCATTCAAAAAAGAGGATCGCGACTCACTTTGTTATTCATTTCTCTTTAAATGATGGAAGATGGCCTTATAATGCTGTTAACAGTCTGTCCATAGGGACACAAACTTGATGAGGCTACCACAAAGCAGCATGTATCGTATTAAATAAGCTGCCTAGAAATGATATAAAGAAGGTACATGAAAGCAGTTTCACGGGTTTTACTTAACTGTCTAACAAAAAACTGTAGAAGCAATTCGCTGTCGTCGTCTTTTATTATACACTTGAAAACCACCTTCCTTTTTGATCCTGTTGGCACTTTGTGATCTTTTAATGATGATGGTGACCAGTGTGGTGGTGAGCAGTGTCAATGTTGTTAAAATACACAAGATCTACATTTTTCTACGTGTTTCTTTTTTAACCATTTATGTCAGTGACGACCTAACGTTCTAATAGTACATGCCCAGCGAAGCACGTGTTCATCGTGACTAACAAACGGATCTATCGTCAGTAATCATTTCCAACAAACACCTTGCCGTGTGTGGTGGTCTATCAGGCCTGAACGTCACGACATCATACCATGAGCATCAGCCTCCAAATAATGTCATCCAGCCAGCTGTCGCCGCCAGTGCGACAAGGTTGGCCCGGGTGGTTTGTCCTGCTCCGGAACACGAGTCCCGGGGGACTGGCTGTCGATGTGGCCGTCACTAACCGTGCGCGCTTGCAGGCTGTGCCGGCGCCCATCGAGCAGGTCACGCCGGAGGTCACTGAGCGGGCCGAAGAGAAGCCGCAGCCAGTGGTCGAAGAGGCACCAGAAGACGTCAGCGAGGTGGTTGAATCGACTGTGGACAAGTTTGAGGAAGTCGTCAAAGAGGACGAGATCCAACAGGTCGAGGTCACAGTCGATTCAAAGGTCATCAAAAAGAGGAAGAAACCAAAGAAGCCGGAGCTGCCGGATGAGGCGGTGCCGGAGACGCCTTCTGAAGTGACAGAAGCGCCCGCTGAACAGCCCGTGGCGCCTGAGGAACCTCAGGCCCCTGAGGAAAAGCCTGAGGTCCCACATGAAAAACCTTTCGAGGAAGAGGTTCAAGAAGTTGGCGTTGACGTTTCTGAGGAGCAGATACTCGCAGATGAGGAACAGCCAGAAGTGTGGAAAAGAGGTAAACCCAAGAAAAAGAAGAAGCCAAAGCCCTCTGACGTCACGGCGACAACCGAAGAGAAACCCGAAGAAAAGCCCGACAAAAAGCCCGAGGAGAAGCCCGAGGAAAAGCCCGAAGTACTTGAGAAACCCGAGGTACCTGAGGAAATGCCTGCGGCACCGCAGGAAAAACCGTTCGAAGAAGAGGTTCAAGAAGTCGACATCGACATATCTGAGGAGCAGAGGCTTGATGAGGAACAGCAAGAGGTGTGGAAGAGAGGTAAGCCCAAGAAGAAGAGGAGGCCGAAGCCCTCTGAAGTGACAGAGACGACCGAAGAGAAGCCCGAAGAAAAGCCCGAGGAAAAGCCCGAGGAAAAACCGGAGATACCCGAGAAACCCGAGGCACCTGAAGAAAAGCCTGAGATCCCACAGGAAAAACCATTCGAGGAAGAGGTTCAAGAGGTAGATGTGGAAGTCTCTGAGGAGCAGATACTTGCTGATGAGGAACAGCCAGAAGTGTGGAAGAGAGATAAACCCAAGAAGAAGAGGAAGCCAAAGCCCTCTGAAGTGACAGTGACGACCGAAGAGAAGCCCGAGGAAAAGCCCGAGGAAAAGCCCGAGGAAAAACCGGAGATACCCGAGAAACCCGAGGCACCTGAAGAAAAGCCTGAGATCCCACAGGAAAAACCATTCGAGGAAGAGGTTCAAGAGGTAGATGTGGAAGTCTCTGAGGAGCAGATACTTGCTGATGAGGAACAGCCAGAAGTGTGGAAGAGAGATAAACCCAAGAAGAAGAGGAAGCCAAAGCCCTCTGAAGTGACAGAGACGACCGAAGAGAAGCCCGAAGAAAAGCCCGAGGAAAAGCCCAAGGAAAAACTTGAAAAACCTGAGAAACCCGAGGTACTTGAGGAAATGCCTGTGGCACCGCAGGAAAAACCATTGGAAGAAGAGGTTCAAGAAGTTGGCGTTGATATGCCTGACGAGCAGATACTGGAGGAGGAGAAACCAGATGTGTGGAAGAGAGAAAAACCCAAGAAGAAGAAGAAAGTAAAGCCCTCCGAAGTGACGGAGACGACCGAAGAGAAGCCCAAAGAAAAGCCCGAGGAAAAGCCCGAGGAAACACCTGAGGAAAAGCTCGAGGTACCTGACAAACCCCAGGCACCTGAGGAAAAGCCTGAGATTCCACAGGAAAAACCATTCGAGGAAGAGGTTCAAGAAGTTGATGTTGAGGTTCCTGAAGAACAGTTGCTTAAGGATGAACAGACAGATGAGTGGAAGAGAGATAAACCCAAGAAAAAGAAAAAGCCAAAACGTCCTATTCAACCAGAAGAGGTAAGTAACATTTGGTGTGATTTATATTGTGAAAAATATGTGATACGTGTGCTCGTATTTTTTCTTCTAATTCATTACAATAAAAATTCCATTTCTTTTAATGAATGAAATTTGTGATGCTTTACTTCGTTCAAACAGGGTGGAAAAACTCATTTGCGAGGTACAAACATTAACTTGTTCCTTGTACTAAAGGCTGTTCCCGAGGAGGACAAGCGCCCCACAGAAAAACAGCCGGAAATAGAGGAACTAGAGGTTGGCCTGGAAGAGAAGCCCGAAGAGGAAACGATAGTGGAAGAAACGGAGACCTGGCGGCGGAAGAAGGAAAAGAAAAAGAAACCCAAGAAGGTAATCTTTAAACCGTTGCCTAGTGCGCCCATGGTTTTCGAATTAATGATAAATGTTTCAGTAAAATTATTATTTTTCAAATTGTTTTTGATTCGTATCATTATTGCCAAACTGCATGTAAAAATTTCTATGAATTTGTTTGATGGAATAGCGATGTGCATGCTACTGACCCTGGCTTTTATGTAAGATGGTACGACGGCAGTGTCGTAAATTATGACTTGATCACTTCATCTTTATTCTACAGGAGATTCCCGAGGAAGAGGCCAAACCTGAAGAGGTCACCCCCGAACGTCCAGAGGAAAGAAAGCCACTGGACGTCACACGGCCGGAGGAAGACAAGCCTGAGTGGCAGACAGCCAAGCTGAAACCAACTAAAAAGCCGCAGCCCACGAAACCGGAAGAGGAAATTGAGCAGGTCCAACTGAAGCCAGTGAAGAGGCCAGAGGAAATGGAACGAGTGGAAACGGAGGAGGTTGAAGTAATTACTATTGAAACCAAGTACAAGGAAAGAAAGCCGAAACGTCCCGAGGAGGAGGTGCAGGAACTCACAGTAGATGAGTTTGACGAGGTATTTTCAGCCCCGTTATTCGACGGACAGCTGCGATCTGACAGCTGACTCACTGTGGCTAACCTGAGCAGTGTTATGTTTTGTTTAACCAGCGAAGAGTTCGGGTATTTTGGCGTCGTGTGACAATGCATCAACAATGTCTGCTAGATGTATCACCTCTTCGTTTCTTGTATATTTCAGCAGGTGTGGCTAACAGATGCAAACTAACAAATGTCAACTTACATCGTTTTCTCGTGCGTATTTTAAGCAATCCGGACGCATATTGATCTGTCGCATTGGTACTTTTAACGTGCTTACAAACGTCTGACGTTCCTGTGAAGGTTGTGCTTTCAACGAACTTGGCCGTATCGTCGGTTATTTTTCAGGTATTCGTGACTAATTGCAGATACCATCGAATCATTGCGCTGTATTTTTTGTTTGGTATTGATTTTTGTGTGTCATGACTACATGTGTTTAAATACTCATTTTGCTGTACTAAAATTATCGTGCTGTGTGACGGTATTTCGGACTTTTAGTTTGTCCTCAACAGTCTGCCTTCGCATAAAACGGCATAACAGCTTATTTCATGAGCCGGCCAACGTAACACCATTCGTAAATTTTCCTCCAAGTTGCTTCGAATGTGTGCGCAAAGCCAATGCGTTCTTTTCCTACCCCGCGCGATCGCAATGGTCCCGCTCGTGCCATCAAGTCAGCGGGCCAGCCGACTGACACGTGACCCGGCGCCACGCCGCAGGCCACCGCTCGGCGCAAGCTGAGCACGCTGGAGGCGTTCACGCAGCAGGAGATCACCGTGGACATGAGCGTGGAGGAGGTGAAGCAGTTCATCGTGGAACGTGAGACGGCCGAGCGCAAGCTGTCCGAGGTCCAGGCTCCCCTCGTGCAGGAGGTCACCCCTCAGCTGGTCGAGGAGGAGCTGAAAAAGGTTACGGCCGATAAGGTGAGGACCGTGGTCTGGGCGAGATTCGGATCCCCGTCTTCGTGCGAGCCGCGTCGTCTTTGAAAGGGTGTCAGTTGTCAGGGTCCCAGAGAGCTTCAGCCTAAAACAAGATCGGTTTGCATCCTCCAAGCATATCACAGACATCCTTCGTGAGAAATCCTTCTACATGTTTCATCGCCATATGCCGCATAATAATACACATACAGCGCAGCAGCTGGACCACAGTCTTCATGACAACAATGGTCCGTAGTAAGAATCGCATGGCTCTGTTTCCCACAGTACGTGGCTTAAAGAAATAAACAGATTTCCGAGCGCTGTTTCACACATCGACATGCACGATTTACAGTCACCGAGTCCAAACAACCAGTCGTTCCACGCGTCCCAAAGACCACACGACCCGCGAATGCGCATCAGTGCGTTCGCCGCCGACGCTCGGCGCCGGCCGCGCCCTGCCCCGCCACGGTCACGTGATCGGTGACGTCACGCCTGTCGGCAGGTCGTCGCCGAGACGAAGCTGGCGGTGCTACAGTCCTACACCGTGCAGGAGATCACTCCGCAGACCACCGTCGACGACCTGAAGGCCTTCGTCGACGAACGGGTGAGGCGGGCGCTCGCCGCCGCCCCGGAGTGGAGCCCCCTGCGAGTTCCGTTCCGTTTTATAGTCCGCAGCCCTCAGACAGCCAGGCACGATAGGTTTGGGCTGGTCTTAAGCACGGCCAAGATGCGCCTTGCTTTCAGCTCAAGAGGGTGTTTTAATTGGTAGGTCAGGGTCACAAAAACATGGTTGCTACGACTGATTGGGGATACAGACATGGAGTTTTTTAAGTGATGCCTGGCGAAAACGTCCGTAAGGGAACTCCGCTGCTACACACGGCGTGAGAACCTCGACATCGGCCGACCCGCTCCAGACGCGACGCCCACGTCACGCGGCGCGCAGTGACGACGCCCCTCCTCCTGCAGCACGAGGCCGAGCAGGTATGGAACACGGTCGAGACGCTGGAGATCGTGCAGCCGGCGCAGCAGCACATCGCCGAGGAGATCAAGCACCTACGCCAGGAGCGCGCCGTGGCCGAGGTCAAGCTGGACCTGACCGAGGGCTTCCAGGTGCAGGAGCTGCGGCCGGAGCTCACCACCGACCAGCTCGATACCTTCATCACCGAGCGGGTCAGTGGCGCGGGCCGGCTCCGCGCGGTGTTCGGTGCTCCCGGCGGCCCCGGTGTTCGGTGCTCCCACGGCGGCCCCGGCCGAAGTCGGTGCCGTCGTGAGCCGAGGCCACTTCCCAGAGCGGCTGATGAATGCATGAGGGAATCTATCGGGCGTCTGACGGATGTCTGGCGGATGACAGGCGCGTGCCTGACGGACACCTGACAGACGTGTACACGGACGCGACAGACGTAACAGGACGTCAGCCGGATGTCTGGCGGGCGTCTGACGTCTGACGGATGTCTGACGGTGCGACCGCTGATCGCTCCGCTCTGACTGCAGCGGGACGCTCAGCGGAGGATTTCCACCGTGGAGTCGCTGAACATCCAGGAGGCTGCTCCCGAGGAAGTCGTCAAGGACCTGACGCAGCTTTTCACCAAGGAGGAGACCTCGGCGAAGATCAAGCTGGACCTGCTCAACACTTACTCGGTGCAGGAGGTCACCACCGAAACCACAGCGGAGGAGACAAAGACCTTCATCTCCGAGAGGGTCAGTTTAAACACCCACCACACATCACCACCGTGGTACCATCCATCAAACATCACAGTCGGTCTCGGCGACCTTCATGGTTGTTTGCCATTGCAGAAGATTTCGAACCTCTTTATTATTTTTCCTCTCCTTTTCGCGGTGCTGCCTCAGCACAGCCCTGGTCAGAGGCACTTTTGTGTCCCTCTACATCACGTACCACGTCATGTAACGAGGAAAGGTTTTTTAGAGGTTTTTTAGAGGCCGGGCAAACGCAGTCATAAGGTCTAGAGCCCCGATCCCCTCAAAATCCCGGTACACGTGACGCCGACTGTTACCGCGTCCAGCAGCGGCAGTCGCACCACATCACAAATTCACAGCTGCACACGAACCCCCGTCCGCTAACTCGGCCACGTGCGCTCTGGCCCGCAGCACGAGGCCGAACAGGTGCTCTCGACAGCGCTGCAGTCCGGCCGAGACGACCGAGGTCAGTCCCGCGTTCGTCACCTCCGAGATCGACCACATCCGCACGGAGAAGGCGCACGCGCTCAAGCACCTGCAGCAGGTGCAGCCACAGGCGGTCCAGGAGATGGAGACGCTCCTGCAGACCACCGTTGAGCTCAAGAAGTTCAAGGTTGGTTTTGGCGGCGGCGCCGGGTGTTCGTGTTCGTTGACTCCTTGCGGATATGCACACGGTCCGACTGCAGGGTTATTAACTATCATCAACCATAATTATCAATTTTGATAATTAATATTAATAGTTAACACAGTTGCACGTCATATGTAACTATTTTCAACGGGGTTACTAATATATCTTTGCGGGGAGGAGGTAACAGCTTTAAACGTGAATGTCGTAACACCATGATTAATATGCCGCCATGCAACTTTCGTGTTTATTGTCCATGCCTTCCTCTTATTTTGTTTTTAGGTTACTAATATATTTTTGTGGGGAGGTGGTAACCGTGAGCTTTGGACATGAATGTCGTAACACCAATGTAAATATACCGCCATGCAACGTTTGTGGTAATTGTCCATGTGTTTCCCTTATTTTGTTTTTATTTCTTTTTTAATAACAATTTTGTTACTGTCTGGAATGATTTCGTGCTCGTTCCAATGTGACTAACTGATAACCGCCCCGTGGCAGAATTTCGACTGGGACTACTACTTTGGAACGGTTACCGTTGCGTACACCATCTACTTGCCACCAGAGGGCAGCTCAGAACACTTCCGTATAGCGCCGGTAGATGGCTACCGCTGTCCAGAATAGCTTGTTTTTGCATCAATCACTGCGACTCAGACCCTATCTCGATGTTTGAGTCCGTCAATCTCTGCGAGATTGACGTTCATTCTGTGAATATGTTTACCGAATCGATGTAAGTCTAGCTTCTCAAAGAGACAAGAAGTATGTTTTGCGTTAGCAGCCATAATCCAGTGCAGTAGCTAGACGAGCGCTGTCAGATTTTAAGATCCCCTTGGCACTGTATGTCTTTGTGAGAATAAACCAATGGCAAAATCGTTCAAAGTAATACAATGGGCAAAATGTACCGCACCACCAGAATTTTAGCGATATTGTGACTAATACAGCGGAGCGTCAACAAGTATGTAAACTACTTCGAATACGTTTTACGCTTCAGTACAATATTATCTAACCTCACCTAATGCGTGCGTTGACGGTCGCGTACAGACGCGTACGCTTCAGTACAATATTATCTAACCTCACCTAATGCGTGCGTTGACGGTCGCGTTCCCACATAGACATAACAGATCCAGGCTTCTTCCCACCCAGACCATGAGAACAGACAAACACATGGCAAGGGACCGCTGTAATTTCGTGTTCCACATTTAGTGTTTGGCAAACAGGCATTTATTCCCGGTATCTCCTACAACGGATTTGCTGTGTGTAGCATCCTGTCTTTGTTCTAGGCTGCATGACCACTGTTTACCTTAATCAGCAGTTTCTACCCCTTGCCTGCCTTGACGTATTAACCCCCTGAACTGCTTTTGTAATCGCTGTGTTAATAGGCTTCGCAACTGTGTGTCGTCTCCTTCTGAAGTGTTGTTCATTTGACGCGATATCCATCGGAATGTGTGATGTGTATCACCATTATTACCTTTCCGCAAAACCGTCTAGATATTTTGCAAATTACCGTCAGTCTCACCTACATCGTTTCCTGCTGAAAGACCAAACACTATCTTAATTTATATTTAACACACGTTTGCACGTCACGTTTTGCACTGCAACCAAAAACTGAGGAACATTGGCAGTGTTCATATGCGTCAAGGAATGCCCGTCAGTCCTGCGTTCAATGCGAAAGATCGACTGCATGTAAAGTAAGAGCATGCAAATGATCACTGAGTATACTTGCAGCTATTCATAATGACTGCATATAACGTATAACACCGGCGATTTCATTCTAGTTTGTGATAGGGAGCTGACAAAACATAAACTGTAGAATTACCTGTAATAATATTAAAGCGATCAAACACATGATATCCTTGATTTAGAGAACATCGCTTGAATGGCGCCGTTATTGATGTTTATGACGCGTGCTGTATTTTCAGTATGTGACGGATTCAGCGACAGAAACTGCCGAGCAAACTGCCCTGGGGAAAGCTGTAGCAACTAAGACCGAGACGACTGTCAGAGGTGAGCTCGGTGGTCATCAGAGGTCTGGGCAGAGAACACCGTATGTGTGGGCCGGCCTGCTGCAGCTT
Source organism: Capitulum mitella (assembly GCA_030062745.1). Classification (NCBI taxonomy): domain Eukaryota; kingdom Metazoa; phylum Arthropoda; class Thecostraca; order Pollicipedomorpha; family Pollicipedidae; genus Capitulum; species Capitulum mitella. Next base: position 25,013,964 of record CP099844.1, on the reverse strand, counting down.
CGGAAAATCCCGCTGTTTTTTCTACGTTGAATTTATCCAGTGACCAACGCTGCATGGCATGAACCTTTTTTCGTTTTACTTGAGTTCCTGATTGGCGAAGTAAACGTAATTTCGTTCATGGTTTCCACTTTCAGCGTGAACTTTGACATCCTGCAATTACACGTCATTAGTGCAGAAGGCACTCCAAATCTTACGATTAGACCGTCGCCTCTGTACAGTTTTGGCACAATACACACGACGTCCAAAAAAAAGAAAAAAATCAGACACCTTCTACTACTGACTGAGAATATCACATTACCAAACAACTGTGGCTAACTCGCGAGGCCCGGTCCGGGCTGCATGCCGTCGCCCGTTTTGGTTTTTTGTCCCGCCGCCGTCGCGGCCATTTTGTTTTGTCCTGCTCGCGCCGTTTTTTGTGACGTCTCCGGCGGGCCCGCCGACGGCTCCTGCTCGCTCTAACCGTCCGTCCGTCCGCCCCGCTGCAGCACGGCCGAGCCGGCCGCCGCCGCCGCCAGACCGCCCGAGCCTCTGTGACGGCAATCGGCGCGGATAGCCGGCGGCGACAGCCGAGACGGCCGGCGACTGCGTGCGCCGGTCGAGCCGCCGCTGTGTAATTCCCGAGCGGGGAGCCCCGCCGACGACGCCTCAGCCGCCGCTTCCTCGGCACGGCGGCGGCACGCACAGACGGCGGCGCACGATCCCCCTCGCTCACCCGCGCTGAGTGTGGTTGCCAGATTCTGCTGCACGTGATAGCGGTCCGAGTCCCCACGATGAGTTCGGTTTGATGTGATTTTTTGATGCGCTGTATGTGTTGTTTGCTAACTCGGCGCTCCTTGGCTTCGTGGTTTTAACGTTCGCATCGCCTGCGCCTGTGTTTACTGTGCACCATGTACTGAGATGAAGCTCGTTAATTTGTACTAGGGTCGTAGCATACTGCTGCCTTGCGCAAGACGCGCAGTTTAGGTAGACGCTGCCAGCAGGATTCCATTTGCAGTACATTCCATGCCGGTCGTCGTTAGTGGTGACTGGTTGATTACGGCCGATTGATTTTAGTCATCTAATGTGCGTTTGAGTTTTTTATTAATAAACTGCCGAAACAAACGATGACACGTGATTTCGGGACGTCCCATCTGCCAGCAAAACCACGCAGTGACCATCGCTCAACAGTGTGCACTGTTTTACTGGGTCCCTGCCATTTGCAGACAAGAAAAAGAAGCTGAAGCAGAGAACTGCTTCCGTTGAGCGTCTTCCAGGTTGGGTTTCGCAGCCGCTCCGCTTCTCCTTCTGTCTGTCTTTGCGACCGTTTTCGCCTCGGATGACTCTGTCTTTCGCCTGCGCTCACTCACTCTCTCTCACCGTGTGCGTCTCTTCTGTCGGCTGACCGTCTCTCTGGCAGGCCGGCCGCGCCGTCTGCGGCCATGTCCTAACAGAGCGCGCCCGAGTCAGTCTCGCCTCCACAGCTGGGCCGCCAGCTGGAGCCGCCGGCCCGGCCTCTGTGGCGCTGCTCCGCCCCTCTGACGATCACTCACCCCTCTTGCCGCCCGACCGGCGGCGCTCTTTCTCGCGCCGAGGCCGCCTCTCACTCTGCGCTAATGCTCTGTCTGGGAATCTGTCCTCACGAGGCGGGGCTCCGCCGTGTCAATGTCCTAAAAAACTCCAGCTTGGCCGCTGGGTGGCAGCTCACCGCAGGTGAATAACAATCGTGATGTGGTGGCTCACAAGTAACCGGACGCATGCAAGGTAATGTCCCCTTCGCTCGTCACTGCTGGAATGTTGCGATCAGCACTACCGCCGCTACATTGCGCCCATTTTAAGGACAGATACTGCATTGCAATCGATGCCCAATGATGTAAGGCTCATGAATACAATAATGACGTGAGGCCGATTGCAGCATTCCAGGACGTATACAGAATAATGTAACGTAACGTCGCATTTGCCGAGTTTTCTTGAGCTGTTCAATAAGAGATCATTACGAAGGACTCTTGATTCTTATCGTCTCGCATTTCTGTCTTTTCTCGATTTTGCCTTTGCGTGTTTCATTTTTGCCTCTGCACTGGTTTGACCTCCGCACTAGTGTATTTTGTATTGAGATTGCTCCGCTGCATTTTTTCGTGAGCAACACGAATGCCCGACATTTTTATTGTCAATGTCACGAGTGGGTCTATACATAAATACCAAATAAACGGAATCGGCCAACAACGGCGAAGACGAAGAGCGAAGATTTATATGAACACAAAGCAATAAACCAGACATATCGTGTCAAGATTTCACTACACAAACGGCTATAGCCAATAAAAAGAAGATTAACCCCAAGAAGAACATAAACCGCGAATGCTTGCAACTTCTCATCTTGCGCTCGCCTTTCTCTCTTCTTCCGTCCGTCCCTAACCCGAATAACCCACACCCTGGAGGGGCCTCGGTCCGGAACAGATTAAGGCCCGGCATCCGGTCCGTCTGCTACGGGTGATCTTTTGCGCTCTGCTTCGCTGCGCTCCTGTCAAACTGATGTGTTGTTCTGGAATGTGTCCGTTTTTACGCAGGCCTTTATTTTTTCGACTCTGAAGTTGTACAGGTCAGGTGTACGAGGTGACGGTCACGTAAAGCAATGGCATTGCGTGTAACAGCGATGTTCAGGCAACAGCATGGCTTTGGGCCAATCTCTAGCATCTTCACTGCGCCTTTCTGAGACTAACATGTTCTGTGTGTGACGGTAGTTCTTCTTGCGTCTATCTCAGTCTCGCTGCTGTCGTGTTGCTCTGATGTCATGGCTGGAGATTTCCGAAAATCATTGAGGGTTGGAATGGTATTTCCGACCGTTCCTTTCCACTCATTGTCACAGTTCTAACGATAACGTGTCTGAAAAATGGGGGGTTAATAACTTTCCCCAGAATCTCCAGCCATGTCTGATGTTGTAGCATTGCGTTGCTCTGATTGACCAGTGTTTACACGTCCTAAAATATCGTCTGAACAGTGCATTTGGTGGCGCTATGTTTCCACGTCAGTATTACAACTTCAGACATTTATCTAAGGCGCGAATGGCCAGCAATAGCAATAGTACACGCATCCCGGAGCCATCTTGTACTGCCGAAAACTGGTAGCATTAAACATGGCGCTTGTTTATTACAGTCAAAACCCGAACTAGACGAGAAACACAGTTTACGCCTTGCAGTTCGAGCCTGTGGGTCGCAGACGATTTCCGTTAGGTTACGTTATGACGTTACGACTTCCGTTCATCGGAATGTTTCAGTTAAGCTGACTTCATCTAATTAGCCATCGTTGGTCTGGAAAGTCGATGATTATGTCTTCATCACTCGTTTCTTTGACATATGTCCAGGACATGAAACAAATGTAATTAGTATCACGTCTTATTCCGTTACCATCCACCGATATCATGCAACACAGGCCAATGGACCTATACGCCATCTGCAAAGCTGCATTGGTCTCCGCCCGCTAGTGACGTCAGGAAACATCTGCTAAAAGGGCAAATGACAGAGAAAACCTGGGAAGTTATTCTGACCCTGCTTAACTGTAGACGTTTCAGACATGATGCGCAACTTACCTAACACACTGGTTTCTAAGTGGACAGGCTACAACTTGCCCACGTCTGCTCAAATTCGATTTACACGTGGAACATTCCCTTTGACCTGCTACTGACTGTGAGGGATAACGCCCTCCCCCCGCGAATTTCTTAAATATCTCCCAAACGAATGATCGCTGCGACCTAAAACTTTCGGTCCCTTTTTTCCATCAATTGTGCACATACTGACAAGAATGTGACAAACAATTATGTTAGGTCACGTTTTGATAAGGTCATACAAACAACTTTATTTTGAGATTCAACGTTCAATTTTACTGCGCCATTATTTTGTTGGGGCTCTTACGACGTATCGTGACTGACTTATACTGCATCCTTATTCCAGGTCATCCTAGGTGAAATACTTATTTTCCGTCTCCCGGGTCCATCGAGAATACTTTTTAGAAAATAAACTGAATAAACTGATTTCTGGATACAGCCAGATAGACAAATTTTCTGGCAACAAACTGCACGTTCAAATTAGACAGCACTTCCTTGCAACAATGCAACATTTTTTAGTGGTTTGACCTTGTCAATTTTATGCAGATTTCAGTTGAGTGAGTAAACTGGTGACGAATGTTTGACGTTCTGGATGACCGGTATGAACATTTCGGCCTTTGCAGCATTGTGCAACATTCCGTGGAAATGTGCAACATCCGACAAACTGATTTGCAGGGTCACCCAGACAGGTCAGACAGAGGTCTCTAGCGTGCATGTGAAATGCATGTGCACGGAAACTGGGGTCATTTCAAGGCTTTTCTTGAGCCTAGGGCTTTTCGTACATGTCTCTTTTCAGAATCTCCTATACAAATGGACCAGGAAACATGCAAGGGTATCTATTTGTATTCTTTTGAGAGGGACTGGCCCATCCAATGTTGACTTGGGCCCCCAATGTTGGTTTGCCCACCCCCCGATATTTTCTGCCGGTTTTGAATGGAAATGAGTAATAATAACGAAAAAACGGCCACAATAGATAAGAGATAGGCAGAAAATCAACAATAAAGTCTACAGCGATATATCTATCTATTTTTCTGTGTTCTGCTTATATACAGACACATATATTCATGGGGATATTCATTTCACCCCTTTCAAAAGAACGATCACCATCTATATTTCCCAAAATTGCGAAAATATTTGTATCTGTAATAATACTAAAATTCTAAAATTTTATCAAAACGTAGTTAAGGTTGGCAACGTTTAGAGCAAACTTTTTTGTCCAATGTCATGAATAAAAAATGGGCTTTCGCTGGTATTTGGTAGCAAATTTGTGACAAGACCAACTCTTTATGTTCGCAATACAACCAAGAAATCGGCAATCAAATCTGACGGGAAACTTCTGCCTGTCTCTTTCAATGTTTCCGTCTTTTGGCAAACTACTGTCAACGAAAACTCAGTATTCATTTCAGTCTGGTCTTTTTATGGTTCGAAAGAAATAAATTTGCCTTCATTGAAGTGTCCCAGGTTTTCTAGGTTCAAAGACCTTCATGTCTAAGGTTCATCCTTCACGTCTAACTCAGGACAGTGCGTCGAGCTGTCTGTTGCGTTTGGGTCTCAAAATCAGCAAAACCATGAACTGAATCATTTATAAAATAGCGTTAATTTGGATACGACAACTGATATCGACTCCGAGGGTCTGCAATGTAAAAGAACGCAGTGAATTAAAAAATCGAACTTCGGATACGATCACGTACAGTCATGATTTTTCGTGCTTTCCAGCCCATGCCGTATATGAGCGAATTTCTCTATGGGCTTCCAAAGATTTTCCCCACAGAAACGTTCATCACATGAATCGCACCAGCCAACGTCCTTTTTTGCGTTTGCTAGTCCTTAACCATAAAACGCAGTTTTCTTTAGCGGAACAACTGCCAAAATTATATCCGCATGAAATCGCCAATGAACGCATCAAGTTATAAAACTCTGAAAATGGGCTTTCTCCCACCGTCACGTCCAATAGCAAAACCGACCAGAATTCGAGCCCTTTTTCTTGAGATCTTTGCGGCTTCTTGGTAGATTTGTATAAACAACTTGTCGAATTTCGGGTTTTGACTGTAATTTTCGCATAACAAAAAAGGCTGCTGGGAACAGCAGTACAACGAATGATCATCAGCAAACATTTGCGTCACGGTGTCGTCTTGATGGCGCCAATTTTCATCTCCATCTGAGTTTTCGCATAGCACCACTTACCGAATGCACTGTTCAATGCTCTGCAGCATTTTCTGATATCCTTCGGTTGCGTCGTCCATGTGGCTCTGTAACAATAAAATGCGTTAAAAAGGAATCTAAACCACACCTAAACCATCGATGAAAACGCCATGGAGCGACGACCAAGTTAAACTGGAAACGACCGGCAAGAACGCAGTCTGGCATCTAAATGAACTTCGAAGTGCGTTCAGTCGTGTGTCAAGAATCAGCTTCTGCGTGTACTGGCCAAACACCATGCACACATGACACAGGAACCTCCATTTCCGCTACACAATGAACGTTCTGGGTCCTCATTTGGCGTTCACGTCACCATACCATCACTGAAAAACAGGCCCGTAGTGCTGGTCGACAGCACACTGTCATTCCCACACCGAAATACGACATGCATTTAATATGCAAAAAACTATGCCTGGTAAACTGGCAGACCTACAACCTCCACTGCTACCCAGATTTATTTATCATAGTACAATAGTGGTCCATAAGGGGATCATTAAAATTACGCTTTCCAATTCGCTGAGCGAATATATACGTCTTCCTTGCGATATTTGTTATGGCTGTTCTGCTTCCAATCAGTACATGTCGCACTTGCTTCTTTTTCTCTGCCGACCCTAATGACACCTTACTTATTTCATAACTTGCCTTCACGGTCGGTTAATGAAAAAATGCCGAGGATGGCCCTTGAATCAAGGCCTTAGAGAATCTGTGCTTTTCGAAGGATCCACGAAGCCCTACAATTTTCTTTGTACACAGACACATAACACATCTTAACTGTTAGAAGTGCACATTTAAAACTGACAAACGTTTAAGGGAGTAAAGTGTTAAAACTGTTTCCCGGCACCATTATGCTTTTTCACTTACAAAACGCAACTGATAATCCCTAACACAAAGGGCCAAATATTGCTCAAAGTTACAACGGCAGTGGAGTAACTTGACAACTGTCATGGAAAACCACAGACAAATACCATGCGCGTCAAAGCAAACAAGTGAATAAACGAGCCCGTGTGAAATGTGTGCTGGCAAAGTGTACTTCTACTTCGACTTTCGTGTCGTCACCTGTATCAACATACTAGTTTTCCTCTATGTACTGATGCTCCATTTGAGAGCGGTTGGATGTTTTTTTCTGATCTCATCCGAGCGGTGTGTGCGCAATGTACGTGTCGAACAAGCTTTGTACGAACGGAATCACGCCACGGTTCCATTTTTACAAGATATTTTTGCTGCCAAGGACGCGAGTTTCTCTCTTTCCTCTACCTTTCCGACTCCGCATGCCACTAAAATGTCGCCTGTTGGGAATCAAGGCAGCCTTCGTCAGCCCCATCACGATGTCGCCACGATCTTTCCAAGAGCACTGCACTGGCGCTGCTCGGCTTAGTCGTTGTGATTTGCTCATAAAAATACCCCAGGCAACCATAAATCAAGTTTGAGAGATTAGCGTAGTCGCCCCGCCCCCCACCACTGCCTATTCGTGTCCCTGTGCATGGTGTGCATGTCCCTCATAAAAACCCGGCATTGCAGAACTTCCCACGGAAGACGTTGACGAGGCCGTCCCCGACGACACCAAGCCAGTCGTTCCTTCAGAGAGCATAGACAAATCAACTCCGGTGCAAGTCACTGAAGTGATCTTGCAAGAACAGACGCAGGACACAACTGAACGGCTCAAGATCGTGACGCAAGAGGGCAAAACCGACGTGGAGATACGTCGCGACAACTTCGTCACGGTGGAGGCTGTCCAAGCTGAAGAGTCTGTGGAAAAAGTCCCAGAGATGAAGGCCGTGACTGGCAAGGCCAAAATGTCTTGGCCGAGTCAAGAACCAATTGAGGTGGAAGAAACTCTTCCCGGTGAAACTTCAATTCCTGAGACCAAAGCCCTGTCGGTGAAAGGGGAGACTACACAGACGAAGCTCGTCACTGGTGACAGGAGACTTCCTGAAGTTTTTGCTGCTGATGTCGATGATACCACAGAAGAGCTTAAGACATCAAAGATCCAGGAAGACGTAGCTGAATCGACTGTGCTTACTCAAGAGTCGATACAAATAACGAAACCGTCCCCGGAAGAAACTGTCGAAGAATCTGACGAAAAGCTGGTCGTGGATACAAAGACAACGAAAATCTCCAGCGTGATAACCGACATGCGGGCACCGGAAGTAGAAGCCACCGTACCGGAGGAAACCACCGATGTCGTTGATGTACGGAAACCGAAGACCGATGTTGGGAAGGTTGGAGTCAGTCCCCAGGAAGCCATGCAGGTGACAGAGACCAGAGCTGACGAGGACGCACAGACGGATGAGCACGTTCCCATCGCGGACACCAAGCAAACAAGTGCCAGTCGAGTGCTTCCGGCACGAAATGTTCCTGAGGTGCAGGAAACCGTGCCCAAGGAAACTGCTGCCGACGTGCAGCCGTTCGATGTTACCGAGGTGGTCGCTGACGAAGTGCTGAAGCCGTTGCATCCACTGGAAGTGTCGGAAACCACGCACGAAGAAATATCCCAGCCATCGAAGGACAGTCTCATCTTAGATTTGAGAGAGTCCACGACATCCAGCGTTATCCGTGAAATGAGAGCACCAGAGATCACTGGCGTCCAAACAGATGAAACAGCGGAAACGACCGATCAGCCAAGGCCGAAAGAAGAGCACGTGGACATAGATCTGAGTCCGCAGGAGCCAATGGAAATACAAGAGGCTTATCCTGATGAACAGACCACGGAAAAGCCTGCTGACGTAGTCGACACGTCGCAGCCCAGCGTGACCCAGGTAATCCGAGAAGGGCATGCTCCTGAAGTGACAGACGTCACCACGAAGGACGACATCACAAACCTCAAGGACTTTGTCTCCACGGCAGCAGAGGCCGGTGTCACAATGAAATCCGAGCAGCCAGTCGAAGTGTCGCAAACGGTCCCAGAGGAAGCGACGCAGGACAGTAAGGACGTGTTGGCCATGGACACCAGGACGTCAGAGGTAACCACCGTCATTTCGGAGATGAGAGCGCCCGAAGTGCAAGAGACGCTTCCAAAGTCCACCGCCGAAGACATCGCTGACTTTGTGATGCAGCAGGACACCGCCAAGCTGGACGTGATCCGCCAGGAGCCTGTTAACGTCACCGACACGGTAACAGAACAGTATTCCGAGGACTTTGACAGCACACTGAAAATGGACGAGAAAACTACGTCCTCTTCAACCGTGATACAAGATATGCGCGCTCCGCAGGTTCAGGAGGTCCAGCACAAGGAAGATGTGGGCGATGTCGCTGATTACGCCCCACAAAACGTCTCCGCGGAGGCCGACTTTGTCGTGCTGGAGACGATCACAACGAGCGAAACGGCTACGGCGGAGACGACCGAGGAGACGTACATGTCGCTGGACGTCACAAGCTATACTAGTCAACAGACCACCATCTTGGGCGAGGGGAAGGTGCCAGAAACGACGGAGGTCGTTCTGAAAGATACCGTATCGGATGTGGCGAAACTGGAGGTTCCTGACGACCGAGCTGTGACCCTAGTCACTCCGCAAACGTCGGTGCAGGTGCAAGAAATAGTTGCCACGGAGACGGAAAGCACTTCAAGAGCCCCAAAGCCCGAGGCGTTCAGTGCTGAAATGAACATATCCAGCCAAAAGTCAGTGATCATCTCCGAAACAAAAACCACCGAGAGCGAAGAGCCATTGGTTATCGAAGAAGCTGCACCATGGCGCAAGGCTAAGAAAAAGGCACCCGAAAGTCGCTCGGTTCAGGTAACGGAGGTGGAGTCGAGTGACGTGCCAGTGGAGACAGCAGATTTTGCACCCGCTCAAGAAACAGCAACAACGGATGTCACCGTATCCAAATCTGTTGTCACCTCAGACGTTACCACTGTCGAAGATATTGAAGAAATGTCCGACAAGACAACCAAGGAAATGACTGCTCACCCCATTTTGGACGAACGCGTCACGGTTGATGTTAGCAGCTCGGAGGTTCTCGACACGGAGGGCGACCTCCAGGAGGCGGTGAAGCCGGACACCAAGAAGGCCAGGAAGGTCGTCTCCGAAACCAGCGCCGTGACGATCGAGGAGAGCGTGGCGGACGAGAGCACGGGAGCCGTCACCGGCGAGGAGGCCCCGCGGAAGCGGGCCGAGCCGCGAGTCATGCCGGTCGAGGGTCTCGAGGTCACCGAGGCGGCGGCCGGCGGCATCACCAGGGACCTGGCCAGCCCGGAGCGCGGCGACCAGACCGCCTCCGTCGAGCTGGTGCCGCTGCAGCCGGTCAGCGTGAGCGAGACGCAGCCTGGCGGCTCGGAGGCGCCCATGGAGCGCGCGGCGGCGCCGGACGAGCAGCGCGGCGAGACCGTGCTGCCCGAGTCGGTGCCGGTGCAGGTGCTGCAGACGCAGGCGGCCGACGTCGAGACGAGCTTCGACGAGGCCCCGACGCCGCGCGGCGTGCGCGCCGACTCGGCCGTGCTGCCGAGCCACGGCCTGACCACCACGCAGACGGACGCTGCCGAGACGCCCGAGGAGTTCCAGACGACGCCGCGCAAGTCGGCCGTCGGCCGAGTGGAGGTCGACGAGCTGGCCGGCGTGCAGGTGGCCGAAGACGACGCCCTGGACGTGGAGGCCGACCTGCTGGAGCGCAAGCCGGCCACAGACGTCGCGCACGTGGACATCGGCGTCTCCAAGTCGATCACGGTGTCCGAGGAGACTGCACAAGAGAGCGAGGCCGTGTTCAAACCGGGCGAGCTGCCCCAGACGCAGCACCCCGAGTCTTCGCTACAGCCCCACGAAGAAGTCCAGGTGACCGAAAACCAGCAACTGCTATCAGAGGACACCCTCGTCCCCGAGGACGCTCCCAGAACCGAAGAAGCAATGGTCCAGGTCGACCAGCAACTAAAGGTTACATCAACCATTGAGACTGATACTTTCCAGTCAGAAGCACCTTTCTCAGAGGTCGTCGACTCTGGAGAAGCCACTGTTGAGTTCACGAAAAATCAGAGCATTGTTGTGATTGGAAACGAAGACCTGGTTTCCGAAGAAACCCTGAAACCAGACCAGAAACCAAAAACCCAACTCGCTGCCGTTGACGTCGACGCTGTTCGTGGAGTGGAGGTTCGGCACACAGATATCATTGAAGAGTCAGAGACGCTCCCCGATGAACAGGCTGTAAAGACAAAAACGGCCAGTGTGGATGTGGAGAGTCATGCCGTGCCCACGTTGTTTGAAAACGTGGACATGCAGACTGAAGATACCTTGCCGGAAGATTTCAAACCAAAGACGCAAGCTGCTGATGAGGCAATGGATCATCTGGAGTCCATCGTGACTACCTCTGAACTGATAATGCAGAAAGAAGACCAATTCGAAGAGGCAACCTTACCTACAAACCAGGCTGAGCTAACCATGACGTCCCTTGAGGAGACCCAGACAACGGAAATGTCCATCCTGCAATCGGAAGAAGTCATGGAAGAGGCGGAGGCGCCATCCGTGAAAGACGCAAAGCCACAAATAGTACCGCTGATGAAGATTGCCGTTGAGACTGATGACGTAATTCTATCGAAGGAAGACGAGATGCCAAAAGCTGTCCCGACTTCAAATCAAGCGACTGTTTCCCTCTCAGAAACCAGCGGCGTTCTCATTGAAGAAACTCAAATTCAAGAAACCGAAGATGAGTTTATCGATAAAAAGAAGCCGAAGGCATCGGAGGCAGCTCTCACCGTTGGCGAGAGCGAATCAGTCACGGTCCAAGAATCGGGAACACTTCACAGTGAGACTGTTATGGAAGAATTCAAGCGGCCACAAACGTCGGAAGCAACTGAAAATGTTACGCTGTCCGAAAGCATAAAAGTGCAAGAATCTGATACCATGGAGGTCGAAGAGGAACTGGCCAAAATGAAGAGGCCACGAGAGGAGCAGGCAGATCTTGAAGTGGCTCCATCCGAGCCCATCACCGTATCCATGGATACCGCGGTGGAAACAGAAGAGCTAGCAGACACAACCCTGAGAGCCACGCACATGAAGGCGGATCTTGCAGTTACAGAGCAGGAGGGCATATCAGTATCGCTCGACGAAGCACTGATGCAAGACGAACCAAGCAAGGACTTCGAAAAACCATCTGAAGAATTGGCACACGTTGAGTTCATGACTTCAAAGGGTGTAGATGTCTCAGAGCAAGGTCCAATGGAGAGTGAAGGACCTATGGACGACTTCAGGTCCGTGCCATCCACGGAAGCCTCCGTTGGCGTCTCGTCAAGCGAAGGCGTCATCATTCAGTCATCTGAAACCTACGTAAAAGAAGGCGAAGTTCCCCAAGAAGTGATGCCTCATGGCGGCGAAGCATCCCTGTCGGTGATGCCGCAGATATCAACCAATGTGTCGGAGCAAGAACAATATCTAAAAGAGGGTGAGCTGGCAGAGGAAAAGCTGAAGCCAGAGTCAGTCCGTGTCGAATTTTCAACAGCAGAGGGTGTTGAAGTCAGGAATGAAGGAACACTCGATGTTGAGGAAGATTTGGCCAAGATGAAAATGCCCAGAGACGAGAAGGCTGAGATGCAGATTACAGACCGCGAAGGTCTGGTCATTGAGGAGAGCACCGACCTCTTCAGCGAAACGGTGCTGGAAGAAAGAGCGGCGCCAGTGACAGATTCGGCTAACATAGAAATGTGTTCTCTAACTAACATCATGGTGTCTGAAACGTCCGAAACCTTCAAGGAAGCTCCCTTAGACGAGTTCCACACCCCACTGCATGAGCACCCCTCCGAGTCTGTGACCTCGTCGCATACCGTCACTGTCACCGAGACTGAGACAGGCGAAACCCTTGGCGAGAAGGTGTCCGAGTTCCATCCTGCTCCCCACTCCGCCACCCAGGAGATCGCGCCCCTCCAAGGTGTTTCAGTGACGACGACGAGCAGTGACGAGCGCCCGGCCGACCTGGACGACTTCACCTGCGCAAAGGCGGTGGCCGAGACCGACATCACCATGCACCAGGGTTTCGTGAGCAGCCAGCAGCAGCGGCTGGACACTGAGGAGACGTTCGAGCGTGAGGCCCTTCCTGGCCAGCACCGTGCCGAGGTAGGTGTCGGCATCACCGAGACCGGGGTGACCACCGTCGTTGAGCAGAGCGAAATGGAGGACACGTACGTGCCCGGCAAGATGCCGGGTGCCGTGCAGCTTGAGTCTCACGTTGTCCCCGCGGAGGGCATGCAGGTGGAAGAGGTCCAGCCCGGTGACGGCACCGGGAAGTTCTTCCCGGAGCAGTTCGTTGCAACCGAGAAGGCCGCCGAGCAGATACTGTCTCACAAGAGCGTGGCGGTGAAGGTCATAGATACCAATGAATTGGAAGACGATTTGCCCGATTTGAGAATGCCGGCGTCCGTGACGACACACGGCGATTTTGTGCCCGAGCACCACTTGGAAGTGGAAGAAACTCTTCCGCATGACGCGACGGAGAAAATTTTGCCTGAGAGCTTTGTTGCAACTGAGGTTGCCAAGAAAAAGGTGATCGGTTTCCGAGGTGTTGAGGTTTCTGAGACCACCTCGGAAGAGCTTGAGGAGGTCCTACCGCAGCCTTCCAAACCCAGGCAACTGCAGGGCACGAGCACCATTGAGGAGACCGAAGCAATGGAGATTCAACAAGTGACACTGAGTGAAGAATCCTCGGAGAAGACGACTGAAGTGGCGGCAACTGAACAGGGTGTGGTTAGGCTAGCCGAGCCGCACAAGGCCGCGACTGTAGATATCGTGTCTAGTGGTGATGTGGAAAGTGACATGGCTGATGCTGTAACACCCGATGTCCACATGGCGGACACCACTGTAACCAGTGTTCAGTCTGTTGATGTGTTCGAGGTCAAACCAGGCGATACCGAGGAATCCTTCGACTCCGATGCCCTCCCGTCCACCCGTGCCCGCACCAGGCTCAGCCCACAGAACACTCTTCAAATTTCAGAGTTCCCCACCGAGTCCTCTCCGGAAGAGTTTACTCCTGAGTCCCGCCACAAGGCGAGCGCACAGCCGGGAGTTGTCGAGCTGCAGGCGGTCATCACGGACGAGGCGCGACCCGAAGACGTCACCGGTGCGGTGTCGGAGGACGCACCCGCACCGGCCACGGCTCGCACCGAGGTGCTTCAGCAGCACTCGGTCGTCCGCTCGGAGGTGCGCACTGACGAAAAGGAGGACCTGGTGGCACCGTTCAAGGTCGTCGAAGAGACACCAGAGACCACAACTGAGCTAGTGACGCGCCACACCGCCCTGCTCACCGACGTCGGTACCGGAGAGGGCACCGGTGAGTACCAGCCCGAACAGCCGACGACCGCCGCTCCCCGCGAAGAGCTGGTGGAACTCGAGGCTCCTGTGCGAGAACACTTTGAGCTGGGCGAAGTCGAGGGCGATTTCCAGCAGCACGAGATCCCGCACAAGTGGCACGCCATTTCGAGAGCCCAGCTTACGCAGAGCAAGGTTGCTGAATCGGAAGACATTACCAGATTTGAAGCTGAGGAGCACTACAGTGCCTCGGAGAAGCTTCTTCCAGAGAGGACGCCGAAAGTGACCCTAGTTGAGCAAATCGGCCTTCAGGGAACGGAAGATGTGGCCACTGATAAAGAGGGTATCGTAGATGAGCAGAGAGCACCCGAACAACAGCTGGCCGAACTGGAACTGGTACCACAGCAAACCATCACTACTGCTGAGGTGAAGGTCACGGAGGAAAGCACAGACTATGAGTCGGCTGAAGTTAAGGCCGCATCGGCGGAGTCAATTCTTCTGGAGCTTCACTCGATGCAAGGCCTTGTGACTCAGACTGCAGAAGCCGAAACAGAATTCTCTCCCGCGGATGTTGACCTGAAAAAGCCAACGGTGCGCCTCAACATCATGGAGAAGCGATCAGCACAAACGGAGGACGTTCTTGTGGGAGAGGCTGAAGACAAGTTCACCCCAGGTAAACTGGACGAGGTGAAACCTGTAAGCTCTTACTCCGAACAGGAGTCCGTTACGGTAACAGAGGTCGCGCCCGACTCTCAGACCTCAGAGTACGTCCCTGGCGACCAGCCGGGAGCAAGAACCGCTGATGTCTGCCTCTCTCCGATCGAGCCTGTCATCACAGAGAGCGCTGAATCCCAGGAAACGGAGAAGGAGTTCGACAAGTTTGTCTATCCCACCGAGTCTGCCAAACAAACTCTTCCAGAACATAAGAGCACCGCTATCTCGGAAATAACGGCAGGTGAACTCGAGTCCGAATACATCCCTGAGCAGACTCCTGACCTACAGGAGCTGAAAAGCGTCGTGGAGATCAAGGAGCGCAGAACTGCCCTTGCACACGACGTGGTGCCGGAGGAGAGAGAAGGCAAAAAAGATGACTTTGTGGCAAATCTCGAACAAACCGAGGGCCGCATCTCACCGCAAGAAGGTCTGATAGTCTCAGAAGCCCAGCCTGACTCAAAGGAAGACTTGTTCGAGGGCAGACCACTCCCAACAACAGCAGATGCCCACGTCAGTTTCAAAACAGAACAGGCCTACGACACCACGGAAACAACGGCGGAGGAAATGGAGGAAACGTTCGAAGGAAAGGTCGAGAAAAAGTTCACTGCAGAGGGCTCTATCATAACACAAGAGTCCGCAGTTTCCAGCGAAATCCTTGCGAACGAGTTCGAGGACGAATACAGTCCCGAGAAACTTCCGAAAACATTCGAAGTTGCGCCGAGTACCACTCTGGTGTCACAAAAGGCTGCTACTACCTACGAAGTTGAAGTGGACGACAAAGAAGAGTGGTACGATATCCAGGAAGAAAAACCAAGAAAACCAACCGAAAGTATACTGGACCAATCAAGCCTGATTGTTTCTGAAGTCGTCACCAATCAGAAGGAAAGCAGCCTGCGGCCAGACGAAATCCCTGGCTCAACGACAGCACAGCTGGACGTGTCTCTGCTCAGTCCCCTGGAGACGACCATAACAGAGACGACTGATGAGTCGACCGAATGGTCTGAGAAGCCTGCGATGACGCAGAGCGCCAAGACCACAGTGCTGGAGCAAAAGTCAGTGGACGTTTCTCTGGTGGTGCAGAATGAGCGCGAGGGCGAATTCCGGCCCGGCGTGATGCCCGCATCTTCCGAGGCCACGGAAGATCTCGCGCTGGAACAGTTCAAGGCGCCACAGGTGATCCAGCCTGAGACAGAGGAGAAGGAAGAGTGGTACGATGCCGAAGAGATCGCTTCTCATCAGTCGAAGGTGGAGGTGATAGAACAGCGTACCGTGCAAGTATCTCAGGTTGTCACAGATGATAAGGAGGATGAGTTCTTGCCCGGGCAGTCGCCGCAGGACAGGAGAGCGTCACTGAAGGTCTCGCCACTGCAGCCAACTTCAGTGGCCGAAGCCACGCCGAATGAAAAGGAAGAGCCTTTCGACGCCAAGCCAGAAGCCAGCGTCTCAGCGGACGTGAGCATGATTCAGCAAGTCTCTCTTCTCACTGAGCAAACGGACACTGCTGAAAAGGAGGACCTGCTCCAGCAGCCCCGTGCGCCTGGGGAGGCCACAGCGTCCGTTGATACCATTGCACCGTGGAGGCGTGCCCCCACTGTCGGTCAAACGGAACAGTCTGAAACCACCACGGACTATGCCCCTGAAGAAGTGCCGGAGAAGACACCAGGTGTTTCGGTGCTGGAGCAAGACTCCGTGGTCGTCACCGAATCTAACGTCCAAGAAAAAGAGGAAGAAGCCGACGCCTTCCAAAAACCAAAGGGCAAGCAGGCAACTGTCGATCTGTCGCTTCAGGAAACCATATCCACGTCAGAAACTTTGCCGGAGGAGAGTGAAAAACCCTTCCAGTCCAAGCCTGACATTGGCGTTTTTGCTACCGACAGCATCACAGGACAGCCTGTCGCTCTGACATCTGAGACCCAAGCGTCGGAAGACAGCGAGGCACAAAAGGACCTAGTTATGGACAAATCTGTTGCAAAACAACTGACCAACATCGTGGAAATGCGCTCCGCCGTCTGGGAGCAGCAAATCACCGATGAAAAGGAGGATGCTTTCAAGGTGTCAGAAGTGGAGCACGCTAAGCCTACAGAGCGTGTTCTGGGCCACGATACAGTGCAGGTGACGGAAGTTGCTCCGGAAACAAAGGAAGCTGAATTCCAACCAGGAGACCTTCCGGATCAGAGGTCAGCAAAGGTTGTCCTCGACGCGCAGTTGGCTGTTACTCACGATGAGGTCAACACGACAGAAACGGAGGAAGGCTTCACGCCAACCGAATCCACCAAACACTCCGCAAAACCTCGTATTGACGAACATCTAACTACCGTCGTAACTGAAACTCAGCCGGACGAAGACGTACAAGAGACCATGGAAATACTGCCGACTGGCGAAACCGTACAGACGAAGAAGACGGTTACCTCGAGAAGCGTGACCACGGTGTCTGAGGTTACCCTCGACGACACCGTCGCGGATTACGAGATAGCCGCTACGACTGAGAAAACTGCAAAATCATCCGTCGATGAACAGCGAGGGTTGGAGGTCAGCGAAGTTCGGCCATCCGACAAAGAGCAATCCCTGGAAGAGTTCGTGTCTGACTCCAAGAAAGCCTCTGTTGACTTTGAGGCTCAGAGAGCTCCTGTCACTGGTGAGATCACGACAGACGAGGTAGAAGGCACTTACACCTCTGAGACGGTTGGTACAGCCGTAGCCGAAGGATCATTCGTTGAAAAGAAAACAGTCACAGTAAGGCAAACGGTAGCCGAGGACAAGGAGGACACGTTAAAAACCCCTGCTCCTACAACCGTAACCCCAGTGGAGTCTATGGTTCCTCAAGACCGTGAGGCCCCAGTCCTCTACCAGCAACAGCCGGAAGAAAAGGAGGATACCTTTACCGATAAGTACGAGGGTGTTACGGTAAAACCCAAAACGGTTATAACCGAGAGGAAGTCGGCCATCACGGCAGACAGTGCGACGGATGAAAAGGAGGACACGTTTGACATTGCTGCACCAAAGGACAGGAAAGCCAGACCGACTGTTGACGAGCTACAGGGCGTCGTCGTTTCAGAGACCAAACCAACAGATCAGGAGGAAAGCCTCGATGAGTTCAAGCTTCAGAAGAAGGAAGCCGTTGTCGACTTCGAACTCCAGTTGGCTCCGATATCAGGCCTGACAACGGCCGACGAGTCGGAGGACACGTTCACGTCCGAAACATTCAAGACTGAAACGGCTGACGGTTCAATAATAACGACAAAAGAGACCGTGTCTGTCAGACTAGATGTTACTGCAGACACCAAAGAAGACTTTACTGTGTCCTTACCGGCAGGAAAAACGCCCTTGACGTCTATGGTCCCCGAAGATCGTCAGGCCGTCCTCGGATTTGGCGTGCAGCCCGAAGAAATGGAGACGACATTTGAAGAGACAACGGAAGAGTTTTCCGTAACTCCAAAGACAACGATCACGGAGAGGTCATCGGCTGTCAGCATTCACCCAACGGCACAGGAACGCGAAGAAACATTCGAGTACGACAAGCCAAAAGACAAAACGGCGAAACCATTAATCGATGAGATTCGAGGCGTGGAGGTCGCACAGGCCACACCAACAGAAACGGAAGAATCACTAGACGAATTCACACTCACCAAGAGGAAAGCCAGCATAGGATTCGAGGTCCAGCAAGCACCCGTGCATGAAGAGATCAGGCCTGAGGAAACCGAAGGTGTTCATCGGTCGGAAAAAACCGAAACAAAATCTGCAGACGGCACGATAATAACGCAGCAAACAATCACCGTCAGTCAAACCGTGGTGGGCGACAAAGAGGCTGACTTCACGGTCCATCTGCCGAAGGACACCAAACCTGGACAGAGCATGGTGTCGCAGGACAAGCAGACCGCCGCCACTCTTTTCATCACCCCCATCGAGAAGGAGGAAGAGTTCACGGAGACAACGGAAGAGTTCACGATAAAGCCCAAGGCGGTGCGTCTGGAGCGCAAAACGGCGGCGAAGTCGGATCAGTTTGTCGAGGAGCACGCGACCGAGCTTCAGCCACGGAAGCCGTCTGACGCACGCGCACGGCGAACATCCGTGGACAAGTTCGTGACTGCGTTCGACAGCACTGTCCAGGAGGAGCAGTCCGTCGTGGTTGAGCAGGAGGAGGAGGTGACAGACGCCAAGGGCACCAGGCGCAGATCTCGCCAGGAGCGCCGGCGAGAGTCCGTGGAGGAGACTCGGCGCGGCTCCATCACCGAGATCCGCAGAGGATCTCTGGACATGACCATCCAGGAGATCCACGATGAGGACATTAGCGTGTCCGACGAAGTGACGATTCAGCCCACCATAACAGAGGAGGAAGACACTGTGACCACTCAGGGCGAGGACACGGACACTACAAGGCGAGTAGTGACCGAAGAAAAAGATGGCAAGAAGAGAAAGGTGATTATACAAACGTTTACCAGTAAACCAACGGAAAGTTCAAACATAGAGGAAATTGAGACCGTCACGCAGCAGCAAGAGGTTGTGGAGCATAAGATTGATATCCAAATGGAGGACGAAGAGTCCGATGAAACTGTTACGGAATTTACCATTCAAAGAAAAGATATGAAGAAACCATCGGAGGAGAAACCAGAGGAGCACGTCCTCCAGCCACAGCCCGAAGAAGTGCAAGAGACCGTCGTGAAGAAAAAGAAAAAGCCAAAGAAAACGACAAAAAAGGATGTTGTCGAATCAAAGGAAGAAGACACAGTTACAGTTACACTGAAACCGTCAAGGAAACCACAGGTCAGTGAAGAGACAGATGACATCGAAACATCTTTCGTAATACAGACAGTGCCGCAGAAAGTGGACCTCAAGGTCACGGAAGTTGTGGATACAACTACTACTGAGGCTTTCGAGTCCACTGAAATAAGCCTGGAAACACTTGATCAAGAAGAGCAAGAAGAGCAGCAAACGATTAGAAAGAAAAAGACGAAGAAGCCCAAACCTTCCAAGCCAACGGAACCTCTCGAAGGAACCAGCACAGAGGATGATGCAGTCGAGTTCTGGGTCACCTGGGAGAAGCAATATGCACGAGCCACCATTCAGCAGGACTATCTGCAGTGGGCCACGCCAACTGGAGAAGCGCCAAAATTGTTGGACGTAGCCGATTCTAAAAAGGCACCAGAAGACGAGGAAAAAGTAACGATCAAAACAAAAAGACCCAGAAGACCTAAAAAGACGGCCGATGAAGAACAAACCGAGGACGAAGGGGCCCAGGATTTCGTCACTCAAATTCCCAAGGAAAAAGCCACGGTTGCAGAAGAAGATTCTTCTTTGGTGACTGCGACCAAGGAAATTACAGAACAGATCGTAAAAGATGAAGGGGCAGACGAGCTAATCGAGGAAACTACCACAGAGTTTGTCGTGAAGAAACCAAAGCCCACCCAAGTGCAACCTTCTCAAGTTGATGTTAAAGTTGACACCTTAGACGAACAAAGGGAAGAGGTCACCACTGATACGGCTACTGTGACACTCAAGAAAAAACGAAAACCAAAGCAAAAGGTAGAAGAAGGCGTATCGGAAGAATTCGTCATCAAAACTGACCGCAAAATTACAGAGGAAATAGAACAGGAGGACCGCACAGAAGAGGTGGAGCAACCGGAGGAAACGACCGACGATGTTACCACGACGATCTCCTTGACAAGGAAAAAGCCAAAGAAGAAGCGCCCATCCAAAGAGATCGATATCGAAGAAAGAGAAGGAAAGGAAACAACCGATGACGCTGTAGAATTCTGGGTTTCCTGGGAATATGCAAAGGCCGTTGAACGCATACACCATGAAGAGCTGCAATGGGCCCGAGTCTCAGGAGTGGATTTCTCAGAAACCCCCGATGAAACCTCCGCTCGAAGGAAGAAAGTCCGCTTCATACAGGAAGGTTCCGAGGAACCGGTTGAGGTAGTAGAGGAGATCGTAGAGGTAATCGATGACGACAAACTGCCAGTCGATTACCAAGACGAGGCGGAGGTCAAACCTAAGAGAGGTAAAAAGAAACCCAAAACTCCATCTATTTCAGAAATCGCACCGGAGGACGCCGAGGACCAGCCTACGCAGAAGCCCAAGAAAGAAGCTGCCAGGCCCGGAGTCATCGCGCAGGAGTCGGTGCAACATGAGCAAATCGTACCAGCCGAATATCCCGAAACCAAGCCTGACCAAAAAACTCCAACAGAGATGGCTGAGTCTCGGATAGACATCTTAGATGATGCTGTCACTGTCACGGAGTTCGATGTCCAAGAAACAACCGAAAAACTTCCCGTCAGGAGGCCGAAGAAATCCACTGCGGACCAGACGCAAGAAATTCAGCAACCAATTCTGATCGAGGAGCAGCACATCCAGGATGTGTCCGAAGACTTTGAAGAGCAAATGGCTCCAACAGAGAAAGGTCGGCCTGACGTTTCGCCTTTGGAGCTATCAAAGGCAGAATCCACAGAGCCGCGCATTGACACCAAAGAGGAGCTTCCAGCTGAGAAACCAAAGAAGAAAAAGAAGCCCAAGACTGACCAAACCCCAACAGAAGAACCAACTGAAGAGATTATCGAGCACGAGAAGCCGGAGGAAAAAGATGACGTCGAACATGACGAAAAAGAAGAGAAACCAAAGCGGAAGAAGCCAAGACGTCCGAAAACCCGGCCAAAGGATGACCTGGTAACTGACACGCCTGAAAGGTCAGAAGAGTTGCCCGAAGAGGAAACCAAAGATGAAAAAGCCAGCGACCTTGAACAGGCACCAGCAAAGCGAACTGCTAAACCACTGGCTGTCGGGCAGGAAGACACTGACGTGGTGTACCCCGAGGAAACTGAAGAAATTATTCCACGTCCTACGATCAAGGACAGTGCTAAGCAGCTCCATGAAGAAGACACGTTGGTACTCGCTACAGAGGAAAGAAAACCAAAAATGGAAAAAGTGGAAGAAACTGTAACTATTGAAACCAAACGCATCAAAAAGCCAAAAGCCAAAAAGGTTCCTACAGAGGAAGAAGAGTCCGGCGACCGACCAGAAGATGTCGAAGAGGATGTGGTTGTTTCCATCCCAAGAAAGAAAACATCCAAGCCCAGTGAGGAGTCGGAGGAAACCACAACTCTCACCTTGCGTAAGCCAGCACATGAACAAGAAGTGTCAGTGGAGCTTCCGCAGGCACCCGTTTCTGAAGGTGATGAAGCAGAAGTCGCCGAAGAGTTTATTATTTCACGTCCAATGGGCGACACTGCTGAAGAGTTACCTGACATTGGAACCGCCGACACCACAGACGAAACAGTCCAAGAGACCATTATAAGCCTCCGAACTAAACCAAAACCAGAAACACCCGACGAGCAGATATCTTTCAAGGTCCCGGAACAGAAAGAAACTGAGCCCGAGGAGGCCAAAGAATTTGAGCCTAGTAAGCCGAAGAAAGTGAAAGGCAAGAAGAAGAGAGATGACAGAAAAGAAATAGAGGTCACCGAAACTATACCCGACGAATCCATACAAGAGCTGACCGTCGAGGGTGCCGTACACGAGAAAGCCAAAGAAAAAGAAGCGACGGAGACAATGGAACAAGTCACTGATGCTACACCAGAAACACAAAAAGAGGAAACGCCTGAAGATGTCCCAGAAGATAAAACGATACGTCTCAAACGACGGCCTAAGGACAGAAAAGAGTCAAGTCCTGAAGAAACTGAGGTCGAAGTCACATTACCCGATGAACGGCGCCCATCTGATGAGGCTGACGTCCCGTCGGTAACGGTGAAAAAGACAAAAAAGAAGAAGCGACCCGATGACACAGAGCAGACCGAAGAGGTCATAACTCTAGAGCGCCGTCCGGTCTTGAGGAAGACCGAAGACGAAGGAGAATCGATCATCGTCGATTCCGAGGTCACTGTACGCCGACGTTCTATTGACAAAGGAGTCACAGAAGAGACCGTCGAAGACCAAGATGTTACACTCGAGTTTAAACTGGAAGAGGTACCTGGCGAAACAGTGATCCCACAGTCTGTCACTGAAGACATCCCTGAGGTGACGCAGCAGATTACCGTTGGCAAAAAGGGCAAGAAACCGAAGAAAAGGGTTGAACCTGCAGATCAGGACCTGCCAGAAGAGCGACCTCAGGAAACGACTGATGTGCCTCACAAGTTGAAGCCTGAGGAGGAACTGCCAACAGAGTCTGTTCCAACGCCCGAAGGCCCAGATCAGGACGTCAGCATAAAAAGAAAGCCTAAAAAAGACAGGGAAATTCCATCTGAAGAAGTGTCGGCGACAGCTGAGATTCCCGACACCGAGGAGATCCCCACGAAAGATGATACTCAGGCTGATGCAGTGACCTGGAGAAAACCGAAGGACAAGAAAAAGAAGAAGAAACGTGACGTAACCGAGGAAACAGAAGAGGTGATTACGCTACAGCGTCAGCCTGTCCTTCGAAAAACAGAAGAGGAAATAGAATCGGTTGTTGTAGACAGCGAAGTCACGGTCCGACGAAAGTCAATTGAAAAACCTGTGGAAGAAGAAGTTCCGGAGGACCAAGACACTGCAGCTGAGTTCACAGTTCAACCCACCATTGGCAAGGCTACCGTTTCTGAAGTGGAAGGCCCTGAAAGCGGCGAAGTTTCCGAAACTGTGACGGTTGATAAGAAGGACAAGCCCAAAAAGCGGAGACCGAAAGATATAGATACTGAGGCTCCAGAAGAAAAAGAGGAAGCACCGGTTGCGCCAGACGAGGACAAACCGGATGAGGTTTCCATAAAACGTGTGAAAAAGAAGCCAACTGTGACTGAAGAGCCTGATGCGGAAGTAACGCTTAAGAAAAAGAAGCCGAAGAAAACAGTCCCAGATGACACAGCTGCAGATGCCACTGTATCAAGGACAATGACGATCAAACGTCCTGATGACGAGGTGGAAGCAGAAGTCACGTTGGCTGAAGATCAGGATGCTGAATTTGTCGTGCCAAAAACAAGGAAAGCAAAACGTCCTGAAGATGAGGGCGAAGTTCAAGATGAGTCGGCCGAAGCTGATGTCGTCATAAGAAAGGTTATTGATGAGGAGATTATACAGGAGGTCATTGAAGAAACGGTCGATGTTGTAGAAGAAACGCCAAAGAAAAGAAAGAAAAAGACCCGAAGAATTCAGGAAGAGACTGAGGATATTCCAGAGCTGCTACAACCTGTCGAGGAGAAGCCCGACAAGCTCTTGCCACGTGGTGAAGAAGAGGAACAGCAGCTCAAACCTGTTGATGAAACTGACCAAACCTTGCCACTGAAAAAGCCGAAAAAGAAAAGGCCCGAACCGACGGAGAGCGAAGAGGAAATAACAATAAAAAGACGTGGTCCCTCCGAGGATGACCAAGTCCAGGAGGACGTGACGGTTCGAAAGCCAGAGGAGGACACTGATGATGTTGAGCAGGCCTTCATTATGAAGAGGCCAAAGAAAAAACCAGTTAAGGCAGATGATGTTGAAGAGGAGATAACTCTGACAAGAAAGAAACCTGCGCCTTCCACCGATATTTCTGAAGAGGTTGCAACATCTTCACAGATCACAGTGAAGCGCTTCGATGAAACCGTCGAAGAACACTATGAAGAACAAGACACAGAGTTTGAATTCCGACCCAAAGACAGAGCGCCAACTGGCGACAGCGAACAGCCGGAGGACGAAGCCGCGGAGGCCAGAATCCAGATCAAGAAGCCACGGGACGAGCACCCGGACAAGCTGCAGCGTCCAAAGAAGCACATTCCGTATGCCTCCATGGAAGACGAGGACGAGGTGCGCATTCAGCTGAGCAAGGACGCTGATACTCAGGAGACGATCGAGACCGTGTACTTCCACGACATGCCTTCCGTGGCCGACGACCTTAGCGAGGACTTCGAGGTGGCGCTGCCGCGCCGCAAGAAGCCCGAGTACAAGGTGGAGGACGTGGAGACCGAGTTCGGCGTCAAGGTGATCCGCAAGAAGCAGGAGTCGCGCGTCGAGGCGGCCGAAGGCAGCCACGCCGTGCGCCAGTCCTTCAAGATGAAGCTCCGCCAGGACAGCATGGGCGCCCGGCCCGGCTCGCCCGGCTCGCCCGTGCAGGAGGAGTTTGATTTCAGGCCGACCCCGGCGCCGGAGAGCGCCGCGCCCGTCTGGAGCGAGGACAGCGAGGACGCCTCGCTACGGCTGCAGCTGCGCCCCAAGCGGCCAGGTCAGACGAGTGTTCTCGGCGGGTTCCGGAGTGGCTGCCTGCGCTAACGACGTCTTCGGACGGCGCTTCGCCGTCGGGCCGCCGCGTCTCTCCACTTCTGGCTGTCGCACTAATCCTGGACGACGCTTTCTAATGAGTTTCCTGTTTCGTCTTCATTTGTTTCAGTGCGAAGTCTGAATGAAGGCGACGGACTCGTGGACATCTCGCTGTGGGGTCGCCTGCGTTCCTTGCGCATTTGGCTGCATCTGACATTTTTCGCGTTTTCAGTTTTCTTTTAACACCATAACGATCCTGTTTCAGAAGGTGAATTTTGTTGTGCTGTTTATGTGACGTCGGTTGCAGGCATAATGTATTCTTCCGGCTGCGTAATTCCGAGAAGCTAACAAAACATGCTTTTATTTGCCATTTCTCGTAACTGAGGGTTGACCACCTTTCATTATCAGTTCGTTTTGAGTTCATTGAGTTTATACGTGCTTCCATGCTTCACTCACTGTTTGATATTTCTGATGTTTTGCAGACAGCTTATTGCTTACGCAGCACATTCCGACAACAGAATTTGTGATGGAAGGTAAAAGCTTGGCCATGCTTCACCAACGTTTTCGTTCGTTTATGCCTGGTGGACAGCATGTCTTAGTTTCTCAAGACGACACAACTGACTTTTTGCCGACAAACCACTGCACGCCTAATGTCCTCGGTAGCACAATACAAATCGAGCGTTATCATGTCCTGAAACAAACGACAAGGTCTCAACATAGAATTAAACGTCATGTGTGTCCATGACTTCTTCTGTCCAGCGTCATAACAAAGTGCTAGAAACAGCGAGGTGCTGCCCGTCCATCTCCAGAGAGTGTCATGCCAATTAAACATTATGTATGTCCAGCATTTCTCCTGTCCAGCGTCATAACAAAGTGCTAGAAACAGGCAGGTGCTGCCCGTCCGTCTCCGGAGAATGTCGCGTCCTGCACGCTCTGTCGTGTTCATGTTCCTGTTCATGTTCATGTTCATCGTGGGCCAACGTCTCAATGTCGGACGTGCCGTTTCACAGACGCCCGTGGCGTTCAGAGTCTGCTGCATCACTGTGACTCTCTGCGCCACGGCCTGTCTGCCCAACAAATCTGACGACGCCGACTCGAGGCGTTTTAGTGTTCCTCCCTCCGACAAACTTGTTCGGAGGAGTTCACGACGTCATTCAGTCACGCTTGGTGTCAGATCGTGCTGGTTTTCTCACACAGGGCCCTCTCACGTCCCAGTGCCACCGCTCACTATCGGCGGAAAGGTTCCGCGCTCTCCGAGAGCCTCTGCTCCCAGAGTGCCAGAGTCGCCACTGTCGCTGCCTGTGTCCGCTCGTTGTGCCGGTCCTGACGCGCCGCCTGCGCCGCCAGTGGCCGAGGAGACGGTGCCGCTGGACGTCTCGGAGGGAGACGTCTTCTACGCCGTCTCCACATACGTGGCCGAGTCGGAGGAGACCATGCACCTGGTGGAGGGCGAGCGAGTCTACGTTCTCGGTACGTGCCGCTCAGCGGCCGGCCAGTAAGCCTGCAACCTCGGTAGGGCCCGCCCGGCGGACTCAGTTCCCCCCCCGCGGCCGGGGAAGGTTAAATACTGACTGAGCTGATGACGCTTGTATTCACTGGTGGCGTCCGCTGAGCATTTGCACTTCTTGCCGTCTCTGTAGCATTCCTGAGTCCGTGCCATAAAGACGTAATTTGAAAGCAGCGACCGGTATGAGGACACCTAGGCGGCTGAAATCAGTCGTTTGATAAATGATGGGCGCGTTGTATGTATCACTGTCCGGATCAGACATCAATCACGAGCCCTGCGACTTTCGGTTTCCTCCAGATCCGAAACCGAGCCAGAACTGACACCATCTAGTCTACAGTCCCCTGAACCCCACAAAACCTGGACATGACACTAACCAGTGCCTTTTGACCACCTGATTAGACCTGAACCTAAAACCACGCGGCGCCGTCTGAACCCAACAGTACAGCCGAGCCTGGACTGTGTGAGGCCGGCAGGGACCCTCGCTGATCCTGAACCTGACGCTGCTCGATGCCCACTGACCTTCCGCTGAGCCTGAACCTTCCGCTGCCCGGCAGAGTGCCACAACAGCGACTGGTGGTTCGTCCGCAAGCACCTGACCGAGGAGGCCGGCTGGGTGCCGGCGTCCTACCTCAAGAACGAGGACGAGTACAACGCCTACGTGCAGCGCAAGCTCAGCGACAAGATCGGCAAGCTGCCCGTGTTCGAAGGTGAGGGCTCTCGCGGGAGTCTCGCGCCGCTCGTCGGTCGTGAAGTTCGAGGACACGCCTGGAGCAGCGAAGGGTCGGTCTTGGCCCACCCGTCGCCGGGCGAGCAGGCCTGATGACGTCAGACACGGGTGGCTTTGTATGTCGCGATCGCTTCTCTGATGACCAGTCCGACCACTACGAGGAATCGTAAAAACAAAATAAATCCATTTTTGTTCCACCTCCCCACGACTTGCCACTGCATTTCTTCTTTTTTAGTTCACAAAATTTGCAGAATTTATTTAGACTTTTAGACAGATTTCGTGTACCTTCTGTAAGGTTTAATATGATGCTCAGGATGGCAAAATGTTTTTGAACAGTTCTGGGGGGCTTGCTTATGAAGCCTAAGGATTTCGAACAGAAACTAGTAACAAAACAAATTTTTCTGTAAATCCAACTCCTGAGCCGTCGATCGGCGGTACGGGCGAATCCCAGGGAGGAGTCGCGCCGTGGGGTCCGGAGGCCTCAGCTGCGTGGAACAGTGGAAGAAAACAAAACAAATGACCAACGACTCATGCCGCCATATTCTGAACAGCTTTGCGGCCATGGAATATTGGGCGTTCCTGGCGCGGCAACCTTAGAAGTTCCTTTACGTGCTAGACGTCCAAGACCTATAACATGTCCTTTACGTCCAAGACCTATAACATGGTCGAGCAGGTCTCAACGTGGTCGGTGTCAAAGCCTTCGACGGCAAGGCCGTGTTTGCCATTTATGTCTGTCCTGGAACAAAAAAGCCCCTACTCCGAAATGCACTTCTAAAGTAGCAGAGTAGCCTCCCTACGTCAGTAAGGCGGTTTGCAGACGCGATCCCGGTGCTAAGGCTTACTAGCGAACGGACCGATCAGGAACAGCAGTATTCGCCACCGGGAGCGCCACCGTCGAGCAATACCGCACTTCCAGCCAAAACCATTTCGGTACCAGCCTCTACATGGCAACGGCGAGGGCGCACATACTCGTGGATCTGGGTACTGACAAAACTGGGCCCCTGCGCGCATTCAGAACATGAATCCCAGGCCTCATGGTTAAATTCCTCTCCATCCTGTGGCATTCGTCTTCGCTGTGAGTCGCTCTTGCCGTAGGGTGGGTTCATCTGCACCAACTTCTTCAGTATTTCATGGTGGCAAAATAAAAGCGCTCTTGGACAATAACATACCGGACGCTTGACACTATGACGGGCTGCGGCTTTGGTAAATACGACCTTGGCTGCGACGCTGTTCGCCACAAGATTTGTACTGAAAGAACCACATTGCTGTTAACGCGACCGCAAAGTTCGACTCCAGCGGCTACTGATAACTATGGTGTTGTTTTGTGTAGTTCACAGCAGGGAAGTTATGTGATTGGCTGCTAGCAACATCGTTGTTTTCTCTCAGCGTGCTCCTTAAATGCCTGGTCAGTGATACAATACTACCATGCCGACGTCCATCGTTCGTATCAGGGATGTCGATTTGTATTCTTCTGAGAGGATCTTGGCCTACCCAGTGTTGATTTGGGCCCCCAATGTTGGTGTGTGCCCCCCAATATTTTCCGCCGGTTTTAAAGGGAAATGAGCAATAATAACGAAAGAACGGCCGCAACAGAGAAGAGATAGGCAGAAAGTAAAGAATAAACTCTGAAGCGATATATCCGCCTTTCCATTTTCTATCTCTACATACGTTATAAATGGAAAAATGTCATATTTATTTCATAAATAGTTACAAAAAACTTATAAATTTCTGTCGGTCAGAATAAAGTGGGCGAAATCCGTTGAAGAAACCCACATTTCGAAAGAGGCTAGGTTGTCGGACCCTCGGCTCGGCCTACTAATAATTTACAGAAATCGACTTCCCTGGTTCGTATTACAGTATTTAGACGGCCTGCCTATTGCTTATCAGTTAGTCGTGCAGGAAAACCATAAAACCCTGTGAATATGCGAACGCTTTCATTTTTCATACAAAAGTCGCCGGTATAAGAGCATTCACTGGCGACACATGTCCTAAATTATTGAATTAGCGCGACATCGTAAAACAGCGGTCGGAACGTCAAGACATTTTAGTTGACGATTTTTACTTCTTTCCCATCCAATGACTCCAATGACATAATGACAATTTCCATCCCTACAATCCTTCAGTCCCATATGAAGATTTACCACTTCCCGATTTCTGTTTTGTCCGTCCTCTTATTAAGAACCAAAAGGTCCAGGAGCGTTTCGAGGTGCAACATGCGCACCTTTGGATGTTTTCAGTCTTCAGGATGTTTTCAGTGTTATTACTTTTTTAAACATAACGACATATACTTGCCCTTTGTGACGAAAGAACAACAAAATCCGGAGACTTGTTCGGGGCTATTTAGCATTGTCCACCGCTGGGAAATGAGTAATCCCATAACAGATATGTCGGCTCAGACCCGATGCTGTTTTCACACACCTTGTACAACGCAACTAATACCAATGGCCCAGTAAATCAAAACCCCCTAAATCCCCACCCTGAAGGTTGGGTGGCCAGCCTGAGTCCGCAATCAATGGAAAAGTTGCGTCACTTTGTTACGGGCGATGGAGGTTTCCGCTCCTTCCTCCTGGTGACGACTTTTTGCGTCCGCATTGTTCTGTTTCACTGCTGCGTTTTCTCCGAGGAAGATCTGCCCATAATTTGACCTCTCTGTTGCCAAGGTGAACGTAACCTTTCATCTATCGCGAATCCATTGACTCGGCACACGCGTCACAGGACTATCGGTTGCTTGAGCTTCAGCTCTCCGCATTGGTTGACGAGCACAACTTTGTCTGCAAAAACGTATAATTAGGTGGTAACATCGGCCGCCACCGCCAAATAGCGGACACGCACACGAACGTCGTGAAAACCCACCACAACTGGTTGGTGCAAACAGCTGGACTTAACGTCCCGAGAAATTCGCGGTCCGTAAATGCCAACTTGTTATGCCAATGAGCTGAGTCACTTACTCCCTTCCCTTGCGGAGAGGAATTTAATATCGGGCCTAAGGGCGCTGACCGCAGAAAATGTAACCACATATTTATATAACCACACAAGATATCAAGAACATTAAAGCATTTCGCCCCTCGGCCGCCGCCATCGCGTGACGCCCAGCTCGCGCGCCCCGCCGTTGTCTGATGCTCGCCTTGTGACGTCACAGCGCCGAAGACCGGCCAGAAGCCGAAGGCGCCCCGCTTCACGGAGAAACTGCGCTCGGTGCACGTGGTGGACGGCTTCGGTGGTGCAGCTGGAGTGCCGGGTGGAGGGCGTGCCGCGGCCGACCATCACCTGGTTCCGCCAGACGGCCATCATCAAGCCTTCACCGGACTTCCAGGTAGGGCGGTCGCCTACTGCAGCGTTTGGCCTGGACTCCCTGTCGGCATTTCGCCGTCCCTGCGACGTCCAGCGTCAGAATTTGTGACGCGAAATGACCCTGGCAGTCGAGAGCGTCGTTAAATAACCCAGTGCCCAACCAGCCGGCTCCTGTCGGCAAAAGCCAGGTTTTCGTAGCGGTCATGCTGGGGGACGAAAAGGGTGTTCAAAAACGCCACAGGTAGTGCCAGATAAACCAGGCTAATGGTTAAATGGGCTGCAGACAGGGTCAAGAAGCCTTCGAACCATTACCTTTCGCCTATTTGCCCTATGTGTCTGGAGCACTGTGCTAAGCTCTTCAGGTATCATTCTTTATCCCTGATTTACTGCTGAGAGCATACGACGTATTGGGCCAAAAACAATCTGCTTTCATCCGTGTGAACAGTATGATCATGAATGGCAAACATGTGCACATCTCACTGCAGACGTTCTGGCTATTGTTCCGTATCGTTAACAATCTGCTGAGCTCCTCGCCAGCGCGGCTTCTCCCCGCCGCCGTCACTAACCGGCCAACCCTCGCCGTCGGGCAGATGTTCTACGACGATGACAACGTGGCCACGCTCATCATCAAGGAGGTATTCCCGGAGGACGCCGGCACGTTCACGTGCGTGGCCAAGAACGAGGCCGGCTTCAGCAGCTGCTCGGCCGAGCTCGTGGTGGAGGCGCCGCTCTCCGACCACGGCTCGGACGTGGTCTGCACCAGCCGCCGCAGCCTCAGCAGGTACGGCCGCCCGGGCAGGCGCAACCTCGCTGGGTACAGCCTCGACGGCCGCCGCCCTGGCCTCCGCCCTTGCCGTGATGATGACATGTGGCGTGACATCGTGAAGTGACGATGCCGCCTGGGCTGCGGCCACGGAAACCGCGTTGATTGCCGAGGATGATGAGTTCAGCTCAGCTCTCAGAAAGAAAAAGTGCATATTTTGGTTACGTGTTGTGTGAACATGAATAACGATGCATACCAAGCTCATTTCTGTGGGTAATCAGAACATCCCTCATTGAACATTGGATCATGGTTCATAGATACGTTTCCAGACGCGCATTTTGACATTAAGATTCGCATGCAGTTTCGGGAAGTGCATGAATGTGCTCCTGACATCGTTCGTCTTTGCCTTTGATTGCATTATTGCCAGAAGGCGAATTTACTATCGCAATATGTTTGCTGAAATCAAATACGTTGCATGACGTTGTATGACTGAAAACGCCCGCATTGCTCTCTGTACATGGCTTTAAAGTGGAAACAGAGCAGCTTACTCTGAGGTCGGAATCATTATCGTAGTCCTCGCCTTGTACCGCTCCCGGGAAACACGGCTCCGCTCGGCCGGCAGGGAGTCCTCGCTGTGCGACATCCTGGAGGGCATCCCGCCGACGTTCAGCCAGCGGCCAAAGACGCGCACCGTGCAGGAGGGCGACGACGTCGAGCTCGAGTGCCGCCTGGTGGCCGTGCCCGAGCCCGAGGTGCAGTGGCTCCTCAACGGGCGCCCGCTCAAGCCGTCCAAGCGCGTCGCCGTCACCGTCCAGAGCGACATGCACATGTACTGCCACTTCGTGCGCATCCAGGGCGCGCGCAAGAAGGACGAGGGCCTGTACGAGATCGTCGCCATCAACCGCGAGGGCGAGGCGACCAACACGATCGCGCTGGCCGTCGAGGAGCGGGGCGAGAAGCAGCCGCCGGCGCTCGTGCAGCCGCTCGAGCCGCTCATCGTGCCCGAGAACAGCCGCGCCACGTTCGTCGCGCGCGTCAGCGGCAAGCCGCAGCCGCGCGCCACCTGGTTCACCGGCAAGCACCCGCTGACGGCCGAGATGCTCGCCAACAGTGACGTCACGGTGACGCAGGAGGGCGACGTGTACTCGCTTCACATCCCGCGCGCGCACCGCAGCGACGCCGGCGAGTACACGCTGCTGGCCGAGAACGCCTCCGGCATGGCCAAGACCACCGCCACGCTCGTCGTGCAGGGTGAGTGATGACGTGCGAGGATGCATGATGTCATCCAGCCCCAGCGGTCCATGGCTGTCGGCATGGTCTTCTGTGTTGCTAGATCGCATATATATGTCATTACACGTGAGGAAAGTAATGTCAAGTTAGCTCAAGTCAACCTTATATCACTAAGGCGTTCCCCGCATAAAGCTGGCATTTTCATCGTAGGCACTGTGACACCGCATACATACTCACACATTTCTTGGTTTGAATGAAAGCGTATTTATGAAGTTCGATATTTCAGCTTCAGCGAGTCAGAGTCTTCCTGACAAAAAAGGGATGTTTCATAACCGCTTTCTAGCGTCGAAGCAAAGTGATAAGACTTGTCGCTCACAATATTCAGTCGGCCGCGGGCCGTGGTGGTCACCGCTGTGACCGGAGGTTGCCGTTTGCTCTGCAGAGTCGCAACTGGAACCGCCCATGTTCATCGAGCGCTTCACGGACCTTCGCGTCGGCGAGAAGGAGCCAATCCGCCTGACGGCCAAGGTGGTCGGCAACCCGCGACCTGAGGTCACCTGGTACAGGTCAGTCAGTCAGTCAGTCTAGACGGGACGATGTCAACAACTGGCGGCGTATGTTTACGACCAGATGATCGCAGGCGAGAAGGGATCGGCCGGATAGGCACCTTACACCAGTGCAGATTTGTACTGCAACAAAACAAAAAACCTTGACGTAGTAAAACTTTCCGTAGCCTTCATGCACCAAGCAGCACACTGAACGCCATTTTCTCTGCCGCAACGCTAAGTTTTATGACATCACCAACAGGAACGGCAAGAAGCTCAAGACCGGCAAGAACACGTCGATCACGCACGTGGGCGAGGAGACGACCCTGGAGGTGCGTGAGAGCCGTGTGGAGAAGGACGCCGGCGAGTACAAGTGCGTGGCCATCAACGCCAACGGCAAGGCCACTCACCAGGCCCAGGTTGACATCGACGCCGACGTCGTGTGAGTGAA
This sequence comes from Capitulum mitella, assembly GCA_030062745.1. NCBI lineage: Eukaryota > Metazoa > Arthropoda > Thecostraca > Pollicipedomorpha > Pollicipedidae > Capitulum > Capitulum mitella. Next base: position 24,980,550 of record CP099844.1, on the reverse strand, counting down.
GGCAACGGCTGGAAGGTCGGGGGGGGGGGGCTGGTGTCGCTTGATTCCTGTTATCGGAGGGTGTCACGCCCCTCGAGGGATGAAGCCTCGAACTCGTGGGGTGTGAGGCAAATAGTTACCTTTGGTGTCATTCGCAGAGGGCCTCTTAGATGAAGGACAGATTGTCTTATGGTCTGTAGTTTATGTGCAACTGGAGTGCCTAGTTGGTCAAAACAATACAGGTATGAAGCCAGTTTGTTTTTAGTTGAACGGCACCAATGAACGAGATATTGGTCTGTTCTTAAGAAGCTTTGAATACCTCGCTGAGAAGGATGCCAACTTCTTCAGAGGAGTGCGGCTGCACAAAATGTTTATCGCGCTCCTAAATATGGTTCTCTTCTCAGGAGGTTCGTCAAGGACCTCGAGGACTTTGACATTGAAGAGCGATCCACGGTCGCATTGGAGTGTCAGACATCTCAGGACGTCAACGTTATCTGGAAACGAGGATCCAAGGTCATCGAATCGTCCAAGAGGCATGAGGTAGGTCCTTCGCGCTCTGTGGAACGCTGCGTGATATTCATTCCCCATCTTCATGGACATGATCACAGTGCCTTTCGCAAATGGCCGTTCCCCCATATTTAGGCGTTTTTTACCAGCTATGCTGTGGAGTCAAAGTGTCCGCATCTCTCTTCAGCTGAAACTGTTCCGCCTCCAAACATGTCTGATTTCGAAATCTTACCGTATCAGGCACCTCCCGATATGGCGCTTTTGTGAAATCATGCTTAGCAGGTGACACTTGATCACGTACCTCCAGATCTCCCATGTCGGGAAAACGCACCGGCTGATCGTCCACGACGTGGTGATGGAGGACGCCGGACAGTATTCATGTACCACAGACGGAGCTGAGACCCTCTGTCAGGTCACCGTCAAAGGTCAGAGCTCGGGAGCCGCGTGAGGTGGGCTGTTTACCCTCCCAATTGCTACACTCCAGGACTGCTGGTGTGGATTCCCTCGTGCTGTCAACGACAGAAGTTTTCTGTGCTCTCCGAAAATGTGTCGGGAGACCGTAGGACTTCCGACCTTTGGGTGGAAATTTTTCCTGTAATACTGCGCAGTCGTACCTTTCCATCCGAATATCTTCCAATGCATTTATCTCCAAAAGAGTGCGTCGCCTAACAAAACACGGTTCTCCAAGGCCAGCCGTTCACACTCCTCTTGAAATCTGATGTCTTGTATCTTTCGTGATACCCACAGTGACATTCTCATCCGTTCAACGGTCCCCTTGTTCGCTGCCACAGAGGGCGGCGCCTACTTCGTGGAGAAGCTGACCGACGTGGAGGTGAAGGAGACGGAGACGGCTACCCTCAGCGTGGCGGTCAGCTCACCGACCGCCCGCGTCGTCTGGCACAAGGACGGTGCCGCCATCAGCGAGGACGACACTCAGTACGAGGTCAGTGGGACTGCCCAGGGTCGCGCCGCATCAGCGGCCGGTCACACCGAAATGGTCAGACGCCGACACCTACTCCTGCAGGATCGGCGTGCTTGGAGAGTGTAGTTGATGCACTGTAATGGTGGGAAAAAGGGCAATGTTTGAGGCTATGCAGACAACGGTAACTGCCATGGTGTGGTTTTGGATACGTTTGTATCAGGCGTCACCTTGTATGCTCGTTACTGAGGTACAGGTTTTTTGTATTTGGTACCAATAACTCTGCGTTAAAACTTGAGAGGCCACAAGTGGGTTCCATATGCCCTGATGGGTATGTATACTGCCAAATGATCTCGTGTTTAGCTCTTGTTTTTTTTCTGGACGTCAGGCCTACTCTGTTCTCCCACGTGATGACCTGATGCCTTCTATTGCCGTCCACCGTGTGAGGACATCGGTCCTAACCCCAGTTACTTGCCGGCCCTACGCTCTGATTGATATGGGGTCAAGCACCTGCGCTGCGGTGCGCTGACCGGCGCCGACCGTCCCCAGTTCATCAGCGACGGCGTGTCGCGTCGTCTGGTGCTGCGCTCAGCCAGCGTGCACGAGGAGGGCGAATACACGTGCTCGCTGGACGACCAGGAGTGCACGTGCGAGGTGACCGTGGTGGAGCTGCCGCCGGTACTCACCAAGAAGATGAGCGACACGACCGTCACGCGCGGAGAGCGGGCTGTGTTCGAGGTGGCGCTCACCAAGGTACGGCGGCGATAACTTGCCAGCAGACGTTGCATGGGACTGACGCATAGAACTGGCGCAGAGGACAGACAGATATGGCAGAGTCAACACATAGAATGGACAGATAGAACTGACAGATAAACTGCTGTGTCGGTGTTAACGCTCAGTGATGACGAGGTGATGTATTTGGAGCAAGTGGTTGGAACTTTTCTTTTGTTTCATTGCTCTTTTGACATTTCCAGTTTCACATTATCTCTACGGGTCCTGCTAGCTCCTTACAGATCTTCCACTCTGCATGCGTTTCGTGCAGCACCTCCCAAAGGAAACTGGGTCGTACAAATGAGATGTTACACACAACTGGGCCTATTTCACGCCCACGGCGTGTCATCGCTCCCCTCCACCACCCGGTGACGCGCCTCCCCGCCTGCCGCAGGGCGACGCCCTGGTCCAGTGGTACTGCAACGACAAGGAGATCAAGTTCTCGGAGCACGTCCAGCTGGGCATCGACGGCAAGCGGCAGCGGCTGATGGTGTACCAGACCACGTCGGAGGACGCCGGCACCTACTCCTGCAGGATCGGCGGCGAGACCAGCTCGGCCAAGCTGACCGTGGAGGGTGAGTGGCGCCGGTCTGCGGGCCCTCGCCGCCTCGGCTGTGTGCCATGGGACGACTGCCGTTGGCGGTCGGGAAGCACTCAGAATACATGATCGGAGTGTGGGAATCTGGGAGAGGGTATTTTGCTGAATGGGTGTATTTTTATGGTAGATTGTGCTTTGCTACAATGCGTTATTCAAGAGCTTTCTTGTTAGTGGTCGCGTAGGTTTCTTCAGGTTACACGACTATGATAGTACTTTTCACGGATTACGCTATGTTATCACGAAACGTTATAACGGAGAAGACTGCCGGCTCAGAATGTAATGATGTTCGTGGCTTCAGAACTCCTCCGAGACTGGTAGGCGATTCGGCATCGCACCGACGTGCAGTCAGATCATATCTAAACCGCACATTTAACCTTGCTTACTCGGCAGAGCCCACGGTGGAGTTCGTGGCGCGTCTACCCGAGAAGGTGGAGGCGCCCAAAGACACGACGGCCTCCTTCACGGTCGAGCTGAGCGACGCCTCCGTGCCAGTCACCTGGCTCAAGAACGGCGAGCCCATCACCGAGTCTGACTCGTGCACACTGCTAGTGGACGGCGCGCGGCGCACGCTGCTGCTCCGCGAGGTGCAGGCCGGCGACGACCGCACCGAGATCTCCTGCGTGGCCGGCAATGTCAAGTGCTCCAGCAAGCTGCGCGTCACAGGTCGGTGGTCGTTTGGGAGTCGGCGGGGGATGGTTTGGGGTTTGCGGGAGTTGGTGTCGGTAGGCTGATGGTTGTAAGGAGTAGGTGCGTAGGGTGGGGAAGTGGGGAGTTCAAATACAGGTGAATATTAAGCGATATTTCGTCGATTTTCGTGTAGAAAAGACTTAGCTTGCGACGACTGCCGCTTTTGGGGTCGATGTTGGGTCGATTTCCTTTGGAATTTTAGCTAGAGTAAACGAGAAAAGGGGAAAAAGAATCCGTAATAAGCGTATAGTACCGAAGGGTGGAGAAGGAATAAAGAATAAGACAAAGCACTCTCGTTTTGATGTATTTTCGGCTTACTGGTAGGACGATGGTGATTATTGCTGTCACCTTTCTGTTTGCAGTCGTCCAAATGCAGCCAAAGATTCGCGAGGACCTACTCCAAACCGAATATCTGGTACGGAGAGGTGAAGATGTCAAGATCACGGTACCATTCCGTGCGGCACCGCCACCCAAAGCCGAGTGGCATCACAACAGGAAGACCATCAAGAAGTCCAGAAAGGTCAGATAACAGATAATCTAGGAATTAGTCTGGAGGTCTCCTGATCGCGTCACATCCAGCTTTATTTATCTTGACCATTGAGTGTCTGAAGTTGAATAATATGGGTTACTTTCTGTGTCGCAGCATGTTTACTGGATGCTCCCTGGGCCAGAAACTTATCGTTGTCATGTCTGAAGCATTTCGTCACAGCGAAGCCCACTTTTTCCTTTTTAATCGAAGATGCATCTACAAACTATAAAACCTTGTTGAGACAAAGTCTGTACTGCAGCTCATTACAGGTCTGCTGCCTGCGATAGACACCAGTGTTAACCTTTCTCCTGTCCGTTTCACAGTACCTGCCGACCATTAACGAGTCCGAGGCGTCCATCACAGTCAGACAGGTGGAGGATGCCGACTGCGGCACGTACACGCTCAAACTGGGCAACGAAGTCGGAGACATCTTCGTCAACATTTCTCTGAAAATCATGGGTGAGCTAGAGGATGGGATTATACCGATTCTTTCTTCAAATGCGAGATTGACAATGAATGGCGGTTAGCTTAACGATCTAAAACACCTTAAGACGTTTTGTGTATTTTTGTAAGCACAAGCAGAACACCGGCACAACATTAGCATTAGTCACAATGGTAATGCACTTCTTCCCTTCATACATTTGAATCTCTTTTATCCGATTCTTTGTTTAATTATCGTCCGACCTTGGGCTAACCATGCAAGCCTGGCTCGAATTATATTCCCATGACCGCCTAGTTTTTAAGTATTCAAGTTAAGCAAAAACACCAACACACTTCTCGGAAGATTCTACATATACGTGAGCAAACATGAGCGACGTTCATCAGTGTTTGGCATAAACCAGAGCTCACCAGGCCTTAGCATCCGAAGCCATAATTCCTCCTCTGTTGCTACTCTAGTTAAGACTGTGGCGGTGCTATGGACCATGACCCTGAGCCTGACGCTCACCGTCACGCCCTCAGAAACGCCGTCCACGCCTGGTCGGCCGGAGCCCGTACAGGTGACGGACACCTCGGTCACCCTGCACTGGACCCCGCCGCAGACTGACGGCTGCTCGCCCATCACCAGCTACACCATCGAGTACCAGATGAAGCTGCAGAAAACGTCAGTGAACGCGCCGCCGGCGCCACCTCAGCGTTTGTCTGGCGTGATGCCTACGCACCGTGGAGGGTGTCATGGGTGAAGCACCGAATAGTGTCCTCGGGATCACCCTACCTGTGCCTACAAAACTCCTACTGGTCCAGTACCATTGCTTTGTTTCGTCATTTTTCCACGAACCGCATTTTTTATCTTTGACATATCGTTTCTTCCCAAGCGAGAACCAAAGAACCTGCAGTGCATTTCACCATATTCCCGTTGGCACCTGTTCCGCCGAGACTGGAGCCTCAAGACCTGAGGGCACCAGGTATTGCCGCCACCAGCGCGTCTAGCGGAGCAGTGTCTGACCTGTCGTGGCCTTTCTCTGCCGCAGGTGGACCAAGTACGAGGAGACGCGCGTCGTCAAGGAGACGACTCGCACCGTGACCTCGCTGACGCAGAACACCGAGTACAGGTTCCGGGTGTACGCCCTGAACGAAATCGGCGCCAGCGAGCCTTCTGACGCGTCCGACTTCATCAAAGTCACTCGTTAGTATCCCCGTCGGCTATAATGGCCTTGCTAGGCTCCGTTCATGTCGTTTTCAAATTCGACTGCGCCTTCACTCTTATGCATTGTGACCTGACTACTAAGACTGCGTAACGTTGTGCAGGATGCCGTTAAAATTTTGCAGCACAGTCGTCAGATTTCCAACCACTTACGTCGGTTCAACGTTTGCCATATTCGCTAGTGTTTGGCCAAGGTCGCACGTTCTGCACGCAAACGAACCGCAGTCAGTAGCACACATAATGCATTCAGCCGCATTCAACAAGCTCCCATTAACACAGCTCTGCCCTTAGCTTTAACAAACATCGCGTCCTACGCCATCCACCGCGTCGCTGCGGTTTGTGCCGCGGTCACGTGACGATCGCTGTGCTCCCGCCGCAGAGCCGGTGTCGCCGGAGCGTCCCACCGTGGTGGAGGACCTGAAGGACACCGTGGCCGGGCTGAACGAGCGGCTGACGCTGCGCTGCGTCATCACCGGCGTCCCGCCGCCCGAGATCAGATGGTGAGTGGGGTCCGACCGGCTCGGTATCCGAGATCAGATGGTGAGTGGGGTCCGACCGGCTCGGTATCCGAGATCAGATGGTGAGTGGGGTCCGACCGGCTCGGTATCCGAGATCAGATGGTGAGTGGGGTCCGACCGGCTCGGTATCCGAGATCAGATGGTGAGTGGGGTCCGACCGGCTCGGTATCCGAGATCAGATGGTGAGTGGGGTCCGACCGACTCGGTATCCGAGATCAGATGGTGAGTGGGGTCCGACCGGCTCGGTATCCGAGATCAGATGGTGAGTGGGGTCCGACCGGCTCGGTATCCGAGATCAGATGGTGAGTGGGGTCCGACCGGCTCGGTATCCGAGATCAGATGGTGAGTGGGGTCCGACCGGCTCGGTATCCGAGATCAGATGGTGAGTGGGGTCCGACCGGCTCGGTATCCGAGATCAGATGGTGAGTGGGGTCCGACCGGCTCGGTATCCGAGATCAGATGGTGAGTGGGGTCCGACCGGCTCGGTATCCGAGATCAGATGGTGAGTGGGGTCCGACCGGCTCGGTATCCGAGATCATGTGGTGGGTTACGGCGAACCGGTGCAGGGTCCGCCCGTCCCTAAGCGAAGGATGGCAAACGGGTTCCGTCTGGTCTGTGGAAACAGTTGCACTGGGTTGCTGCTCGTTACTCGAATCCCCATTTTCAGCCACGACCTTAACAGCAGCGAACCCAGTTGTCTTTCGAAGAACCGAGAGACCAACTTTTCCTCGCCTACATCTTACCTCTATCGCTAAAATTTCTCAGCGCCTTGGCGAATCTGTCACAATGCTGGGAGTCCGTAACGTTCGTTGCTCTGGTTAGCTCAGCGTAATTACCTGTATCCCAGCTGATCACCATTGCTCGTCTTTCTGCAGGACCCGCAACGGCAAGCCGGTCAAGACCCGTAAAGTCAGCTACGAGCAGCACGTGGCGACGCTGACGATCGAGGAGACGACAGAGAAGTCTGCCGGCACCTACACCTGCCACGCCAGCAACCCGGCAGGGGAGGTGGAGACCAGCTGCATGGTCAAGATCCAGGGTACGGACCGGGGGGGACCGGACGGCAGCGCCCGGTGCTGAAGTCGGGAGGGGCCGGGGTTTCACGGAACAGTTTGGGATGCCGTCAGTGTTTTTTGGCTTTGTCGTGTCTGTTTAGATAGGACATTAAAATCAGTGCATTCGTGCGTCGTATCTGCCACTGAAGAATCCCTCAAATAAGCTACATTAATAAAGTGAAAGTGTTCGTAGACATTAATTAAGATGTCTATTTGTCATTTCTTTGTTCAGTTATCACGGATTATTTAATTTATCAATCCTTTACAAATCTGCAAGTTATCGGAGATAGAAAGGTCCCTTTTAATTGCCCGGTTTAGAAGTGCGTTAAAGACAGCCTCTGGCAAAAAAATCCTCCCTCTTCCTAACTAAACATGGATGTCGGCGTCCGCGGATCGACCCTCGTCTGCCATCAGCGCCACGTTCCACTCCCTGACCGCGCACCTCCGCCCCGTTTCAGAGCCGCCGGCGCTGGAGTACGACAGGTCGCTGAAGGACCAGCGACTGGAGGTGGACGCCACCTGGACTATCACGGTCCGGACGTCAGGCATCCCGCGGCCCTCGCTGCAGTGGTTCAAGGGCGACGAGTCGCTGGCGCCGTCCTCCCGTCTCAGCATCGCCACGGACGCCGCCTCGACCAGCATCTCGCTGCGCCAGCTGGCGCGCGAGGACACCGGCACCTACCGGCTGGTGGCCACCAACGACGTGCGCAGCGTCACCGAGGAGTTCACGCTGCGCGTGCTCGGTGAGTGTGGGCTGTGGCTGGGGCACGGGGTAGAACGGTTGAAATCAGGCGCTGGTGAGTGTGAGGTAAAAGAGAGCGCTGAAGAAGGAAGAAAGCTTTCTTCGTCTGTGTGGTCTGATGGGAATTCATTTCGTCGTTTTATGTTCACAATGATTATTGGCTCGCTCATGTTCACGCATGTATATATGTATATATTTGGGTATATACATATATATATATATATATATATATATATATATATATGAATATATATGAAGAAGACCACACAGCATTTGAGGCACTTTTGATCCCATATCCGCATATATGTAATCGGTTGTTTGAATTTTGCAAATATGGTGCGTCGTGTTGCGCAGACACCACGCAGTTAAGTCCTAATGATTTCAAGCGAGGTTGATTTCAAGCCTGCCTTCAGCGAAGGCAGGCTGAGTCTTCAGCTAGCAGAGAAATGAAATTGAGCGGCCAAACCTGCCGTGACCATCGCATTTTCCAGATGCTAAGAACTTTGCAACCACTGGTCATCTAATCATGCAGTTTTAAAAGTTATAAAAATTAATAGTCCAATTCTTTATAAATTATGTATTTGCATTTCCATCGCGTTAGCTTGGGAGCTCTTCCTGTTATGTCACTATTTCGCGAGTAATGTCTACGTTCTTAGACCCGTTTTTCCAAAACCCCATCATTACCGGCAACGAGCAAAAGCAGGAGCACAGATGACATGTAAATTTGGAATTCTTTGGATACAAAATGTCGAAATAAATCGGTAAATATCCCGCTGTGCTGCGAAATGTGTAAAGGAAAAGTAATGACACAAGCAGCAACAGCATAGGCCACGCTGGTTACGAGCCCCACAATACGACTTACGGATTATAGATGCTTTCCACATAAGTTGAGCTTACACCCGAAACGCAGTCGCGGGAATAAAACAGCATTGCACAACAATGATGACAAGATATCTGATGGCGGAGCAAAATCGTGAGCCGCCAGTGAATCCATTGTAGCAATTGCCGCTGTTTTCCACGTACTCTGTTATCTGCATTATGTGACGTAAAGGTTTTTCGGCTTCAATGCTTAACACGATTTCATCTGGAACAGTACCGAGAGCATAATTCTGACGGATAAACAGTCAGAACACGAGTCACACAATCTGCCTCAAGTTTCGCACAATTTTTTTATTTCTTTTTAATGCCTTTATTACGACACTTGAGTGCTCGACAGGCCGCTCTTACTTTTCGTTCTCTCCCTTTGTTGTAGACTACAGCAGACGAACCATGAGTCGAACTCGCTCCAGTAGTCCGGAGATGATCGGTAATCTGTCAGAATGTACCGTGTCGCTTGCTCTGTGTGCCTACCCCAACCAGCCGTTCATAGCGTACGGCAGCAGACCGAATGTTGTTTTAATTTAATTTCCGTCAGAAAAAAAACGGTCATAGAAGGAATGGCCCAGGCTGAAAGCCTATATTGGGTTTCATAAACTTTTTGAATTCGTAAGCTTTATACCAGCCCTCTCGAAGTAACTGACGTCATTTGTGCTGCAATTTGTTTCGCCCAAAACAATCACATGAAGTGTTCATATTGGTCCATTGTTCTGGTACGACTACGCGGTGGTCCGTAGACTAAAGGCCATGTAACTAAATTGAGGCGCTTTGTTCGAATTTGCATTTTTGAGGAAACTTTCGGAAAGTAAAGGGATTTAGAGACAGTGTCTGAAAACGAGACACGTGATAAGAAGCAAAAGAGTGACGTTGAGGAAATACGTTATAACCTCGGACGTTCATAATCGTGTTACCAGCAACACTGTGTTCCTGTGACTAAACGCGAAGCTGAGCTTCTTCGTTCCCTATTATTCCACTTGTGTCCTGGTGACCACATGAATGTGCGGAATGGCTCAAGCTCGTGTTCGGCGTAAGGAACATCAGCTTTGTGGGTGTCAGAAGTGCCGATGCCCCGTGCAGCATCATGGTCGGAAATGAGTCACTTCCTAATCGGCGAACGGTATGTTTCGTGCCTGCGCCCACGGCCATGAGCTGTCCGAACCGGTGCCAGTCACTCTGTTGTCTATGACTGCGGTGTGTCAAGTGTCGGAAACCCTACCTTAAATTGAAACAAGTGTGCCAGTTGCCCCTGCCTGCCTGAGACGCTGGAACGTTACGTCAGGCCACAAAAGCGTGACTCTGTCCTCTGGGAGAGCACGTGACATCAACCAAACGTGACGCTCGTGCGTGTTATTTCCTACTCAGTGCGCTGCATTATTAATGACGGTTGGCATTCATCGCTGGCGAGCACGCGAGGAAGGCGGCTTTGCGATGCGAGAAAACCGCCAACTTACATCTAATTCTGAACTGCCAGGCATACGCTAGTTTAACGCAGCATTGTGAAATCGACCCGATGGGGTTAAAATGGCGCAAGTCCTCTTGTCTTATCTTTGCACGGAAGTTTTATCCGAAAGACCCTGGCACGATCGTCTGTGGCAAACCGATGGGCTCCGGGGGCGCGAAGCCTTCTCCCACCTTCCGCGAAGCGAACGCTGCGAGCTTCTAAGCCGCGTGTTCGCCGCGTGCTGCAGATAAGCCGAGCCGGCCGGAGGGCCCGCTGGTGGCGCGCGTGGCCGAGAAGGAGGCCGTCACTCTGGACTGGAAGCCGCCGGCCGACGACGGCGGCTGCGAGATCGCCGGCTACTTCATCGAAAAGTTCGACACCAAGAAACAGATATGGATGAAGGTCGGTGGAAAACCCGCGGGCTTTGAGTTCCTGTCATTCGTTTGTTCTTTTCGTTCATTCATACTAATCATCATTCAAAACGTTCGTTCATGCTCTCAGGTGTTGGTATTTGAACATCTTAGCTTACCAAATACCAATAGATAAGTTCATATACTTTTCGTGCTTCGCACTACGCTCCTAATAATGTGTTCTTAGTGTTTCGTAATACGTCCTTATGCACAAAATGCTCCATATTGACAGAGGAGCGTGGGTGAACTGCTACGTCTATGGATCTGAATGTTCTGTTTCGATGAAACTACTGACGACATTTTGCAATTTCTTTGCCAGGTGGCGGACATAGTTGGCGACATTCTGACGTATTCCGTCCAAGACCTGCTGGAGGGACACGAGTACTTCTTTAGGGTGTACGCCTTCAACGTACTCGGAAGCTCAGAGCCTCTGGAGAACATCGGAGGCAGTGCTTGTGAAGAAGCCGTTCGGTGCGTATCAAACGATGGTTGCGCGTCGGAGATTATTTTTCCTTCTTCCTGCTCTGCCTTTTGAAAAAAACTTGGCGAGAGTGGCGGTCCGATTAATGTTCCAGTTGGAAGGGACCGCATCGGTTTCGTTTCCGATGCCGTTTGCTGACGGCTGATGGCTATGCAGACCGTTTTCTCAGATGTCATGCGCCAACGGCACTGTCTTTTTCACCACTCAGCCCGGTCTCTGAGAGTCTGTCTCGCCATCGCTGAGACCGTTACCGCGCTATCACTGCACGATCTTTGTACATCCACCCCCACCTGCACGTCAGAAGGCCCTGTCCTTGAACCCGCTCTTCCCGCACATTGGGCACGGTCTAAACGAAGAATCAGTCGTCTAACTCGTGATGCGATTTCTGAGAGTGAGAAGATAGATGCTGCTTTTTTGAAGTAGGCCAAAATCTTTCAACGTTTCCCCTAACTGTCTTGTAGTAGGCTGCTACTGACCGAGTCCTTGATGTCGCTTGTCCGGATCACAGTTTGATTTCATTTTATTCATTCTGTTCACTCTATGACAGAGAATTCTCTCGTTCCTGTCACACCGCCATCACTTTAGACATCCCCATAAGCGGCATAAGCCCACTACATCTCACAGCTCTGATATCTCTCCCGCGCCACCGCATCTGACCCCGCCGGCTCCGGCAGCTAACGGCCCGCCCTGTGTCCGGCAGCGCTGCCGTCGGCGCCGCTGGGGCCGTTCGAGGTGGCCAGCATGGGCGACACGTCGCTGACGCTCAGCTGGCAGGAGCCGGAGACGGACGGCGGCGCGCCCATCGTCGAGTACCTGGTCGAGCGGCGCAACGTCGGCAAAAAGGCCTGGCAGAAGGTCAGCGGGGCAGGCGGCCGGCTCTGACGGTTCTCTGGGGATGTTGAGGTCCGGTCGAGGAGGATTCGCGGCGAGGTCGCGCGGTTTTGCTTGCGGCGACGTTCCTGGATAGCAGCAACAGGTGGAATTGGAACCCCGACAGTGCTGATGGGACTGGTATTGTCCGGTATTTCGACGGTGCACGCGCGTGAAGCCATAGGAGGGATTTCGATGTCAGTTCTTGCCTGTGGCCCCACGTAATGGTAACAGGAAACACACCGATGATGAATAAGACATGTTCTGATTACTCTTCCAACCACTGGGGATCTTACTTGTCGTGATCTGTGAGAGGGTCTCTCAGCTTATTTGTAAATTTGTTTGCTGTCTTCCCCTGACACCTTTTTGCTAGCTAACGTCGGAACGTGACCAGGTTCCACATTACCCTGACGGTTTATCCAGCAGCGTCACAGTTTTAGTCGGACCAGTTCACCTGCTCCGTCCTTCAATAATGGGTTGTTGCATGGGGGAAAGGCCCGCGAATGGCCACGTTTTTACACTAAACCTCTCTCGTTCGTTAGGTCGGCACCACGGACAGCGAGACGCTGAAGATCGACGTGACGGGCCTGAAGAAGAACATGCAGTACAACTTCCGCGTGACGGCCCGGAACGCCGTGGGTGCCGGACCTCCGCTGGCGCCAGAGGACGCCATCACCGTCGGGAAGCGGCTCAGTGAGTTCCCCCAGCCGTCTGTTTACGTTTCCACCTCCAATGTCGGCTGCGTTTGCTTTGGGGCAAACATGGTCAGTTCAGTGACGAGCAGGTACAACGTCAACTGTAAGTGATCAGCTTGGTGCAGACTCAGGTGTCCTTTCTTCTATTTGGAACATCAGCATGTTTGTTTGTATGCTAGGGTGCGTAGCCAAGGGGGTTCAGTCGTCCAGTTTGAGTCAAGTCAGGTTAGGCGTCAGTCGGCCAGTTGTTTGTTTGTAAAATGAGTACGTCGTTTTTCAGCACCACCATCGCCTCCGACTCAGCTTACTGTCAGTGACGTCACAAGCCGCAGCGTGACCCTGCAATGGGCTCCGCCCACAAACATGGGAGGCGCCAATCTCACAGGTAACCCTGCTTCTCGGATAAAACTGGAATCTTGTTTGTTATCAAACATCATTTTATTTCTTTGCAGTAAAGAGAGCATTTCGAAATAAAACATATTGACTGGTTGCAACAATCAGCCAAGTAGCTCACTTATCGCCACTTATATAAATGGTATCACTTATGTAAGTGGTATCACTTATAGCGCAGTAACTTCACGTATTTGGGGAAAGGCGGTAACGTGTGAGTCACGCTAGAACACCGTGGTGAACCTCTTACCCCCTTCACGGCTTGTCTCGGCGCTAACTGCTGCCCACGTTCTCCAGGCTACATCATAGAGCGCCAGGCGGCCGGCGACTCGCGCTGGGAGAAGGTGGTCACGCTGGACAGCTCGGTGACGCTCTATTGCGTCTCCAACCTGAAGGAGAAGTCGTCCCTGTTCTTCCGCGTGTCGGCGGAGAACCCGATCGGTGCCGGGGAGCCGGCGGACACCGATCTCGTCTCCCTGAAAACCCACGCCAGTGCGTCGTGGGGCGACGCCGTGTCGCGGCGTGTCGTAACAACGCGGCAGTGCGACGCGGTGGTGGTGTGGCAGTGTGGCACGCATGCGGTGGACGGGTGTCTTCTTCTGTTTTCAAGTCGAGTTGATACGTCGGAAATTGATTTTGTTGAGCTGTGCGTTGAGTTGCACGACATGCCGATAGCCTTTGCCGAGAAATCAGCGTCATGCGTAATCTCGCCCAGTGGCACCCAATGCTCAATCAACACGTCCCGTATAGGATCCATGTTGGCATTCTGTTGAGGACCCAATGAACTAAGATTGGTGGTATGCAGGCATTGGCCATATGTCTCCTAAAATTACGGCTTTACTAAAAACAAAATAAACAAGATTTTACACGTATGGGAGAGCATTTATTTCGTCTATGTGCTGTGCTCTCTCCTTGTTTCTGGGTTAACCGGTGCTGCCGCTCTGCCTGCAGTGCCACCGTCCCCACCGACAGCACCGCTGGAGATGAGGTCAACGGGACCCAACTCCCTGCTGGTGGAATGGGGAATACCCGAGTCCGATGGAGGTAGGTGGTCGCAGCAGTTTCCGTGCGCTAACTCAGCTGGCACGCAGCGTTGCCGGCAAAGACGAGAGGAGGGATGTCGTTGCGTGGTATCACTGGGCCTTGTAAATAGTAGCCAGCGGATGGTGACGTTTTGAGTCGTCGTGCGGATCTGCTCTACAGCGCCTGCGGGACAGGAGGAGCAAGACATATCTCCGTAACAGAGCGCTGTGAAGACTTGGGTAGAGGCATCGTTTTTTAAATGGATGAGGTGCATTGTCACGGGGCCGTTAAACTCTTTGGCAGTTTTTACGCAGGATTATATTTCAGATTTACAGATGCTTTGGGCGCGTAACCACTCAACATTGGAATTGATATAGTACCCCGAAGTAGCGAGTTATGCCCAAAGACGTGGTATTTATCGAATGTTTCTTTGTGCAATGGCTGCTAGTTAACTGTATCGTGAGAGCTGTAAAGCGTGACGGACTCGATGTTACATAGCCCAGGTGGAACACTTTGAAACTTGTATTTCCCAGGCGCGCCGCTGGAGGGCTATCACGTGGCCATCCGGGACGCGCGCCGTACCATGTGGATCCAGGTGGGGACGGTCGGCGCCGAGGTGACCAGGTTGCAGATCAAGGAGCTGCACGTGAGTAATGCTATTGACTCCCTTCAGACGAGAGCCCGACCTTCAGCCAGGGCCGTGCTGGCCGGCTGAGACGCTCAGATGGGCCGAGGTCATTGACCGGGACGGAGTGCCGGGACTGCCCGACGGAAATGACTTCCTCTCAGTGCGTGGTTCGGCTTTGATTCGCTTGCTTCGTGACTATCTTATCGTGAATCATATCCTGGTGGGGCATTTAAGTCTTGCGTATAGATGCAAAAAATGTGGCAGCTGTATGCCGTATATATCAGCAAAACGACATTTAGTAGCACGATCCGGATTTTCCTATTGGCATGTCCTTCTTTTCATAACAGTTCAGGACGTTCTAATTTATCGTTTTCCTTCTCGATTAACCGGGGAATTTCCGTCGTCAGGAGGGGCACGAGTACTATGTGCGGATCTTTGCCAAGAACGAAGTGGGGATGAGCGATCCCCTGGAGAGTGAAGACACCGTGAGAGTGGTTCGGCCGGCAGGTCAGTTCACCTTGCTCGTCTGAATCATTTGTTTATGCAGACATGCCGTCTTCAGGAGCCTCTGTTCCACAAGACGCCACATCGAGTGGAATTATTCGTGTACAAAACTCCCGGATATTTCAGCTAACGACCGTCGATATCTGTCCGCTAAAAGAAAGGAAAAGTGGTTGCACGCTGACGGCCTATCAGCTGTCTGATCCGCCAGCGGTCCCGGACGCACTTTCTCAAATCCCGCCCCGCCTTACGACACCTCTGCCTCCCGTCGGCGGCCGCGGCCTGGCTGTCTCGCCTCTGCTCAGCGCCTGACCTTGACCGCTGGCAGATTACCTGGAGGCGGAGACGGTGGAGGGCGCCGACCTGGACCGCACGCCGTCGCTGAGCGCCACCACCGAGACCTCCTCCTGGATGCGCGAGGCCGGCATGGACGCCGACATCCGGTCGTACAGCCGGCTCGCGCTGCTGCGGCGCGACGAGTACTTCTTCCGCATCTGGTACTACTCGCAGGAGCTGTTCAAGTGAGCGCGTTCCCCGCCCCGCCGAATCAAAAGCGCCGCGCCCCGTTTGTACCTTGCGTGAGTAGCACCGCCGGCGGCGAGGTCTCGCGCGGAAGACTGGCGCGCGCAGCCCTTGTGTACCCGTTGCCCGAGCGGCCGAACCGGTCGCAGGCCGACCGCCAGCATTTGTACTACCCAGTGTGATACTGTAGGCAGGGATCTGCGGTGTACATAGTCGTTATGGAGGGATCCGATACAGTCGAGAGAGGGAATCTCGCGTGCGACGGCGGATGACGGACGGCGTTGCGTTGAGAAGGTGCGGGCGCACGCCCCGGCCCCGCTCGCCGTGGCCTGCCGGCCGCCTCAGGCTGACCCCCTTACCATCCGCGGCTGGCGGCCCGGCGGGCGGGGCGGACTGGCGCGGTGACCTGGCTTGACCCCGGCAGGCCGACCCCCCGCTGACCCGACTGACACCCAGGGTCGGCCGGCCGGGGCGGCCGGCGCCGCGCCGCTGTCGAGGCGTGCAGCCATGTGTGGGTCGAGGCGTTCCGAGGTGTCGCGAGTCGCGGCCGGAACGCCAACGAGACGTGTTACTTGTTATGGAGGAGGTGTTGGAATACAGTAGTATCGGAACGGGCTGTTTCTGAACGATGAACGCGGGAGATGAAACATGAAGACGCCGAAAAAGACGGTCAGTAATGAAGGCAGAGAAAAAGCCCCGGAATGGAATGTCTCTAGTATTCCATCGCGTAAAACGAGAATTATGCTTACATTACTTTGTATGGCAAAAAATGTCACAATTACCTCATTAAAGTTTGGAACTTTGCTAATCAGAATGTTCTTTGCTAGACCCTATGTGTATGAATGACGCATCGGGGTAGTCATGAAAATTTCTAAAATCGTTGAGAGTGGAAACGTCATTTCGACAGTTCATTTCAGTGGTATACCACGTTATCTTTTACATCATGAGGGCAGCTTTTAATTTGTTTTGCAGTTATGTAAAATACTGCATGAAGCCGCAAAAAAGCCATTAAACAATTCTTTAAATACCGAGGTGATGGCTTGATTTTTTGACCGAGCGCGATAGCGCAAGGTCATAATTCAAGACAACACAGAGGGTTTTAGATAATTATTGCCTGCCGAATGTAGTATGAGTTTTACCATATGCCGTTACAACTGTGATTCTGGCAAGATGTTTGCGTGTAGGGTGGCATGGGAGTCCAGTTTGCTGAGACCATCAAACATGAAACCTGAGCCATCACATGTCGCGTCATCACAGTCGTCATCAGTAGCGCTTAACTTTAGCGGCTACCACGACATCAATGACAATTAGTGCTGACCATAATCTGCCATCAGTTCCTTGTTGTCTGGCCGCAGGGAAATCTCCGTGATTGGTGCCAGTACATTGCATTCCTTTCGTGAGAAATGGTTTTCCTTTCAATGAAAAATACAACGAACAGGTGCTTAGTTAGAGCAGTTATACTTCAGGATTACGATCAGGCCACTCCTCGAATATGCGCACCGAAGTGAAAGTGAAATAATCAGAGTTAAAGTCATTGTCCTCAGTGAATGAATGCCACTGAATTCTCTGGAGGTGTGGTTCAACATTTCTAGGTTAACGTTTTGACCACTGGCCTTTTTCTGCACCCAATGGATGAAGCATTGCGGCAAAAATTTTAACCCAGGTTTAACTGCACGGCACGTGCTACTGCTTTTTGCTGTCTTCGGATCGTGATAAAAGTCGTTCAGACATCTCCTTATTTGCTAGTTTGTTGTCACTAACATACAGCGTGCTGCACTCATGTTTTGATCCAGGCCCCAGCTAGAATGTCTCTCATGAAAAACAGCATAAGTATCTACGCTGTTCCTCATTAACTGGCACATTGCAAGAAGATAACATCAGTTTTATCCGCTCTTTTCCGACGTAATGAGATTACTTCAATAGCCATGTAACTTTGCACTACGCAGCTGGAGTACTATGCAGTTCCATCCCACCAGTTCGTGTTAAACGACGCCATGTTACCATGGTCTTGATGTTAGCAGTGTTACTCGATATCACGTTGCTCGCGTTTCTACATATGGCAGCTTGTGGCGATGGCAGCGACTGGCGTCACAGGCACATGTTATTACAGCGCGGTGCCATTAAATTCATCCCAGACGTTTGTTCAATTTAAACGGCAAACTTTGTGGTACTTAATATCATTTCATTGTGCTCGGCCCTGGCAAAGATTCCGTTGTTGAAAATGCAGCTCGTGAAGCGGCTTAAAGCAATGCACAGGTCACGATAGCTTTCACAAAATACAAACGGCATCGGAGTAGTGTGTCAGATCTTAGGTCCACCAATTGGATGGATGCAGTCGAGCCGGCTAATCCGATACAATATAGCTCCGGCTCTTGGATGAGCCCCGTAGCTGCCCACTGTGCAACCGGTAGCGCCGATTACTGGTGCCAGTCTTCGGGGAAACTGTTTATCGCGAAGCATCTTCTGAATGCAAGTCGCGTGATAAAAGATCGCATCGAGTCGCTGCCTGGGACCGCAGAACGTCCGTTTCATGACATTCTTCGCGTGTCATGCTCCTGCACCGAATTAAGTTGCAATCCTCGGACGCCAATTTTTCAACGGTCTCCTTTCAGTTTCGGCAGTAATGCATGACCTGCAACAGCAACATCAAATATTTTCATGAGCCAGATGACGATGCCTGTTGTGGAATTTTACCCCGCAGGCCGAGGAACTGTTTAGGCCAAACGAGGGATAAGCTAACCAACATAGCTGGCAAATGACTTGTGATGAACTGATATGAACTTAGCAGGACTTTGACATTTTTGTTACTTGCGTAGTACACCTGGCAGGGAATATGTTGTGCCGGGGTACATAACTAGAAGATGCGAATGCGACAGCATAAACCACTCTTGAGGATATTGCGCTAAGGCAACGAAGTACAATTCTTAACCCATTACTGCCGAAAGCATTTTCGTGGGGGCACAGTGATGCCACTAGGAATTTTCCTTGGACCTGTCAGTAGCATGCCGTTCAATTTTCATCGAAATCGTTCTGCCGGAAGTAGTAGTTTGCGGTTTGGTGACGACAGTTACCAGTCGGCACTTACGTAGTCTAAAACAGAGACGTCGATTGCTGTGATTGATTGGAGGAGGGGGGGGGCGAGCCGAGAGCCCGACAACCTAACCTCCCCCCAAATGTGGGTTTCTCGACGGATTTCGCCCGCTTTATTTTGATGACCGGAAATTTGTGAGTTTTTGGTTACTATTTCTCGAATTAGAGATTGCTTTTATCCCCATTTATACAGGTATATATCGAGAAAGAAGATAGAATGGTAAATAAATATATTGCTTCACGTTTTATTGTTACTTTTTGCTTATCTCTTAACCATTTCGGTCGTTTTTTCTTTATTATTACCCATTTCCCTTTAAAACCGGCAGAAAATACTGGGCGGGCCCAAACCAACATTAGGTGGGCCCAAATCAACATTGGGTGGGCCAGGGCCCCTCAAAAGAAAACAAATCGACACCCCTGGTCTAAAACACGGTGGTGTTCTCGATATATCACTGCGCTGTCTGTGCCCCATACCCGTGTGAGTGTGTGTGATGCCTAAGGAGGAAAAAAATCTGACGCTGTCAAAAATATTTCAATGCCTGTTTATGCTTTATGATAAAGAGGGCGATTGGGAACAATGTTTCGTGCTATGCCCAAGGCAGATCATGGTGCAAAACATACTTATTTTATTTTTACTCAGAACTAAGGTTAGCTTTTCCCTGCAACAAATGCATTTTAAGGGATGGTCTAAATTTTTTGGCAGAATACAAATCCTGCGTTATAAAATATGTGGTGAGACAGCGGAACAATGATGAGGCACGCCGCTCGCAATAGTGGGACGCTTTAGCGTCATGCCTTTCGGACAAGTTTGTGCACATGCTTGGGTTGCGTATGCGTAACCCGTAAGTCCGGAGGTAGATACTGGAGGGGCGAATATTTAAACAAAACGACCTTTATTTGTCATTGCAATCCCAGCCAGCGAATGATGCGGCTCTCAAATGAGCGCCGGGTGGGACTGACGCGGAATTGTCAAGCGAGACGCTCACCGACCAGTGCTTCGACTCCTGTCCTGATGTCCATAAGAGTTTGACACGTGTCTCCCGTATGCACGATTAAGGTTGGAACATAGGTGCCTATATGAGGTCCAGGTATCATGCTTTCCTGTTATTACTTCTTTGTTTTGTACTCTAGCTTTACGGGTTCCTTCTCCTGTGAAGTGGCTACAATGTATTTGTGGTGGACGAGTCCAGCGTATTTAATGCTGGGATTGACGGGATTCACTACTGACGATATCTTTGGGGTCTATTTGCCCGTGCACTGGACTATTTACTTTTTGATTTACTTTGTCCCATAAGCTGCACACAACAGAACCATTTATTTTAAGCATATTTAGGCCTGGAACCACTTCCAAACAGCATGATGGCCTCCGCGACAACCTTCGAGTGAGACAAATGCTTTGTCATATTGGAGCATCATATGCCAGGTAACGCGTCCACGTTCAAATCGTGAATGTCGAAGTTAACCGAAATTTTTATTGCCTTTTTGAATGATCTATCAAATGGTTTACATCGTCTCCTGTTAAACACCGTCCTGTCACATGCCTTCTGAAACGAGGTACTGAGAAATTCTGCATAAGCGATAAATAACCATCTGTGGGAAACAGAAACAATGGCATATAGATATTATTAGGATTGGCAGCATTACTTTTCTCTGCATGAAATTGCATCAAATCCATCAGGGACTGATGATGCAGTACAGGTAATCTCGAGTATGACTCAGGGGTTTAAAAAACCTACGTGCTAAGTCTGTGAAGTCTTCCTGCTCTTTATCTTGGCATCAGTCTGTGGTGCTTTCTAAAGGATGTTTAAGCTGACAGTCGCCGATGACTCTAATTTCATTCCGTTGTCTGCCAACTTGATTTCTGAAGAGAATCTTGCGTTTAGCACTCTCCCTCAATGTGTGTAGCGATGCATTGGAAGCCAGCAATCCTCGATGCCCGAGATCCTAGTTAGCGGTGCGGCTTCTCCGTTGCTTACATCTAGGCCGTGTTCGGTGTCACCCTGTATGTCACAGCTGTGTCAGTCAATGTCAGCCATGCAGTAACCCGCTGGAAACTTCATGATGTTTGCATTCGTGTCTCCCTCTGCGCCCAAACTATTTTAGTTTTTCGACGACAGTGATGCCCTTTCCCTCGCATGGCATTCTCGAACGACGTCATACGAATGAAAGCCTCCTTGACTTGCCATGTTTTACCACCTGATGGGCCTGTGCCACTCATCGGATTTAACACAGTTTTATGTATATGAAGTGTTGCGACTGGCGGGTATAATGACATTCTGCGAACATGATCATTTTTTGCACAGGAAAGCCATTCAGAAACGAAAGACATCAACACGAAATCTGCGTTCTGCCGAGGATTTCACATCCAGGCTAACATTACCCACTGACCAGCTTGAGACAGACCAAACCATTTTAATAGTTTGGTCTGTTTGGATTAGATATGAAAAACACGGTTTTCTAAAACGTCATTAAATGGCTCAAATATCGCCTGTCACTTCCTGCTCTACGTTGTAAAGCGCACTCTCGGTAGAACGGTCATGAAAATTCCCCTCTGGCTTGGAAAAAATGAGATTTACCCGGGCTTGGTCATCTTTGGTGAACGCCATCACTTTTGACTCCCTTCGTAAGCCTCCTGTCAGAGCATCTACGGTCTTTGACAAATTTTCTTTAAAAGCACACAGGTGGCACGTGCTTTAGATGCTCTATCGCAAAATCTCCTAGGTTACGTTCATACCTCTAGAAAACACGTCTAATCGGCATTTTTGGACTACGTAAGTGCCGGTGGCTAACAAAAGTTATCGTTTTCAGTTAGTCTTGCTAATAACTCATGCCTAGGTCCCAAAACATTTCGAAACGTGGATGCCGTAGGTGCCTTCACAGCAACGTTACCATCAGTAAGACTGTACAGGTAGGCATCCGGGACTTGCTATTTGATACCAGATCACGTCTTTTCACCGTGGTAATCGACCAGCCTCCGCAGGTGTCGTGCAACGTCCAGAACTGACGGTCACTGATGGCGACTTGATACCGAGCCCGTCCAAACTAGTGTCACAACTTAAGACCGTGACCTTGGTGTGCGTCAAAACCTTGTTGCCCTCAGATATACAAATTCTGAGGTATGTTGGGCTTCGTGTTTTGGTAGCTTTAACTGTCGCTCAGCAATAATGTGTTAAGCTTTGCTTCGTCTTTGGAAGTCGGCGAAAAAAAATGGAGAAATATCCTGGGGATTAATGAGGAAACCAACATGAGAAGCGCTCATGCTATGCTCTTAATCATCACGTGATGTGTATTGCATGCATGCAGCAGCATGCATGTAGCAGCATGGTTGGGAATAGTTGCCAGTTAAGTGATTTCTCTTCCATGACAAATTGATCATTTTCGACTTCTCAAAGACACAGGTACCTGATGACGCATGAGTATATTTTCCATCACATTTACAATGCACTAAAACACAGCACCAAGACACGAATGATGGCATCAACGGATGGGCTGCGCGAGGATCCGCGCAGCCCACCCCCTCCCGCATGCATAAGTTACGCGGCCGACGCTACGCTGACCACTGTTCAGGTATCTGAACGCCATGAGTACATCCCGCCCGCCCACCCCGCCACCGCACGGCTGCCGGCCAGCACGCGGGCAGTGCGGGCCAGACGCGTGACTCAGACGGTCCTGAGGCGGCCGGATCCCGACTGCGTCCGGCCGAGACGCCGGCGACGGGTCCCGGCCGGAACTGGGCCGGTCCCGACCGGCAGCCGGCCGGCCGCCGAGCGGGCGCCGCCCGGCACCGCACACCGGACCGCGCGGCGCCGGCGCCGGCCAAAACCCCGGAAAGTCGCGGAGAAGCCGCCGCTGTGGCTGAGGCACATCGGCACAGCACGGCGCCGACGCCGGCTAAAACCCTAGAAAATCGCGGAGAACCGCCGCGGCGCTCGGCGCACACCGAGCCAGCGCGGCCCTCGGTCAGTCAAACTGCGCCGGCAACGCCAAATATTACAGCCAGATCTGAAGGTGAACAGCGAGGTCTCCGCGCGGCTGCAGACGGCTGTAAACCGCACGCAGGGTGGGGAGAACCCCAGTCGACGACGACGCTGACTGCCGATCGGGACGCCTTGTCCCGCGGGACTGAAACACCGTCCGGGACACGGGATCTCCCGCTAGATTTATCCCACGCGAATCGCCTGGTCCGCGATAATTACGCTAGCCCTGGAAGCGCATCCCGGCATCTTTCATCTCGACGACCGCCAAGCGCAGGAGCGCGTTCTCGCGTCTGATCCGAGGCATAGCTTGCACTTGACCACACGTGCCTACATACAAGGATCACCGAAGACCTATCTGCGCCATCCAGTCTGCGACGCCATCTTCCCCACTCTGCGAGCCGTGAATGAGCGCTCCTTTCCGCGTCTGTCGCGCGCCGGCGTTCAGCCAGAGGAGATCTGCAGCAGGCCGAAGAAACTGCGGTCTGGCAGCAGCAGCGAGTGCCGCATCGGCTCCAGGTCCCGCACGCTGACCGCATCCCCTGGAGGCAGAGACACAGTCGGTGGGTCAGATTAGTCTGCAGGACACCTTGCCACGCAGGCGTGGGAACGTAAGAGGGCGCGGCGTGCGTCCCCTCGCGTAACGCCTTCCCTCCTTTCGGCAGTGGCGTGGGAAATTCGTTACGTATGAGTCACGTCACGCTCTGGAAGTTCGCCGTTTAGACCGTGAAGACCGTGAATCAACAGTCAGCTGCCCCTTTATAGGAGTGTGACTAATACCGCTTTGTCGAAGAGTCAACGATCTCCTGTGTTATGAAAATGAAAACGACAATAGGGAACAAGGGTAAGATGTACGTGAGAGGTTGGTTTTGTACAGTGTTTGTGGTGGACTAAATGCGAAAGTAATGTGTTGCATATTATTTACAGCTTTTGGGTCGCAACCAATATGTTTTGGTGAATAAAAATAACCATTGTTCTGAATTAATCAATTAAACAATTTTTTCAACCAAAACAAACGTCCATAAGAATGACCTTTTACATCACACAAGCAGGAGAAAAAGGGTCGTTACATAAAAATGGATTCTTGTCAAAAGGCACGATGTTTCTTTGGTTTTCGCAGTTACCGAACAGACTTCATGTACACAGCACGAGGGTGCCGATGCTTCACATCAGACAATGGCGCAGTTCTCCGAATGCCCAGCCTAGTCAGACAATGACCATGACTCACCTGAGTTGAGGTAGGCGACAGCACCAGTGTAGCACGTGTTGGTTTTCTCCCGGAGATCGCTCGCCTCCATCGTGATGCATTTGATTAGGGACCTGGCGTTCACCTGGATCTCGAATCCATTGATGTCGCTGTCTTCCAGGTAGTTAATCTGAAGTGAAGTGAAAGCATACGCATTCATTTTTCCGTTCATCGCTCTCTCAGAGATGCAAGGCTATGTAAATGGGACATCAATGAGCTTCTTTCCGATACAGCTGAAATTCTGCTAGCAAATGACTTATTTGAGGTCTTACGCATGCAGAATTAGTGGTACGTTTAAGTACACGTGCCCAGAGTTGCCGATATGTTTTCTTGGGGGTCATGGCCCACAAAATGTGGATATTAGTCCCTGCAAAACTGATTTTGGCTCACGAATGTTTTCTGTTTGTTTAAACAAGGAAAACAGACAATAGTTACGAAAATAATTGCCGCAATAAATCGCCGTTAGGCAGATAGCCTAAAATGGAATATTAAATGACTCACTGATGATGTGCACATATATATACATGTGTATATGTAACATATACATATATATATAATGATATATATATATATATATATATATATATATATATATATAGCTGGTTATTCCACAATTGATATAACAATAAACAAAAACGCCGTCGATCAAAATAAAGTGGGCTAAATCGGCTGACTAACGGAGCCGATTTAGCTGAGAGAGGATAGGCTGTCGGGTTCTCGGTTCGGCCATCCCCCCCAGTCACTTACACAAACGATACCTCTGCACGTACCCTTAAGGTCACTTACACGATTAATGGTAAGAAAATGTTACGTTAGGAGTGGATAACAAGTTTCCGTCGTGAATGATCCCAAGCGGCAGCATACAAAATACGCCGCAGTAACTGTCTAGCAGACGTCTCATTGTGACTTCCCTGCGATACCGTGCAAAACTTGTGTCATATTACTTAGTGCAGGTCAGGTTAAAGCTGTTTATGATTACTTTTGACAGCGATGACTTCTTGTGTCATAAACCAGGAAGCTACGAGCAGTCTGAAACAAGAGTGTAGCCACGTCCCAGAAATTAGAGGGGGCGAATTGGGGAGGGACACTCCGGGTCAAAATCCTGTTTTTCTACGGGAAATTGCCAGAAATGTTCACTTTCCGATCAAAGCTGGGGGGAAAAAGCTTACTTTGCAATAACTGGAGAGGATATGTATCCCAGCCCCCCACTCCCCGATGTTTACACCCAAGGTATGAAAGTACTGAACGCCAAACCACCGCTCTGTACTTTACGAAGTAACATTGACCTTCAACGCACAGCTGTGTAGAAATCTGTGACAACTATATTCACCATAGCCACATTTATGGCTGGCAACATCACCGTGCTAAGAACACGCTTCTTCTGTGCGCCTTCCCACAAACATTTGCGGACAAACGGACTTGCCTCATCAAAGACAATAAATAGAATAATCACTGTCCGCGTACGCGGACGTGTATAAACCGTCAGCCGCGTGCTGCTGACCACACAAAAACGACCCCCACACCCACGCCAGACAAACGTCTGGTCTTGCTCCGCCGGCGTCTGGGCGCTGATCTTGACATTGGGAGGAACATCACGCGCTCTTGACGAGTGGGATAAACACTGAGCTGCCACCAGCGGAGCATAGTCGGCAGCGACAGCACGTTTCGGTGCCACCGGGTTTTCGTTAACGCGGGGAAACCGCGCTCGCGCATGAGCGGAGACCGGAAGACGGCAGCGACGCGCCACCAGACGGGACGGAAACGGGGGGGGGGCTGCAGACGGCACCGATATTGCTGCAGGCTGTGTCCGGGTAGCTGCGACGTTGCAAAACTGTAGCGGAGCAGGATTCGAACGGCGGCGGCGTCAGCAGTGCCACGTGACAGCATTTCCAGTCTTTGTTCGTCATGCGCGAAAGGAAATGAAGCAACAGTCTTCGGGCTAAAACAAACTTGATGTACAGGTCTCCGGTAAACCTTAACAGCTTCAGGAGTCATGAGATTTCAAAAAATTGCGGCTTCTTACACAACGCAAGCATGTTGCCAAACCAAACAGCTCTGTAGTGCTCATAAAACCAGTCCCAAAGTTATACGTTCATCCCGTGCAGCTGCAAAGTGGCACGAGTCTTCTGATGATGAGGTGCGACAAGAAGGATCGACAGAACGACGTCATCTGGAGATCAAAAGCTATACTTTATGACGGCAAGCATGAAGCCTACCGAGACCAAACAGATTTTGTTTGGACACTCATTAAATGACTGACGGGGCTCAAGCGTACTCATGCACAAAAAAGGAAAGATGCCGAAATAAGACCGAGGCAAAAATCATGTAGCGACTACAGTCTGTCTACGTGCATAAACCTGTGATCTTCTTCGTTAACGTTCACTGACGGCGACTCCTGAGGGGACGGTGACGCGTCTGGATGACGATGCAATTTACCAGGGCCTAGAGGCAGAGGTCCGGCCTGCTGGACGGTGACCTGCTGACGCCAAACCTCACCTGGGCGTACAGGTAGTAGAGCCCGGCCTGCTGGACGGTGACCTGGCCGCCGTACAGCTGGAACTCTCCGCCGCACCGCTGCTTCTCCATCCAGGCGGCCGGCCGCCAATCGGAGAACATTGCGTCAGGCTTGTTGTTCTGCATGCGGCCGTTGCCTGCGGCCACGGAGGTCCGGGTCAGGGAGCGGCGGGGCTCCGATGGGATTCCGCCTGACCAGGGTGTGCCATGTGAGGGCCACCGTGCGAGTTCCGAGTGGGCTTTTTTTAACATAAATTTGTTTTGAGTGATGTGGAAGGGTCACGTTAGGGATCGGAGTTGGTGCTAAGCAGAGCTTGTTGCATAGACTCCAACCCCTGCACCCGACGGCGCAATTCCAGGCAACGGCTGATTTTGCGGAAAGTGCGCGTGTGCCTTGTCGGTGCAGTCGTGCTCCCTGCACTTCCTGATCTCACGTGCGCTCGTGCATCCCTGTTTTAGAGACGGTCCAGTACGATGCTGCGCAAAAACCGCGTATCAGCAAGTCGGCTCTGGGGTGATGCTGATTCGGTAGTCGGAATGGAACGAGTCGCCGAGCATCATGCGTGCTCCAAACGTGCTTTACAGCCTTCTGGGTTTTCTCAGCAGCTGTGATTGGTTTTTCGAGATATCTGCCCACAGCTGATTGTTTTACTACGGAGCCATGCAGATTAAGGTGAAGCTGAGTGAACAAGATATCTACACATGTTCGTTTTCAGAATTTCTAGTGCTGCGTTCATACAAACAACAACGTGACGTGACGACGTTGAAAAGAAACTAATGAATATAGAAATAAATGAGACATTTCCTATTTGGTGAACATTGTTACCGTTACCGTTAAGCAATGTACTGACTTGGTCGCCTCTTCATCATCACTCCCAGCATCATGCTTGCGAAGCATCCCGAAACATCCACGATCTACCATGCCAACAGTGTAACGATTAAAACCTGTACTACCGCCATAGGAGGACGACTTGCGGCTGATGTTGGAGACGTGGCCCTCGAAGTGGGCGGCCGAGCAGCGCTGGCGGCGGCCAGGCCGGCCCTGGCGGCTAGACCTTCCCCCAGCGCTGGACGGAGGGGGCACGAACGCCTGCGGCGGGCCGCGCGCCTCCAGCATCGTCGTCGACTGTGGACAGCGCAGTTGCTCAGGGTTAGAAGAGTCGCGACGTGGACAGAGGCGAAGGGTGGGTAATAGTGGGTCTCTGAAGTCGTACCGTCAACAGGGAGAAGCAGTACACAAGACGGCGCTCAGTGGATCCGGCTGTCATTGGCTCTTCACGGACTGTGCACGCCCAAAGCCTAATGGGACCAGTTTTATGGAGGCGAAAATTACCGGAAGGAATTGCAACAAATAAGACGATACCAAACGGACGCAAAAGACCAGCAGTGCATTTAGTGAACTATCGCTAGGCGTCACAACTCCAAGATGTAAAACTTTTTCGGGCGGATCCAGATCGTGCATTCACCGAACACAGGCGAAACACCGCGAGATGAAACAGAAGCATGCATATGTGCAGGCGTGCTTGGGGAAAGTCGCACACACACACACGCAACGTTTAAACCCAGATAGCGATAACCTCACTCGAAGAACTCTGGGATGCACCGGAACACTGGAAACCAGTATAAACGTGGCATAGGTGAACCAGAGCACAGATGTCACGTTTTACAGAATGTTACGTGCATCTGCTTCAGGCCAGGCACGAATTCATGCAAAACCAATCGTTAAAAAGGCATGCTCATTAGGTTTATCATGCTTTGGATGCATGGCTCGTGGTTTTCATGGGTCACATTGATTCCGTTTTTATCGTCTCACGCACCGATGTAAAAATCGCTAACTAATATACATTTTATGTTCATTGTCGATGATATTTCACATACCGTAAACATCTTGGTCTAACATTTTCTTTTTTACAGGCGTTTCGATTATTTTCAGGACAATAACCCTGGCAGTACCAACCGTTCTCATCGCCACCTCTTACCTCCATCTCTCGCGTCCACCAAACCGAGCCATCCCCCCGGTCTCGAACCCGACAGTTCAGCCTCGCAGCCCACACAGAGCGCCCGGTCAGCTTAGTCGCCCCACGCCGTGCTGTTACGTCGTTACGGCAGCCGCTCATCCGCCGGCGGCACCGCCGGGCCATGCCGAGCGCCCCGGGCGCTGCCAGGCGCCCCGGGCGCCCCGAGCGGCCCCCCCCCCCCCCGACGCTAACCTGGAGACGGTGGCCGGCTGCGCGGGTCAGCGCCGAGGCCGAGTTGGCGCGGCGGCTCGTCAGGCTTACCCGCGAGCGCCGATGCAGCTCGCCGGCGACGCGGCCCGCCGGCGCCGACGCGGCCGCCGGCGGCCGCTCGTCGGCCGCGATGACGGTGTTGGTGTTGACGCGGCCGAACCGGCCGGGCGCGTGGAACGCCGCACTGCTCCTGCGCGGTCGACGGCGCCGTCAGCGGCATGCAGGAGACGACGAGGGGTCTGACAAGGGCGCCGGGAGGTCCCTGCAGGGGGCCGCCGCGTCGGCATGCGCCGTGATAACGGAGAAGCAAATACGCTGCACCGGTGATCAGTTTACAGGGCTGACACTATTGGCCTGTTTCTGGACTCGTCACGACGAACTCAGACGCCAGGGCAGCCGGTGCCGGACTATGACGAAGAGACGCTAGCACGGGATCGGGTGGTGTTTCACGCGGCCGACAGCATGTTCCGAGCGTCGGAGTCTCGCCCGCATGGGGGTGAGGACTTCACTGACCTGTGGTGGGGCTGGATGGACGGGTCGTCGGTCTCATAGCTCACGCTGGGAGAGGTCGGCTGCGCGGCGCGCGAGGCCAGGAACGTCTCGTAAATCCTGAGTCCCTCGCTCTGGGGCCGCCGGCGCAGGCCGTACGCCCGGCTGATGATCGGCACGCCGTCGACGGTGCGCAGCGCGCCGTCGCCGACGGCGCGTCGGTGCCGGGCCAGCTCCTGAAACACGGCGAACCGGCGGCCGTCAGCCGCGCCGCCGCGCCGACCGGCGCCCCGTCGACGCCTGCCTGCCCCGTCCTGTGGTGACCTACCGGCAGCCGCGGCGGCAGCGGCGACCGTTACCTTGCAGACGGCTGAAATCTACCTCCCCGACCTGTGATAACGTCCCGGCAGCCGACGCGGCAGCGGCGACCGGCACCCTGCAGACGGCTGAAGCCTTCCTCCCCGCCCCGCCGTCCGCGCCTTCCGCCCCTCTGCAGGCGGTTTATCTCTGTCATCGCTCGTGCCGCCACCGACGCGAACCACCGCCCGCCAGTTGTGTCTGGTCGCGGCAGAATCAATCGGAGTTGCCGATGCAAATCCTGCTCTATCTCTTGACTGGCCTAACCGTTATTCTTTCAGCCAGTCGAAGCTCGGTTAAAGCAACAAATGCGCCGATGACCTGACTCCTTGGTATGCGTGGTGACAGCACCCACATTACCCGAGTGCTAGGACTCCCGTAAGACCTCGCTGCGCGAGTGTGGGCGGCGCTCTGTGCGTGCCACCTAACAGGGATCACCGCGCGATTGGATACCCTTCGGTAGATGATCCCGGTCGGACTAAACCCAGCCTGTCTGCTCAGAAGGGGGTCAGGGGCAACAGTGCTGAGCCGCCACCGCAAACCGTCCAGGGATTTGCACGGAATCTCCAACCTTACCAAGCGGGAGGAAATCCTCACCCAGTTTATGGCCGGGACGGCCCTCGGGACATTGCAAGCTGCTTTTCATAAGCAGACGGATACTCCTCAAACGGCTCTCTCTTTCTCTTTCTTCCTCTCTCTTTCCCTCCCTCTGTCTCTCTTTCTATACACCTCTTGTGATGTGGTAACATCATTTTTGTTAAACAGGACCAATGTGCGGACTATGAATGTAGGAGAAACGGAAGCGCAGCAAGATAGATATGAGAATGGATCAAGATAACGTCTTTTATTTTGATCATTTAGTGATTCCGTTCGGGTTGGTCTGAAGCCACGTTTTGGGTTCAGGGATTGATTAAACGTGGCTTTAGGAGGAATCGACCCTCCTTGGAGGGGAGTGCTACGCAAAAAGTTAATTCTAGGGCCGTAAGTCGCATGAAAACGTTTTACTTCGACCGACATGAGGAGCCTCATGAGCTCCAGGTCACCACTGCCGATGTCGCCACTGTTTTCGTCACTTCGTATGAAGACATAAACAAAAAACGTTTGTCTGACATCATGTGAGGATAGCCCATGAGCAGCTCGACTGTTGGAATAGTCCAGCACGACGCATCCTGTGAAGTGCATCGTGTGTTGATTACGAAATGCCGTGCGCTTACCTTTGTTTCACAGCAGCCCACACAAGTTCTTCGGGATCAGACGCGTGACGAGCACCTTTTCGACTAATCCACAGCTTTAACCTCATCGAGTACCGAACATTTTGCAACGCGAAGTCCTAGGCCTTCCCTCTACCTACATGTCCGGGGAAGACAGCACCAGAAACTCCGCCCCACGAAGCCCCGTTGAATCCCAGGGCCGCAGGCCCGGGCTGCCCGGGCCTGCACGGTCCGAGTCGGAGGGGTCTCCGTTTCCGCCGGTCGCGGCCGACCGCCGGCGGTGGGCAGGGCCCGCTGCCCGGCCAGCTGCCGGGCCGGTGCGGCTGCACTCTGCGGTCGCCGCGGCACGCTGCAGACGGCGCGCAATCGTCCGCTGCCGATGGCCGTGGTCTGCGTCACCGGCGGCCGCCGGCGCCGGCGGCGTCCGCCAGCGTCCGGCGAACGAGCTATCACGCCGGACGTACCCGCGAGGAAACGGCCGGCTCGCGTCATGTTCTCCGGAGGAGGGTTATTCTTCGGCGTTCTGTTCCGGGGAGGTTCCGGCGCCGTGAGTTCATCAGTGTGTGTCACGTCCTCCAAGCGGTCATACGTCACGTCCGCAGATGTCATGCCCTCGTGAGGCTCACGCGTCACGTCCTTCGTTGCCTATTAATGTGTGCATTCGTGGGGTCGGATCAAAATTCGATTACGTACGCGTCGAGCGTACGTTAGATGTACATTGGACGTGCCGTGTTTGTGAGGACGGGCTGTCTGAACGTTATTCTTTCCAGTTTTTCCGGGCGTTTTCACGCGGACCACAGTCTCACTGTGCTCCCTGTCCCGTGAACACCACGGACTTTGCTATGTGGTTTCCTGGAAATCTTAGATTTCGTGAGCACGTGCCACTAAGCCGAGTAGTTCGGTTCTCTGCAGTGAAGGCAAGTGTTGCATGAGGTATCACGTCACGGTGCGATCCCTGCAATATCTTGCGGGGCGTTTTGCATTGCCAGGCAGTGGTGATCAATGGCTTTGATCCGACATGGGAAGACGACACGACCCGTTTGCGACTCCATGCATCGTTTACGTGACGGTGATGCATGTCACGTAAACTCTTGATTGCTTTCAAACAACACGGCGAGTCGATGCCACCCAGCACGTGGGGGGATCCGAGTGCCAGAGAAAAACTCCAGGCCAGCCGGCATTTGTGGCACCCAAAACAAAGCATCCCAGGGTGAAAGAAACTCCAGCTGCTGCATAGGCTGTTGACACCGGCTCAAGGTCCAGGTATGCGTAAATGGTCTGAGGAACAATGGTGAGAACTGGCACCACCTGCCAGAGGCAGTGCACTGTACTGGTGGAGTCATAAATGGGCCGGTACCAGACTGTGTAACAGCTACACTTTGGTTCTTACCGCTCTTTCCAGCAGTGCCCGAACCACTAAGCATGACACAGCCTGCAAGTACCAATGCTTGGCCGTGCTCGCCACCCACGACAGTGGACACATTTCGCGGAAGGAGTTCGCCTTGTCTGAAACAAAGCCTGGCGTTCAGACCGTGACTCCTTTCTTCATAGCTCCGAACTGATTAGCATACGCGTACAACCGGTGACCAGAGCTTGGAAAACCCTGATCGAAAGGCTACACGAAGGTCGACTGAGTTTAATGAACGAGTCGCCTAACCCTGGGCGGCACGATTGAGGCCCAAATGCCCCCCCCCCCCCCCCGCCGCAGCCCGGCCATCCGGACCTGCCCCCCCCCCCGCCCAGCCGGCTGCCCACACCTGCACCCCCCAGCCCGGCCGACCACGCGGCGAGCGACGGCGGTCGGCCGGTGGGTCGATTTGGGACTGCCGGCTGGGAACGGAGGGCGCGTCGGCCAGCGACAGGACCAGACAGGTTGTCGGCGGCAGGATCGAGATCGAACGTGAACCGCGGGCGGGCCGCGTGGCGGACACGACGCCGACCGCCTGGGAAACGGAGGATCTGCCGGCGCACGATCAGCTACGGATCGCTGGCTTACACTGGACGAGCCCAGCAGGTGGCCTACGAGTGAGTGGTAGGTAAACGTTGGTGACATGAAAAGGAGCCTGGAGCGAAGTGGTGTTGTTCGAAGATGGACACGGCGAGATTTAAGACCCTCCATGGACCATATGAGGCAGTTAAGATTTTTCCGTTCCCACCATCAGTTTAAAACACAGTCACTGATATATTTTACTTCGAAATAATCCTTACGGGACCCAAAACATACATTCGAGTAATTTACCAAGCGCTTTTAATCAAAATGGCACAAGAACTTAACATTTCCTCCTCCCCTAACAAGAAATGTGAAGGTAGTGTTGGTGGCTGATGACTGAAGACATCCTTGTTCGATGGCACAAGAAAATTCAAACAAATAATAATAATAATGGTAACCAGCACGCGGTAAAGCTAGAGCGTCTTTACCGAGCGGTGCCTTTGACTGGACCATATCACGGCGTTATGTACGGGCTCTCTCGACTTTAACAACTATCCAAATGCGAACAAGACTCAAGTGATGAGAAACAGACGCATAAACACGCCTGCTGTTTTTGTTCCGGGCAGAAACGTACTTGTCTGACCAATCGTCAAGGCCAGCTACACCAAGGTCATATCAGGGACTTGGTGATTGGGGGCAGAGAAACACGGAGGTCGAGGGCCGTGGAATGTCCGGATTAGAAGAGTGGGTGTAACCGGCATCTCACAGCGGAACAGGAGCGTGCGGAAACATAAAGAAGCCTGCTGAATGAGCCCACCACGAGGAAGAGGCTAGGCTAGGCCGACAGGAAATATCACCAATAAATAGTCGGTCATATGTCCACTCCTTCATGGGTGGTAAGCAGATAACTGTCTGCTATGGCTAAGATAGCTGGGCATGCTGGATTTCGTTGCCCAACGGCCGACGCAGCACGTAAGGCCAGGCGTTCACTTGCTTGTAGCTGTATGTTTTTATGTGTCAGATGGCTGAGTAGCACTTCTTTACACTCTAAGGGGTTTTGATATGAGTGAACTCACTCGTTCCACATCAGCAACACGATTAAAGACCTGTTTTGCAGTTGGACATGTCGCTGGGGAACAAAACGACGGCGTCGACGATACACAGCATCCCACCGGGTCGCCGTCAGCTCGGATAGGGTCAGGTTACACCTGATTTCTCCGACGGACCCCTGTTTATCCCATCGATGTGTGAGGCTGATCAGCGGTGACTATCCATCACCTCATGCTATCCTAGTACAGAAATACGCTCCCGGGCTCGCTGGTAAACACACGAATGCCGCGGGTCCGGTGGCTTTGGGCGCGCTCCAAGGCAAAGCTAATCCGCGTTTCCAAGGACGCACATCGTCAATGGAGTCATGCTGAGGCAGCTCCGTAAGGCCGTCGTGGCGGATTTTTGTTGCTTCTATTTGTGGCACCTGAAGTTGAACCTGACGCGCCGTTCGCAGCAGTTTACCTTGGCATGAATGAATAATTTATTGCCTGCGATTGGGCCCTTTCAAGCGTTCTGCATTACGTTTTACAACATAGCATGTTTGTCATTTTTCGGTTGGTGTGATCGCGTGAATTTTAACGTTATTTATATGAACTTGGCGCAAGTAGGATCACAGCTCAGCAGTTTTGAATTTTTTGCAGAAATTGGTTAGCAAATGTTGTGATGGTGCTGTGATACGGTTTCCATTTCAAAAACTCTGCAGTAATGCAGCGAAGGTTGCTGTCCTGGGACTTGCTTCGAAGGTCGTGCATGCGACAAAACCTTCGTCACTAGCATGCAATTTCACGTTTCGAATATTTTCATCAACAAGCGATTTCTCTGTTCATAACGATGCGCTCGAAAATATGGCCGAACACGGACTGAAAGCATTTTTTGTGCAAACTGCGCGAGAAGCACGAACTGGAAACATGGCTGAGAGTCGTGCCAAAAGATGAATAATATAACTCCGTACTAAATCAAAGTAATCAAACAATGCGGTGAAAGCTAATTCGGGCTTCTACGGGCGGTCGCTTTGAATTTCGCCCAGCCTCTCGTCGCGTGTCATCAGCGAGGCGTCTGGTTATTGCACGCATGATGATTTGAGCTCCATATGCTGACTGAAGTTAAATCTTTTGAGAAAATTACCTACTGAACGGGACATAGGCATAATGTTTTTAAATGAAGTGGTTAGCAAGACGTAACAGGAGCCCTAAAATATGCGGGATATGAGCGCCAAACAAATAAAGATTCCAGCATTTCCTATCGGATACTTTGTTTGCACGATATCTGTCCACCGGACTTCAAGGCACACATTTCACAAATAACGGTATATTAACAAGTGAATGACGCGTATCAAAGATAGGCCCATTGCAGAATAATTGTTTTTTGCAAGAAGGCATAACATCTTAGACATCGACCTCATACGGAAAAGCAAACAGGTTTAACGTTCGCATCTTGTTGCTGACGATGTCAAGAACCTGTTTCTTCCAACTGCCCGGCAACAAGACACAGATGATCCTAGGTCAGTAAGAGTTATTGAGGGCTGAGTCAGCATAACCGGCTCACTATCAGAGTCGATTACGGTTAAGTGATAAAACCTCACCCGAGGACACCCGGCTTCCAGTAACTCGCAAAATATCCCAGCAGGCGTGAGCCATCATCAACGTTAAAAAATGCAAACCAACCTTGTAAAACAGACGTTTACATAAACGCCTGAGGTTTACAATCAACTGGTGCGGCAGGCTGCTGGTTTTGTAACGTTCCCTTGTGACATTACAGTGTGCAGTGATAATGGCCGCTCGCGCAAATTGTTAATCCATCTTCACGTTTAACAATTGCAATCTAGGCAGGGGCTACAGAATGTCGCAGCCTCGTAAACACATATATGCTAAAATATACTACATGAAGCCGATGTAACTCCGAAATAGTGCCTTACACAATGTTGCAAGAGTTAATCTACGATTTAAGTCATTTTAACTTCGATCTGATTACAGTTCCCCATTATAAACACCAGGAATCCTAGCTCATGATGTTAATCTTGATGCTGATATGGTCCCAGCAGAGATTGATTTAGGCAAAACTATTTAGCCGACACTTGAAAAGTTCGGTCGTTTATGGATGGTCAACATTTGTCATGAAAACCGGTTTTGAAGCCGCTCGACCTTCCGTCGTAACCCCGAATAAACGTGAATAAGCGACCTTCACACGGTACGCGAATATATCCACGGAATTAGAATTGGCGATTAGGAGGACTGGGGAATTCCAGTCTTCAGCAGCAGACAACAGAGGCAAACGTCAAGAACCGCATGCAACCGGACCATGCGTCGAGTGCCAAGCACAAGCAGCTGGTGCAGTCCGACGAACCTCGCCACCACCGCTGTCGCGTGAAGCAGTCAACCTGAAGAAACTGCTACCCTACACCAACAGCACGCCACTCCCGAGACGAAGCGTCTCGTCAGGAGCAACGACCGGCCCTCTGCGGGGACCGCGAAGATGACCACATCATCCATCGTTGGACAGACGCCGCGTCGACGGCGCGAGACCGCTCCTTACCGGGGTGGCCGGCGGCGGTCCCTCGAGCAGCTCGACGCGCCGGCGCAGCGCCAGGATCTGGCGCTGCAGCTCGGCGCTCTCGCGCAGCCGGTGCACCTCGACGAAGCCGAGGCAGAGGCAGAGCGCGGCCACACTGAGCGTCAGCAGCAGCGGGCACAGCGCCAGGCAGCGGCGCCGCTCGGCCGGCGGCTTCTCGGCCGGCGACTCGCTCGGGCAGATGGCCATGCTGTGTGCGGGCGGCGGCGACTGCGACCTGCTGCCGACGGCGCGACCGACCGAGACCGTTTGAGGAGGCGGCGGGCGCGCGCGCCTACCGCCACCGCGACGGTGGCGCCGCCTGCGTCCGGCGCGCGCCCCGGAGGCCCTCGGACGTCCGGCAGCGGCGCCGTCGCCGCCGCCAGGGGGCGCCTGCGCCGGGATCATGCCCGGCCGGCGGTTTGCTGTCGGTGACCCGCGGGGCAGCCCCTGGCCGGCCGGCGCCGGTCCCAGCGGCGGCGTCTGTCTGATGGGCTTTCGTGTCTGGGTTATTGCTGCCTCGCGCCGTCCGGAAGCCTGCTCCCGCGCGGCGGAGGGGGCGGGGGTGACGCCTGCCACGGCCGCGGATGTACCACCGGGGAAGGACAGGGGGCGTTTCTCCGTCCATGTGTTAGTCATCAATGTTTTCTTCGCAGGATGGGTTATGAGGACCACTGCGCCACCGTTAGTACGATGCTGGTGGCCCAGTTGCAAGGAACGGAATGGGGATAAGAGCGTCGTGCAGCCAGGATGTGTACCTAAGGGCCGAACAGATAAAATAAACAGCTTAGTCCTTTTAGTATGACTCATCAGCTTGCAATCGTAGCTTGCAGGTCATTCGAAACGTTTTTGAATGTATGGTGTCATGCCTGATCACAGAGACCGAAAACCGCTCTTGAACTTTCCCGTCGGTATCACATCCCAAGCGCCGACTTGACAGTTAGCACGGAGCGCTGTCATCCAACACGAAATCGGACGCGCGGGTCGTTTCAACCCCTTTCAACTGGTTTCAACCCGCCGCAAAATGTTCCTGACATCTGAACTTTTTATCATACCCGCCCCGAAGCCGGCACGCGGCGCCTTTGTTGCGTCCACCTCTCCCCGGATTCT
Source organism: Capitulum mitella (assembly GCA_030062745.1). Classification (NCBI taxonomy): domain Eukaryota; kingdom Metazoa; phylum Arthropoda; class Thecostraca; order Pollicipedomorpha; family Pollicipedidae; genus Capitulum; species Capitulum mitella. The sequence continues at coordinate 24,943,020 of CP099844.1, read as the reverse complement.
CCGCCACTGCCAGCATGTTCGAGCTTGCGCGGCCCTTGGCCGCTACGCACCCGTCGTGCGCTGCACATCGCAGCCGTTGCCACGCACCGCCTCTCTCCGGATTTCGCCATTGGCAGCGCGTTCAAGCTTGCCTGACCTTCAGCCGGCCTGCAGTCGACCGAGGTCCTCTCAGAGACGCAACAGTCGCCCACGTCCGCCGCCCAGCGCGAGTCACTGAACGAGCGCCGCGCGGACGGGTCGCCGGTTCAGGGGCACCTTCCGCCGGCCGCGGCGAGCTAATGACGTAACGGGAGCGGCCGCCGAGCCGTCCGAGCCGCGCCGGAAGCCCAGCTCTTTCCCACGCACCCGGCCGGCCGTTTTGGCGGGAGCGCGGCGCGCGCGGGCGCCCCCTGCAGACGCGGCGGATCGCACACGAGCGAACCTGCCGCGGCCGCCAGCAGTCCGTAACACGTGCTGTCCTGTTTCGGCAAGGGGAGGGCCTGTCCCAGTCATGCCAATCACCCCACCGTGAACAGACTGATTCTTGGAAGTCCTTGATTCACTGTTAATAAAAGACATCTCGTGAAGGCCAGTCCTTAGATTTATAAACTTCACAGTTTTATTTTGCCGCAGGATAACTTATATGAATGCCTCAGAAATTAAAAAGTATGTAAGCCAGTATCAGACATCACAAAAGAGATTCTTCATCCTACACATTCTACATTCTACATACCTTCTACACAGAACATACATTCCACATACAGTTTACCGCGCTTAAGCCGGTTTTACCAGAACGATAGGCTTAGACGGAAGTGAAACCCTTAGACGTAAAACAATTAACAGCATCGAGCAATGCATTCATGCACACATGACAGCATAGCCAAGAAGCACGGAATGAAGGGCAAAATAGATCTGCATGTATTCGCTGGGTGTGTGCTTGTTTATTCATGGTGACTTAGATAAATGAACCTAAAGGTACCTTACCTTACATTAAAAGAAACCGTTTAACTGGCTGGTTTTCACACACACGCACACAAAAACGGTTGCATTACGGCTTGGTTATCAGTCTTAAAGGCACTCAATGAAGCGTATAAACTTCATTATTACCAACTCGTATACGGCTCCTATACGAGCTGGTCCAAATGTGATGAGACTGGCGTAATGTCGGTACATCTCATGGGAGCCTGGCATGCGTCTTGATCGAATTATAAACTTACCCACGCATCAGAAACGTTGCCAGCCTGCGTCGCGGATTGCGGCTCCCCCAACTTTTCCGGACTTTAACGCCGATAAGGCCCGGAATGCACCGCGCCCGTCGTCCGTTTCATGGCCGTAGAACCGGCGTAATAAGGCGCACTCAGGAATTAAAATTTCAGCGACTCTGACGGTTGTGACAAATGCAGCTGTACCGTAGATGGGAAGACTTGTGATAACTCGATCTCAGGGGAACGTTTTACTGACTGGCGGTTGACTGGGCCGGATTTATGCACACACACACACACACACACACACACACACACATATATATATATATATATATATATATATATATATATATATATATATCACATAAAATACCATACTATAGGAATAAAAAAGTTAGTATGCAATATATTTATGGACGACGGGCTTTATTCCACTTTTTTTGTTTCAGTCAGCTGAAAGGTCTTATAAAACAGTGGGCAATGAAGTAAACGAGCATGCCTACGTTTCATTTTATTTTGCATAACAGAGATGTGCGAGGGGAAAACAGCTAAAGACCTGACCACAGTATGCACAAAACCTTGCAAAGTTTCAGACACTAACGTTTATTCTATGATCTGCAATCACGTCAGTGCGCTCCTGCAATTACGCCGTGGTGAACGTACTCAGGCATTATATAAAACTGCGCCTGGAAACTTCTGGGAATGGCTGAATTTCATATTAACTGAGACACGTGTTTTATTCTCATTTTTGTTTGTTCAGCGACATTGCTTGACGTATCACGTTTAGTGCGCTGTGCAATATTAAAGTTCCCCCAATCCTCGTTGTCTGATGGTCTAACCATGACGACGCACCAGAGTTATGAATTTGGATGTGTGTTATTCATCGGTCGATTTTTTAACTACAATGGATCTACCAAAATCCGTAAATTGGCTTGAAACTGCATGCAGATCTCAAGCAAGGCCATGAATCTCATCAACTCTCGTTGGCAGCTGATGCCAAGAGATTTAAGACTTTTGACAGTAATTGCCACTTCGTCATTTGTCGGATGTACGTCAAATCTGTACTGACACATTGTGGGTCAGCGGACGTCCGATTGTCAGCAGATTCTGCAGAGACGTCGATTCTGCAAAAATGCATCCAGGAGCGTTCGATGATGAGATCAGACCTCGCTAAATAGAGGACATTTTCATGCACTAAAAATACAAATAAACTCAGTCGTTGTTTTTCAGAGATCGAAGCCATCGTTTTGAGTCACTGGGCGCAGTTCTAAATTTTGTGTGCGTTTTTTAAATTCCTGTTTACAAAAATCCATATTTACTAGCTAGATTTTAGTTATCCATGTTTAGTTTAGTTATTTTTGAACGATAATCATTTACTGTTGTTCAGAATCGAAGGAGCTCAAAGCGTTCCTTGCACACTTTGAGTGAGATTTCGCACATGACAGTCGCTTGAAAACATAAGTTCAGATCGAGGTGTTTTGTGTGTGTATCAGTATGTGTGTAAGCGCGTGTGTGTGTATCTTCAAGTTTCGGAGCCTCTAGAGCCCGAACGCGCCAGCCGATCGCAACACAAGTGGCACCATCGTGAGCGCCGACTTGGCAGACAAATTGTGGTGTAGGTTTCGAAGCGAGTCGTGGCGTGTGACACGTGCCACGTGACGAGAGCCGTACCTCTTCAGAATTCAATTAATGACGGTTACAGGTCAAACGGTGGATGTTGTTGACTCAAAACTTTGTGACAACATGGGTCCCACCTGTGAATGCGTGTTTTTGTGGCCGGCACCCACGTGCAATCCACGTGGCGATCCTCAGGCACGTGTTTCGATTTGGACTCGGGGACTTCCGAGTGCCGTCAACATTGACCCTGACGGCTGAACTTTGGTGCGAAGATAGACCAGCATCAGGCCTATGGAACGGCACACCATATGATGGGCAGCGTGCAGCGGGTCACGTGCAGCGCGCGTACGCCTCTTTTACACCCCTGTGTTTTTTATGAGGCCAATTGTCGGGACGTAAACAGCGCAGTTTGGTTCCAGAATGGCTTGGAAAGGCGGACGGACGGGTGGGCGATCAATTTCGGTGGATTCAGGCCGAAATGGGGGTGCAGCTTGCACATGAAGCGCGAGGTAACTAAGTAAATAACAGCCCTCCTTCATTGATGGAATACCACTATTTATTTATTCATTTATTTATTGCATATGTCAGGTTAGTCCACTGTAAAAGGTTTATTCTTAGACCGTCGTCAGTGCAACACATGTCAAAAATCGAATATGACTAATACACAACTCAACAGTCAAGGAACAGACCATATGTGAACATGTAAAGAAAACACAGTTCAGCATCCCAGACTAGTGCGACACCCCAGCGGTAGACAAAGCATGTCGTGCCTAAACGATCAATACCCCTCCTTCGCTGCCGCAAAACTGCTCCTGCTGGGGTGTTGATTATTGGCGGACAGTAGCACGTAATACGTGGCATTCGATGCATGTGGCTATTTTACATGCCAATAACTTCAGTCTGGTGTGTGCGCGACACACTGCTGAGGTGTACCCGTCTATCATTCAGGCCTTTGGTTTCGAAACCGTTGATACTGGTTGTAGTGGGCTACAAAGTCGCAAACGCCATTAAGAACAGGCAGGACTTAGGGCATCAGTGGCAAGGTACCATCCATGTGAGCGTACAGCTTGGTGGACTTTACTCGACTCATTTCTAGCTGAATGTCGAGGACAGCAGATGTCGTTTCAACAGGGATAATGCTGGTACTAAGCGAGAGCCCAGGTCTGCGTGCGATACAGAACTTCGATTTTGGCTCAAACATACCGTGTAACGCGTTGGTTTGTCGCTAGTTTTAAGTGATGCATAACAAATCACATAGCACTACAAGAATATGTCACCGTTCGATGTTAAAGCTCAGTGCTAAATTCGAGTTCATGGATATCGATAGGGCCCTGGTGTACTTTATGGTTTCTGTTTAATGGTTCCAGAAAGATTCCATTTGAACTGAGTACAATGTGGGCAAGTGACTCCATCACCGAACTGTCGACTTCCGGAAGCATATGGAACTAAGGAAGCGTCTACTGATTACAATCAAGTATCAGTAATATATTTTGGGAGCAACAATTCCGGGTCCTCCTGACATCTCACAGATGGATTCACATGTAAATGGAAAGGAAAGGCGTTCGAATTACCAGTGCATTTTTTCAAGATCCGTCAAGTGAAATCAAAGCCGACATTTCCGCGTCAGAACACACGAGAACTCCACAAGCGCGTAAAAAGCAACGGGCCATTTTCTCGTCGTCGAACGGATGAAGAACGAAATGTGGACTAAGCCTGCGATGCATTGAATGGCACATAACTGGCGCGGCCTGTTGCAGTCCTCTTCAGATTTGGGAGTGACTTTTGAAATATTGTTCGGCACATTAATATTTCCTTGACAAAGCTGGCTATGCTAGCAGGTATAAATCGATTTCATTTTTTTCGCCGGTAAATTGCAAGATTAAACGTCGCTCGCGCCCATGATACTGTTCCACCATTGCTGAGCGGCTCGAAAACAAAAAAAAAGAAAAAATATCTACTAGAAGTGAAAAGGCTGCTTTTAGAATAATTATGCCGAGAACAAAATTAGCAAACTGTTTCTATTGTGACTGAAAATGTAAAAAAGTTGAGCTATCTTCTGCAGAAAACTTCATGATTCGGTGTTCACTGACTGGGAACTTACCAGCAAAAAACGTTGTCTTAGGGCGGGGCCGGACAGGCCGCTCAACTGTGTTTTTCTGCGTGTTAAGGTAAGACTCGCTTGGCCTCAGTGGCGGCGGAAGCGCGGGGACGACGGGGGCAAAGTGCCTCCCATGCAAAGACGTAGGGGCAAACATATCGTTTCCCCCGAAACAATGGCCACGTGCTACGTACAAATTCTTGACTGCTGACACTTGAAATATGAACTGGTTATGGCGTTAAGCGGTTTCAGAATTTCATTGCTTCTGCCACTCCGTCACTAAGCTCCTCGATCAATTCTGTTCACGTATGTAAAAATAACTGGCCACGTTTCTTTCACTTCGATTCAAATGAAGGCGTTTAAAAAGTTTACATGTCGCGTTCTGCATGTTCTTTGCCACTCGCGAACCAAACCAGTTCATTTTGTTTATGGCTCACAATGAAACTGTTCGATGCTGCTACGTTTGAGGCACCCTTATTTTGGGGTTTCAAAAACGTTATAAAAAATAGTGTCTAAGCAGAGGTTGACTGAAAGATATCAAGCAAGGCTGAGACCAGAAGGCGGGCTCCGGACCAGAACAGAATCAGAACAAAATGGTTTCGTCAGTGATTGAAGCACCCATATGCCTCCCTGTGCACGAGTACATGAACCAGTATCGTAGCCAGCGAGGTTCCAGGGTCTTAGGACTCCCTGAATTTTTGTAACACACGAAAGGGCCCCCTGGCATTTGCTTAAAAGGGTTCCCCTGGATGGGCAACGCAAACCCACCTCTCCACAAAGGGCCCCCAGTCCTTAAGCAAAGATCCTTCTTGCAAGTAGCGGGGTGCCTCCTGTCGGGGGAAGGCAAGTGCCCCCCCCCCCCAGTATGGATGTGCCTACCAAAAGGGATGCGCGAGGACCGGAAACGAGGCTCCACTACAAAGGAGCCGCCAGCCAAGAAGGATACTCCTACCATGGGATAGTGTCGGCTTGTCGGGAAAGGAGCCCAGTGATGTTACTTAAGCCAAGGGTCATTAGAGGTCTTATCATTCCAGCTTCAGAAATCCACAGTTTTCAAACGACCAAATTCTGTACCAAGAGCGCTTAAAATCATAAGATATTTTAAACATTCCTATAGAAAGGCGTAGATACGGATGCGCGCAAGGGAATTTATCGATGCGAGAAGAGCACTTGTGTCTGACTGCAGTCGCGCCCACACAAGTCCTAGAAAACTGAACAGGGTAATAGTATTTCTTCCGCGCTTCCCAGCTACTTGCCGCGGAACGATACTACCACGCTATGAATGCCACCGTAATACCGCTGCGCTGCGCCGCCATCGTGTCCTGCACTGGACTAGTTATCACCACGGCGCGGGAGTCAGCAGCTCTGCCGACATTCCGCACCACAAACCGGACTTGGGCGTGGGTACGTCCCGGAATGGGAGTGTATGAATGAAATAGGGCACTTTTTAAAGATGCTTATTATACATTTATTTTTTTACGCTGTGAAAACCGGGTCCAAACGATGCATCGTCGAAAAGTAGTAAAGTAAGCATAAAGGGATTTCGCTCTGGTCGTTATTTCTGAGCAGTTTCTACACTGACATATTACTTACCATATTGACATAATATTTGCCATATTTACCAATCCATGACAATGATGTATCTCTTAAGCATACTTAGCTGCATGCGTACGGAATTGGGGCAAATTTTGGTATGGAAAAATAAATTCGTCTGACCCTAAAATGTAAGACCGGGAACATATTTGCCGAACTTCATTTTACAAAGCAAGAAAGCACATGAATGGGTTGAAATATTGGTACGGAATTTCACACCAATATTTTAACCCATTCGTGTGTTTCTTTGGTATGGAAAGCTCCACAGCAAAAGTATGCAAAGTTACGCCCCTGCTTACTAATAGGTCAGGCCCAGGGACATGGTGCATGGTCGTGGCGACATCCCTGGACAACGTAATCAGATTCGGTCTTACACATGGGATACGCATGTATTTTAGTGCTGCCGGACACCCTCATTCTTAATGACACTGAAATATAAGTACCAAGCACCCCTAGTGTTCTGGCCACGGAGGCACCCGTAGTTCCCAGGGGTCCGCTCAGTGTTGGGTACCCCGCACTCTGGAGTTCCTCCCTCCAAACAAAAATCCGGACCCCTTGTTTTTTGTAGCGCTAAGTCCTACATGCATGCGAGCCTGATGAAGGCATTTGAAACGTTTGCTTGCAGACTGCAGGCCCAGTCGTTCCAGCTTATTAAATCAGATGAAGTCTTGGCGCAAATGACGAGAAATTGGACAAAATAACGCGATTAACGTTGTTGTTTAGGTGGCAAGTTTCGCGTCCTCGGCGCGCCAGACCAAACCACCTCTGACAAATGAAGTGATATGCGTTTGCGTTCGTCTGGTTTATGAGTAAAGCATGTGGTGAATTAATAAGACCTCGTGACAAACTAAAAATACCCTACCGGAGGACAGAGGGGAGTTCGTTGATTCTTTTATCATCATCACCGTAACTTCGTCACATTTATTTCTTGTCATGTCGGTCTGGACTCTGCAAAGAAAGTCACGATTTATGGGTACTTTAAGTTCCGCCGATCTGCTAGATCTGCGAGCGATTTGCCCCCATCCCGAAATAGTTTCCGCCCCCCCCCCCTCTGCTTGGCCTGCGGCCTCGTCGGAAATTATTCTGCAGATATCTCCCGAAAAGAAACCCGAAATGATTTTGACGTTCCCCCGAAAATCTGGCCCCTGCTCAGCTCCAATCTCCAGGAACCTGAGATGGCGAGATCACGCACATTTTGCCTTGCGTTCTTTTGTAGATCAATACTGCCTGTAAAGAGATGAGAAGAGTTCGTGCAACCTTTTCTACATTCTTTTTTAACTTTTCGGAATAAGCTTTGCCAAGTCCAGGGGCCAGAACTAGGAGATTCAATATTAAATGTAAGCAATTTATTGAGTGTCAAACACTTAAACAGCACCTACCCTTTAAAAGTTCTCTGGACCCACCCCTCACATGATCCAGCTTAAGCATGGTCTGAACCCATCATTGTGCTATGCAACGCATGCTGTATGTGTATCCCTGCTGTGACGTGACGTAAAATAATGTTAAGCATTGTCCTGAGGGGCCTCTTTTTGTTCCTTGGATCATTTCTTGCTACTGCAAAATATTAATAAGATTTGAAAAACACCGTAATGCCAGTCACAAAACGCGGTCATCGTATTCCTATAAACCTGAATACATTTACGAGCTTGGAGTGCAGAGCTTTAGAACTTCCAAGAAATGTGCAGAACATACCCCTTAAAAACGTTTACATAGTTACCTAACAGCTAAAATTTATTCATGACACACAAAAACGAATTATTTCTCTTAATTCTTAACGTTGTTTGTTTCTGGCTCAAACCCAACACTAAACAAGAGCTCTAATCGTCCAAACATGGCGTGCAAAAAGAACTTTAGTCATTTGTCTTTAGATATTTCCCTGTCGTACGGGACTCGTTAAAACAAAGATTCACCAGGAAAGATAAATTAAGTCTTTGGGCAGCAGGGCTATGAGGATACAGCCAGGGTTCCAAGAACTGTTGCTGACGTAGCAGAACTGTAGATTAGAACAGGCTGGTTGCCGAATCATTTGTTTGTTTAGTTTGCTCGCATCTCGGTACTCTTGGTGCAGCCGTTGGGTTCTGTGTAGTGGATGCATTAAATGCATGCTCATAAACAATGAAAAGGATCTCGTCACTGACATTCTAGGTCACATATGTTGCCTGCAACTCGCAAGAATGTAGGGTCACAACGATTCAAGTATTATACGAGACTGGACATGCATGGCTTAGATACAACACCTTAGCTGAGTGGCACATCTTTCATGTATCTTGGAGAGGGTATCAGATGCGACGACGAATCATGTACATGGTGAGAAGTAAAAATTAAATGTTTCAAACCTTTTTTACGCGTCTCTGTAGTATAATGTAGTGCAATATAATCTAATGTGAACTATATGTACGCCACAGAAGTAATAAAAGAACAGAATGTTACAGTTTCCTGAAAATGGCATCCGGCCACGTTTATATTAATAATGTGCTAACAGTCTTCGGAGGAACGCAATCACTAGCCATATGAGTTATCGAACAATGGTCTGGAAATACGGATTCTTACATGGGTGGAGTTTGCACTTTGTGGGCGTCCGTGCACTCAAAGGTGCGGTCATCACCAACGAAAAAATTGTATGTTTGCGTACATTTATGCAAAAATTCAACGTCACATGGACAAGTTTTGACGAAAACTATTACGGGACTGTGCATATTGGGCTCTTATACATTATAGTTTACTGCGTGTCGCAGCTCATATTCTCAGAACAGCGATGTGACCAAGTCGTTGGGAACGGCGATTACCTAAGATTTACTCCACCTCTGGGCTTATGTTCCCTGATCCTCTACGGATAACTGCAGGTGCAGAATACCAAGGGCAGTTAGAAGCCGCCAACACATGTAATTCTGGCCAAAGTATCCATGTTAGTTTAAAATAAAAACTGAGTAGTCCGCTGCTGCTGCTGGAAAAGTACGTGAATGTGAGAGCAGTCTCGTGTGAAGTAGCTCAACGCGTAAAGCATAACCACATCTGAATTCCCTTCCGATAGCTAAAAATCAATATGCTAAGATTTCGTGACGATAAACAGGCTCATTGCGTCATTAATCAGGCGGTAGACATCGGCGTCAAATACCGAAACAGATTAATCAACAGCAGGATGACACGTTCTCACAGCAATCAAATTCCACAAACTGACACACGGTTGCTCATTGAGGTACATCTAACGCACCGCACTCATGACATCAAATTTTTCGGAAGAAACGTCAAATCACGGGTGATGGCATGGACAACGCTTACTTACGATGGTTTTCCAATTATGACCGCGTAACAGTGCTCACTACGTAGGGCTCATTCCTTTCACAGTCGTGTGCAGACCAAGCGTGTGCTGTCTGCACCTGGCAAAAAGCGGACCCCGAAAAAGTATCCAACACTTTGGTCAACGAGCATGAACGCTTCTATGAATTTTTTATATACCCGCAGAGTTAGAATGGCCTGTAGGAAATACAGGTTCAACTCGCCAAACGATTTCGTGATTAAATGATGTTCAGCCTGTCCTGTTTTTTCAGAGATATACCGAATTTGGGCTTGTCTATCGAACTATTTTCATTCGGCGCAGAAACGGTGAACTTTTCTGTTACTGTAAGCGTGGTTGCGTGCATAGTTCAGTGCAACAGTTGCAGGCATGGCTACGACCATAAGGCTGCAACATGCTAAGCCGGCGGCTTCCCTATAATGGCTCATAAAGATGCAATGAATAATAAGGCCCCAAATCGGCAACGAAACCGGTACCCCAGTCAATAAAGGTCAGTATCGCCACGGGTTCTCCAGCGAAATAAGAAGCCTTCCGGCCGGCAATAAAATGCCGGTACTGAGGCTGAGCGGTTGATGCTTCCAATGCACGGACCGAAGGGGAATGAATGCGGTAATTCCCATTCAGAAACCGGATACAGATGCTTCCTGTTGTGCTTGACATTACAGAATCAGCGCGAGGCGTTGCTCTTGGATAGGAGCTTACAAGCTCATATCCAATACTTACATGCTTACATGCCCATATCATCTACTTGCAAGCCTATTGCTTACGCTCGCATCCCGACACAGACCCAAATCACACCTTAAACTGCCCACTTGTCGGCGCTTTAAAAAACACGCGTGACGAAAAGCCACCAGTGCTTACGCCTTTAACAACGCCACTCCCACGCATCACGTGACACACCTGACCGAAGTGGGAGCCGGAAGCCGTAATGACCAGCTATGCTATCAAATCAGAGCCGGGCGGCGCGGCATTCGGGCGGCGGAGGAGCGCGCGGGCCCGCGGCGGCTCCCACGCCTCTCCCACACCTCTCCCACGGGGTCGTGTGGCGGCCGGCCGGTCGTCGGCTGCAGACGGCGCCCGTTCTGTCCCGCGGTCATCTCGGCGCGCTCTTTATCACTCCCGAGGAGGATCTGCTCCCGAACCGCGGGCAGAGATTTGCATGATTAGCCGGCCCGGTTTCCGGCCGGCAGCGCGGAGCTCGCCGTCCCACGGCGGTTAACGGCCATGGTTTACTTTCCGCCGCTAATTGGAAAAGAGATGATCATTCTCGGGTCAACCCGGAGGACCCCTGCATCCATGTTGGGCATTCCGGGGCGTTTCGGCGCGGCCCGAAGAGAAACGGGCCTCTGGCAGGAGGCCCGCCTGCCGTGGCCTGGATTAAACCCCCGGCGCCGCCGGCGGCGCCCGAGCTCTGGCCGAGGATGCTGGCCGGCGCCTCTCGTCCGCCCGCCCCCGCCAGAGGGCGGCCGGGTCTGCTCGGCCGGCGCGGAGGCCGCCGTTACGTCAGCGCCGCAGCCGCCGCCGCCGCCGCCGCGGCGTACCAGGTACTCGGTCGGCATTCAGCCGGAGAGTGCCGAGCTGCGGCGGCGGCGGCGGCGGCGCGGCGCACCCAGCGCCACCGCCGCCACGCGGCAGGAAACGGAAATGGCTGACCGCGCGCCCGACCAGCCACCTCGCGCATCGGCCGCGCCGCCTGGAATTTCCGCCGGAAATCGGTCGTTGCTACCCCGGCGACCCGGCGCATCTGAAGCCCCGCGAGGACGGCGGGGAACGGTGTTAACCCGCGCCACGCCGCCCGCCCCCGGCTCCTGCGCGCGAGGGGGGGGGGGCACGTGCAGACGGGGGTGGTCTAAACCCGGTGGTCGCCGCCGAGCCGCACTCTAATTATTCAGCGGTATTTGCTGAGCTATTTGACGCACTGATGTAAGTCAATTAGCCGCGTTGTAATTTCGGCAGACGCCTGTAATGTGTCGGTAACTCCTCAGGCCATGTGGGTAAAAACTGCGTACTGATTGGTTGGACGTGATATATGGCGGATGGCGTACCGTAAAGCACAAGAGAAAACTTCAGTGCCGTGCACAGCACGAACAAGAATTTTATCGCGAGCAGACAGTCAGACAGTCGATGGGATGTTTAATTTAATGTCATCTTAACAAACGGGGCGAAGAGCAACGCACGTATAGAAGACATTTATGCTTCACAGGCTCCAGCTTCAGTTCCATCCACACGTTCCTCCAACACGGCATCCACCAGGAGTCGACGTCACGACCGTCCGCGGTGGATCTGCCTGCACGAGCTGTCACGGTGTTTACTCACGCGCTGAACGAGGTCAGGGCCACGTGCTGGTGGCCCGACCATCCGTCACGGCTAATGAAACCGCAACAGGCGCCGTGAGTTCTCCGAACGCGTCGGCTCGTTCACGGTAAATAGCCGGGCTGCAAACGCGGCCGGTGCTAACTCATCTCGCCGCACGAGCCGTGACATTTAGAGCCGCGGCCGACAGGCAGACCTGGCGCTGCCGATGGCGGCGACGCGGCGATTCGAGCTGGGGAGGAAACGGCGGTCACGTGATCGACTGTGATCACGAACGAACGAGCTTTAATGGCGTGGTTCATTCTGGATTGCTTTGCTCATTAATTGGTTTATCAAACATGGAACATTGCTGGATTACTGTGTGACAAAACATCGGAATAACGAATGGAGAATAAATCATTCAGTTTACATGCTGGTCGGGCAGGCTGCCGTTGTTACCTATTACTATATTTACACGTCGTTTAATAAACCACCACCTTGTCATGCGTATTAATGTCAGAGTCACTGCAACAAAGGGATAATCCGAGGGGATCGGGAAAGATAGGTGATAAGAGCGGATTACAAAAGCACGGTTTCTGCGTAAGAGGAAACTTAAGTCTGACAACCACAACATTACAAGAGATGACGTGGAAGCGCATTGCGCTTCGAAGCACACGTGGATGCAGCTTCGGAGCAAGTTAATTGATTTTGGCTTGAAAGTATATTGAGCTACGGCTTCGGCTGGGCTCATCGATCATTTGCGAGCTGCACAGCGTTCATGACAGGTGACTGACACACGGATGTCAACATTAGTCATTAATCTAGTAGCACAATCAACATGCAAACTGTCAGTGGCCGCATGCTCCGAGCCACTTAGATCTGATAGTTTCAGCAAGCTAGAAATATGGCAGACATTGAAATTGCAGTCGACAACAATTAATTAGCTAAACAAATGCAGCCTCCCTTGGCTTGAGGGATGTCGTTTGTTTCCATAATCATGGCCATCCACATATATTCTGGAACGCTTACGATGCATGTGTGTAATAGTCTAATAAAGGGGATATGGGACCGACATTTTAACACAACCGTCTTTCTGATGACGTCATTCGAGCACTGAATTACGTCAGTTAAACAGTAGGCATGGCATGGCATAAGACAGTCGATGGCAGTCGATGACAGTCATGGACGCGATATAAATATCTTACTTATTCCTCCAAAAATGGTCGGTCGCAGACATGCACACCTGCCTGCCTGCGACCCTGACACGTACTCGTGCGATATTAGACGCTCTTTTGTCACTTGCCACTTGAGTAAGCGCCACTTTGTCACTTGATTACGTGACATACGTCAAGGCTTAGAGTGGCGCAGAAAAGCCAAAGCGTTTTCACTGACAGACTACCAGAGGTGAATTCCCTCCGCAGCATTACATCTTCCAAGCCAATGCGTTCGGACGCGGATATCCTTTTTGGCGAGAGCAGGTCCGGGTCAGGTTTTGGCTCGCGTCCAGGTCAGATTAAGCTGTTACGTGATGTGCCTCGCCACGTGACTTTCACTGGCGGAAATGCCGCCGTCGTTGTGACAGGTGCGCGCTGCGCCGGCCGCCGCGCCATTATCCCTCGGCGACCAATTTCACGGCGGCCGTGGCGGCCCGCGCCCGACACTCCCTGCAGAGACGCCGAATCGACAAGGGCAGCCGTGGCCGCCGGCGCCGGGGCGGGCCGGGGCGGGGCGGCCGGACCCCCCGTTAAATCGCTCAAATAACTGGACCGCCTGATTGGCCATAGACCCGCGCGCCGCGCTCTTTGTTGGCGGTAACGAGTCAAGCTCGAAGTGAACGCGCCGCCGGTGATGACGTTTATTATGGAGGACGGTTACTACAGTGCCAATACATTGTTTGTTTACTTGAGCACCGATCTGAGCGCGTTTTCTAGTTTCTTTGCTAGTGAGTCGCGAGCTGCACTTAACTGTTGGTTGGGAAATCAGTTTTTTTTTCATCAGCTGGGTTTGCGGTCACTTCATGTCGCTTGTCCTTTCCACTCCCAGTTATGAATTTCACTTAGTTAAGCAGAAGGCAGCATAATTTGTGGACTTTGGTAAGGAAACCGTTTCTTTTTTTCTCAGCGGACGTCATCGGTTGTGACGAAACGGAATCCAATGCTGTCCGTTTTTCATGCAATTCCAAGCACGCTACATGGAGCTTCCCTCGCCACCGTAGGATATATCGACCGCTGTTTATCCTTTTTCAGTGACCTAATGCGCACTGGCATTGAGTAACATTACGATAACGACAAGGATCAAAGTTGTGCTAAACGTGGCTGAAAATAATACAGTTACAGACGGAACAATGCAAATCAAAAATCCAATGAGTCAACACACCAACTAACAGGCTGATAACAAAACAACATGGAATGTCTAATCTGGCGGTTTATTGCACGAGCCCGCAATGAGCAAAAACGTTAAAAACGTCTCGAACAATCCACGAGAATTATTTAACGTTCACAGCAAAACTGTAGTCGACAGTACATAATTAACAGACAAAAACGCCGGAGCCGGCAGCAAAATTTACACATGACAAGCACCTCGACTCAGCAGAATGTGGTCGCACCTAACAGCAGGCATGAACCACGTCTGTGACCGCAAACGCACAAAACCCGGATCCGGCGTTTTAGTTAAAAATCGCGAAGTCTCCTCGCCGTCATGAGCCCATAGGCAACAGAGCCACACCGTTCCCCTGAAGCGCATTCTGTTGGCTGACATTCAGCGTTCGTTGCTACTTGACAAAAGTTAGCTCATCAAACAACAAACAACACGTAACACCTGACGACTAACAGCCAGCGAGACAATGGCACACAAAGACAGCCTGTCTACACTTGTCTACATAGCAACAATGACGTACATCAGGGCAATCTGGTCCTTGCAGGAAATAAATCAACGCGGGACTTCAATCGGGATGAATCCATTCAAAGGAGATGCACTGATTTTCCATCTGACAATTTCGGAGTACTGCCAACGCGGATGGTTTACATCGCGAACGTCTGACCACTTCGGAACACGAGCAGGGTGATGCTGATGGCATAAAAGAGCTCAAGCAGCACAGACTTTCGGCATTAAAATGGTTCAAAACGTCGAAACAACCATTCGATTAAAACGAATTAAAACGGCACAATCAATGCCATGGTCATGGCCACTTGTAAATACTGTCGAAGCGCAACAACCTAAAGTAATACTAACTTGAGAATAAACATCATTAAAGTGTGCTTGAAATGATCTTAGTGCTTGGACAATGTAGTAATATCAGTGTTAAGGCAAAGGGAAGGTCAACAAAGTGAAAATCTGCTGCAACCCTAGATTCTCATGTTCGAATGTTGACCTGCCAACCAGACATATGCCTGGATCCCGATGGAATGCAGGTTATCCCCGTTTTGTATGCAACCCTTCGTTGACCTGGGCAAGCCACTGCATCATCTCGGATAACCTGCATTCCTTCGGGTTCGGGCACGTCTTCTACCAACCAGTAATTGGGACATAAGCATTTTAGCATTCCCGAGCTCGTGTAAAATGATCACAAAAGCACACAAAAGCCACCGTAGCGTGATGATTGATGAAAACTCACGAACACATCTGGGCCAGTTTGGAGAGTCTAAAGGAGTCCAAAGGCAAGTCTCATCACCCAAGCTCATGAAATGACAACAGCGACCACAGGTGGCCTACTGAGCACAGCTAACTGCGCGGACATCTCGAGCCACGTGAGATTGACGGCGGACTAGCGTTATATGTCCCTAGGACGGAAGCTCGAGTCAATTCACCTACAGGACGCTACCGCACAAAAACACGGACATCGACGAGACTGGACGACGAGCCAATCGGCCTCGGATCTGTCCCGCACAGGCGCTGCACGGCGAACGCGGAACACACTTGAGCTAAGTATCTGCGGCCACAACGCCCTGTGCGAGCTCGCCTGAGTTTAACGCACAAAAACATCACCTATTCTTACTATCTGTATGATGACACCTATACTTAGCTATCATCGCATGCACATCCACAGTCACGTATAACAAATCACACCAGCTACGCAACACGTGCCATGTAACCACGTGCCGATTGTTACCAGGCTCTGCCAAGCATTGCCTCACAAAACTTCAGCGATACGCCACTCCCCGCCCCTGAGCCATTCAGCTGACCGTCTCCAACTGCGCTTCAGACCTCAACCCGTCTCCGGCCCGCTGGCGCCGCGATGATGTGATCAGAGCCGATAGGACGTCAGTGACGCCACAGCCTGCACTAGACGAACACGGCGGTACTCGTGAAGCAGCGGAGATGACTGTAGTGGCGTCTGAGCCAGCACTACACGAACATGGACCAGTACTCGTGCGGCAGCGGACAGGACTCCAATGACGTCATGGCCGTCCCTCGACGAACACAGAGCGCTACTCGCGGAGCAGCAGCCAAGATTTCCTCGGCGTCAGAGCCGAAACTAGACAAACATGGAGCGGTATTCGTGAGGTAGCGCTCCACGCCGCGGGAAGAATGCGTGCTCCGTGTTCAGATGGAGCAAGTTGGACAGGCTGGACGTGTAGAGGTCGCAGAAGTGGAAGAGGCGACGCGAAAAGTACGTCGGGTTGTGGTGGGTCCGGAATAGGCTGCCAAACTGCTGGTTGAAGATGGTCTTGGTGTACTGCCTGAAAAAGAGTCGTACGGCATGACGACGCAGAGCAGGACAAAAGCGTACCCGAACTGGCGCTGGGATCCGAACCGAAAAAAAAACGTTCTGTGGGCGTTTTAATATCTTAGACAAAAAACGGAAATGAAAGCACACACAACAAGCCTCTGCCACACTCTCAGATTCATCGGTTAAAAGCGAACACATCCACACATCGTTCAACCATCCTTCTCTTATGGCCAATACAACATCCTCCGAACCAGAGCATGCACTGCAATAACGTCCCTGATCTCGTTAAATCCTGCTGTCTGCCTTCACTTGACCTTTTCAGACTTTGTCCAATGACCCCCTCATGTCCACCAACTTCTCTCACTTCGTCGACTGACCTCTATCACCCTGTCCAAGGGCCCTCACACTCCTTTCTGACCTTATCTCTCCTTTCACACTTCTGACTGACCCCCATGACCTTGCCTCCTGACCCCACTTCCTCACCTCATCGGTGAGGTCATCCCGGTGACCTCACCGGTCACCTCCCAGGGGCAGGAAGGAAACGCATGTCGTTACGTCTTGATCCGTCACACATGCAGTAGATCATGTCGTGTTAAGACTTCAGACGTATCCTGTTCTGTGTCTATCGCTGTGTGCTGGCTTGGAATGTTACGGCGCAATAAAAGAAGAGTCGGGAAAACCTCCCCGGTGGCCCGGCCCGCCGCGTCGCTGACCTGAGCTCGTCCCGCTCGTCCTCCCACTGCTTCATGATGGCGTGGTTCTCGGGCCGGCGCAGCTCGTTCTGCTCACTCTCGATCAGCTGCTGCAGCTGCTGCAGCCAGTTGCTGTTGGCCTTGTACTCGGGCTGGTTCAGGATGCTGATCTCGTGCTGAAAACAGAGAGCATCGCCTCTGCGAGAGCCACCATCAGAGGACGCGTCCGTCTCATGAGCACGACGTCGAGCACGGAACTGTTCAGTGACGGAAATTCACCTTTTCTTTTGTGTGCATGTGTGAAAAGTTATTGATAAATCACACAGAAATGGCTTTTACAATGCAACACAGGACGACTACGTGGTAAACGGAAAATGCTGAGCAGAATCCGACTCGTCAACACGGCTTAGCATGGTTCATACCTCTATTATTCTTCGTCAGTATTCGTCTAGTTAGCCACCTTGGATAGTACAACGGGGCTGGTTGGTACAACCCATCACCCATGTCCAAACTTAACACGAGAAAAAAAACGAAGCAAAAATGAGCGAATATCTTGGTCTTTTAAGATACATGGTGGCATTACTGGATTCTGGCTTCCATTCAATCCTACGGGATTTAACTTTTCCATCACTTTCAAGGGTTCGCCGAGTGACTCTAATGATGAATTGAGAGTTAAACGCCTCTTACCATAGAATCCAGCGTTTGGATTGTTTTATGAACCTTCCGAGGTAAAAAAAAAGTGAAAAAGGTATATCAGATAATGATTTTGACCTAAGATGACCTTCGCCCAAGCCAAAAGAAGTACGGAGGTCACTGGCACCATGGGTGACATTCACGCATACGAATGAGAAAGACTGAGCATCGCCAAACACTCAAAACGTTTGCTATGTAGTAGCACCAGGATTCCTCTGTGGCATCACCCAAAGAAAGAGGAACAGTGACATGTCACAGCTTCTAAGCCAAATTTGCAGAGTGTACACACAAAGGCTTAAAAGTTACCTAGTACGTAGGTATGCAAAATTCCAGTGCAATCGGGGTAACCGTTTTAGGGTGACTTGCAGTTAACATCTGGGTGGTTGCACGAACTGCACTGCCCACGATCATATCTCTCAAGCTCTATCTCGACGTACATCTATAGCCGTAGCTCTACACAAGCTAAGGTCCTACAGTCGCATTACATAAAACCACCTCATCCGTTAAATCCTCAGTAACAACCGTCTTAATTTTATGCGTGCTCCGCATAAGGCATGTCTATGTTTCACAGCCTTCACGAGGTGACTAATTTGCCTCCCACGGCCCGCGATGTCCTCACAGCGTGCCACGACCTAAACTACTAACGTCTAACTCCCAGAGAATGGCGCCCGTCCGCCAGCCGTGGTGGAGCCGCACGTCCGCCAGGTCGGTGTACGGGTGGTCGCCAAAGTATAGCACGTGACCGCCCGCCCAGCCCGTCAGGTGCTGCAGCTGGCGCACGTTTCCCTGGCAACGGATGTGCACTGTTGTCAGGCTCAGTGCAGAACGTTATCCTGGCAACGGACGCGGCATTTTCATTAGGATCAGTACAACATGTTACTCTGGCAACAAACGCACACCCGTCAGGATAATTACAACACGCTGCCCTGGCAACCGACGCACAATGTAGTCAGGATCGGTACAGCACGCTACCCTGGCGAGGGACGCACGCTGTTGCCAGAACCAGCACGGTGGCTTACTAGCTTTCCTCACAATGAGAGTTTGCCTGTGATTGACACAGGTTTCACCTGTCGTATTTATGTATCTGTGCATTTTTTCAAGGAGTATTATTGCAAACTGTGCCTTAAACTGCACTTCCTGGTCTCGCACAGGGTCTGTAGCCAACATGAAGAATTTAAACAGTAGTTCTGAGAGTAGGTTCGGTCTATTCGCGGATTCGCCTTATTTGCAGGGGGAGGAGTCGGTACATAGTCCCCGCCTAAAGCCTAACATCAAATTGCTCTGGCAACGGACACGCACTGTTGCCAGCCTCAGTACGATACGCTACTAATGACCGTGATTTTGTGGCACGGTTTAGTTTCGTACGATTCTTCTCAACTGCAATCACCGCACAAGAGTGGCCATTCCATCGCGATGACCCCTAATTACGTACACAGCGGAGCAAAAGATGGCAGACAAACTTGTCTCCAAAAATTCGAACAGCCTGGCAAAGAAGCGACTTGTCAAAATGGTGGCATACCGCCAAATCGAAGCTTTCCCACGGTATCGTCTTATCAGATCACAAAGAAAAACTGCCTGGAATGTCTGTGGTTTTATCACGAACGTGACAAGAATACCACCTGTCTGACACCCTTCTGTCAGGAGGTAGGCGCAGCATGTAACGATTCAAGGGGATGGTATTTAGTTTCTACTAAAAAGAACTGTTCTGTAGAAAATCCAACCAGCGGAAAAATAGTACCGCGAATGTAGAGAAAATGGTATCACATGCACGCTAAATTGTATACAGGAATCATGTCACGAATGAACACTTCTTCACATCTCTATTACAAGGATGCGCATGATCACTAAAAAATAAATGACCAGAAAAAAACTTAACACTGAGCGATGGAGCCCTCTCTTACCCCAACCCTCCCACGACAACTTCGTTTCAAAGCCACAGCCCCTACAAAGGATGTGACCCCAGCTTGTGTCAACTATGCTCACCTCGCAGTACACCTCGCCTTTCTTCACTTGGGTCACCTGACTCCAGGTTTTCGACCGGGTCTCAGGGTTGAACCGCCGCAACGGCGACGACCACTGCGTGAAAAACTTGGGCTTCTTCGCCTCCACAATGACAAGATCAAAGAGCGCCCTCCAATCTGGACCCGCTAAAAACGTCATCCCTCGGTTCCTGAAACGAGACCGCCATAAAAGTCGGCCGAACGCCTCCTCGCTGCCGGAGACGGTCGCCAACGCAAGCATTGTTAAGTCGCGACCGCCAATAAAAACTGTCAACATCTTCAGACCGTCAAGAGTGGATTCCAAGCGCGCCAAGAATACCGCCCACCAACGAAAGGCCGAGTGCAACACATTAACCATTATATAAATTCTTTTCGTGTAGCGCTCATTCATCTACGTGATAAGCGTCAGAAAGAATGAAAGCACGGCATTTCCGGCCGCCGGCCGCGACGCCCTGACACATAGTTTCGAAAGTAGCGCATCCCGACGCTAGATGCCAGCACTGCGGGCGCCCGGGTCCCGGAAGTCTCACACGAAATCGAACGGGCTGTTGGTGATGAGGAAGAGCTTGCGTCCCTCCCGCACCAGACGGCTCAGATAGGGCACCAGTTCGGGGTTCTCCTTCAGGTAGTAGGCCGGGTCCTTGCTCACGATCCCGTGCATTTTCGGATGGATGCTGCCGATGGCATTCTGTTGGCAAACGCCACCGTGTTTTGCACACTCATCACGAGGTGCACATAACAGCAACCCAGGGCCTACAGACTAAGGTCAGCCATTCAAGCGGCGTTCTTACTGTAGCCCTGACGACTTTGCTGTCTACACACAATTACAAGCACCTCCCTCCGTCTGCGGTGAAGAAGCGATATCGCACAGTCATATCGGGGTGGCACTTTGATGTGGTCGGCCGCATTCTCCAGGCAAAATAAGAAAGATTCAGCCTGTCTGAACACACAAACAACTCAATATGTGACATACGACATCAATCAACACGTCATCATTTTACTCACAAACTGTCTCGTTGCCAATATCCTTGTTATCGAACGACAGTCATCAACAGTCACCGAAACGTTTTCCTGCATCACCGTTGATCAGCCAGCATCACACCGGATCAACAACAACATATCAACAATAATTACTGCAGTAACAACAGCAACAACAACAGCAATACGAACACTTCTGCCTGCACCAATCCGACGCCCACCGCCCCAGCAGCCAGGTCCCAGACGCGCGCGCCCTCTCCCACTCACCCGCACGTCAGTGAAGAGCACGGCCGGCTGGAACTCGATGTTGCGGGTGATGAAGAGGTCGGTGACCTGGCACATGAGGCACATCTCGGGTAGCGAGAACAGGTCGGCCAGCTGCACCATCCGCGCCTCCTGTAACGTCCGAACAGGGGTTCAACGGCCGACAGCAGAGGAGGATCTGCCCACTGCCCGACCATTAGTGGGTGGCTGCGGAAACACTTAAAATGACGGCGGTGCAAAAAAGGGCGTTCGTGAAAGGTAGCTGCAAAATCATGCTTTCAGTTCACCTAAAAACATCAGCCACGAATGATGAAATATTCTCCTGATGGAAATAATGTGGAAGACAGGTGAAAAAATCGCACCAGTCGTTGCGGATGTTTGCATGCCGTACCTGTTACCCGTTTTTTTAGCGTAAACGACAAATAAACTCCGGTCGAAATTTCCGTGTCGACCATATCCAGCCCGAGATTTCCACCCCAAAGCATTGCCCGTACTGTGAATCTTCACGTTCCCATGTTCGCTCCAAGCCTTACAGATCCATTTCTGCACTAATGTGGTTTTAGTTTCCAGCCATTTGCATAAATGGAATATCGTACCTGAAATCTTGGCCCCACGAAGTGAATGAGCGATGCCAAAATCTGAGACGATCCTTTTCATGCCGCGTGGGCAAAGTTCACAGCCCGCAAAGGACAAACAAATTAAAGTGGTCCCCCGGACTTTAACGGAATGTTCCACATTAAACACGCGTTCTGAACTGAGATGGCCAAGCTGTAGCGCGCAGTCGTAAAAATCCATTTTCGAAATACGCTACACCTCAAAACTGTATATTTACGGAGTCTGAAAACCTTTCTCACGAAAGTTCCCAAGTCCTATTCGTCAATGTCCTATTGTCAATGTGGTATAATGGCATGAGTAGGCGCAGACTAATGAAGGGCAGATACTCTCAAACTGAGTCATTATTAATGGGTGCAGTCATAATATGAATGTCTGATTAGTTGCATTTTTGATGGTTCTTGACATTTCTCAGAAACATGGAAGCTTAAAGCGTTATCGCTGGCACTTTTACGATTAACCGAATCCATCTCTGAAGAGCTAAATGAGGTGGACCATTCCCTAAGCGCCAGATTCCCTGCCGTTACTGTCATGCATCAGCGGCACTACAATCGCATGCCATGACCCCACCGGCAGCTTCACACCTCCATTTCGGCCCGACCCCGCCTCAGACCACCAGGAATGCGTAATCCATCACCGCGCTTATCGCCTGCCCCGTATGTTGAAGACCGAGCCGCCAACGCAAAAAAGCAAGCTCCATCCATCAGCGGCGCTTTGCCAGGCTGCCGCGCCGCCAGAAAAAGCCCTGCCGACGAATCGCGCGACATCCTCTCCCGGCCGGCGCGCGGGCCATCCACTGCCCGCGACGGACCGGGCGCCCGGCTCCGGCCACCCATCGCTGCACCACCGCCGCCGCCGCCGCCGCCCACCCAGCCGCGCGAGGTGCCGCGGCCAGCAGCGGCGGCGGCGGCGGCGGCGGCAGAGGCGGGGGCCCACCCAGCGGCGGAGAGCGCGCCGCCGCCAGCCGCCGGCCCACCCTGCCCCGTGCCGACCACCCACTCACCGCGTGCTGGAGATGGCGCCGGCCACGGGCCACGGCGGCGGGACAAAGACGGGGTGCGTTAGAGACGGAGACAGTGCGGAGGCAGCGGCTTGGACACTGTTGCTGTTTTGCAGGAACAGTGCGAAATGCGAAAGCGTGCGGCAACGCACGAACATTCATGTCACGTGCGGGGACAATGTTTCCTCTTCCGACGCTGTGCAGCTCAGCTTATGACCAAAAACACACAAAATGACATTCAACGTTTCCAAATAAACTTTCAAACGCCACCACGCTTATGTCATCACTGCCTGAAATACAGACCACGCCGTGAGGAGGAGCAACCTTATAATCTTACTGTTTTAAATACCTAATACGAATAAGAAATGCAAAGTCTACAATGGTTACGCTATCTACCAAGTTTTTGGAGGAGGGGAATTGAATGTTGAGTGCAAATTGAGTCAAGTTTCACTGCATCGGAGACGGCTAAACCACGTTATGGGTCGAAATGGTACTTGTTACATGGCTGTTTTCCTTTATTGGTTGGACGAATGATAACCAAATCTTGCCAGTAGCACGACGCAATCCAAAGTGCTTTAATTAGGCAAGTGTCTAAATACAAGAGACAACTGAGAACTACTGGTCAAACGGACTACCACATTTAGCCACAACAAACTGTAATGTTCACCAGCTGTGGTCGGCTGCCTGGACCCGCCCGCTGGTAGTGCCAGCCTCTAACGTTATTATAATCTGGTCCACCATTTAGATGCCAATGGCACCGATGACTGGGAGCACGGCCTATCCTAACTGTGCGGAACGTGACCTCGCTGCCCCCGCTGACTCAAACCTGGAACAATTTCACCAAACCAAACGGCACCGAGGGATCTTATGCGTGTCTACCAAGTTAAGACGGAATCTGCAGTCGGGGTGACTCTGTTTGGGTCAAACAACGCTGGCTCCCTGCAAGGGCCGGGCCGCAGGGGCCTTCACACACCGCGAACGAGCGCCCACGTCCCCGCAGACCTACGGGAGTGCCATTTCAATGGCCCTATACCTCTGACAGGGGTGCCCTGCGGTTTCACGCGCGTCGCCGGCTCTCCCATCCACCGCACCACCCCGGCGCCGAACGGTACCGTTCACGAGCTATCGCCCTGTTTTGCCGTCAAGATGGACGCGGCGCGCGGCGCCCGGCGACCGGACCCCATTCAGAGGACCCGGGGGGCGCGCGCCGTCCAAGGCCGGTCGGCCGGCCGTGCGTCGGGCGGCGCGCTTTGATGGCCGAGGACTCCCCACGCGGCGCCGCGGTAACTCAGCGGCCGGGCGGCGCCCGGACGGCCGTGTGTATGACGGCCGGGTGAGCCGAGGGCCCGCAGGAGCGGGCGCCGTCAGCTCTGCCGCCCTTCGTTTCAGTGTGCTGCGCTGGTTTTATTGAGCTCTCTGAATGTGGTTCAGAGAGGCTTGAAGGAGTAAAGTATAGATCAAAAAACGACCCTTTCATTCAACCATGCATCCGTTCTGTGATAAACTGTCTTCAGCATGGGCCAGTGCACATCGTGATACGGCCTCAGCATGCTAATCATAAACTAAAATCTCCCAGTAAGACAAGGTATGGGGACAAATGCCTATTTCCAACTTCCCGCATTCGTAAAAATGAGTTAGCATTTAACAGCGCTGTGTAAAAAGCCGTAGAATAAAAAGACTAGATTCCGGCATCTGCCAAGTTCCCAGTCTTCAGTCCGACTGTTTCACTGTACAGCCCTAACAACAGCTAGCGCGTCTTGAGAAACGCTAACACAATGCCTGCAGATCAGAGCATAGTACGAAGAACTCAACGGCAAAGAAGCAGCGTGAATACATCCGAACAACCTTGCTGGGATAAGTAAGGAATGGATGTGTGCTATTAAAAGTGAAAATGTGCTATCAAAGGGCCTCATTCTGAAGAACAAGGATGCCTTAATTTAACCTAACGGAAAAGACATAGCGAGAACAATTACGCTGTTCGGACAAAGAATGACTTTGTTTACTATGAAAAAGTAATCAATTGGGCCTTTTTCCGAAGTAAAAGCCACAGAAGATACTCAAAATAACAAGGGAAGCATCGACTGAAAAAAACAAAACTCTTGTTTTCTTCATAATCAACAACACGTAATTCCGGTTTCTGCTTGAAACTCCCGCACTAACATAAGCAGCCGATAGCGCTGCGTACCGATCTGAGAAACATACCGGGAATCCGACATTCAACAGCACAGCAGAAAACACACCACAAAATCACGCCGTCCACACCTCTGCCACCGCTCGCGTCACCAGGCAGCGTACCCCGGCCAGTGTCGTCATCTGAGGTCCGAGACAGACCGAAGCAGACAGCTGACAGCGCAGACAACTGACAGCGCACACAGCTGTCAGCTCAGACAGCTCAGACAGCTCAGACAGCGGCACTCACCGACCGGCCGGGCGGCGGCTCGATATAGTTGACCGGCAGCAGGGTGCAGCCGTAGAGGTCCAGTATCTCCTCGTCAGACACCTTCGACAGGCCCCTGTTGGAGGGACACCATGGTAACAAGCGTAACATCTTCGGCTGGTCTCCGCCGCCAAACCCGCCGATTACTGGTTGCACGGGTCTCAACTGTAGTACAGAACGAAAGCCTTCATCTGAAAAACATAGATAATAGCAGAACTGACATCCAAATCACTGTTGGTTTTTTATGCAGAATCAATAACCTTTAATGACCTAAAGGCTAGTAAATACTACCACAACTATGCCTGTTAGCAGCATATCGAGATACGAAATGTGAGGAACCACACGCGCGCAATGAACCGTTTTCGGCTTGCACAGTCGATGAACAGGAGGTTGTCAGACTTCTGAGTCATTGCCGATCAGGCCTAAAATCGCGCGGCTACCATCCTCAGTGCATGCGTGTTTTGAGGTAACGAGTCCAACTCCTCGCCGTTAACAAAATGGAACGATCAACAGACTGTCAGTGCCCTCTCGTCACAGCATCTGTGCAGTGTCACGGGCCACCCAACTGCAGGCTTCTGGGCGAGGAAATAAACCATCTGTCTCCAGCTGAATTCGCCGGTAATCGATCGCACGAAGTATCCAATGGCAGTTCCCATAATTTCCTTTCCCATTCCCTTCTTTTGCCTTATCTATGGCTATTGACGTCCTTGGAATCATAGCTGTTTATGCTCCTGTTTTGCCATTAAGTAATGAAAGATAAGTGAACTGCGTGTAGTGTGGAAAATAAGCAGATGCAAAGTATTCATTTTAAGGGCATCTTTTAGTCACGAGGGGACAATACAAGCCATGAACGGAACCGTCATGGGAATCCAGCGTTAGTTCCCATGGGTGTGGGGGAGGGGGGAGTCAGGCTTGCTTGCCAATTCCCAGGGTTTTTGACACAGCTTTAAGAAACCTGGTGTCTTTTCCTAGCTATTCTTTCTTCATACTGCAGCAAAACTTCGGAATTCTATTTTGGTCAGGGGCGGGGCCAAACAACGTTTTTGGGAGGCCCCTCTGGCCATTTTTGGTATTGTTGAGGGTAAAAGGAAAATGTCTGCCGAAAACAGCGTTTTTAAGAAAGAACCTAAAACTTTATATGGATGTATAGGTAAATAGTTGGGCAATACACAAATACAATTTTGTTTATCTGAGGTCACTTTACAAGGTTAAGTCAAGGTCAAAAGTCAAAATTTGGTTTCCTACTAATAATTCTGGTGCTCTTTTTCAGATGCCAGTCCGAAATATATATGACGTAGAAAGGTGCCCTCTTCTTGTGTACCACATTTCAGCTTGATATCAGGCCGGGTCACGGGGCTATAACCTAATGTCAGTGCGCGGACCCTATATCACAGCAGCCGTAAAATGACATTTTAGAAATGGAGTGAACTTCAAATGATTGGAAAGGTTTTCATATAATATATGATGTACACAAGATCATTCCAACTGACTCTAAGACCACTGGAGGCCCTTTAACCCGCGCACGACCGTCGGTCCGTTACGATCATGCGCGACTGGGGGGGGGCTGTTAGTCGCCCCCCTCTAACTCGCGAACGGTTGGTCGCACAATAAAAATAAGCACACCGTTGGAACGCCTGTGATGAGCACAGTTCGAAACTGGTCTCATTTTTAGTTTTGGATAATATGTAAGCAATTTACGCCCTATATATGTTTTCTCATAGCCGACTGCATGAGACCGAGAAATGGCCTGAATCTCAAGGGCTGTGACTAACAACGCATAAATAAAGGCACTAGCGCACAAGTAAAGGTCCGCAAATGCCGATACACATCTTATTTCTCAGATTTGTTAAATATATACGCCGAAAAGTCGAGTTAAAGACACGGCAATTCTCGCGCCGGCTGTCGCGTGCGCCGCAGCCGTATGCAGTAACAAACTGACGGGAACCAATTTTAGCGTTCCTTCACTTTCGCGAAAAAAACTATCCATGTAAATTTGATTGATCTGACTGGTTCCTGCGATGGTTTTTCATGCTTAAATTTTGGGAAAATTCATTAGTTACCAATCTACACGACTGGCGGAAGTTTATTCGCGAGTGCCTGCTTATTTCCAAACCATGGAATTTTTTTCAAACTTTTTGAGGTTCCTGGTATTACTTACGTCTGTGCAAGCTAGTTCTGCCATTTTCTACCCATTCTGAGTAATTCATCGTCGATTTTGACGGTGGTACATTTGGCTCACTACAGTTATTCGTGACCTGACCTCATGTCAATGGCTGGAAGTCATTGATACTTTGCCTAATGACGGTAATTAGATGTCTGCTTCACTCCACACTAAAAATGTTATGAAATATTCCGTCAATTTGCGAAAAAACGACGACATGTCTTAAACATGGGCTTGACCTTAGATCAATGACCCGGAAAATTCCGAAAAATCTGAGATAACAGATTTGTTGCATCTATCAGGATCACTAATCCCTGAAATTATTATTGAGATATATTGTTTTCCTAAAATGTTACAGGGCGCTAAACTTTTTTGGACATAGGTCTATTTGACCTGACCTAGGTCACGTACCTGACCTGACCTGAGGTCAAAATTTTGACACAAGATGTAAAAATAATGAAGCAAAAGGTACAGGAAGTTTGGTAGCTCTGTGTTTGTTCGTTCTCTCGCAATCCCAAATATAATGCTAACATTATATAATGCTAACTCCAAATATAATGCTAACATACAAACATTGTAATACGATTTGTACTTCTTCAGCATAAGATGACTAACAGAAGCTAAAAAAGGTGTTTTGAACCTTTCTGTTAACCCAGTTTTTGAAGAACTAATCCTCCTATTTTTGAAACCCTGTGAACGCCTATGAATTTCCTCAAGATTTCAGAAATGTGGATCAGTGGCAAAAGTCCCATCCATAATCTTTGGACTCATGCCAGTTTCTACAAAATCGGTTCACAAACAACGAAATTATAAGAAGTCCAACAATATCCCCCATTTTGACATTTCTGCCCTCCTGTACCCACCCCTTTCAGAATTTTTACAACTCCTTTTTACAAAAGTGTAGTCATGGCCAATCGATTGCCGTTTGTTGCGATCAAAACGGGCGCGCAGATCTCGAGACCTCGGGGGGGGGGCGAATTCACCCTCCTGCCGGGAATCGGCCATACCGTGTAGCCCTCTGGGAACAAGGCTAAAAGCACATGAACAGACCGACCATAAAAACCTCCGTCCACCCGGCTATCCGTGATCAGGCCACTACGACCCAGAGTGATCTCGGGATAGATAGACAAACGGACCATCCGCCAGTCATTTACCGAAACACGCCACAATTATCGACGAAGATGCATCAAAAATCTGGAAACATCGGTTCCATCGCGCACAAATCACAGCACAAAAATCAGTTCAACGTTACGCCGCCTGGCTGCCCGCTGTCGTGCCCTCGCTCAACCCTCAGAGTGTAGAGCCAACACATCACCAGCACCACGTCTCTAATTGGGCCACCCCCTGTCCCGGCGCGTCGGGGAGGAGGGACAATGTCATCGTCGGCCACCCAGCCGCGGTGGCCGGCGGGCGGCCGTCCAGACAGACCAGCTGACGGCAGGGGCGTTATTTAGCGCGCGGCGGGGCGGGCGGCGATTTTATCGCCTAACGAGCGGTCTCGGTTTTGGCGCGACGGCGGAGGCGGGCGCCACCGGGGAGGCCGGACAACGGCCGACCCCTCGTAAAACGGCGGGAGTTTTATCGCCCACTGAGGGTCCGCGACAACTGCGAAACTAATCGCATTCGGCCGCCCTAATGGCCGTGTGGTGAGCATTGCCGAGAATAAAAGCGTCCTCAGCAATCAGTGGTCGTAAGAAGCGAGAAGAGAACAAAGCCCGATGTTAGACTGTTTAATTGTCAATTCTACGATCGGAATGAACTATCGCGACGCACTAAAATAAATTCATGAGTATACATGATATGTACTTGGCTGGCTTTACGCATTTTTAATTGAGAATTAAATGCTCTTTAAATGATACACCCATACACGATTCTGACAAACAAAAGTGTCGTCACCCAGGGGTAAGGGAGGAATATTGCCCCAATCCACATACTTGGTCAAAGCAAACAATAAATGGGACGATGCCTTTCGATTAGGAAATATTTAATTTCTCTGAGATAAACAGGAATATAAACAAAGCTACTAATAAGACCATGCTAAGGAATTTTCAAACAAATCTGTTCATTACACAATTTCTATGAAGGTCATAATCATAACTGTCCCCAGAAATGTTTTCAAAGCAAGCCACATTATTCCACAAATATTGCTATGAGCCATGCCTATTTACACATCCCAAAAACACCCCAATGTTCGCTCCATTAGTCACGCATGTCCTGCTTAACCGCTGTATACGCCACCAATGAAAGTGAAGCGACAATGCGGCCCGTTCTATATGTGACTCAGTTAGCCACAGCCTACTGCCGTTCTCAAACGCATAGTTAACCAGTCTTGAGGGCAAAAATTTGTGTTACGCACAGTGCATGATTATAACCACCGACCCCGCTCCTACGCGACCTGAGGCGTTCTTAAGTTGAACTTAAACCTTGCTTCTGATGGCAAAACGAACAGAAAATTTTGTGATACAACCAGTCTTTTAGTGGGTATTTTTCGTATTTTCGTCTAATCTTCAAACATTTCAAATTGCTAGACCACGTCTCCATACTTTATTTCAACCATGCATGAATCAAAACAAAATAGACTGAATTTAATGAACTACCTCTTCACGCGTAATGAACAATAAGCAAATACATCTGCACGTCACTGGGTGCTGTACCTGGCTGACCCGTGGCCGGGCATAGTGTTCCGATACCCAGCCGACCCATGGCTGGGTACCGTAGTTAGGTATCCAGCTGAGCTGTAGCTGGGTACAGTGGTTGCGATCAACAGTGGGCCTGGTGTTAAAGGACTCCTGCCATCATACACTGCATAGGCGACAGGAAACAGGTATAGTTAACACCGCAGGGATGTGGGCCAGATGAAGCCATCAGACCAGCAGAGGGGGTGGGGAAAGGTACTCCTCCGTATCACAAGGCGCCCCGGCCTGTATATAAGCTCCACGTGCCCGTCACCTCTCGGCAGACCAATATCAACAGCTTCAGGGCGCGACAGTGGCTCAGGAAACGCGTGCTGCCCTCTCCCGGATATCGGACGAACATGAAGGTAAGATAGCATATCTGGATGCAACACAAACTGTCGTGTACTCGTATGAAGCATCAAGGATAACACAGTATGTATTGCTCAATGGTGGTACTGTGTGAAGAATTTCGTAATTAAGTCGCACTTTGCATTTCAGAGCGATAAAAAAACCGAATTTAAATCAATGCTCATAACTAGTGAAAACGATAAGCAATCACACACACGCAGTTAACCATAAAAGTAAACGGCTGAATGGCCCCTGCATGTGTTGTTTCAGCTGTTTGTAGTGGCTCTCAGCTGTCTGGTGGCATCAGCAGCAGCCCGCGGTTCTGCATCGTCTTCCGGACCCCACAGACCGCCTCCACGGCGCGTGAACCGCGAAAACATGCCCAGCTCTGACCGCTACCTGGCGCCCCGGTCCAGCTACACCGTCCCAGAAGACAGGTACAGTGTACCTGAGTCTGCCAGCCTGGCTGCTGGGTATACCTATGACATTCCGCCGCCAGCGTACACTCCTCCAAACACGGTTTACCGTGCTCCTGGGCGAGGTTCAGCAGCTTCGAGGCAAGCACAGCGTGCTCCAGAAACAGCGGTTGTTGCTATAGACGCCTACATGGCCCATGACGCAGCCTATCGCGCCCCAGACAAGTCTTTCAAGGACAAAGAGCCAACTCACGCTGCCCAAGCACTGGTTTACACGAGACCTAACCCAGTCTTTCGAGCTACCAAGAAAACTACCGAGGGGCCTGGGACCTACGCCGCTCCCGTCATGATTCAAAACGCTCCCGAACCGCTGTATCCAGCTCCAGAGAAGACCCGTGACCGTCCTGGAGCACCTTACGGAGCCGGCAAGCAAAGCTACAAAGCCTCCAACCCAAACGCTGACAGTGCCGGACAGAGTTACGAGGGCCCGGAAGTTACCTCCTCCGTCCATAACAACCCCTTCGAAACCCTGAAGCCGACATATCCCGTTCCTAAGAACAGCTACAACGCGCGTAAACTGTCTAGTGTGGCTCCCAGTCAGGTATACAAAGTTCCTGACGTCAAACGTGTTACTCTGAGCCAGAGCTACGAAGCCCCTTTTCAAGCCTACGTTTCCCCACAGACGTCCTACAAAGCCTCTACGCCAGGCCAACCTGTGTCAGACGAGATGCATAAAGCCAAACAGACGATGCCTGTTGATCCCGCCATTGCCTTCAAAACACGCAAACCTTTCTATGCAATTCCCAAACGAACGTACAAACCCGTCATGCACATCTCAGAACGTCCTAAGCATAGCGTCAAAATCCCACAACCTGTGTATGCTTCTCCTAAACAGAACCACAGCGCAGCTCCTGAGAAACGACAGAAAACCCTGACCACGATATACGATACTTCTGTGGAAACAGCGCCAAAACAAACCAATCCTGTCCACGCGAGTGCCTACAAAGCCTTACAGTTGCCATATGTTGTCCCTATACAAACCTATAGCAGCAGTTCATCAGCCTTCGCAGATACCAAACAGAGCTACAAAGCCCCTGAGCCCCAGCTATCCTCTACAAAAACTTCTTCGTTACATGATGCTCCAAAGGCGACGTTTGGCATCCCAAAACACAGAAACCTCAGTCCCAAGCAGGGAAAGGATTCTCGTGGAACGGCTCACGGTGCTCCCAAAGAGGATTACAGGAAGCCGAAGAGGACGTACGACGCTCCGAATCAAGAAAAGGACATTAGGGACCTGGTAGCACAAGAGGATTACGTTGTCCCCGTGAATGTACGCCTCTCCACAGAAGAATCTGGTGGGTCTGCCGTGCCCTACGATCCGCCAAAGAAGACATACCATGCCCCCAAGAATAAGGACTCACCGCAGGTGGGAATCAAATTCGGATTTTGCGGTAACGTTACACTTGGTTTCGTTTCTGTTCATTTCCGCTCACAAACAGAGACAGTCTCCGTGTTACTTCGTTGAATAACCGTCAGCTGAGGAAATGACAAGGTAAAACCATCATTCGATGGCGTTTCAGCGTTCACTGGCATTCCCTGTTATTCTCCAACAGACGGAGGGAAAATGGGATAAATTTCGACATCGCCAACCAATCACTGTATCCCCGCTTGCACACGTGTAGTGTCTCTGCTTCTAACAAAGAAGGCGCAGGCAATGACCCCGCTCCTACCGTGCACGACAGACAAGCACAAGTTCTCAGTTCTCCTCTCACCAGCCATCCGCCCCTCCCTCGGCAGCGGCCGGCGCGGTACCAGTACCAGTACGCCGTCTCCTCGGGGCGCGAGCTGCGGTACGGCGGCCGAGGAGGCGCGCCAGGGGCCCGCGCACGCGCGGCTCCTACCACGTCCTGCTACCGGACGGCCGCACCCAGCAGGTCCGCTACCACGTCGAGGCCGGCTCCGGGTACGTGGCCGACGTCACGTACCGGGGCGAGGCCGGGGCGGGCCCGGCGGGCGGCACGGCCGCGGCGACGTACCCGCCGGGCCGCGGCCTCCGCTGATGGGCCCGCCGCGGCACGGCGCGTGACGGCGGGGGTGCGAGAGGTGGGAGAGGCGGGAGGTGGAGTGCGGAGACCTCGGCGCGACGGTGTAGTCACGGCACAGGCGGAATTTAACGGAACACTGGCGACAGCGTACTGGAAGACCTGATCTGCGTCTTAAACGTCTGCTTTGCCAGATCCCAGAAATGCTTGTCAAACCATGCTTCGGCAGTTTTTTGCTAGGTTAAGAGGTGGGTTGATATCGTACTGGGTTACTGTGACCAGCAACGTCGCGCTTCCTAGATGACTTGATACCATAAACATGAGCAATGTGTTGTATGTTTGGGTACAAAAGACGAGAGTTTATACGTTCCTGTACGCTGCCTCGCACCGCAATGAAACGTCGCATCCCATCGCAATGGGAACAACGAACCACACGGACCACGTCGACCGTCAAAGCCCACTCAACGTTCGCGATAGTCCAAACGCACATACTGCGAACCATGCCTATCCTGTTAATCCTGCCCTGGATGCACATATAGGTCAGCAGGCAGTTACGCAAAAACTAAGACATCCGAGGTCAAATTTCGCCGCGATCTGTACTTCACAAAATGCCATATTTGTACCTTCATGAGACGCAAAACTA
This sequence comes from Capitulum mitella, assembly GCA_030062745.1. NCBI lineage: Eukaryota > Metazoa > Arthropoda > Thecostraca > Pollicipedomorpha > Pollicipedidae > Capitulum > Capitulum mitella. Next base: position 24,909,311 of record CP099844.1, on the reverse strand, counting down.
CGTTTACCAATTTCCAAAGCAACATTTAAGAGAGCTTTTTTACCCACTCGAAAGAAGCATAGCACGTGTCATCGCACCAGAGACGAGTTCAATCAACTAATCCGACACCATCCTTCTTCTTCCAATGGATGATGCAAGTGCCTTCACTTAACCGAAAGGCCCCAAACCACCTCTGACACAGCGGCATTGACGCCAGGCAGCTCAAAGCTTTCCTTCATTTTGCCAGTAGATCCAGTGCTGATATCTCAAAACACAATCATAACACAAGGCGGCGCCGAGGCCGATGTCATAAGTACCTCAACTCACGACGAAAATAGATAAAGCACCCAAAACGACACCAAAGGCGGTTCTGTTACATTCGATTCATTTCCTCAACTGCATTCGACGAATATCCAAGGTAAAGGCTTACCTATACACAGATCCCAACTGGATCTGGTTGAAAGAATCCACTTTGAGCAGGAGACCCTTGTGGATATCGTAGTGTAGGCCGCGGACAGCAAAGTCCGGTAAGTAACGGAGATTGAGGATCTCTTCCGGGTACTGAAAACACGGGGTCAGTATTATTAGCCTAAAACATGTTTTTGATGCTCATTTGGCTTTCGCCACCAAACAAAAAAAAAACAAACATATCTAAAGAGAATGAGTCAGAATTCACAAAGGAATTCTTTCTTCAGATCTTTATAAATAACTTCTGGTTCAAATCGCAATTCATATCACACACTTGCTTCCCAAAAACTGGTGTGGATCGCCTTTCACCACAATGATAGTTCATGGCTTCACAAAGATCTGCATCAAGCACAGATCGACAGAAATATAAGGATAACATAAAGCAGAATGATTCCATAGTAAGTTAAAATATTTAACACATACCTTGTATTGCTCCACCAATGCTTGTTTGCCCAAATCATAGATAAGGTGGTGCATGGCAGGTTTGTAGTCAGCCAGTGTGTAGTCATAATCAAATCCATATGTATTGATATGACTTAGATGCAATTCATTGTTAGCAAAAACTGCTCTTGGGTTGACATCTGGAGGTGGTTTCTTTGCTGAAAAAAAACAAAAGAGGTCAAAGTGTCCTAATAAACTTTAACCAGTCTCACAGCAGGTGCTGGATAATACACATGCCAGTATTATTAGTGCAATGTAAGCTAGATCTGTTACACACATCCTGCTATAGTTACTTAAGTGTTTCCAAATGCCCCATCCTTCCCCAGACACCAAACCAGATGAAATCAAAAGATCATTCCAACATTGTGCAGCTCAACAAGACAGCTTGTGATCTACTGCTCAGGCCAAATGTTGGTGCCCATTCTAAAGCCAATGCATGCCACACACCATTTTCCCTGTCTTATTTTACATGCTCACAGGAATGGTAACTGTAAGTTACATACATTGCTAAAACAACAACAAATGATGTAATACTGCCTGCACAGCTTAAGTTTAGCCACTGCCAGTGATGTAGTAAGTAGTAGTAATTTGCAACAAACTCTTTGATAACTCCCCTATCCTTGCCTTCCCAACAATAGGCACACCACATTGTGGTTCAGTGAATCCCTGGCAGCAGTTACTGGATGGGCACCTGTTGGCATATCCTTATCGACATCAGATGTGCACATCAAAAGGGACACACAATGCAAACTACCAAGACTGCTTGGAAAAGACAACTACAGCCACAAGACACTGAGGCACAAACTTACAGCCCTGGCAGATCTCTAGCAAACATTTGCCATTGTTACACTCCAGCCTGTGGCTAGTCATGGTACATATCAGACATGTGCCAGGATCCTGATGGAATGCAGGTTATCCTCATCTTGGATGAGATTCTAAGCTGACCAGGGTAAGTGTTGTGTCACATGGGCACCTCCTTTGTTCCAGAGAGACAAGACATTTCTGAGACAATGCAATGGCCCACCCAGGTCAACAAGAGATTGTACACAACATGGGGATAACCTACATTCCATTGCAATCCAGGCACATGTCTGGTATGTACTACCACTATCAGTTTTAAATGTCTGTCTTGTATATTCCCTTTTTGCTGTTATATTTGTAACATTATCATATGCCATACTTTAACAAATGTTGCAAACAAATACATTTATGCCTCAAACTATATAATGATGGGAACCATGCCCTGCATTCACTTATCTTTAATGATTGCCTGAGCAAGGAGGGACTGGTCTAACCCCAGTGTTTCTCAGAGATTTCTTCTACATAGCTGGCCAAATTTTCTCTCAAATTTGCAGTACCCCCTTGTGCATCAATCTTGCAACTTTTGATAAAAAACATGAATATGATGTCACATCAGGTCACAGTCATAATGTCATAAATTAGAGCATCTCCAACCATTTTGCAATGACACTGTGGATTCTTACAGCAAAAAGTGGCATAATAACCCTAAATGGTTGGTAATGGCAGTTTAGGGTGCTTGATCATTGAAATGACCCAATGACAGAAGTCTGTGACCTCCCCACAGTCATGAAAGGCCATTTACCCAATTTAACATCAGGTGACCTTGGATGATCATCTAGACTTCATGTGGTGCCTGGGGTATTCTGAAGTGCTAATTTCATACCTAGGATTTATTTTAAACAATTTCCACTCAATCATGTCCATTTCATGGCCAACAGGTGTCCTGATTTCACACCCTTGCAGGCAGTCAAGGGATTTGGCCTGACCTGCCTTGAATCACTAAACAGAAGTAACAATGAAGCCATTCAATTTGCAAAGCATCAAGGAGTCCTTTGTTTCCTGTCTAGTCCCTTTGAGTCCATAATTACTCAATTTATGGTTGTCCACACAAAAAGTTTCACAATTCCCTCCTACTTTGGGTCACTGGCCTGACCTGGGAGATGACAGGTTGACCTAAAACCCTAAAACCACATACTGCTGACTATTCTCTCATGACAAACAACATGCTTGGTTTTGTTCTGCAGCTATAGCTTCATTAGGGGCCAAATACCAGGAGGCTGAACTGACCCCTCTACACAGTAGAAGGTGGATGGAAAATGCACATGAGCAAGAGTTAATGAACACAGACTGGGTGGTGTAAAATATCACATAATGAGTAACAACACAATAAACCATTTAATTCTTGGGATGCTTAGGTATAATATCCCAATACACACTGCACAAAATTAGACATGCTGTCTTCTATAACTATCAAAGCAGGAAGGTCATGCCACACTCACAGAAACATATCCTCTTTGTCTCTGCATAGGCAGCCACCAGATTTCTGTGACTTTTTGAAGTATACTGTCTTCGAGCACAAACCAAGCTTGCCAAACACAGTGAGGCGATTTCACGTGACTGATGAATCCTGCATAACATAATGGTAATTCCGAACAGAACTCAGTCACTTAGCGTTGTGAAAACGTCACAATAATGATAACGTAACTGGCCAAAAACGCGGCACTTTTCTCTTCTTTCAAGTTCGATTTTTCGCGCAATCTTTGTTCCTGAGCTAGGATATCTATAGAACTTTTCGGGTAATGGTTTCTGGCACCAACATTGTTTTTTTTTTTCGTGTGTCATACACCACAAAAGTCTCTAATGCGTCATACATGTATACATAATACCGGAGGTTTTAGCTGTTGTAAGAAGCTCAATTTGACCACTAGATGGCAATCGTAAAAATGCAGCAGCGCAATCATATAACCATATATTACGATGTACGGCCGTTGAAACTGTGTGTGGGGGGGAGGGGATGAAAATGGGTGCAACCGCTAATAGCGCCCAGTTTTGCGGAACAAAGCATACGACATTGTTTGGAGAGTTCAGACAAAATGCTTCATTCCTATCGCCTCAAACTTTGGATTCCGAAGCCCTTGCCATGATAACAATCTTCAGCATCCTTTCCTCCGGAGGACTAGCTCATACTGTTTTTCAAAGAACTGAGCAAGATAGGAAAGAAAGTCGCCGTTTCTATGTGCGTTTACATCTGTATCAAATTTATTTTTCAGGGTCGACCTTTCCAAAATATCACAAACACCACACAAACGCTGATGACAATGAAGAAGCTTCCATGTGACATGATAAACTACACACACCGTATTTTTCCAGACCGTATTTTCATGTCAAGACCTTGTTTGACAAATACAAAACAGTGAACGGAAATCGTTCCTGACGAGACACAAGAACGCAAAAGGTTCGTTGCGAGATCAACCAGAAAACTTGTTTCTAACGGCGCTTTCCACAAAAAATGGACGAGTCCACTCTGACACCGACTGCATAGGCATCGGATGCCATATGAACGAAGCATGACGTTTTTTTTCATAAAGGTACACCAAAACCGACATTAGCACACACATCACTGTCACTATCCTCTCCCCCCTCCTCAACATATGAAATCGTGAGTCTCATGGTACAAAACAAACCAACACAACATGCACTGACGAGATGATTCAACAATTTTCACAAAGCGGTGTCCAGACGCTCGGCTGGCGATGCAGGTTCCGCAGCCCTCACCGGGCCGTGTCCACAAGCGTCTCCGGCCAGGACGCGCTACAGACCGCTTCCAATACGTCCCGGAAGGACGGCGGGGTGGCTTCGTGTTCCCGGCGCCGACTTAACACGTCCGCCTGCAGCAGCGCCGGCGCCGCTCTAGCGCGCCGCACGAGTCGGGGGTCAGCCACACTGTTCGGCGAGTCTCCCGAGTCCCATTCTCTCTCTCTCTCTCTCTCTCTCTCTCTCTCTCTCTCTCTCTCTCTCTCTCTCTCTCTCTCTCTCTCTCTCTCTCTCTCTCTCTCTCTCCCAGCGGGGATCCACCAGTAGGCTCTGAGGACCGACAGCTCTCGCTGCCGCCCGCAGCTGCCAAACGCACTCCACCGCCGCTGGCGGCAGGGTCACGAGCGACCTGCCGTGACGCCGGGGTCGCAGAGTTCACAGTTCCAGGACTCCGCGGCGCGGTTCGGTCGCAGAGGCCGCCTCAGAAGTGCAGTTCTCCGACGTCCCTCAGAAGAACAGGCCTCCGACGTCCCTCAGAAGAACAGGCCTCCGACGTCGTCCTCGTCGGCCGGCTCCCGCTTCACGCGGCCGCGCATCTCGTCCTCGCCGTCGCTGTCCGAGACCTGCCGAGCGCCGCCGTCCGGGTCAGTGCCCGTCACACATATGGGACGGGCCACAGGCCCGCAGGGTCACGTGACACCCGCCCATGAAAGGAAAAACACGAAAACGCCACAATCCAAACCCGACCGAACCGTCATCATGACGAAACTTTCGGACGATGCAATTGCAGGACTTCACACAGAAATATACGCATAAAAACCATACGCAACGTCTTGATGCAGTACAATCATCTCAGCAAGAAGCTGACGTCCAACTCCAGTGCTCACTATACTCATGGCTACCGTCCGCGGCTACGTCACAAACCCTGCGCCACCGAACGCGACCAACTTAAGACACCAACGAGAGCGGCGAGCACTCTCCCTCCCTGCCTCCGCCACCACTCACCTGGAGGTCGCTGTGGATCCGACTACTGCCGGCGCCCTCCGCCGCGTGGGAGACTCGGCTCTCCCGGGCCGTCGACAGACCGTAGAGAAAGGCCGACGGGTCGTAGCTGGGGTCCACGTCCTCGCTGTCGTCTGCGGCACACGGCCAGCGGGTTGGTGACGATCGAAGAGCGGCATACGGGTCACGAAATGCTTAACACGATACAGGGCAAGAGAATCATTTTAAGAGAGCCCGGAAAACATTAAGGGTAAACCTGGACACCTATGGCACTCCTTCAAGGGTCCAGCACTTGTCTGGAACCACAAAGCTCGAGACGAACGGCATCGTCAAGTTCATACTCCTCCGCAACTGAAGCAACACATTTTCATCTCAGTCGTGCACCTGCCCCGGCAACAGGATCCTTTAAATGCTTTCCCTCCTACTCCTGTTTGCTTTGGGGTTAGAATGAACTTTGCTGCCATTCCAGCATCGTGTCTCGTCCTTTTACTTTAAGCTGCTTTACAACACATTCAGAACGTTCCTGCCCGTCTTCAGCAGCCGATTCTCACCGTGCTCCTCCTCCTGGGGCAGCTCCAGCAGCATGGGCTCGTCACCGCCGGTCTCCGAGGCGTCCATGTCGTCCTGACCCGACGCCAGACCGATCAGCTGGTCCTCCTCGTCACTGTACTCCAGGTCTGCGGTACAGATCATAACGGTCAGACTGATCCTCCTCGGTACTGTACTTCAGGTCTGTGGTAGAGGTCACCAGGTCAGACAGGTCTCACCGATCAGCTAGTCCTCCTCGTCACTGTACTCCGGGTCTGCGCTACAGATCACCAGGCCAGACCGATCAGCTGGTCCTCCTAGTCACTGCATCCCGGTTTGCGGTACAAGTCACTCCACCACACTTCACCACCACCCTCGCTGATACTGACACCACCCTAACCACCTCCCGCCATCCTCTGCCACCACCACTGGCGCGGTTCCGCGCGCTGCCTTCTCCCCGCCGCCGACTGACCCTCCTCTAGCGTGCGACTCCGCTTGGCCGGCGGCTCGGAGCCGTCGTCCTCCTCGGTGGGCGTGGCGCGGCCGCCGCCCTCCGACAGGTGCGACTCGTCGTCCAGGTTGATCGAGCCCGTGCCCAGCGACTCGTTCTCGGCGTTCTCCAGCGCCCGCTGCTGCGCGGCTGCGATGTTGGCTTCCAGGCTGCGCAGGTCGTCCTCGTACTGCGGACAGGGGACGGGGTCACAGGGAGAACATCAACGGGTTCTCCTCTTACTGTCGGCAGGGGACAGGGTCAGACGGGTGACAGGCGCACCTCCTCTTCGTACTACCGGCAGATGGGAGAGTCAGGGGGAGGACAGAAACAGGTCGTCCTCACGACAGGCAGAGGAGAAGCTAGGCGAGGTGGTAATGGAGGGAGATGGCCATTCGAGGGAAAGTACGGAGTACGGGGTGATGAAGTGTCTCATGGGCGGTATCCGCACTGATTTGATCATGCCGAAGCAAAAACGCCACATCTCACCTTTTCGACGGTGGACTTGACGGCATCGACGAGCGCCTGCGCCTTCTCGGTGAACGACGACTCTTTGCCATTGTAGGTGATGCAATTCTCCAGCAGCAACTCGAAGTCTGCCACAAACTCGCGACTCGAGTGGTACTTGTGCGCTGCAACAAGCAATACAGCGGTCATAACACAAACATACCTAATAAGCAGTACAACCGCAACTGCAGAATGGCACAACCATCACTCAGTACATCGACACAAAAGCATCATTTGTCGCGTCCCAGCATCTTAAGTCACATTATCAGTGTAACATTGCACCAGAATGTTACGGCCACAAGGCCTCTTAAAAGGTAAACACTACCTTCAGGATCGCAAGCTCCTCTAATACAATACTGACGTCTTCCGGCAGCAATGTAGCACCATAAACCGCTTAAAAGCCTTTGCCAAAACTATCACTCAGGAGATGCTGGACAACCTGGGACTCCCGGTGACAGGGAAGTACTCACATTTGACCTTCTTCTCGATGGTCTCGATGTCGACCGGCTGCTTGATGACGGCGTAGTAGTCCTTGACCAGTTTCCTGTTGACTGGCCGCAGGAACGGCCACGACTCCTGCATCGTCTTCACCTTCTCGTTGACTATTCGCTCCAGGATGTAGGTCAGACCGACCTGAAACACACCATCCGGCGTTCGTGAAAGGTATGCTTTTGTGATCAGCCAAGATGAAATGACGTCCAGTGAGCTATCAACTATACAACTGTGTACGAATTTCGGAGACCAGCTGACGATGCAGATCTTTACCAAGTCAACATTTTTTATCCCGAAAAAAACGTTTACCAAAGACCTATAAATATTATCCAAGTGTTGAGAAAAAATGCTTCGTTCAGCAGCGGGTTTGACTTTTTATCCATAGGGATAGATCTGATATTCGCAGATGAGATTCTTCCCGATAACCAGTCTTAAAATGCAGCATGTCAACAGCCCCGCCACAGAGCCAATGACCAGCCTTCGTCGTTTCTTTCGTCGTTTCACATCCCGTCAACCGTCGGCACCTGGTCGTCGTCGTCCAGCAGCGGGTTGATGGCCTTCTCCAGCTTCATCAGTTTGTCCTCCTTCTCGGCGAACCAGTCGATCAGGTGGTTGCGCATCTTCTCCGAGGTCAGCGTCAGCACCGACTTGGCGCCGTTGTACAGCTTGGAGTTCTCCACGATCTGGCTGACGTCGGCCAGGAACTCCTCCCGGCTCTGGTACTTCTTCTGGCGCAGGTTCTCGCGGATCGTCTGCAGGTCCATCGGCCGCTGGATGATCTTGTAGTAGTCCGGCACCGTCTGCGGCAGGAAGACGGGCATCACAGCTCACAGCTGCGAGCACTGGCGGTGCAAGGGCGAGGCGCACGGCAAGACTTTCAGAACTAACAAATGCGACCTGGAAGTACTGATTGTCTGTACGCAAGGAGTCATATAAATGCAAGGGACTGAATGACTTCTGTCTGCTCAGCCACGAGTTTAAATCCATCACACTTACGTCCGCTTGTATCAAAGCTGTTGATGTCATAATCCCAGACGCCAAACGACGGACACCAAAACTTATACTCTCCAACGAGCACCACACATGGAAAACCGCAGCACCGCTCCCTAACAGTAACCGCACGGAAGCAAGCGGCCCCACAACTCGCGAGCTTGGCGCTGCTTGCCCACCTTCGCGTTGACGGGGAACAGGAACGGCTGCACATCGGGCATGTCGCGCATCTCGTTGAGGATGCCCTCCAGGATGGTGCTGAAGGTGATGAGCGGGTCGATGCGGCGGCGGTTGGTGGTCTTCTGGCGGTGGTGCAGGTAGTCGCAGTGCAGGTCGAGTCCCATTCGGCGCCGGCGCCGGCCTGACATCGCGTCCTTCGGCACCTTCAGCAGCAGCGACTTCCGCTTCAGCTCCTCCGCTTGCTGCAAACGTGGGAGAGGAGGAGGCGCGGTCAGTGCTGAAGGGGTCTGACGGCGTCGGGAAATCAGATATCGGAACATCTTTGACAATGCCTCAGGTTGCCGCTTATCACTAAAAATAGACGCAGCGAAGGAGAGATTCTTTCTTGTCCAATCATAAAAAAACGTAAAACCCGTAGAACAAATGGAATGATTTGTTCAAAAACAAATTTCCTTTACCACCGGAATGAAACAACACCAACAAAGATACAAGATTCAGCACCAATCCAAGACGCCACCACATCCGTTGGTGTGGTCCTACAAACGACCACATCCGTTGGGCCGGAGAAATGTCGTCTGACCATTTTTTGGCGAACACGCTGCACGAATGACCCGAATGACACTGACCCTGCATGACCTGCATGACCTTAGAATTCTCCAAAATGCAACCATTGGCTAACGAAATAATTAAGCATCGAGACTGCATCAATATGCAGAGAGCCTTCCACCTATACATCCCGCTCGCACACCGAGGTATCTCAGCACCACACTCACGCAGTGACCGATGGTACCGACGCTCTCCACCTCCCACGCGTGAGGCTCACTGCCAGCCAGCGTCACTTTTCTACCGCACCATTGCTAGGTGGAATAATCTTCACCTGAGCCATAAGCAATCCCCGTCTAGTCGCGCTTTTGCAGGAGCCCTGTGTGTCTCGTTGCACAGATCGCTCCCGTTGCTTGTCACACTGTGGGTTTTTCTCTCGTCGTCACCAGTTTTTTTTCGCCATCTTCAGTTTCTCATGCATGTTTTAAATGCGTCTCCAATGTCACCATTTTTGTCAGCCGACTAGGTCGTTAAAACCCACCCTATGGATGTCCCTTAACACACGAAAACGAAAAAACGAAAATCTTTCGCCATCTAACATATCAGGAACATTACCCCTTCCTAACGACCCGTTAACACGACCTCCGAGCTTCTGAGGCCATCGGTGGCAGCGGCAGCGGCGGCGGCGGCGGCGGCGGCGGCGGCGGCGGCGGCGGCGGGACCTTACCTTGATGACCTTGCCGGAGAGTTTGATCTTGGTGCCGTCCACGTTGATGAGCTCCTCGTCGTCGGGCACGTCCAGCCGGCAGGCGTCCTCCTCTTCCTGCTCGGTCATGGCCACGGACATGGACGGCTGCGGCCCGCCCGGGCCCTGGTACAGCGGGCACGCCTTGTTCGTCCTCATGTGGCCCACCTGGCGGCAGGGGCTCAGTCAGCGGTGGGGCAGGCCGGCGACAGCGGTCACCGTCACGGGCGGCAGCAACATGTGGCAATGGAAGGTGGCGTCGATGAGCCGCGATGACAGACAGACAGATTCAGGAGTGACGGTGGAGGAAGGCGTCAAGAAGCCGTGGCCGGGTCAGACATTGCCAGGGCCCGAGACTGCGGTTAAATCTCTGAGGGACGCGTCTGGCTACTATCCGTCGCCACCAGCCGAGGAGGCCCGACCATCGCCCTCCCCACCATCAGCCGGTGGAGAAAAGATCCCCGCCGGCCGACATCGAGGCCCGCCCAGGGCCCTCACAGCTCGCTTCCCATGGGCTCTTACAGCTACCCGCTCCCGGGCCCCCACATTTCCTCTCACCCCTACACGCCTTCCCCGGGCTCTCACAGCTCACCCGCCCCGAGCTATCAAGGCTCACCTCCCCTGGGCTCTTTGTTACCTGCCCCAGGCTATCACAGCTGTCTCATCCCGGACTCCCACACCTCCCCTCCGCCAGACCGTGACGGCAGGCGGCCGCCGGAGGACACGCCCCCCCCGCCACTCACCTGGCCGCAGGCACCGCACTTGAGCTTCAGGTCGGGCTTCAGCTTGGGCTTGCGCTGTCGCGGCTGCTGGCTGAGGCCGAGCCGCTCCTTTTCTTGGTTGCGCTTGATGCGGCGCAGCTGCTCCTGGATGCGTCGCTTCTCGCGCTTCATCTCCTCCTTCTGCGTCTCGTCCAGCTGGCCAGCGAACTGGGGCCGGGCACACCGTCCAATCACCGACACAGTCACAGGCCCTCAAAGCGCGGCAAGGCGCCGGCACACAGGCGACCATGACAAAACGCGCAATACGTCCTAACACATGCACAACAAACAAATCAAGACCAAACAGGACGGCTGCGTGATGACCGTCAAACAGTCAGAACAAAGCACAATAAAAAGCTCCTCGGTAAACGTTCAAAATGCAGTCTGATCATCCAACTTGCTTCCCGAAATCTCCGATCTGCAGTGGCGTCCCGGAGTTCGCACCTGTTTGATGAACGCCTCGTCCTTGGTCTTTCTGATGCGCAGGTAGGCTTCGATGACGGCCTGCTTCCGCACTGTCTCGATCCGAGTGTAGGTGCCACCCTCGGAGTTACGGAACGTGCGCGTGATCTTCAGCACCCGACCTGGGGGCGCACGTCACGCTGGTCACTGCACTCAGAAACGACCCTTCAGACAGCCTCTGACCACAACATAGCAAATGAACGTTACGACATGCTGTTCCGCTGTTAATAGGTCTACAGATGGAGACGCAATTGTAACGACAGCAAAGAATAGCAGGCCATATGACGTATGAAATTAAGACAAACCAGGCTCAAACTTGAAAAGTTGCCACGACAATGAAAGAGGGACCGCGTAACACCTTGCTACCTGGCGTGGCACCAACGGCAGAGACTAGTGAATTCTGAACTCGTCCATGACCGCACGCAATAACAACACAGCGCACGGTAAGCAGCCAGTTCATCACCACCACAGCTAACCAGCCAGTTCAAAATCAGCTCACTTATCGACGTTTCGGAGGCAGAGGCAGAGGCAAGGGCAGACAGACCTCCGGGTCCAGGGGCTGATCACAGGACCGCGCCGCGCGAGCTCACCGGCCGAGTCCTCGTCGTCGTCCTCCTTCTTGCGTTTGTCCTTCTTCCCGTCGCGCGAGAAGTCCTTGTCCTCTTGGCCCTCGCCCATCATGATCTTGTGCAGCTCGCGCCGCTCCCGCTCCTCCTTCTCCATGCTCAGCTGGATCGACGTCTTCTTGTTGGACAGCATGTTCTCGATGTTACGGCCTGCCGAAAACACCACGTTGAAGTTACTTGTGCGTGAATTATCCTCATGTGCTCATTGCCACGGGCACGAAATGGAAGAGCACCCGTGAAGGGATCGATGGGTTTCTGGCTTTCATGGACTAACATCCCGATCCATGAAAACTCTGGCACGAGAACAACCTCTTCTGGCACGAAACAACGAGTGGTAAGTCACCGCTTCAGGATCGGGGTACGGCCAGAGAGCGGAGAGCGACAGCGCAACTGACCGAGCTCCTCGATGTCGTCGTCGTTCTCCTCGCTGGACGCGCCCTCGTCGGTAGAGAGCACCTCGTCCGAGGCCAGCACGCGGTTCTGCAGCTCGTACAGCCGCTGGCACTCCTCTTTATACCTGCGCGACAACGGGAGCGCCGCGAATGACGAAAACGGACAGCGGAGCAACGTGACCGCTCCAACAAGCAACGTGTTACACAAGGTCACGTCTGATATTGGCCCCGCAGAAAAAGACGTACAACGTAAACTCCTAGTTCGAGACGTTTCAAAACCACGTCATTCAAACAGCAATGAGGCGCCAGGCCGTGTACCGAGCCGCGGGTTCGGACGGGTGGTCACCTTTCCTGGTGCTCGGCTATCGAGAAGCGGTTGCCTCTGGAGAAGCGGTCCATGCCCTCCTCGCCGGCCTTGGCCTTCTCCGTGGAGAGAGTCCGCACCACGTCAATCACCTCCCACCGGGACAGCTTCTTGATCTGGGGACACACAGGGTGCACGTGATAACGACAGCGCGGTGGCGCCGCTCACGTCTGTGCATAAAGTCAGCGTCCCGCGTTGCATTCCGGACACCATTAATCCTTACACCTTTTCACAGCGCAATTCCTCCAAAATATCGGACAAAATATAGTCCTGCCCTCAGACGCAACACACGAACGTCCCAGGACAGTCAGCTGGCTCACAGCTGCCACTCCCGCCCTCACCTCTTCGTCCGGCACGCCGAAGCTTTTGAGCAGGGCCTTGGCGTTGGCCAGCGAGAGCCTGCGCAAGTCGGCATCCGTGCCGGTCACGATCCGCTTCGGCTGCGACTCCTGCTCCTCCTTGTTTTGCTGCCGGACACAGACGGGGGTACGTCAACAGTGTTAGTGCCAGTTTGTTGCCAGAAACGAAATGAGGATGCATTTAGTGCGGGAGGTCAAGCTAGGAAATATACCAGCTTTATGCGCGTGGGGAGCTGAGTAGTTATAACAAACAGTACTTCACAGTCATCAAACGGAACTTCTAAGAATGTAACGAAACAGCACAGGTAAAAGTTCAATTCCGCAACACATTCGCCACGGTCTATATGATCACACAATGAAGAGTCAAGCCACTACACTGCACAACAATTACTCTAATCCAAAAATGAAAAAGGTATCATGCACGGAATCATAATGAAAGGCAAGGTCAAAAACACGTTTTTATTTATTCCTCATTCCAAAACAGCTGCGCGCCGGGGCTGCCGTTTGTCCGGCGCCTACCGTGGGCTTGTTGGGCACGCGGATGTAGCTGAAGCCCTCGCCGCAGCCGGTCGGGTCGCCCGTGCCCGTCAGCACCAGCAGGCACTTGCCCTTGGCCGCCTGGATGTAGGCCCGAGTCGTGTTCCACGGCGCCACCTGGGGAGCGGGCGGCCGGCGGTCAGCCCGCCTGTGGCGCACGACAAACCCGGCAGTGGACCGGTCACCGTTCTGAGACACCGTCGACAATGATACAGGTCTCAGCGTCGGGAAGAACGCATAACAACAGGCATTCGACGCCATGGACGACAGGACAGTCGCTGTCAAAGTTGTCAAAATTGGCGACCGACGACTTTGATCGACGACAACGACGACGATCAAGGATGGGCCGAGCCCCTTCCCACCAATGCCAAATGTCGGGTGAACAAACACCAACTGCACACAAACAAGCCCCGCAAAAAAGGAACAATAAACGCGGACGCGTCGATCCAGACGGCCACAGCGGGCGGCTCATTGCGCCGAGAGCAGCGGCACACAGAACAGCCGCGGGACTGGCCTTGATTTCGTCGTCTATCTTGAGGTCCGAGTCCTCGTCGTCGCCCTGGGTGAGCAGGAACTTCTCGCCGTAGCCAGCATCCCTCAGCCTCTGTTCGGCGGCGATCATACTGAAAACGGACACGCAGGTTAGGAGAGCGACGTTTGGACGATCGCACGGCCGCCGAGCCCGGCTCGCTAGGCGCATTAAATCCGCAATCCGATCTACAGTGAACTGTCCCGTTGACCAGCGACAAAATACAGAACAAAATCACAGAGCGAAGGAATGTCAGTTTCAATTTAGTCCTAAATCACGACGAAGCAGCCGCCACGAAAGGTTTAAACGTGACATGCAGACAATAAGCCACATTATCCCGGCGTACACCCACATCTCCCAGGCATACACCCTCATCTCCCCGGTATACACCCACATATTCTCCCCGGTATACACCAGCCGCCGGGCGCCCCGCTGCCGGCGGACGCGCCCGCGGCCGGGCTCACCTGAAGTGGCCGCAGCACTGTTCCGGCGACACCATGGCCCGGATCTCCTCCTCGGTCGGCAGCCGGAACTCGGGCTTGATCACCCACCAGTTGCTGTCCATGCCTGCCGACACCGGCGCCGGGCGGCGTGTTAGCCCACGCCCGTCCAGTGTTTTGCCGCCAACAGCTCGGAAACGACGGCTCCGGGTCCGGGCGGCCGAAGTCTATAAAGAGTCTGACTCCGACACCACACCGGCCGCCACGCAGAACAACACCAGCAGGCTCCCGGCACAGCCGGGGCCGACTCCCCCCCCCCGCCGCCGCTCACCTGTCCGTTTGAAGTCAGCGCACGGCTTGAGTCGCTTCCGGATGGACGACTCGGAGTGGTGCGGGAAGGCCCGTTTGATGACCTCCATCTTGATGCGGCGCGGGTTGTCGTGCGACTTCCAGAACAGGCGGTAGATGAACACCTGGGACCGGTGGAGGAGTGAGATGCGAACAGTGGCAGCGTAGCAAGACACCTGGCCAGGCCACTGTTCAGTATCCACCAAATTTGTTCGCTCCCACTGCAAACGGGCATCGCAGCTAAATCTCATCCCGCGACTTTGTGTCATCAGTAATATTATAATTAAACCCTAATGTTATAAGCACCAAAAGAATGGTCGTTTCATGAGTTCAATCTGGCACCTATAACTTCCACCCCCAGAAAATAATGCGCTTCGCTCCCGCCAATCTGACTGCAATTCACAGTAAATATGTTCGAGACAAGGTGAGACTCACTCCAGACATACCCCATTCCAAAGCTCCAAACGCCGTCAGGCAGCGGCCGAATTCAGCAACCCACTCAGAATTTGCATTTACCCTGTCGTCCGTCCGGCACAGCCCAATCGATATCGCCGGAACTGTGGCCAGGGGACGATTCAGTTCCCGGCCGAGACCAACCTGCAGAAAGTCCCTGGTGAAGTTGTTGGCCCGCTTGGAGTTGGGGCCAGGAACCTCGTACAGCGGGCACTGCTGGCCGGCCGTGAAGAGAGCGTCCGCCTCCCGGATGAAATACCCTTGGCTGAGAACGACACACAACACGTGGCGACGGTGATCTGTTCTGGGGGAATACACCTTTGGCTGGGAACGACATATAGCGCGTGGTCGACACTGCCAATGCCTCCCTCGCAGGCACAATAATCACCATACTGCCAGCAACTGACGACAGTCCGATGGCACAAATCTTTTTTTTCCATCCTGAACGCGCTATGACGTGTAATATTCTCAAGCAAAACATCATGAAAGCATACCAGACTGTTCCTCATCTTCAGGTTATCATGTTCAGTGCCCTGTGATTTGTGAACCATAGTAGAAAGCATGTCCTCGTTTTAATGACAGTAACGCACGAACACTAATCCTCAAAACCAGGCCGATACAGCACTCTAAAGAATTCCTCCGTTGGAACCAAACTGGAGACACTGGGGACCCGACAGCCACACAGGCGACACCTGTTCGGCAGCCCCACACCCGGCCATACGCGGCCGCGCCTCGCCGGCCACCCACCGAGTGCGGATGACGATGAAGTCTGTGTCGGGCGGCCGCTGCGGGTAGATGGGCGACCGGTACATGTTGTTTTCCACCGTCTGCACGCACTTGCCCGGCTGCATCACGCCCAGGAAGGGCGAGGTGTGCGCCAGCGCCGTCTCGCCGTACTTCAGCTCCGGGGGCCCCGGGTCCTTGCCCGCCTTGCGTTTGTAGTAGTTCTTGATCTTGGTGCACATGCCGACCTGCGGCCGGGCAAGGTGGACGGTGACGGGGGACAGGCGCGATCCGGGGCTAAGGGCCGACTGCTGAAGGAGGCACGTGAGGGTGACGGGGGACAGGCGCGATCCGGGGCTAAGGGCCGACTGCTGAAGGAAGCACGTGAGAAATGGCATGACGGGTATAACTGGCTGTATGAATATGGTACAGCTGGGCAGTGTAACCAGAAAATGTGCTGATGGGAACGGTAACGCATAAGATACGGATGCAATGCAGTCGACAGGCGAATGCAAAGGACTTAATCCTACCAAATAACACATATAAAATAGTCACCAGCATTCATTAAACACGAACAATCACAGCCACAGCCATTCCCACGTAAAGACTACACGCAAACACGTGAAGACGAGGGCGTGGCGGGCCCGTTCACGCGCCCACCTGGGACAGTATGGCCGGGTGCTCCTCGCAGTACTCCACCAGCACCATGTCCCCGTCGCGGCCCGTGAGGTCCTCCGGGCTCCTCATGAAGAACACGTCTCCACCGCCGGACATCAGCCGTTCTTGCTCACGTTGCTGTGAACGCGCCCGCAGCAGTGAGGTTACGTCCCGTCACGGAGACGGGCTCACGAGGGAACTCACCGGCAAATGTAACTGAAAACACGGACACGCCAAGCCGCCCAAACTCCAGGGTGGCTTGCATCAGGCACTTCTGTTCCGACTTCCCTACCAATCAAAACTGCAGCCAATTAGGCGTTTCCTTCCAAAACGTCCTGAATGCGTCTCCCTCTACGTGGAGAACGTTTCTCCACACAGGGTACATAAGAGTCCGTCCACTCTCCACATCTCATAACAAAGAGACGTAAAATGTCACTGTGGTCATGTCGCGTGCCCAGATGTATACGACAGATTTTACGGTGCGTCAGCAGCTACGTTATGCAGCTCCCCCACCAGCTCAGCGGAAGCCCATTACGCCCAGGCACGTGCGGAGCGGCCGGCAGCGCGCACCTTCGCCTTGCGCTTGATGTTCTTCTGCAGCGGCTGGACGGACACTGGCTGATTGGTGGCCAGCGGGCCGTTGGAGAACTTCTTGAGCGGCGGCCGGTGGAACTGGCGTAGCTTGATCGGGCCCATGTGGGTGGGGATGAACGGCGCCTGCAGCTCCACCTGCCACAGCCGGACGCCAAGTGAGACGGCGAGCTCAGACCACAGGCAGTCAACGCGTGGGGCGAGGGCGACCGGAACAACGACCCGGCTAATCAAACGCGTAGAGAGCCACGGTGAAACTACTCCCATTGCTTCATCGCAAAATTTGGTATGCGAAGTGCCCATGGTGGCAAACACGTGACGATGGTCACAATCGTACAGCATCCAGAGACACAAAACAAGCACTTCCCTACCCTCCTCCTCCATCTACTCGACAAACGCAGCGGCCCGTCCTCTGGAGTGCCCGTGTCAGAGCAGGCGATCGTATCACCGTGCCACGCATGAGCCCAGCACCCACCACCGGGATGGAGTGTTGCAGGAGGCCGCTGGCGCTGCCGATCTTGATCGAGTTCTCCGTCGTCTTGGGCAGGTAGTACTCGTCGTTGGAGATGTTGAACGGGTCCTTGTCGGTGGGCTCGGGCGTGGCCGGCGGCGTCTCCTCGTCCATGTGCGTGATCACGCCCGCCTTGCCCAGCAGGATTTTGGACTTGCGCACGTGGGGATGCGGGATTTTGATCTTCCGCTGCTCACCCGCTGCAACAACGATGACGTTAAGACGCCGGCCAGGAAGTGTCCAAGTACATGAACTGGGGGAAGGGGTGGAGAACGTAATCAAGAAAAAATAACCGAAAGTTCATGTCATCATCATTAATGAGCACTGTCCCTCAAAGAAACCATAACGGCATTATCCAGTCCTGACAAAAACATACCACTTCAAGTCCTGCAAGGTTGGTTGCAAGGTGGATAGCTTGGAAGATGACCAACTCAGCCGATCAAACATTAGTTCGCCACACATCCCACGACACAACAAACAATCGACCGGACGTTCTGCCACCTTCAGCTACGCAAATCCTGCTGTAGGCTACATAACACCCCTGACACTGATCAGCGATCAAAAGAAGATAGCCACACCCAACCTGGAACTTTCCGCATCACACGACGCGACCAGCTAACCCCATTCCCCTCTCCCCGTCCCCACCCGACGGCGGCCGGCCGGCCGGCGCCGCCTGCACTCACGCTCGCCCTTGCCCACGGTGGGGTCCACGTCCTCGGGGATGCCCAGGATGATGTTCTCGTCGTTGGGGTCGAGCGGGTGAGGATGCGCGGCTCGGGCGGCCGGCCCATGTGCTCCGGGTCGTAGATGATGTCGTCCTCCCACCGGCCGTACACCAGCTCCTCGTTCTCCACGGGGAAGATGGAGAACCAGCTGCTCTTGCCGCCGTCGCCGGAGCTGCGTGGCGCGGGCGGCGGCGACGGTCAGACGCGCGCCGGGAACACCGCGGACAGGAGGGAATCGGCGCGAGATGCATCAGCGGGAGATGTGGGACTCGGAGGGGTGGACATGAAATGAATTGCCGCACCGTGGCACAACGTAAGCATGGAAGTCACGCAACGGAAACATCAGCAGAGGTCAAAGTCTGCGCAAATACAGCAATCGCCGTCGAGCCAGCCTCGTTGAGTACGGAAAGCACCGCTAAACGATGTTCCCAATGCGCCTTCTTCATAAACCTCCTGAAACGCGCCAGTGGACCCATCGTTCAGTCGGCACTGACTCCTGCCGTAACACGAGCGCTGACCGGGCACGACCCATACCAGCCACGTCTTCACCTCGGCCTCCGGCAGCACTCACGTGGGGGCACGCATCTTGAGTCCGGCCGGCGTCGGGAAGCCGGGCGTGGCCATGGGCTTGCCGGCGTGGCTGAGCTGGCCGGCCGTGCGGTTGTAGCCCGACGGCAGCCAGCCGGCCGCGTTCGTCTTGCTCGTCAGCTTCTGCATCACCTGCGGCAGGAGGAGTCGCGGTCAGCCCCGGACGGCCGGGCCAGCCGCCGAAATGGTGGGTCGCCGGGCGCCGCGGGCGGTACACCAGCCAGTTGCAGACTACCGGAACGACTTGTGAGAGTGAGGACGAACTTCAAATCAGTGCCAGACAACTATGAGCTGATCGGTGCACAAAGTGAACCGGACAAAATTGCGTGACGATTTGTGACCACATCCGGATATTGGTTTCATTTGATATTCATTACGACTATGCTCCACAACAAAGAAATGAACATTGGATAAGGTCCACCAATCTGATGAAAACGAAAACGATTTTCCACAAAAAAAAAAAGATACATTTCGCCATTTCATGTTCAATACGACTAGTACGCACAAACACCATGTTTACGTCCAGCACATTCTCCCAGTCCGCCTGCATCGTCTTCCACCCGCCCCCGGCCCACATCCGCAAAACGCGCGCCCCCGAGCGCGCGGCGGCACCTACCTTGTGCTTGATGTCGTCGCCGTTCCAGATGACGTCGTCCTCCCAGTTGAGCTGCGTCACCATCAGGTAAGCGTCGTCCTCGAACTGGACGGGTCCGGCCGGATCGTCGCCCTCCTCGCCGTCCGTCGATGCCCGCTCCCTCTTCACCTGGGCGCGGAGAGAGCCGGCGTCGGTCACGCCTCTCCGCATGAGCGGCCGGCTGTTTATCACAGTATAGAAACTTACCGTTCCAGAATGCTGGATCAAGCCGCGGGAAGTGGCGACGTGGGTTTGTCGCCGAGTGCAAACAAGTACACGCAACGGTGGCAGATTGTCTGGGTTGAGCGCAGCCCAAAAGCGCATGCACTGACAACGCTAAGCTGCGGACCAGCAACAGACAGACCTGTCTGTAGCCGAACGATCGCGCCAGATACCACAGGCAGCTAAGCCAATAACACACGTCTAACGCAGTCATCACTCATCAGTACAGCGAACGTGACAATGATCCAGACGGCTGCCTATGGGGCCACGCTGGAAGGCACTAACAAGAGGCGGCGTCACGTGCAGGGCGGCGGAGGCGGCGCCGTTGGTTCGCAGCTCAGGCCCCGCGTCCTGTTCGCCGTCCCGCGCGTCGTCGCCCTGCAACAGGCACGGCACACGCGCGCTCTACCTCCGAGCAGCACAGGGCGGACACGCTCTACCTGCCGAGCAACTCAGGGCGGTATTCCGAGTACGTCCAGGGCAGCTCAGGCAGGACATGCTCCACGTCAGAAGCAGCTCGGGGCGGACATATTCGAAGTCCGCAGAGGCTTAGCGCGGGCACGACGCGCGTCCGGAGAAGCCCAAGGCGGACGATTCCGAGTCCGGAGCAGCTCAGGGCGAAAGATGCTACCTCCGAAGCTCGGGGCCGGGACAAGGCACACACGTTCCAGCTCCCGCCTGGCGGGGCGCAGAGGCCGTGGCCGTCGCCACAAGACGCGGCGAACGTTACACCAACGTGCAGACAAACGGCCAGTAGCGAACGGGGGCTGCTCTAAGACATCGCGGCCGGCTCCAGCGCGGGGGCCGGTCAGCACGCACTCCCAGACGGCGGCATTCCGACTGGACTCATGCAGCAGCTCCGGCAGCCACAGCGTGCCGCGGCGGCGGGCGGCCGACCCACCTCCGGCTTGCCGTCCGCGCGCTCGTCCGAGCCCTTGAAGCCGTAGTTGTAGCTCTCGCCGCTGGCCGGCCAGTCCAGCATGTCGTACCAGAGCTGGGACGGACCGTACCGCCAGTCGGTGGCCTTGGGCGAGCTGTTGCCGGCCGGCTTGTCCTCGGCGGCCGGCCGCGACTGGGTGGTCACCTCCTCCGGGCGGAGCAGCTTCTCCTGCGCGGGAGGCACGGACAGGAGTCAGGCAACATCGAAACATGGCAATCAATGCGTAAAAAACAGACCGTTCACTAAAGCTTCGATTTTGGTATCATTAAATCAAAATGTAACGAAGTAACAAACGTCAAGGCTAATCAATGTCGCAGGTTCCGCTGTGACTAAAAACTTCCCGTTTCAAGTCTAATATCAAGCGAATTTCAGTTGTGTCATTAGTACAAACAATTATCACAGGAACATCTTTCTGTACGTCATGATCTTTAACCTTTTTTTTTTTTTTTTTTTTTTTTTTTTTTTTTTTTTTTTTTTTTTTTTTTTTTTTTTTTTTTTTTTTTTTTTTTTTTTTTTTTTTTTTTTTTTTTTTTTTTTTTTTTTTTTTTTTTTTTTTTTTGGGGGGGGGGGGGTTTTTTTTTTGGGGCGTCTTTTTTTTTTTTTTTTTTTTTTTAAGGGAAAAAAAAAATTTTTTTTAAAAAAAAAATTTTAAAATTAAAAATTTAAATTTTTTTTTTTTTTTTTTTTAAATATTTGGGGGATTTGGGAATTTTATTTTTTTTTTTCGGAGGTCTTTTTACAAGGTCAGGTCAAGGTCAAAGCAAAATCTTTTTCGCAAAATTTCGGTGCCGTTCTAAATGCCAAACCGGAAACATATACGTAAAACCCACTGGACCAAGTTCAGCTGATATCAGCCGGGTCACGGACCAACCAAAAGTCACAACCCACAAGCAATAGCGTAAAGAAATTTTGAATAGAGTGAATTCAAAGATTGAAAACGTTTACAGATAATATTAAATGCACACGAGACATCCAAGTGACCCCAAGTCACTGGAGGCATTGAGGCAAAGGCACAAGTGACGAGAACTGACCATGACAGTTCCCCATTTTTCATGTCCCTGGCACTGCCTATGCTAACATTATACAAACATTGTAATGCGATTTGTACTTATTTAGTATAACATGACTATCAGAAGCCAAAAAAGGGTGTTTGCCTCTTTTATTCATTCAGTCGTTAGAAAACTAATCCTCCTATTTTTGAAACCCTGTGAACGCCCATGAATTTTCTCAAAATTTCAGATTTGCGGACCCATGGTAAAAGCCCTATTCATATTCTATCGATTCATGCCAGTTTCATCGAAATCGGTCAATAAACAACGGAGTTATAAGAAGTCCAAAAGTACCCCCCATTTGGACATTTTTGCCCCCTGTAGCCACAAATTGCAAAATTTTGAAAATATCTTTTTATAAAAATGTAGTTCACGTCGCGACAAATCGATTGCCGTTTGTTGCGATGAAATCGGACGAGTAGTTCTCGAGATCTCAGGGGGGGCCGAATCCGCCCCCCCCCCTGCCGGGAATCGGCCATACCGTCTAGCCCTCCGGGAATAGGGTTAAGAGCCTCTTCCCCAAACCCCACAACCACCACCATAGTAAGTATTACAGTCCAAACCAGACAAACCACCAAAAAACGCACGACCCTCACGCCCTCGGACAACACTCAGAAGGCCTGTCCTCACCTCGTCGTCGGACTCGACCATCTCGGGCGGCAGCGGCGGGCCGAAGCTGAGTGTCAGCTCGCGCGGCCTGGCGTCCGGCTCCTCGTCCTCGTGGCGCTTCTTGCGCCGCCGCCGGCGGGCGTTGCGCCACGGCTGCGGCAGACTGGCCTGCCGGCCCGGCCCGAACAGCCGGGAGAAGCGCAGCACCTGCGGCGGCCCGCGCCGGTGACATGTCGCCGGCGAAAACCGAACATCGCTACCAGCAGACCCGGTCGACAGCGCGAAATAAAAACGCCCCATGAGTAATATGACAAACCAAGGGCCAAAGCAGAGTAAGACGTGGAAAGAGAACGGCCAAGTTTGCAACTCGGACACATTTGATGTTCAAACAAAGCTCATCAGTGACACTTCAATCGATCTATGGTAACAAAGCTGCATACATCGTGCGACGCCACCCGTCACGGCCCGGGCCGGCCACGGACCGGGAGTCGGCCGGACTCCCACAGTCAGGGCCGCACAGCCCGACCTCTGGCCCGCCGGACGGCGCCGCACGCGGCCCTGGCGCCCACCTTGTCCTCCCTGAAGTCGGGGAACAGCTCGGTGATCTCGACGCTGGCGTACTTCTCCGGCAGCATGGCGCCCAGCGGGGTGTTGAGCTGGCGGCGGCGCGGCGTCGGCGGCGGCGCAGGGGTGCCGCCGCCCAGCGACGGCGGCGGCGGCATGAGCCGCGCGTCGCGGCGCTCCTCGTCGTCAGCGTCGTAATCTGCCGGCGCCGAGCCGTCAGGGGCGGTCTTGGATCACGCGGCAGACCAGGCCGTGCAGGCTGGCATCGCGCCGACGGGACGTCAAGAACGGACCTCATAGGTTTATATCAGTAGCAACAATAAGTGCGATGTTGAGTTTCCTTTACCAGCGTAAACACTGGGAACCGATCTGACGACAGTCAACTAAGACCTTGACTTGACAACCACCCGGCGCCACATTCCGGGGACCACTTCAAAAAGAAAACGTCTACCGCGTCCCGAACAGCCATCAAAAATCCAACGGTGGCCGGCGCAATTTCGACAGGCGCAGACGGTACCCACCATCTGAGCCGTTCTCCTGCGTGTTCCAGCGGGCGTCCTCATCCGCCAGCTCGGTGATGTCCCAGTAGTCGACGGCCGACGGCAACGGCGCCGGCACCGGCTCCTCCTGCTCATCTCCTGTCGCACCGAAACCGGGTCAGCCGGAGCAAAAACGAAGGCGCCCGCTGGCGGCCGTGCCGATAAAAACTGTACTGCTATGTTCAAGGCGAGGACATCAGCAGAGTTCATCTGGAACAACTGTATCGTCCTTGGCACGGGGAGAATACGGGTAAACTCTACACCAGAACTAAACATCATCGCCGATTTGAGCCATACACCCGAATGAACTGGGAAAAAGCAACGTTTACGAGCAAAGGCGAATTAAGCATCAAAATCGCGATTCAAGACAAAGAGACGAATTCAGCAGCCACTAAACACCCGCATCCACCAGCCACCCCTCGCCTCTACCCCGCCACACTCCCTTCCACACTACTCCCCCCCCCCGCCGGCGGCTCCACTGACCGGAGCGGCGGTCGTCGGCCGCGTCGCCGACCACGTCGTGCAGCAGCTGGCCGAGCCCGAGCTTGGCCAGGCCGCGCAGCTGGGCGCGCGCCTCGGCGTCCAGCACGTCGGCCTGCAGCCGGCCGGCGCTGTCGATGTTGCCGAACAGCACGCCGGTCAGGTCCAGGCCGCCGCCCTCGCCGTCGCTGTCGGAGCCGCTGTCCGACATGGCGGCCCGCTCCGTCCGCCTGCCGGCGCGGGGCCCCGGTGATGAAGCGGCCCTGGTCGGAGTCTGGTGAGGTGGTAGTACAGTGTTTTGGTGACGTGTGGCCAAACTGTATGGCATGACAATGACTGTGAGGTTGTTCTGCTGCACATCTGGACACATAGTACTGAGATTAGAGTTCAAGTATAACATAAGTAAAACGTGTCACATCATCAAGAGAAGTGGACTGAAAGGAGGATCTACAATCTACTTTTGTAATGCTATAACAGCCCAGGCAGATAACAAGTTACAGCTGACTGGCTGCCAAAAATGTGCGTTTTTTCAGAAAAAAATCTATAATCACAGTGCATATCATCTGAATTTGGAAGCTGCAGTTCCCTGGGGAAACTGAATGAGGGGACAGTCTATATACCCATGCAGTGTGGCTTCTTTATTCATGCAACTATAAAGCATGTATGTCTTAATCATTTCTACATCTGGTAGCAAGGCATTATGCACACGCATTGTGCAATGCCAATGTTACAACCATTCTCAGTTTGCATCACCTATCAGTTATCCACATTTACATGACCAAACAGGAAAAGGCATGTAGAAAAAGAAATATATAAAGACATGTAGAAGAAGAAAGGTATGTACAAAATTAAGGTGTCATTTTGGGAGGCAGATATTAAGGTGTCACTACATAAGCAATGCATCAACACATCCCTTTCAAGATGGCCACAGCTGAATGTCTCTAAGGAACAAAATTATCCTTATTCTCTGTCCCAAGTATCTTACTAACACATGAACACTTTCTGTTCAGAGCACCAAACGTACTCCAGGTCATGGGAGACATGTGCTAAAGGTGTGAAAGAGCCACATTTAATATGATTCCCTTATTCCAGCAACTACCGTAGCACATAATTGCCACCACCCATACTCAAGTGACAGCTTTGGCCCACAACTGCATCACCCCATATTCCAAGAGGACTGCTAAACAATGATGCTTCGAACTTGGATGTGCCAAAACAAGAACAAAATGCAGACAGGCTGCAAGCTTGGGCATGGATCAAATTATAATGTCTTGATTTTATCCCAATGATCTCTAGCACACATTATGGAACACAATTTGGTGCACATGACAATTCCGGCATGTATTGGTGCATACCAGAGTAGATGTATGATGAAAAACAAAATGGTGGCCAGGAAAAGGGCTCAGAACTAAGAGATGTTGCCTACAATCTTTGGCCCTGGTACATCTCTCAGCCACATTTGCTACAGTTTGCAGTCTCATGCATTGGGAGGAAATGAACTGAACCTGTCTGTTATGTAAAAGTAGATGATGTTCATGCAGCAATTTAGGCCATTCATTCTCTACTAGTATTTACATTCTCTACTAATACATTCATTCTCTAAAAGAAGATGATGATCATTCAGCAATTAGGTCATTCATTCTCTCCTGAAGGTTGCTGGTTCAAACAGCTGACAGCCAAGTTGTTCTCTCTTTACACTGTGTTCACTGCTAGATCATTGTTCAACAAAGTAGACAATACATGCAACTCTGATGAATTATCACCTACAATATCCACACAGTGAATGCGTTCATCATACAAACGAGGACGGAACCAATAATGCTGTGAATTTTTGCAGCATGCTTGACAAAATGGATCTTTTGGAGGGAAATGTGTCCTTGCAGCTGGCCATACCCATATCTATGTTCAGCACACAGTGCAGCATATACCTTGCTATGCAATACCTTTTACTAATTAAGGAGATCATAGCCCATAGCAGGGACTTCTTAAGACATGATTCATGTTCACAGCCATCAAAATGTGAAGTCTCTATTACTATTTGCTACTATTTCTCCTTTCACGTCATTAATGAGCACTGCGCTGCATCCTACAACATCAGTTGCATTCTGTGCTTTCCAGTTGTTCATTATTGTTTGCAAATTGTGCCCCATGCATTTCACCTATTCATTATTGTTCTCTACTCAGTCCAGTGTGAACCTGCACTATGATATAGCAGGCACCTAAACCAACACCAGGGGTGTCAATTTGTATTCTTTTGTGAAGGCCTTGGCCCACCCAGTGTTGATTTGACCCCCATGGTGGTTTGGGCCCTTAATATTTCATGGCAGTTTTAATAGAAAATGAGTAATAACAATAAAATGGATGGCCACAATAGGTAAGAAAAAGGCAGAAGGCAAAGAATACCCTACACCAATGTATCTATCTATCTTTCTTTCCTCTGTCTATCTATGCCTATATACATGGGGACAAATGGAATCTTTTATTTGACAAATAGTAACAAACATATGTTTCCACTGGTCCTTCCATTACAAAACCCACATCTGGGGGAGGTTAAGTTATTGGGCTCTCAACTTGCCCCCCCCCCCCATCATCTACAGACAATGTCCCTGACCAAAACTCATCACCTCTGCAAGGTAGTAAAAATGTGCACCTGATATCCCAGGTGCATTGGCAAAGTTTTGTTGACAACTGCCATAGTTTTCATTGTGGGACAAAGAAACACACAACTTTATCCCCATGTGTTCTGGTTGTAACCACAGCTTATCCTGGATTCCAGACACCCACCAAACCATATAAAAACTTTCAGTAGCCTTGAAAACTTTGTAAGACACAGCGAAGGAAGACTGGATAAAAAACGACTACCAGTGAGTGCACAGAAGATGGCAATATGAACGAACCTTTCTAGCACTGATTAACTGAGAGTTTTCCTTTCCATTCGGATTGCATAGACTGCACTTAGCAATCTTTAATGCATGGAACTGCGTGAAAGTCCTTCGGGAGGCGAAACCAGTACACTTGCAAAGAAACCTTCCAGAGATTCACGCGGCAGTCATAAAATACGGCTGAGTAGCGTTCAATGCCTTGCGCGTGTTGATGTAACCAAGGCAATACACACCGATGTACTTACGTCTTGCAGCCTCAGTGAAGTGCGTCATTCAGAAATTCGCGTTATGTTCGTAGCAGTGACTGGCTACCACATTAGGGAGATCCTTTGCGTATCAGGAAAAGAAGAAACCTTTTTTTGTAATACTCCAAATGCTGTCGATGCAAATATATCTAATTTTCTATAAACTTTTACCAATTTTTGATTTTCAACAAAATGAAAAGCAAACGTTTAAAGATATGGTATATTCTTTTAGTATTCTTTCCAACACACGTTTTTGGAGCATCGTATTTAGAAGCAACGCCTGTCTGATTTCGCCTAAGCTGAGACAAAACATTGCGCACTGATTGGTCCGAGAACTCCACGGTCGGCACTGGGCGGAGATATGGGGATTGAAGGCGTCCACTGACCGTTTATGGCTAAGTGAGAGTAAACTAGGTAGGCTCGTAGCGGTGTCGGGCTCAGTCGCATCCCCGACTCTGTGTAGGCTGCACGTGCCGTCCTCTGTGACCACCACCCAGTCACCATGTGTGGTGAGTGCTGCGCAACCGTTCAGTGTCAGGGTAGGAGGTATGCAGCCGGCTTAACGTTTCCATGAAAACTATGCACTGTTTGTTTTCACTTGTCATCGCTTTCACATGTTTAACGAATGTTCATATACTATAAGATATATATATATATATGTGTGTGTGTGTGTGTGTGTGTTATGTATGTATAATTATATATACATATAGTGACAAAGCTGCAGTATTGCTGTTTGAGTAAGTATTTTTATTGCCCAGAAGCATCATTTTAACACTAAAAATGTTGTACAGACTTAATGCACCATTTCTCACAAGATACTTGTTTGGGTATGCTGAAAAGAAACTCCAAAAAGCTTGATTCATGATTTAATTCCCAGGTTTTTATAGGAGAAGGTGGTGCATTAAATAGCCTGTTCAGAATCTGAAACTGCTTACTTTTATTTACTTTGTGTTTGTTTTTCTTTACAAATTGTGAAATAGTTGGATTAAAATGATTTGACATTTTAAGAGGCATATGGATGATGATTTTTATGATTTTTACTACTTTTGAGGCAAGAATTATCGTGTATTCATTAGTGAGGTTACTTTGATTGCTGGGGTTAATTTCATGATGTGATTTCACTAGCAAACAATTGTTTGTATTTATGCTTTGTCAGATTAAAGTATATGAGAAGTTTTATTGGTGTGATATGTTCTTGGATAATTTTGTACAACATCTTATTTTCTACAGAAGTATGATATATTCAGTCATAGCATTTTCATCATGTGCTTTTGTTTTTAAGTGGTGACAGAGGCCTTTGCTAGTGACATTATTGTTTGAGTTGCTAGATATTTTGAATAAAATAATTTTCTGGCAAAGAAATTCTTAAAATTCTTCATTATTTTGCATTGTTTTGCCTTTGTTCCATTTTGTCCAGGATGTTACAGAACTCATGACAATGATTGACATTTGTATATATTGGACAATGCTACAACTGTTTTACTTCAGTTTATGATGCAATTTTTGTGTAATGATTATCCTATCCTGAAAATGCATATGCCCTTTGTACGTAGTACAAAACTTGTTAATAACCATAGTATGCTTTCATATGGCTGTTTGATGTGTTTTGGTCAGAGTATCACAGTTCATTTTCAACATTATGTGTATGGCTCATTTGACCTACGGATAGTCGGGCCAGACCGTACCGGGTCGATGCACGACTCCCCAACATTTAAACCTGCATCCCAGGCTGATTCACGGACATCGAACACTGATCTTTCCGTCGTAGATCTTTCCGTCGTAGGTGGACCACGGATTCGGGCATTCAAGCCTTCCCGTCCCCACCCGAAAGCAGAGCCCCCACCGGCCGGGCGGATTTCTCGTTCGGAGTCACGTGACCTTGGCACGCCCCCGACAGCCGGCGTCTCTCGTCTGCGGTCCGTGAAAGTGGCGGCAGACGGTCGGCGGCGGCCGGCTCCCGGCACCGCTAGGCGACCTTGCCGTCCTTCCCGGAGTCGGGAGGAGCCGGCCTCCGTCCGGCCCCGCCGCGCGACCCTGCTCACCTCCACGGAGGAGACACCGCGGCGCAGACGGCGTCCCGGCGGCTCGCCGGATCAGCGGCGGGTTTGAGGCCCAGTCACCCAGCTGGTGGCGTGTGTAGAATGTCGCGCTGCTGGACCGCTCGCGACAGGGCCTCTCAATGGCAGGTTCCCGATTTGATCATAGGATACATTTTGGACAATCGCGTGATCAAGTCGTCCATTTGATGTTGAACGGCTTTTGCGGAATAATGAATGGGTGAGTATGTATTGGTTATGGCTGTAGTCGTTGTCGTGGCGATAGAAGTGGGTCGGACTATTGTCCGTTTTGGAAAATAACTGTTCAAGTGCTGGACGGAGGAGGAAGTTAAGTCAAGCACGCAAGTCATTGAGAACGGATTGGTGTTCGTGGGCATGCTGCAGCCTGTTCGCTAACAAGGTGACCTTTGCTTCTAACATCTGCGTGCTATAGCTATCCAGCGATAACGTTCAGTCGCATTAACATCTTTTCCTGTTCCGAGCGACCGGACTAGCAGGATGCCGAATCCCTCATTTCGAGCCGGCCGGCCATACGGGGACGACGAGCGGTTTGTAATGGAAGTCTGGCTGGTTGCGGACCACGCCCTTGACGCCGCTATTTAAATGGAGAAGGGAAATCAGTCCGGAACACGGCTGTTTGGCGCGTTTCGAAAGGCTGGTAACGTTATTGGACCGAACGCGCTGTCTGGAACTGTGCTCTCAATCGTTGCCTGACGTTGTTCTAATAGTAGACGATGGTTTTGTCAGACTCTTTTGACCGTGACGTACCTGAATGTATCAGAAATGGATTAGAACAAGAGCATTTGTTCTTTTCTATTGTCGTCGGGAATCATAAAATCTCCGTGTTTTTTTGCCATCCTGCAAATATATAAGATAATATGTGTCACCTTTACTTACCAGAAATGCTACTGCCAGCTGCCGGTGATTGTTTTAGCTATCGCACGTGTTTGGCTTCGTCTCCGCCTGCAATCGCGGTTCGGCCGCGGCCGGTAAGTCGGACCGCGGGGCGTCGGCCTCTGATCGAGACGCCCGCCCGAGACGACGTTGCAACAGTGGCGACTCGGTGGAGAGGCGGCCGCTTGCGACACGGGCGGCCGGCCGGGCTGGGCCGGGCTGCTCTTATGCAAGTCTCCGAACCGGTCGCAGGCGGTGCCCCGGGCCAGGGCCCTCCGCCACGAGCAGCGAAAGGACGCGCAGGACGAGCGGCGCCGACGAACGGCCGGCCCCGGAGCGGGGTCTCCGCGGCTGGGTCTCCTGGGCTGGACGTCCGGAGCCGGATCTCCGAGACTTGGGCGTCCGGGCAGGGTCTCTGGAATTTGGCCTCCAGTGTTGCGATCTCCACAGCTGGAATGCTCTGAGCTCTGGTCTCCCTAGTTCGGATCTCCAAACCTGGGAGGTGGAGGACCCGGATCATCAGACCTTGATTCCCGAATTTCCGATCTGCGTAGGTCAAACACAGTGCACAGCTGGTGTTTCCTGAAGTTGTCTCTCCTTGATGGGAGCAGATCTGGACTGCTGCTTGCGGCGGTTCTGATCTGGTCAACCACGGCTTGATGCATTGGCTCCTCGCTCCTACATATCCGACGACAGCCGTCAGATATTTTTTTATTGCGGCTCGAGATATCTGACCACGGCGAATCTACACTTGGAAGGAGGTCTGTTGACATACTCATGTTTCAGTCTGGAGTGGCGATAGCGCTGTATCACGTTAAATGTAGTAATGCTCTCACTTACCAAATCCCGCTTAATGCAGGAACTTCAGTAGTGATATATTTGTTGGTCCGATCTCAACCATTGGCGGATCTGGTGGAGATTATCTGGGCCATATCCCCGCCTTTAATCGGAAAACCCGGGACCAGCATGTCTTTTGACACCGCCGTCTTGAAGTGTATGGATTTTCTTTGAAAAACAGTCGCCCATTAAATTTGGCTTAATGTCGCAATAACGCGGCAAAAACTTGAGACAACCATCTTTTGTGGTGGGTGAAGTTCGACGGGGAATGTTTCGGCCCTCATGAGCAGGCGGTCTGGATCCGCCGGCACCGTGGCGGCCCATCCCTGCGGCGCCGGCCTGTATCGGGCGCGCTATCGGGCCGGACCGGCGGCGCGCGTCACCGCCAGCCTAATAGCCGCACTCTGACTAATCCGGCAGCGGCGGCGGCGGCAGCGGCCGTATCGGGCGTCCACCGGGGGCGGCGGCGGCAGATATCTGGAGCAGGGCCGCTGCGGATGGGCTCGGACGCGGGTCTGCCGTCCGCCGGCCTGCAGAGGCCGTGGCAGCTGCCGTAAACAGACGCCTGGCGGCGGCCGATGCGCTGTTGGAGGCGGCCAAGTGTCGAGTTCGCTCCGGGAACCGTGGTCCGGTGGCACCGTTAGTTCCGCTGAAGGGTTGCGCTGGCCATTTGGCAGAGGCACGAAAAAGAGGCGAATGGCGTGATGCTGGAGGTTCCGTCTGGGGGAAGGCTGCTGTCGTCATTGCAAGGAAATTCTTTGAGCATTTGGGCTTGAATCGCTTTGGTGGCTGTCACCTCTTTGATCGGTTTGTTTCTTCGTATACTGGCGACAATTTTTTTTTTGTTTTCATGACCCGCCTGCTCGTTTCCTATCTTTTCCCTCAGCATGTCGTTCGATGAGGACGTAGTCGAAACCGTCAAAAATTCATGCTTCTCTGCATCGTATGTGTTTTTTGCTTCCACTACGAACATTGATCCTACAAATGATTAAGCTTTGAACACCTGTTGCCGTCTATGGGAAATCTTCCCAACATCATTCCTAACAACATTCCGACAATCATCCCAGCATCCCAACATCATGATATGGACGCATTTTTAGAGATGTCTCGGTAAATAGATCTGCGCACGCTCGATCACCATAACCGGTTTGCGAGATGAAGTGCCGACCTCATGTTTGCTGTGTGAATGTTGAGACGTAAAATCACGCAGATTGCTGTCGGGAAAATCTTGCTTGCACAATGTTTGTATGTTTCGCGCCTGTAGTCACACTTGGACGGTGCTGCATGCCGCGCGACGCCTAGGTTACGAATGCACTGTTTCACTGTTGCACCCTCAACGTGTGCGATGGCAGCCATCATTTCTGGTAGGCACTTGGTAGACTGGTATAGCCAGGATAATCCTGCTCTTATCCGTACGTAAAATGCGGATCCTAGGTAATTTTGTTGTCGGTTCCGGTGCCGGTCGGTACCCAAGTTGTAGTTGCATTTTCCATGTTTAACTATTACGATTTCCAGCAGGTAGTCGGTATGTTTTCAGTGGTTCTCTTGCACTTTGAGGCTGACTTCGGGGGAAAAGGCGGCATGGTACAGTTTGCCGCATAGCCTTACTCTCTCCGAACCACTCCGGTTTGGGATGAAGTATCAACAAGTAGAGCTCGACGGGCTCTGTGTTGGCTCCATGGCGGGCAGATGCCGGCCTGAATCCTTGAACCAGTTGTTGGGTCTGGTTTTTGATGTCCGGCCTGGTGCCGACCCGTCGTCCGCCGCCCTACTGGCCCACTGCGTCGACCCGACCTCCAGCTCAGGGTCACCGTGTCCGCCGGCCGGCCGCGGGGGCAAAAAGGGTCCGTCGCCGCCCCTGTCTCCCAAGGGGGCTGGAACGTGCTCTGGTCCGGCGATGAGCGCGGCGGGCCGGGGGGGGGGGCGGCAGTGGACCCTGGCCCCCCGGAGCCGGTGCCGTCACCAGGCGGTCGTTGGCGGCGTCGCTGTGGCGGAAGTGGCTCGGCCGCCGCCCTGCCCTGGAGCCGCCGGCCGCCGGTGCCGGGTGAAGGCTGACCGGAGCGGCTCCGGTGGGCAGAGCGCGGCCACGCTTTGTTCGCTGCCGGCCTCGGAGCCGCCTCTGGGGCGTAGTCTGTTTGGAGGACGGATCAGCGGTAATAGCGACGCGCGGAGGGATCAGCCGTGAGGTCGCGACGAAGGACGCGAGTGGTTTCAGCGGCTTCTCACGCACATGACTGATTTGGGGTGGTTAAATAAGTGACGGGCCTTGGGACTGATCACCGCGCGAGCAAGACCACAGACAAGAAGGTGAATGCGTCGATGGCCATTGTCCTCGTTTCGTCAATCAAAGTGTTGGCCTTCCGCAACGTTTGTAATGTTAGGTTCCGTCTCGATGGTGTACGGAATCCAGCGGAATAAGGTGATGTAAGTGTTTTTTTTTTTGCTTCTCATCGTTGGCTTTGCCTTGAGGATGACGGCAGGTGATTTAAAACTGCCTTGGTTCTGATGTTGCAACCAGGTTTCTGCACGAAATCAAGACTCATGACGGAAATGTTCTCTTTAACATGATGTTCGAATGCCGGTAATTTGGCGTTTAGTTCACAGCGAACGTTTCTCTTTTTAGCTTAAATTCCAATATACTTTGACATATTTTTGTTCTGGAACCACACGACTGAAGAAGCCTTCGACTCATTGGCGAGGATGGTCATAAAGCTAATAGGGCCAGCCTAAGCCTTTAGAAAGCGCTGAAAAGATGACACCGATCCACCCGTATCCTGTAGATATCTTTCCGGTTTTTGGTTTAATTTGGACTAGGTGCTGTCTCTGTCAAACAAATAATGTCTGGATGGTCGTTTCCGGTCTGATTTGGACTACGTGTTGTCTCCGTGGGACAAATTATGACTTGATTGTTGTTTCAGATTTCATATTCTTGAGATAACACTTTTTTATTTGATTGTGCCTTACGTATGTTGCAAAGTTTGCACAGCGCTGCCCATCAACTTAGCACCCGGAACAGCGATATCTACGCGGTGAAAGCTGACTGATTTGAATACATTCCACCTTTAGGCTTACAAATGAAGTGCAACTCACTAGGCAAGACTTATGATTCTGCTAAGGCTAGCTTAGTCGATGGCCTTTGAACAGGGAATGGGGCCGTGTTTTTTGGTCTGCCTGTAATGGTTTGCTAGCTCTTTCATTATCCAAATAGAGGAGCGATCCGATATGCATGCGACCCGTTTTGGAAAGTTTCCTTTGTTGAGGGGCACCAACGAAATTATGCTCCAGAGTCATCTTGTGCACCAAAAGTTCGCTCTCTTGCTTTCATTAAAAAAACTATATTATAAGCATTTTAACAAGTCTGAGTAAATGACTCAGTCTCCATCCAGGAAGAATCAGTCGTCATATTCTTACATAATTAAATTGCCAACTTAAACCCGTACGTTCGTTTGCATGCTGTAGGAAATAGTGTGCTCCAGAAGGAAATTAGGCCCCAAGAACAAAAAGCGAAGTTTCGACCCTGCGTGTGGGTTAATGCGTAACCATGTGACACTTGGGTATACAATGACTGCCATTTTTGAAAGCCGTAAGACAGGCGTACAGACAAATGGTTAGATTCACACGTTTATGTCTGATTGTACGTTTATTAATGATATGTTTGCGTATGTATATGCTTAGGATTTTTATAAGGAATTTGTGAAGATCATTGTCATGGGAGTGACGTGCATCTGGATGTCTGGAGTATGTCCTGAATGGCTCGCAGAACACAAAAAGTGTCTTGTTTTTGTTAGTTTACACTGCCAAGTGGGCTAAGTTTTGAGCTCTTGACCTAGCCAGAGATCTGTGAGCGCGGAGAATGTTTTGAACGAGTGCATTGGTGAACGTAGGATTTGGGTTATTTGACTTTTTTCTCTCAGTGTAGCCGATGACTTTCGTGACCTCCGTCCAAAACCAGCCGGAGCTGCCGGACCCTGCGAGCGGTAGCGACGCGCTGATCTTTTTCCAGGTATTTTCGCGTACTTGAACCACCTGACGCCGAAGAGCCGGCGGGAGATCCTGGAGATCCTGATCCAGGGTCTGCAGCGGCTGGAGTACAGGTACGCGCCGTCTCCCGGCGGCGGCTTGCGGGCTCGGCGGCTTTCACCCGGCCGCCGGGACGTCATGGGCGCTATCGGCCCGGTCATCTGCAGTGCGCTGGAGGATTTAACGGGCGTTTGGAATGCTCTTGCCGGCGCCGGTCTGCCCAAGTGTCGGACTTTCCCGAGGTTCGCGGTGCGCCGGCTCCCCTGCCCCGTTCGTCCGCCTCTGTTCCGTGTTCCTAATGACCTTCGACGGAGGGAGGGCGTGGCGACGGGCCTCAGAGCTGGTCCAGTCAGCGGCTGCCCCCAGCTGGCGGGGCGACGGGGCCTCTGTAGGTGGGGGGAGAGTCGGGAGTGAGGGGCGCCGTTTTGGTGATTGACGCTCACCACTCGTTGGGGTGGTAACAGATGGCGTCTCACCGAGGCGGCCAGGTTTATTGTTCGTAGTTGATCTACGTGTGTTGGATGCTCTCTCTGCTTGCCATTCCTTCAGCTGGTTTATTGTCCCGCTTAAGAGCGTTTGTCAGCTCGATAAATTTCTCCACTTGAAGGGCAGCATTCTTCAGCAGCTACATCATTGGAGACTGCAGGCATTTGCTGGACTCGATGGCCTGACATTTACCCGGTAACTGACAAACAATTAATATGTAGTGAGCCTGAGTTAATGCTGTAGCTCCTCAGTGGCTTGCTTATGTAGGGCGCAGGTGCACTCTGTTTCGCATGCGAATGGTCCTTCCGCATGGCTCTCTTCCGTCCCTGACTATGTCCCCAGTTGTGTCGGTGGAGGGGGGGGATGGGGAGTGGGGCTGGCGACGATCGGTGAAGACTGCGCCACCGTGTTTGTCGCGAGCCTTGGCCGCTCACCACGGGAATCCCGAGCCGCGGAATCGTTTACAAAAGGGTGACGGGGTTTTACCCACTTCTGCGCGCGCCGCACGCATGGGGAAACCCGTCGTTTGATACAATCTGTACCTGGGCGGTCCTCCCGCCGGCGTATGCGGGACACCTTCGGTGTGTCGTACGGAAGAACAGGGAGAACTAAGGCTGTCGACACCCGGTTTTTAGGATTACTTAGCGTCCCATCGTTATGATGTACTTGGGTACTGAGAACTGAGTGTTAACCCCACCAGGGTCTCTTAGGGGGGGGGGGGGCACCAAGGACCGGGTGCTGGGCCCGACATTGTGTTAGGTGGGAACATCATTGACTGTTGACGCACAGAGTGCACCCGCCCCTGAGACCGAGGGCTGGCCCACGGGTGTGTTGAAGGCCGGTGTTGAAGGCCGGCACTATGATGGCGTGCTTTTAACTGCATGTCGTGAGTACCATCGCCACCCTGGCAACGTTTACGGCGGGAAGATCGTCCGCTGAGTTTCACCTGCATCGTCGAAAGTCCGTGAGCACTACCCGCTTTCTACGGGTGGCCTCAGCCCCTCTTCACTCTCTTGGTGGATGATGGTTCTGCCCCTGTCTGTGCAGCCCCTCCTTTTCGTCCCTGATGAGGGGTTCCTGTCTCGCCATCATCAGCTCCCTCCTGACTGGATGTCGGTCTGGGCACCTGAAGCCGGGTTCCCGGCCTGTTGATGAGCTGGGGATGGGAAGTCTTGAGCTTGAGTCTTGAGGGCCCGTGCCGACAGAACCGGTCATCTCTGGCCGTGGTCCGGGGCGGCTGTCGGCCGGGTCGGCTTACCGTCACCGTTCCCACTTCAGGGGGTACGACTCGGCCGGCGTGGGCGTCGACGGCAGAGATGGCCACACCGCCATCTTCAAGGAGAAGGGCAAGGTCAAGGCCCTGGAGGAGCTCATCTTCTCCAGTGCGTACGGGCTGTGGCGGAGCCGTGCACGTGTCAGCCGCTGTGGACGATGGTCGGCCTGCACTGACCATTTTTATGCTGGGATTCCGCTTAATTCGCGTTCAGCCGGGACTGGTTCTTTTGTAAGATGGCGTCTTTTGATAGAAACTGCGATCTTAGTGCGACCGTGTGGCCCGCCCTATCAACTGTGCTACTCAGTAGGTCATGTCCATGTATGTTCGTCGTGCAACCATTCTGCGTCGGGCTGTGAACTGAGCCGTCCGTCAGAATTTCCGACTGCGATTGGTTCGACTTTCTGGACTTCCTGTGTTGTGTCTCGTTCTGATCCCTGTCTTCACCAAGCATCCTGCGTGTCGCCCCCAGAGGCCAACGACCTGGACTTGGACGCGGTTTTCGGCGACCACATCGGCATCTCGCACACGCGCTGGGCGACGCACGGCGTGCCGGCGCCGGTCAACGCCCACCCGCAGCGCTCCGATGAGGACGAGCAGTTCATCTGCGTCCATAACGGTACGGCCGGCCGCAGCGCCCACCTGGCTGGCTCCGTCTGTCCGCGGCCGCGCTCTCACTGCCGACTGAAGCTGGCTGGTGTTAAGTTAATGGCGGCACGGCTAGTTTACCGTCGTCCGCGACAGCTGATGTGAAACGTTGTGACGCCAGATGACCGCAAATATGACGGCGCTTTTTTGCGATTAACGTGTTGCTTCTAGTACTGGACAGCTGTAAATCGTGTTCGGCTGGCTCACCGGCCGTTCGTTGGGCTGGTGAGTGCCCTTATTGTTATTATTGTTATTTTGTTGCGTCTGAGCAAACGCTTATTCTAACGGACACCATGTCGGGCCTGTCCAGGAATCATCACCAACTACAAGGACATCAAGCTGTTCCTGTCGTCGAAGGGTCACAAGTTCGAGTCCGAGACGGACACTGAGATCATCGCCAAGCTGACGCTGCACATCTTCAACGACCACCCGAACCACACGTTCCAGCAGATCGTGGAGATGGTCATCCAGCAGCTGGTGGGTGGCGCCACAGGGCGGCTCTTTCGAGAACGGGCCCAGTACTAGGGTGTCCTGTGGAAATGGTCGTCATCGTGTGTTGCCCGCGGAGAGGAACGTCATTCCCTAGAGCTGAGCAAAGACGGATCCCGGCTGTAAAAGTCCTGTCGCGGACGTGCGTGCGGGCTAGGACATCCTCTTAGGAATGCCTTGCTGTAGGTCATCCGTTAAGAAGGGTTCTCTCCGTCTCCAGTTCTCGACTCCATTAGAGCTGGCTTGTATAGTCTCCGTCTGGTCCGGCGGTGCTGGATGTGCGACGCGTGCATGGCGTAAGTTCTGACCGATAAAACGAGCCCTAGAGACCGGCCTGGCCGGTCCAAGCACGGCAGATGCCGCCCGCCGTTATCGGGTGTTTGGCCGACGCAGGGCATGCCGGAAAGGGGCGGTCCCCTCAGGGACTCGCTCGCCCCCCGGTCATGACCCGTGCGACCTTGGCCGGCCGGGGTTAGTGACCGCTGGGGATAAACGATATCCTGGAGCGGCGGACGGCGATGGTGCACTGGTACCGGGGATCGCCCACGTCTGCTGCTGCCGGTGGCGGCGTGCAGGCGCTTGGCCGGAGTCATGTTGTCTTTATCGATCGCTGGCTAGCCACGGGACTCCTTGTGGCGCTGATGGCCTGAGCCAAGCTGACTGCTGTGGGCTGCGGTGTCACCTGTAATGCTCGGGCCGGCCGGCGCCGGGCGCCGCCGGCTCTGGTGGTTTGGCAGGTATTACGCGACCGGCCGCGGCGAGGGGCGCGTGTACTGTGGCGCAACTGGCCAATTGTCCGGGGCGCCATGAGGACGACGATAGTCCGGGCGCGGCTGCCGTCGCGGCGCCGGAGCCTCCCCGGGATTCACGCGCGGGGACGGTGAAAGACGGCCGGGCGGAGGGGAGGCCGCGTCCCCATCGACGCCGTCTTCGAAAACAGCCTGCGGCTGCAGGCAGTTCACGGAGACAGGCCGCTCGTGGAGAGCGAGGGACGCGCTGGCGAGGAGAAAGCTCGGCG
The DNA here is from genome assembly GCA_030062745.1 of Capitulum mitella. Lineage (NCBI taxonomy): Eukaryota > Metazoa > Arthropoda > Thecostraca > Pollicipedomorpha > Pollicipedidae > Capitulum > Capitulum mitella. The sequence continues at coordinate 24,870,439 of CP099844.1, read as the reverse complement.
CACGAAGGCCACGCGATCCGAGAGGGTCTTATCTCCGGGGGCCCGGTGTCGCCACCGCCGGGACCCGGGGCCCGGGGACCGGAGATTAACGGGCCGCTGTCCGCGGGCTGCGCCGCCGGCCCCAGGCTGCGGCGGATTTCAGTCGGTGTGGTGTTTCGTTCCACGCACAGTCATGGACAGCGCTCTAACGCAGGAAGGTTGGAAGGGACGCATTTTCGGCGAATGAGACGCAGGGGCTGGTGCCGGCGATACGTTAATCTCGGAACGTTGAGGCCGGGGATCCAGGGCGTGGTCTTTGTTCTGGTGACGGCCATCCCACCGGGCCTCCGCAGGGGACGGCAGCCTCTGACAGGGAACTCGCCGGTCGGCTGCGGCTGGCGTGTCGGCACGTGGATCTCTGAGCGCCGCCGACAGACTACGGTGGGGTGCGACGGCGCGTGCAGAAATATCGCCGGATTTGATCGCTAGTTTCGGGGAATGACCGCTACAGGGCGTACTGGCACCATTCGTGTGTCTGTGTGTGTGTGTGTGTGTGCGTATGCGCGTGTTCATATGTCTTATCATAGAGCGTATTGACAGTCGGCCATGCCTGCATGAAATAATGCTTTGGCAAGTGTGCAGTCATGTGTGGTGTCTTTTGCATTGCATGTGTTGCGGTATGCCGCCACCATGGTGCAGTGGCCGCAAAGAGGAGGCAGATTTCCCGGTAATTCATGGTGTTGAAATCCCGTCATGGTACACCTTCGATACATATATATATATATATATATATATATATATATATATATATATATATATATATATATATATAATATGGACTCTTGTTCTTGCACTGAGGGGTGTCAAGGTCTGTTGTTTATGCATTACCTCTAATTAAACGTAGCTCGGGTATTAATTGCCACGTGGAGTAGCTTCATTACGTTTTCTGGGCACGTGCGTTCTCCCTTGATCTGAGGGCTGATATCTGCGACTGACCTCGCCCCTCCCCGCGCGCGGACTGCTCGGGCGCCTCTCCACCTCACACGGCCACCGTTACCGGCGGCGGTGCGGCGAGGCCACGCGGGCCCCAGCAGCGCCGTCCTACGCACGAGCCCGCCCCCAGGTGGGGCGCCCGCCCGCGCAGCCGCCATGGGAACGCCGACAACGTTGTAACGAGGCCGCTCGCCGTCGACGTCGATACGCCCGCCCGACGCACCTGGCAGTCGACCTCAGCGCGTGCCGGCAGCGGTCGGAGGGAACGGGGAAGAGCGGGGACAGGTGGCCCTCCCCGCGCGTCTCGGGCGAATCGATAATGGGTCGGATCGAATCAGAGACCGACGACTATCGGCGGAGGCCGCCCCGCCACCGCCGCCGCCCCCGCCCCCGCCCCCGCCCCCGCCCTCCCCTGCCCGGCTCCGGGCCTGGGCCAGACAGCGGGGTCAAGTGGGGACCACCGATATCAGCTGCGACAGGTGCCGGAAATCCCTGACGACGTGTTATCGCTCGTTGATTAACGTCATGTACCCGAAACGAGGTGATGGCGGCGCGGGGATGTGTCGGGGTGACGCCAGTCCCGCTCAGATAAGGCCCAGTTTGGGCGTCCGGTACAACCGGTGACCTGGCGGCAAAGGCAAAGGTCCACGGGGCACATGCCGTCTGACTGACTTCATTGATTCCCGGCAACGTGTCTGGGAAGGAATGACGAGACGAAACGCCGGCTCGTGAATCTCTGGGTCCGCGGGCGGCCGTTCTGTTCCACGTATCTGGGAGGGATGCCGAAGCAAGACAAGCAAGCAACGCGAAGCCAGTCAGGAAGGCGAAACGCCTGTTTATGAGACGTGCTGCCTGATCGGCGACCATTTCGTTTGAGCGGCATCTCCGGCGCCGTTTGAGCGGGGTCGTCCGGTTGTTGTGTTCGTCTCGTGTGACGCGGGTGTTCTGTTTCGACAGGAGGGAGCGTTCGCGCTGTGCTTCAAGTCGAAGCATTTCCCGAACCAGTGCGTGGCGGCGCGGCGCGGCTCACCCCTGCTGGTGGCCATCAAGACCAAGGAGCACCTGGCCACCGACCACATCCCGGTGATGTACAGCAAAGGTACGGCCGGGCCGTCTGGCGGTCCTCTCCCCTTCCCGGGTCAGGTCCTGGTCCTCGCGGCCCTCAGGACAGGCCGGGCCGCTGCCGGCTCTCGCCTTGTAGGTGGAGATTGCCAGAGAGTGATCAGTTTGAGTTGTAGTTGGCGTGAGATGTTCTTTTTACGTACTACGGTTTGTGTGATTTTTGGTGTTATAGAATTTCCTAGATTTTATGAGGCTTGTTGCCCAGTGTGTTTGGCTTTGAGCATCTGACATGGGTGACACGAATCTTCGAAGGCTTTGCATGGAAAAGACAAAAACCATATTATATTTTCTTCGCACTGTCCAGCTACACTGTCGTAAGGTCTCCTTGTTTGACCTTTTGTTTTGTTGACACCAACTGTGGCACCATTTCACAAAACCACCAAATTCCTTCGCTATCTGATCGGTAGTAAATCTGGAGAGGCGGACTCTTATCACTTGCTCGATAAGTGTTCAGAGTAAAATTGGCGCGGGTGCGTTGGTTTCACTCTCACCTTGGCCGCTCTACCTTCGACGACTCGGGCGCCGCCGAGGCCGCATGCGGCCGGCTCGCTTCCTAACCCGCTTCCGAGCATTGGTGGAGGTCGCTGTAATCCGCCCTTGTGCCCGGCCGCCGCCGCCGCTGCATGCTAACCGTGGCGTCTTTCCAAGGCTCCGGTGAGCCGGTCGAGAAGATGGGCCTCACGGGACTCGGGCTCACCCAGCGAGGTACGTGCCGCGGGCGCCCGCCGACTGCGCTGCATGCGCGCTGCCCCCCCCCCCCCCCTTTCCTCTCCTCCCTGCCACCGGCGGGGCCCCACGGCGGGCGGGGCTGCCGCTGCCCTGCCCTCTGCGCAAACCGTAGTCGGGAGTAGACTAGATCGTAGTGGCCACCAGATTCGAATGTGCTTTCCCGGCAGAAGTGTTTGTTTTTACGCCAGATAGCCTTTTGTGTTGGAGCTTCTTTTTGTTGTCGTTGCGGTAGTTGCGTTTTGAATCCGTAGTTCGGTACTTGGTAACAGTAGCAACCACGCCGGAAGGAACGGACGTCGAGGCGTGAAGAGGAGAGGCTTTTATCGCACCCCTGCATGAAATGCCTCCCAGTGCCAACTGCATGTGCCATTTGCCGCTTTCCGCCGCCTTTGGGCCTATTCGGCTTTTTAATCAGGCTAGCTGGAGTGCATGCGTAGCTGGCGACGTTTGGTACCCTCTGTTCATTTGCTGTCTTTCGTGTGGCTCGGAGTAGCGAGCGTTACATCCAGTCGACCGCCGCTGTCCCAGAGAGAACACGGCCACCCTCACAGTGTTGCTGCTGATGCTCGGATGGCGTGACGTGTTCTGTTGGGAGCGCGAGCCGCCGCCTGACGCCACCCAGCAGGCCCCACGCGCGCCGCAGCGTCACTCTAGCTCTCTTCTCTGTCTCTCCCTGTCCCTGTCTGTGGGTGCTCCCGGATCCGACCTGGCTGCATGCTCCGTCTTCTCTGTGTGACTCCAGAAAGCGACTACACAGGTACGGTCTACACGGGCTCTTTCTGGGAAGTGGGCTGGTCTCAGTACATGGGTTCACATGCTTCGTCCAGGGTACATGCGGTTTTTAGACACAAAGCCAAACGTTCCCTTATAGACGGTATCAGTCGTTCCAGCTGGCTGGCTGTATAGTTTTCGTATATTCTGCGTGAGACTTTTTGCGAGTTCGGTTGAGTCTCCCACTGAAAACTCTTGGTTGTGTAAAATCCCTTATTTTCCAGACGACGTTGTCGTAAATGTGCGTTTCCCATTAGTATCAGCTTGCTGTTTGGTTTCCCATGTTTTATGCAGTTTTCACCGTATTTTTTGCTTTGTTTAAGCACGCCTAGCTCGCTTTTACTTGCACGCTTGTGCTGTTTTGTTTGATTTACTGGCTATCTGCTAGTTTTCGTTTTTTTGTTTTCACTTTCTGTTTTGTACTTGCATGCAGTACGTTTTATTTCACATTTTCTAGGCGAAGATACGAAGGCACGGAAGATCAGCCCTGCTGACAGTAAGTTCGTATTTTTGTTTTTTTTATTCCATGCTACATTTTCACGCCTGATTTGTTCGCAGTTTTTCTACGTTGGCATTGCCGTGTATGATGACACCGAAATTTACTAGTTTGACTAGTTTGTGAACATTTTCCCTTCTATTTAGTGTCTGCCTTCCTGTGTCTATTTGCGTAATTTCATTTTGGGTCTGTTTCCATGTCATTGCCGTTCTTGCCGATTATACCAGCTTTCGTTCCACACCATTTGAAGTTGAACTCTGTTTACACTGCACTCGCCTGCAAAGATACTTTTGACCTATTCTTACGATGAGTCACGTTTGTTTATTATTCTCCATGCCATCCTTGGTATCTAGACTGCCACTCCCAGATTCCGTGTAACACAATGTGGTGCCCCTGCGTCCCGTTCTTTAACCTTGTTGTTAAACGTAAACCAAACATGACGAGGATTAGTCGTAGTCAGGGGCCATCAATAACGATACTGCGCCTCAGAACTATGACGTATTGAGGACATGCTTTGGGCATTGCTAGATGCTAGGTGAATGGTGTATGGGATGCCAGGCGAATGGTGTAAAAGTCCATTTCACACAGCGTTTAAGGCCACTTGCGATTTTTAAGAGCGATTTTACTGGGCTTCACAATATGGAACCAAGTTTTCTGTTTTTGATGCCGTTGTTAACTTTTACATCGAACCGTCCAATCTCTGATGATTTGTCATTTTATCCGACGAGATTTTGGAGATGTCTGCGACATTTAGGAAGAAGAGTCAGAACGATCGACTGGTTTCCCGTCTAATTTGGTGTGTAGTCTGAAATGAGAGTATTCCTTCCTGCCGGAATATGAAATAAACAAAAACCCCGGACATAACAGATATTAGCTTCAATGTCGATTTCATATAACCACCGCGATTTAAGCACTGCGGAAGAGTACCTTACCAGACTGTTCGTTAACCATGGCAGCATTTTTTCCTCGTAAACTAGTCGTTTACAACCAAGGGTACTCATTTGTTCACGGGAATGAAATAGAAGCTTTAGCGGCTGTGATGTTTAGATATGAAAGAATTGCACTACGCGAATTCCATTATATGTCCGAAACGTCAGAGCAAAATATTAGTAGAAGAAAGATTAAAGATTAAATGTTAACGTGTTCCAGTTTTTCATCTTCCATGACTGTTAATTTGAGCAATATCTCGACATTTCTAATTACGGTCTGGTATATATGGCGGCATTCAGCAAAGAAATTTGAAACATTTCGTTTGAAATGTCCTGTGTCATTAAATTCCATATGCGTTAACATTTTGTTTTTATTATCCGTGGTCATGGTGATGAATGGAAGAATGGCTTGACACCGTACGATGATGGGTTCTTGTTTGTATAGAAGCTGAGCTGTGGCGCAGCGCTTGTGACGATGATGACTCTGGTGATGATGATAATGATAGTGACAGTGGTGATGACGGTGATGACGGTGACGCGGCCGCTGCGCCGGCAGACCTGCGCCAGCTCGGCAGCCGGGTGCCTATGATCCCCCGCTCCGAGTCGACGGCCGAGTTCCTGCCCACCGGCGACTCGCAGGAGATCGAGTTCTTCCTGGCCTCGGACGCGTCGGCCGTAATCGAGCACACCAACCGCGTCATCTACCTGGAGGTCAGCGTCGCACCGGCCGAGGGTTCGAGCCCACCACCGAATACTGAAGGAAATTTCGAGGGTGTCTCACGATAAAAAAGACACCATACGTGTGAAGCGTTATCGACGTGACGTAGTATTGGGAGTCGTTTTTTTTTGGCCGTGAGCGACCGCATTCACTTCAGCTGCGAGCCCGGCACGGGGAGCGTCGTGTCGGAGCTGGAGCGGGATTCTGTGCGTCGCCGCCAGGACGATGACGTGGCCTGGATGCGGGACGGCATGCTGACCATCCACCGGCTGAAGCGAGCCTCCATGGACGAGAGCAGCACGCGCGAGGTGCACACCCTCAAGATGGAGATCCAGGAGATCATGAAGGGTACGTGTTAGCTGCCTGTCGGCTGGTTGACGCGTGTGGGACCATTCGCGTCCGTACATTTGTCCTGGGCGTGTTACATAGGCCATCTCACTTGGAAAATTCTAACCGAAACTACCTGGGTGCAACCATATTTTAATAAGCCTCGTTTTGCCTGTGTGAACACGTACGAGTTTTTCCATTCCCTGGTTAGGCGTATAAAATAGACTGGAATACCCTGAAGGAATGATCCCATGTAAATCTGACGATTTCCTGAGCCGAAGAGCTTCTTTTACAGGAAGCTTCAGCTCTTTCATGCAGAAGGAGATCTTTGAGCAGCCGGAGTCGGTCGTCAACACTATGAGAGGACGCATCAACTTCGAGACGGAGACCGTCGTCCTCGGAGGCATCAAGGTCAGGTGTTGTTCTCTGCATCATATGGGAAGCCTTATTTATGGCATAAGACTGAACTCCTATGTTTCATGCCCCCTGTTTTCGCAAATCCACTTGAAATGCTCTGCTCCGCCTTAATGTCAATGGGCTTTCTAAGAGAAGCCGTTTGAGTTTGCGTAAATAAGCTGTAGTCGTCGGTGTCCTACGAAACTGACGGGTCGTCTCCGTGTGTCACGTTACGCACAAGGTGGTCGCGGCGAGTGGCATTTCATGGGTGGGATTTGTCCGCTGTATCGGATCCCTGTCTCCGGGCGCTGACCTCATAGCCCTGATCGGATCCCTGTCTCCGGGCGCTGACGTCAGAGCCCTGATCGGATCCCTGTTTCCGGGCGCTGACCTCATAGCCCTGATCGGATCCCTGTCTCCGGGCGCTGACCTCATAGCCCTGATCGGATCCCTGTCTCCGGGCGCTGACCTCATAGCCCTGATCGGATCCCTGTCTCCGGGCGCTGACCTCATAGCCAGTCGCCGCTCTGACGTGGCTCCCGCCTGCGGCCGCAGGACTACCTGCCGGAGATCAAGCGGTGCCGACGGCTGATCCTGATCGCCTGCGGCACCAGCTTCCACTCGGCGATCGCCACGCGCCAGCTGCTCGAGGAGCTGACCGAGCTGCCGGTCATGATCGACCTGGCCTCCGACTTCCTGGACCGCAACACGCCCATCTTCCGCGACGACGTCTGCTTCTTCATCTCCCAGTCCGGTCAGTGGGCAAAGGGCAAAAGAGGTGCGAGGTTATGTAATGAGGAAGGTTCTTTACTCTTCTTAAGAGTGAGACATTCTATATTGTACGATGTGAGCTGTTGCCTTGCTTTTTTGCTGATATAGGGCGAATTCGGGGGACTTAAAGCGGCCTAACGGCTTGACTAGGCTACGCTAGGCTAGTAGCAGGCTTTACCGATTGAACTACAGTCTTCGTTGTATACTTGTAGTCCTTGTGGATCTTCATCTGAAAGGCTCAGATTACGGTGATAACTGTCATTCAGATCGATGGAAAGGTTGCCGTCACGTCAAAAACCTATTTTTAACATTATGGGCCATAAAGATGTCATTTTTACGTCTTTCGGTAGGCTTCATACTCTGCAGCGGGGCCTCAAAGCAGTACAAACCAACTGTCCGTATTACACTGTGCATTACCATTGGTCCAGTCTGCAAGTCTGGAATAGCGCGTCAGACAGCGAAATAGATTGCGTCTGCCGCCCGTCCTGACCGGTCCGTGTCTGCCGCTCTGTCTGACGGCGCTGCGTCAGCCGCTCTGTCTGACCAGCCATTGTCTGCCGCTCTCTCTGACGGTGTTGCGCTGGCCGTCCCCTCAGGCGAGACGGCCGACACGCTGATGGCGCTGCGCTACTGCAAGGCGCGCGGCGCGCTGATCGTCGGCATCACCAACACGGTGGGCTCGTCCATCTGCCGCGAGTCGCACTGCGGCGTGCACATCAACGCCGGCCCCGAGATCGGCGTGGCCTCCACCAAGGCGTACACGTCGCAGTTCATCTCTCTGGTGATGTTCGCGCTGGTCGTCTCCGAGGACCGGATCTCGATGCGGCCGCGGCGGAGCGAGGTGAGCGGCCGCCGCGGCCGGCCTGCGGACGGGGCCGGGCCCGGCTGCTGCCCGGGACAGGGACATCGAAGGAGGGGTGAGGGCTCTGTGGGAATGTCTTTAAGCGAGTCGGTTAGGTTCCAGCGGTCAGCGTTGCCGTTTCCTGACGGTACGACACATTAGCATTCTGCTTAACGGCGCCTGTCGTAAAGACGTCCTTTACGGTCGTGTGATTATCTTTGTTTTGGTTGGCCGCTGTTTTCGTAACGTACCCAAAAAGTAATTGCAGTGTTCTGCGAGGTTCGCCAAACACTGGATTTTTAGTTTATTCCGTGTTGTTATTTGTGGTGATTCCCACTCTTCCCTCTCCTGTCATACTAGTAATCATGGTGGGGTTAAAATACGCCAGCCTGGTCGTCCGTGGTGGTCCGCCGTCCTGTGTTTCATGAGTCCGCGAAGGCTGGCCACTATTTGTGAGACTTGTTCTCCTTCCCGTCAGATCATTCGCGGCCTGAAGATCCTGCCCGAGCTGATCCAGGAGGTGCTGAAGCTGGACAAGAAAATCAGCGAGATCGCCGAGGGCATGTACCAGCAGAAGTCGATGCTGGTCATGGGTCGCGGCTACAACTACGCCACCTGTCTGGAGGGAGCTCTGGTTAGTACGGCGAGCGTCCGAGGGGTGGCGCCACCGTCAGAGTCGCGCGCCGTCGCAAAACAAACTGCGCAGGAGATGCCTTCATAATCTGATGACCTGAAAGGCTTCATGGTGTTGTCCATTCCCTGCAGTCGACACGACTGCTGCCGAGTTTCGGCATTTCGTAACTAGGACGTATGGCTTATTGGTCGGTTTTAGACTCTGTGAGGTGTTGAGAGCCAGATTTGGCGATGGACCGTGTAACGTACTACAGTTTGGGAGCGAAGCCGTGGTTTGACGCCGTGGTTGGCTGTGTGTGGTTGCGACCCATTCCGCCAGTCCTCTCTGTATGTCCCTGATGCCCATTATGTGTCCCTGATGTTCTCTGGTCCTCTTTGTGCATCCCTGACGTCCACCCGTCCTCTATGTGTCCCTGACGCCCACCAGTCCTCTGTGTGTGTCCCTGAAGCCCGCTGGTCCTCTGTGTTGGCGCCTGCCCTGTGGTGTGTCCATGACTTCTGCCAGCCCTCGGTGTGTGTCCCTGACGTCTGTTATGTGTCCATGACTTCTGCCAACCCTCGGTGTGTGTCCCTGACGTCTGCTGTGTGTCCGTGACGCCCGCCAGCCCTCGTGTGTGTCCCTGACGTCTGCTCTGTCTGTACGCCGGCAGAAAGTGAAGGAGATCACCTACATGCACTCTGAGGGTATCCTGGCCGGCGAGCTAAAGCACGGACCGCTGGCGCTGGTCGACCCCGGCATGCCCATCATCCTCATCTGCACGCGCGACCCCACCTTCGTTGTGAGTGGCTGGAGTCAGCCGGGGTGTCGGCTGACTGAGGAAGCATGACGGAGGGTCGGAGGGTCGAGTCTTGGACCGTCACCGTCAGTCTCTGCATGGAGGGCTGAAAACTTACGTGCTGATCTCAGACGATGGCGTGTTCGGCTTCGTTCTTACTTAGGAGGGAAAGAAAGCTTTTTTTAATCCGCCCCCGACTGGGGGGCAGTTAGCCGCCCCCCCTGAGGTTTTTCTGGGATTGCAAGAGAACGAACCAACGCAGAGCCACGGAACTTTGTGTACCTTTTCCTAGGTCATTTTTACACCTTGCGTCAAAGTTTTGACCTCAGACCAGGTCAAGTGCTTGACCTAGGTCAGGTCAAACAGACCTATGTCCAAAAAAGTTTAGCGCCCTGTAACTTTTTCGCAAAACAAGATATCACAATAATGCTTTCAAGGATTAGTGATCTTGACAGATGCAACAAATCTGCTATCTCAGATTTTTCGGAATTTTCCGAGTCATTGACCTAAGATCAAGCCAATTTTTAACGCATGTCGTCGTTTTTTTCGGGAATTGACGGAATATTTCATAACATTTTTAGTGTGGAGTGAAGCAGACATATAGTTACCGTCATTGGGCAAAGTATCAGTGACTTCCAGTCATTGACCTGAGGTCAGGTCACGAATAACTCTTGTGAGCCAAAATGTACCACCGTCAAAATCAGCGATGAATTGCTCAGAATGAGTAGAAAATGGCAGAACTAGCTTGCACAGACGTAAGTAATACCAGGAACCTCAAAAAGTTTAAAAAAAATGCATATTTTGGAAATAAACGGTCTTTTGCGAATAAAGCTCCGCCAGTTCCGTGGATTGGTAACTAATAAATTTTTTCCAAAATTTAAGCAAGAAAAACCATCACAAGAACTACTAAGATCAATAAAATTTACATGAATAGGCTTTTTTGGCAAAAATAAAGGATCGCTAAAATTAGTTTCCGTTAATTTCTTACTGCATACGGCTGCGGCGCACGCCGACAGTCGGCATGAAAATTGCCGTGTCTTGAACTCAACGTTTTGGCGTATATGTTGAACAAATCCGAGAAATTAGATGTGCATCGGCATTTGCGGGCCTTTACTTGTGCGCTGGTGCCTTTACCTACGCGTTGTTAGTCACAGCCCGTGAGATTCAGGCCGTTTCTCGGTCTCATGAAGTCGGCTATGAGAAAACATATACAGGACGTAAATTGCTTACATATTATCTAAAACTAAAAATGAGACCAGTTTCGAGCTCTACTCGTCACAAGCTTTCCAACGGCGTGCTTATTTTTATCGCGCGACCAACCGTTCGTGAGTTAGAGGGGGCGGCCAACTCCCCCCAGTCGGCCGTGATCGTAACCAACCGACGGCCGTGCGCGGGTTAATGAACGCGTAAAGCGGACGTTTTGGGCTGATGCAACCAGCAACGAAAGCCATGTGCTGCGACTCGCACGATGTCGCCGATTTGTCGGACAGCGTGTCGCTGCGTTTTGTCCCCGCCCGGTCCCGTTCACCTGGTTCGTCTCCTGCGTCGCTGAGTGTCTTGTCCCGGCCGCTCTGTTTTGAACTGGACGCCGTCCGCCAGAAATGCATGAACGCGCTGCAACAAGTGACGGCGCGCGAGGGCCGACCCATCATCATCTGCAACAACGGCGACCCGGAGCCGGCCCGCTTCGCCAGCGACCTGCTGGAGATCCCGCCGGCCGTCGACTGTCTGCAGGTGGGCTGCTGGCCGCCCTGCCGGAGGCGCAGGGAGGGGACGCAGAGCTGAAGGGGCGAGAGGCGGGTAGGGGAGGTTTTCTGGTAGGGTCGACGTCGGACGGTGAGAGCTTGGCTGAGGAACACGTGAGGACTTTGCTGGGGATTCTTTTCATCGGTCCACGATGTATTCCTGCTAGCAGAATTCCGCATAGGTATGTACATTTAATTGGGGTTCATACCTTGTCCAGAAAGATAACGATATGATGGGGCGAATTTTGTTTACTTCTACGTTTTTGTCGCTCATGTGCGGTGGTTATTTAGTTATGGCATCTCTAAATCGGGTCTCGTACATCAATGTGTCCAGTCAGCTTCCTGACGCACCGCCCGTTGGTGGTCTCGGCGCTTCTGCAGTGGCTGAGGCCGTTGGCCGACGCTGGTGTCCCGAGCTCGTGCCGTTCGTCGAGGCTCCGGCTGAGCATGCTCCGCTCTCTCCGCCAGGGCATCCTGACGGTGATCCCGCTCCAGCTGCTCTCCTACCACGTGGCCGTGCTGCGGGGCTGCAACGTCGACTGTCCCCGCAACCTGGCCAAGTCCGTCACGGTCGAGTGATCAGACTGACGGGCCTGCCATCTGGCGGGGACCGTGCCTTACGAGAAGTTGCCGCGGCTGCCGCGAGATGGCAGCGGTTTGATCGTGATTTCTGATGGTCGTGCGTGGGGTGCGGGGCGTGGTTGAGACTGTGGAAATGACTTTGGATGTGGACTTTGTGGATGTGTATTGAGACCGTTGAGGCAAACAGATTGTGGGGGTTGACTGGATTTTTTGTGGACGTTTCCTTTGACAGATGGAAGTGGGACCACTTATGACCCTCTGGGACTCTTACAAGGCACCGGTAAGATGACTAGCCGGTAAGAACTGACCCCTGCGTGGTGGTGTGGATCACGCACAGTTGACAAATGCTGCTTATGTCGGTAGCGTCTTCTGTGAGGTTCCCTTTCCTACGATTATTTTGATAAAACAATTACAGACTTGTTGTTCACGATACTTGAAATGTTCAGCCATGACAGAAACAGGACGTCATAGTATGAAGTATGGACGTCATAAGACTGGCCCTTGTCAGACAAAATATGCTGGTTCTGATGACTGAGCATTGGCTTTTTTCTGGGTCCTTTTATTCCTGTCCGATTTCGTCCATTTTAGTGACCTCCTGACATACAGGCAGGAGCTGAGGCCGACTGATTATGCATGTATCCAGCACATATTGATAATCAAAAGTTTGGCGATGGCTCCAAGCAGCGCAGTGTTTGACTGCTCTGTTCGGCAGATTTCGGCTGACCACATTTCAGTGACTTTACGTAAACAAATACATTTCCAGAGTTAGGTTACAGTGAGATTGAAAGGTACCATTCCCAATGTGTTCGCTGCAGCTTCCCGCGCCCTATGCATTTTGGAACACCTTTTGGTTGGGAAGCAGACTGCATTGTTAGTTGGAAGCTTTCGGCCCGATTTATTGGGCGACTAGCGTCGGATGCATGCAGTAAAGTGGTAAATAGATTTGCGACATTCGGGATATTCATCTATGCTTGCTTGCCCAGACTGTATGGTACACTGCGGCACGCTATCTGGATTTGACCCACTGATGTCCGCCATTCCTTCATGTTTCTTCTGTCGTTTCCCCTTTTTGTCTTTTTGTATGTTTCCAGAGCTGCTCGTGCTTTCAATACACTCATAAGTCGCCGTGATTTTGTAAAAACCGGACTGAAAGGATATCGGTAAACTGGATGGAATACTCCGTGCTGGGATTTGTAAGAACAAACCGAAAGCGATCTGACACGCATCATTCGACCGGAACTTTCCAAAAGGCATTGATCGACACGGTTCGACGAAGTTTTTTTCGCAATTTGGCATATCGGTTGAACAACCGTCTCGGGCAGTTCATTGTCTCACAGACAGCGCCACCGACTGCTCAAGGGCCAGGATCGTCGGCAAGCGGCACGTTCCTAGTCCCGACCGGCGAACGGGGCTGGACTCGGCGCTGGGCGAGGAATCTCCGCTCCGCCGGACGGCAGGAAGCCAACCTGCCGGGGCCAGTTTTCACACCGACCCGAGACGATTGCGTCATGGCCTCGGCACTGACGCCATTCGCCACACCCCTGCTAATCCAGACTTACCAAACCGGCGACCTTGGAGGCCCACCGACTGGCCGCCATCGAGCCTTTTCGAAGGATTGCTGGGCTTCGATTGCCATGTGCTGGCAGTGGCGGGTCCAGGCCAAGCGCTAGGGGGGGTCAGGTCTCCATCTATCATACCCCGACATACTGGTTTCCTCTTGGATTTGGGCCACTGTTTCGCAGTTTGGAAAACTGCCATTTTTTGTACACAAAGGTTGCTCTGAAAATAAAATCCTTATGGTCTCCGTTGGAAAAGAGATACGAGAAGATTTGTAGGTCTGGATTTTCCACAGAAAAGGGATGGTAGCCATGGCCTCGATGGCCCCTCGCTGCACATGCCACTGCGTGCTTGGCGTGCACGGCTCAGTAATTAGCTATGGCGATGACTTTCGGTAGTCGACATTTACATCTGCACATGCATTTAGAATGCTTCAACATGGTGAAGCCGCGTTGTAAATTGTGGTAATTACGATTTACTTCAAAGCACTCAGAGCACGATCCAGTCCTAAAGACTTCAAAGCGACCGCCTGGTCTTCATAAAAACAAATGTTCCTCACTGGTTATGAAAACTTTTCAGAATATGACGTTTCATACTCACGGATACCATTTCTGCTCGATGTATTCGAACGATAGACATTGTTCTACATCATCTGTTGTCAAGCGTTGCAAAATCAATCACATAATCTGAATACATCTACTCAACATGGAAGACACATAAGCCACTGCACATGGGACATCATGTCATGCTTAAAACAAAAGCCAACTGCGCAGGCAAGCTTTAGGCTCGTCTTTACAAACCAACACACGAATCTGAAGCGTATCAGTAAAACTCGTTGGGAGCATCGTTCTAAGTTTCCCGGTGTTAACGGTAGGCGCTCGTAAAATACATTTCCTTTGTACTCGTGCAAGTTAGTCGTTACTACTTCTATGTGCCATTTTTTTGCAAAGAAAACTGCGACGGTTTCAAACGCTGCACAATGTCACAGCCATTCACAAACAACCGCGCAAGTTGATCCGGAATTTATAATGTCAGACGACCAATCATAGCTCAATAACGCTTATGATTGCTTTACATCGAATAAAATTCTGCTTAATATCACCCACGATATGGGGGACATCGTACCTGAATCACTTCACTGAAGCACGCGCATCGCATAACACGAATTACCCAGAATATATCCGAAACGTCTCTGAAAAATCTCGTATATCAAGAGGCCCGATCAACACTCAGACATCATGAACATGCTCGGACACCTCGCCCCCAACGTCGTATGACGTCACCGCGGGCTGACGGGGCACGTGACGCGCTGAAAGACGGCCGGCCGCCTCCTGCGGCGCCTGCTGGGCGTAGATGACCGACGGGCCGGCCGCCGGCCCGACGGCATCGGCCCAGCCGCCCTGCGGCGGACCGCGCGCCGGCACTGGGCCAGTCTGCGCTGGGGCAGGCTGCTCGTGCCAGACGCGCGGCGCGGACTCGACCGGGTGCGCCGGCTGCGGCCCGGTCGGCGGCGGGCGCCAGCGCGGCGGCTGCGGCGGCTGCAGCTGCCAGCCGGGCTGGGCCGGCGGCGGCGCGGCCTCGCCGGAGCGGTGGTGGCGCGGCAGCGTGGCGGCGCGCGGCGCCGGCGGGTCATGCCAGCGCGCGGCCGCCCGGGCGCCATCCGGCGCCGGCTGGCGGCGCGGCAGCGTACCGGCCGGCTGCGGCGGCGAGCCGCCCGGCCGCGGCTGCCACTGCGGCGGCCACTCGGCCGGCCGCCGCGTCGGCAGCGCCACCGACGACGGCCGGCTGGCCGCCTCCAGCCGCTGCTGCGACACGCTGCGACGCGGCCCGCCGCCGCCGACGTCGTCGGCCGGCAGCCAGTCGGGCACGTGCCAGCGCTGCGGCAGGTGGCGCTGGCTGCGCTCGTCCGGGAAGCCGATGGTGACGCCCGGCAGGCGCACCAGAGTGGCCGACTGCAGGCGCCGGATCTGCGCCAGCTGCTGTTGCCGCGTCTGCGCCAGCGGCAGCGGCTGCGGCGCCGGCGGCGAGTCGCGCGGCCGCCGGCCGTCCGCCTCCTTCTGCTGGAGGTAGGCCGTCGTCTCCGGGTAGCCCTCGGGCCACTGGGACGGCGGTGAGTGGCTGCGGGGCGGCGGCGGCCCCTGTGCCGATGGCTGGAGCGGCCACGGAACATGTCGGCCGGGCGGCGATGACTGGTGAGCGTACATCTGGGTCGGAAGCGGCAAGCGCACCTGGGCCCCATCGCTGAAGCGCACTGCTGCAGACTGCTGAGCGTGGTCATACTCTGACGGCTGTGGACGCATCTGGTACATCTGCTCTGACTGACGGGAATACACGTGCCCTGACTGGTGCTCATGCAAAGGTGCTGGCTGTTGCTGACGGGATGGCTCGGACTGCTGCTGGTGCAATCGTAGTGGAGGCTGCTGCTGCGCTTGCGGCGACTGTTGCGGATCGGTCTCTGCTGGCTGATGAGGGTATCCGCGCAATGACTGCTGCTGGTGCATCCGTAATGGCAGTTGCTGGTGCGCTTGCGGTGACTGATGAGGATTACTCTCTGCTGACTGATGAGGGTATCCCCGGACGAAGTGCTGCTGATGCACACGTGACGACTGTTGCTGGTATCCCGGCATTATGTGCTGTTGATGCATCTGAGGCGAATGCTGCTGGTATTCCTGCGCCGCATGCTGCTGGTGCACCTGCGCTGACTGGTATCGCTGCACCGGCTCTTGCTGGTATCCCTGCATTGGCTGCTGCTGGTACGCTCGTGGTGACCGTTGCTGGTATTCTTGGGCCGGCTCCTGTTGGTATTCCTGAACCAGTTGCTGCTGGTACCTCTGTGCCGGCTGCTGATGCCCCTGTGCTAGCTGACGGTGACCCGCCGGCGTCGGCTGCTGCCAATGGTGCGGCTGCGCGTGCCGCCAGTACGGCTGGCTCGGCTGCTGGCCGGGCTGCTGTCCCGGCTGCGGGTTCGGCCCGAGGTCCCGGCGGTGGTTCGGTCGGTGGTCCGGTCGGTGGTCCGGCCTGTGGTCCGGCCGGCCGGCCGCGCGGCTCTCCTGCTGCACCAGGCCGCGCACGGCCGGCCGCCGCGAGAAGCCGCCGTCGTCGGCCGAGTAGCGGCGCCGCAGCCGTTCCGTGCGCGCCGCCTGCAGCTGCACGAAGCCGGCCAGCTCGTCCTCGGCGCCGGCCGGCTTCGGCGGCGAGCCGGCGGACGGGCCGGCGGCGCCGGGCTCGCGGCCGGTCGGCGACGGCTCTGCGTCCGACTGAAGCGCGTCCTCGATGTCGTCCAGAGAGTACACTTCGCCGAGGAGGATCGGCGAGGCGGGCCCGCCGGCGGCGAGGTCCAGCCCCAGCGGCGGCGGGCTGGCCCGCTCCGGGCTGCCAGCCGGCGGCGGCGAGGAAAGCGAGGGCAGCCTCGGCGGGGAGGGAGCGGGGATCCGCGTCGGCGGGGAGCGTCGCTCGGGGCTGCCGGCGGGGCTGCCGGCGGGGCTGGCCGGCCCGGGACCGAGCTCCGGAGGCCCGGAGGCCGTCGGACCGTCGCTGCCGTCCGGCCGGTGCTCGTGCGCGGAGGACGGATCGACTCCGGACACGTGCCAGAAGTCCTCAGGCGAGTCGGTCTCCTCCACGGCCCCCGGTGTCCGGCCTGCGCTCTCCGGGGCCGCCAGACGTTCGTCGTGTTCAGGCCTAGCGCCCACGCTCAGCCCCGCACGCTCCGACGCCGACCTTTGCGGGGAAGGAGTCCCGTCAGCGTTTCCCGGCTCGAAACAGTTCGTCTTCGCCGGCCTCAGTGGAGAGTCGGTCGCGTCGGAGTCCGTCTCCGTCTCGGAAATGACGATCGGGACCGGCTTCTCTCGGCTGATCTCCGAGTACTCCAGCGGTGCTGGCACCAGCTTCGGCGTCTCAGGCGGCGGCACCGACGAGCCGCCTTCGGCCCGGCGTTCCCCTTCCGGGCTGGAATCGCCCTGCCCCGACCCCAGAGTCTGTCCACCGTTGGCAACCACCCTGACACCATCCTCTCCCACGTCTTCTCCGCCGGGCGCCGGCCGCGGGTCACCCTGCCCGCCGGTCTCTCCGGCCACGGCGCTCGACTTGGCCGGCGAGGTCTCGTCACCCCTGCTGTCGCCCTCCACGCTCTCGGTGACGAGGTCAGGTAGGTTCGGCCGCCAGATCGGCTGCGCGTCGCCCTTCGACTCGGACGGCGTGATCGCCAGCAGGCTGTCCGTCAGCAGCGCCGTGACCAGCGTCTGCGACGTGGGGATCTTGCGGCCCGTCTGCGAACTGATGGTGCTCTCGAACTCCACCAGGCGCGCTGAGTTCGGCGCCGCCGCGGCCAGCCGCTCGGCGGCGCTCCGACCTGAAAACCAGGGAAACGGTTCAATCACCCTGCGAAGAAATCGCTGCACGCACTTGCCGCGGCCGGCCGGACCGCATCGGGATCATTACGGACCGAAATGATCCGTGACAAGCCCAACGGATGGCAGGGTAAAAACACCCCACAGCCCGCGCTCGACCACGGAGAACCACAAACACAAAAACCGTCCGCTGATGGGCAGGGGAGGACGCCTGTGGGCGGAGCAGGCGGGGCGCGGAAGGGGCGGAACAACTGCACGACCACGCCCGTCGGTGCCGGCGGAGTGATTAACAGCTGACGAGGTGAGAACCAGTTAACGAGGCAGAGACGAGCCAGATGTGGGTCTTGTTTTCCGACAGCGCAGCGTGCTTTGGTCTGATGCAGCGCGCTTTTCGCATATTTAGCACCCAGGCGTGCAGAATTCAGATCACTTATGCAGCACGCCATGCGAAAGACAACTCCGCAAAGGAAACAAGAATACTCGTTCACTTCATATGGTCCGTGGACGCGTTGATCTAATGATGACGTAATAAAGCCACCCAGATTGTCTGTTGGATAGTACGATAAATGCATGATTACGCGCAACAACTGCAGTATCTCCTCATGCAGGAACAAATCGTTATGATATTGTGCTACGGAATATTGCTGACGAGGCGAGCTTGATGTTACTATTTTCAGACCATCGTTCTCGTCACATAGGAGGCTCCAGAAATAGTTACAGAACGGTCATAGGATCATCGCAATGCATTAAGGACGCATTCCAAAGTCTGCAAAATCGATGCAAATGGGGAAAACCAGCATTTAAACCTCCCGCATCTCGACCACGCGATGTTCCACGAAACCCGGTGACGAGGACAGGCCGTGTTTCTGATGTTATCAGGGCCGACAAGGCTGTTCCGTGACGCGACTTCTACGCAGAACCAGTCTTCTGCGCAGACTCGGCGTCAGACATGAATGGGGCCCTCTCCGACAGAATGCCACTGACTGGTCAACTCGCTACCGCAGCAGGAATTCGACTGAGCAATGAATCCGGGTCAATGGTCTGCTTCCTGACATCCCCAAAAAATCGAATTCGTGTAAAACCCGTTTTCGCTCCGGCACGCTCAGTTAAAGAGACACCGGAATGACATACTGACGCTTCTTTCGCAATGAGGACGGAGCACGACACAACCCATGTTTGGCTTTGTTTGATTTTTGCCTGGATTTGTTACGGCGCAGATCTGCTGGTGTGCACATGATGGTGCACACAACTGTGGGTGTGTGCGAATTTGTCCGGCAGAGGTATACTGGACGTAAAATAAAAAGCCGACATCAGGAACGCTGAGAATGTACGGGAACAGCGCACCAAAGCTCAACGCTGTTGCTAATTATTCCACAAACGACTAGGGATATACGGAATGTCGGTGACGTACGACTGATGTTACAGTTTCTCGGACTATCGTCTTCGTAAGACGTGTTGGTACGCACACTTCGTTACGGCCGGTATAGCCCACCCCTATGCATACAGTCCACGGCAAACTTAGACCGGGATATACTGAAAAGCCCTCAGCTTAAAGAAATCATTTGCGATTTAACCGGATGTTTCAGTTTGTTATAAGCAAGACCTTGCGCTTATAGCTTTCTTAAGATGTTTA
This sequence comes from Capitulum mitella, assembly GCA_030062745.1. Lineage (NCBI taxonomy): Eukaryota > Metazoa > Arthropoda > Thecostraca > Pollicipedomorpha > Pollicipedidae > Capitulum > Capitulum mitella. The sequence continues at coordinate 24,851,095 of CP099844.1, read as the reverse complement.
AGATGAATGAAACGGAAAACACGCGTTAGACGGCATTTGTTCGAAAATTCTGTCGCATTTAATATTGACTGGCACTGCTTCAGGGTCGTTCCCTACCATTTCATAATGCAAAAAGACAGCTGAGACAGGTGTACACCACGTTCGCATTCACAACGTTCGAAGTTCTCCGAATACTTCCCGTTTATCCAATTACCCCGGCACGTGAAGCGACAGCTCGCCAGCTACACCGGCAGCGTCCGTCATCCTCGGGCCGCCGCTGCCGAAACCAAGCCGGCCAGTCTTTTTTGTCCCGCCCCGCGCCGCGCTGGAGGAATTCCGGGGTCATTACGGCGCCGTAATTCGAGCGTGTCGCGGTGCGTTTCGATAGAGGCGGTGCCGCCGGAACTGAGCGCCACCGGCACGGCCGAGCCGGCGTCACGTACCGGCCAGCGGCCACCTGTCGCGGTCGACAAAGTGCCGCGGGCGCGCTGGCATGCGCCGGTCAACCCCCTGCACCACCGCAGCCCCCTCCCCAAAATCTGCCGCTGCATGAGCTGTGCTCGATCAGTTGAGCAGGAACTACGCCACCTGCGGCACCATACGCCGCCATGCACCATACACCGGTGGTTAGGAGAACGGGTACCTCTCGGAACTCCGACCGGTACAGGAACCGGGAGGACTCCTCACATAACCCGAGAAGATTGCAGGAACTCGTTCATCACGCAAACTCAGGCGACACAAAACTGCTGATCACACGACCCAAGTTGGCACAGGAACTGATAGGTTAAAGTGTTAAGATAACCTGATTAAGATTAGCTGAAAGGCTACGCTGGTATAGAAACTGGTACGATACCTCACATAACTCAAACCGATTCTGGAGTGTATGCGTCATGCAGACGCAGCTGAAACCTGCTGAACCTGCACAAAGGACGTGTCATAGCCTTCACTGCAGGAAATCCTAGAGGCTGTTGTGTTCAACCTGGCGAGTCAGTTTCAAAACACGGCCGCAGCAGGCGACATGGACTCTGGTCGGTTACCAAGGCCCGGCGTCGACGCCTCGACAGCAACCGGGGCTGACTCACGCCGACAAGGCGCTGAACCAACCGAATCGGAATTGATTCGGGGCACGCTCGTCGTTCAGGGCCTCGCCACGGCGGCCTTCCGTCGCGGCGTCCCACCGCCGCGGCCAGCACCGCAGCCGGCCGCCGGTGGTCGGACCGGGCGGCCGGTATCGCGCCAAATGCGCCGCCGACGAGCGGCGTATCTCGCCGCGGAATGTGTGTACGGAGGGCGCCGTCGGCGGGAGTCGACAAAATACGCAGCACGAGATCTGCAGACACGGGAACTCTCGCGTACTCGGTCAATGTGGAAATCATCGAGCGCTTTCGGCGGGGCCTCGTCTGACGCCGAAAAATCACGTCACGCATTCCGGGTTTTCCTGTATCGGGATACCGACGGCCTTATCTGCGTCCGTCGCGAACAAATGCTTTACGACACACAGGACTTGGGCCTCGCCTTCCCGGCGTTGCATTGCCTCAGATGACCAAACGGAATCTCAGAGGAACTACAATGGCACGGCGCGAAAGAAAGTGAGGACCGCACCGTCCATCGATTTCGTCTAATTGCGTGTGACCGTTTTTGTTGGTCTCGGCCCTGGACGGCCTATTTCTGGTAATGGAACACTTCGTGCTGAGGCATTAGCACAGCGCTCAATCACTTTCACCTGATTTCACCGCGTGAACAAAGGCGTAACAAAAAGAGTCGACAGCCGCAGTGTCTTTATGCACACAGGGGCCGTGTCCTTAAGGCTAACCAATCACAGCCATGACCAGCGCTCGCATCTCTGTTGTAGGCGAGCGTCAGCGAACAGCAACATCACCGTGCATTTGATTTCTTGTCTGCCATTGCTTCTTTGTGTGAAGTAAATGTATTTCCATTTGAAAGGCATGTTGGTCAAATGCGGAAGCACAGCCGACGGTTAAGACTGTTTTGAGAGGACAGGTGTGACTGTGTAGAGAGTACAGCAAACGTAAATGTTTTCCGTGTGTAGGGGGATAAGTAACAGAGGAAAAACCCTGAGGATGTTATCTATTCCGTCTACCATTCGACAAAGGCATCGTGCATTTCGCATAAAGATGGATCATAGCAGTCGGGAGACAATCAGAAGTTAACAGTACAAGTAGGTTTGTTTGAGAAGGCTACAGTGTACCAAACGCTGCTCAAAATCCCACCAACGTAACAAACGCCCCATCGATAACCTTTACACACGTGTGTAACAACTTGCTTACCTATCATTACGTGCCAAAAGTTCGACATGTGTGAGATAGCAAGCTCCATAAATCTATCTACGCTCACCTTGACTTTTTCACAAAGCCGGTAACAATGAACGACCCGCGCGTTTCTTCCGCAAAACCTTCCTCGAGTTCAATGAATTGCGATATTGTTCCAACATATCCGCTCTTTTCCCTACCGATTGTCTGAGCCCACGGTCTTCCTCAGTGGAGTTTACAGCCTGACATATAGCCGTCCTGTTCCAGGGTGAACGTTGGCCGCGCGATAATCCCCGTTCCGACCGGCGGCTGCCAGCCAGGATGCCTGGTCCCTCCCTCCACGCCCAACAGCCGGTGATCTCCGACAAACCACAGCGCTCCCGGTCGGGGCGCGCCGCTTCCGGCGACGGCTCTGCTTCCAGCCGCAGGACCGGGAAGCCGCGATTTCACGCGGCACTGACGGCGGAACAATGGACCAATACGGAAGCCGGCGTCTGAACGGCGATGAACGCCGGTGCGGGATCTGGGCCGAGATCATGGACACTGCTCCCTGTTCACGTGGCTACACGAGGATCGGTTCTGACGAGCAGGGAAGCAGAGCTGGCAAACTCGTTCAGGTGATAACACGTTCATTTTCACTCTCAAGGATATATTCCGTCGAAATCTCAAGACGAAAAAGAGGCAATTATTCTAAATGGCAACTAAAGCTACGAAGCCCCGTTTTTTTCTGTGTGATCCTATTGGCACATAACATGCACACTCCAGCATCTTTTTCTTTATTCGTTCTTTATTTTAACTGAAAGATACAACTTCCTGAGAAATGTGCATCCAAATCCCTTTTGAAATGAGAATACGGCATTCGGTCGGACGGCGCAGCACCGTGCGACAGACACCGTGCATGAACAGCGCCGGCGAAGCATGCCCCTCTATCACACCGTCCATCTCCTTAAGCATACTCGAGAACGTGCACGACTGCCAGATCACCAGACTGCATGGACACAGGAATGTACTCCGCCCAGCGGCCGCGGCGATAGGGCTACACAGGGCTCAGGTGTAGCGAGATGCCGCTTTCACGATCTGCTCGAAGTTCTCACTGCAGCGAGCAATGCACACTGAAAGTCATGCCGATTTTGTCTTGGTTGCGAGATATCCCCAGTTCTTGAAAGAACACATGAGTAAAGCATTTATCAGTGTTGATGCGTATTCATTGAACCCGAAGCACAAAATATGATTCTCTGTAACAAACCAGAAATAGCAGGTGAATCGTACGGTGAATCTTTGAATCGTACTAATCATTTAGTCAGATAATTAGACTACACCACGTAAGATCACATGAACAGCCCGACTTTCTCAAGAAATTGCTCGGCGTCCGGCCGGACCCGCTACCCTGAAAACGCTTTTACCGCTACTGTCTCCACAAAAGGAAGACGTAAAACACATCCCGTGACTGAGCTGCGTGATGGCATTCATTGTGCAGTGCACAGCAAGTGCCTTTGGCAAGTTAGGGATGCAGGAATCACGTCTCAAACCATTGGTTTCAGCTGCACAGACCTTTTTATTTTTGGATTAAATGTCCGCTAATATCACGAAGCAAAGTAACAGTAAAAACAAGAAGTATGAGGTAAAACAGCGACCAGTTACGTGTTGCAATGGATCAAAGGACCGATTCACATTCGACCTTCATTCGCAAACCATTGTAAACAATTCAGTTACCAGGAGTGACTTCCGTGGTGAAATTCGGTAGCCTTTTCATCGCCACGGAACATATGTTTCTGGAAACCCACATGAATAATGAGGTTCAACTTATTTCGCACTCATTCTCTATATGCCGTCATGTGCAACTCTCAAGACAATAATAGCGTTCTGCATGCAGACCACGGCTACCCCGTAAGCCTGCAAAGCGCTTGTCCCCGGGGATCCACATCAGGTCAGGGCAGGTTAATTTAAGCACGGTAAAATGACATCGTCTCTTCTGCCTGACTCATGCTAAATAAATGGCATGAGCGTCCCTGTTGAAGGGAAACCCTGCTCCTCAGAGGGACCAGAGGGATATGCTGAGGTAAGGCGATCCACATCTTCATTTGGCAAGGACATGAGTCGACGGAGTGACGAAAAAGCAGGCTTTTAGCCTTGAAAATGCTAAAACAAAACTTTACGGATTTGCCCAGCCGTTTGAACCCACGACAGGAGATCGATGCGTAAAATTTCACCTGTCATTTCACAGGCGCGATGAATATCTAACTCGCAGGTTTGAGCCACGCCAGTTTTGACATGCTAGTCTGTTTCCCTGAAACGATGACTACGGCCGGACGGCTACAAGTACGGTCACTTCGCCGCCCATCAGATTTCCAGAAGCGGCAGTTCGGCCCTGCCGCCACCACCTGTCGAGGCCAGACCTCGTCCGGCGGGCCAGCGCCGGCCACGCGCCGCCGCTAAAAATGCGCGAGCACGCAGAATATGGCGCTGCCGTCACTCGCTGCTCGGCTCAGTTTCCGCGTGCAGCTCCGGTCGACACGTGGCACGTGCGTGACGGCTCGGCACGTGTCGAGTCGAGCCGGCGCGGGACCGGGTGTCACCCGACTCCGCCGGTGTCGAACTCCGAGCCGATCGCTCTAAACAGGCCCTGAGGCAACGACCTGCGGCTGGCACGAGATGACGACTCAGCTGCCTCGGCCACGCCCGGACCGAGACACGGCCAAATATCGTCGGCCTTGGAGTATTAGGGATTAGTTCAACCGGGGTACCCATGATTTTTCCGAATCGTTTCATTCCGTCCTTTGAGCTATAAAACAAAAATATCGCGGATGAAATCAGTCGCGATAAATAAAGTAAGGCGTCCGCCTTTCCTTGACCGCAACAGTCAGCGGTTTGTAACATCGACTCTTCCCGCTTGTTGACTCAGGGTTCCTCCGCTTTTTTCTCCGAAATTCCTCGGTCGATCCACGAACAAACGTGTTGTCATCACAGTTCCGAAACAGCACAAGACGGCGCCATTTTGTAACCGCGGACGGGCTGGCCGAGGTGCTTGTCAAAGATAGTCCCTATCTTATCGCGCTGTTGGGGCGCCAACGGACGCGATTTGGCCGGCCAACCGCTTCCCGCTGTGAAAGGTTCACGGGTTGGTGCGCATTTCAGCAGGGTGGTGTAAAGTGCCTCAATAGACTGGACTTGGACCCAATTCCGAGACGATATGAGCGTATATCGCACTCGTGTGGTTCAAAGCAGACGCAGTCAAAGTGACCTAAGTATTTGAAACGAATATCAAGGATGTGTCATAACAGACAGCACAATTTCTGAAGGTCTAAGAATATTTTAAACTTCCAATTTCCACAGTGTAACCATTCAGACGGTACAAAAAAATCGATAAGGATTACCCAGTCAAACTGGGTGAGGTATAATTAGCATACATCATGCAGTGATCATACCTTAGGGACTTTTCACGCTCACCAAACGAATGATAGCATGGAAAAACCGTTTTATAACGCATACACAATATCGTTTCTTCTGTAAGACTCAATCGGGCTACACCAATGCATCTCTACCGCAATGATAACGCAATGCTAAAGCACATGGCGCAAATCACAGCACACCGCCTGGCAGTTTCCCATTGTTCTCCCTCGTCTGATAACACACTGAGCCGTTCAGCACAACTGACCAAATGTGAGACAAAAGTACTTTCCCGTCGACAATGCTGATATTGCGTAGCCGCATGCCGACACCGACAGCAATAGCGGGGCTTTATCTGGAGCAGCAGCAAGACACGAGACGAGAAGTAGTAACGTTTTGTTCAACAAAACAGTTTTCACAAGTTTGATCGAATGAATAATTTGCACGGGTGTCACTGAGGTTTAAGTTAATGCACCGCTATGCAGAATACTCTCGACCGTTTAACATGATGATGGTAGCTGCTCTCTAGTCCTTTAAATCTGAGTCAAAAGTCCCCATCACTACTGAGAGGACAAGCTGGCCGTAGCTGAACTGGGGTAACACTGGCAGCAAAAGAAGGAAGAGAGCAGCGTGGGGCAATAAATAAAAAGACCTTAGCACACGAACAAGTGTTCCAGTATCCTGCACACTTCCTGAGATGGAAGTGCCTCTTGGCACATCAATGGAAATGTCCTTTCTTGAGGGTTATAGCACACAACATATGGGTTTCAGGCCAATGTGGCTGGCCGGAACTAAAACCAAATAAAAACAGCATTTCTAGAATGCTTCTAGAATCTTCTAGCTTTCACATTCTCACCTAATATCCAGCTTTTTCAAGATCTACACCAGACCAGGCCTTTCATGCAAGGATCTGAAAGTCTTCCAAAAACCCTTTTTCAAATACAGCTAAAATGACAACAAACGACATTCACTGGACAGAGCCTCACTGCCGCATCATTCAGTGCACGTGTGCGCAGGTTTTCAGGCCGACGCCGCAGCGCTCCACCTGTGGCGGTGGCCCAGTTCCGACCTGAGACCGATGCACCTGTACCTCCGCGTTCAAGGTAACGCCCCGTGACGTCACCGTCCTGCGCTCTCGCAGTGGAGACAACGCTGCTGACGGTCCTCTCAGGTTCGGCCAGCCCGCGCCACGCTAAGGTACCCCCGTCAGTGACGGACTACGCCGCATGGAATGGAGAGCAAGCTGGTAGGTTTGCTCTCCGGTTGCAGATGTCAACGCAGAGGAACGCGTCCCTCACGCAGCCCCAACCACAGACTAAACGTCACGCACGGACGGAAGAGTGGCGCATCCCTGCGGCAGTGAAAACTCGGGTGCTGCACGGAAAAAGACGCGGCCGGCCGACCGCGCCGGGACCTCGACCGCAGATCACCGTCAGGCCCGCTGAAAAAAGAGCCAGGCAGTGCTGCGTCTCTGTTCCCACGCCCTGCAGTCATGGACCCAGTTCAGTATGCAGGTAAGAGTGGCTGTGTCAATGTACTCCAGCTACAGTTCCTATCAGCCCACCCGCAGGCGGAGGGGGAGGCAAGATACGGCGGGCTCTGTACCGCGACGTCACTCTGACCCCTGATCCTTGTCGTGCTCACTGTTCTTCGATTCTCTCGTTCTTTGTAGTCGACCGCTAACGTCATTCCGAGTGTTGACGGACCGTTGTGCCCGATATCACGTGATGCCAGCTCGTGCCCAGTTCGCGCAACCGCTGGTGCAACCAGAAGCCGTAACCGCCCTGGTATGGAGTGTTCTTGTGGGGCGACTCCGGAACTCGACTCCAGAGTCAGAGTGTCAGGGCTGATATGAGGATGCCCAGCCTCTGTTCCCAGCGCCGCTGCAGCCCTCCCCCTCCCCCGAGAGGACAATGGGTCACACGGGGCGGCCGCGGCCGCTCCACGCAGCGGCATGCGGCGGCCCAGCGAGCCAGTACCGCCGCTGCAAGGACGGCCGCCTGCACGGACCGCTATTTTTCCCCACTCGGACACGCCGTACCCAGGCATGCGGCGCTTCATGCGGGGCAGCGGGGGCCGGCGCCGGCCGGCCCGCCCCGCCTCGCCAACCCTCCCCAGAGGAGGCGTCGCACTCTGGGCGTCGGCGCTCCTGGGCGAGGGCCTCCCACACCGTGTGCGTGCGCCGCGGCCACCCGCCAAAAACAGGCCGGTCGTCCTCCAGTTTTGCACCGGCTGGCACTGCCCTCCAGTTGCGGCAAGGCATTGGCGTGGGGGCGTGGCGCGTGGGGCGTGCCCGGGGAGGACTGAGCCTGCGCCGCCGGCCACGTCGGCGTGCCGACACGGAAAACGGGCCGTGCTCGCCCGAACGGTGAAATTCCTCCGGCGCCGCTCACAGGGACAAAGCGCATGTCCTGGTCAGGCAGCGTTTTCCTGACCAGCATACCGCGAGTGCGGACAGCGAGGTTCGACCGGCCGCCGGCCCCGCGGGCCCAGCCTGGGCCAGCGGGGTCTTCTGCGGGGCCTGTCCGTGCCTCTGACACACCCGGCGACCAAAGTCCGCGGTATGGAGTGCTTCTTTCCCTTGTGAATGCAACTGGTCAACAGGCTTTCCCATTTTTGGGAGATCCTACGAAAATCTTCGGCGGTCCGTCAGCGAGAGGTCCAACGACGTACAAGAATTTACGGTTATCAGTGCATTTTGCTCCATGACTGTGGGAAGGGCTCCAGCAGTAAAGAGGCGGACACAATCTTACAACCGAACAAGTCCGTGGACTTCGCATGCCGAAGACGTGCAGGAGTTCCAAGAAGGAAAAAAGAGGGTCTGGCAACCAAGGATGTAACAATATCCCGCCACCGCTTTGCTACCAAATGCAAACAAAGAGACGCCCAACCAAAGGCAACCCCATGGCCCATCACATTTTCAAGGGCGACGTGCCTAGTGTTTTCTCACTTTTTATTTGTCAATAAGGGAGCCGCAATTAAAGAAAATCATCAGCCTTACAAAAGATTTGTTGTGCTTGCGGTGGCGGCGGATCGTATTTGACCATGGGGGGCAAGGCAAAATTTCGAGGCCCCTTGATCATGAGAGGCCCCCTTTCCTATGAAGGGTCCTCATCCCCAAAAAAGTCCATGTTTCGCTTAATGGGAGTCGTATTTCGCCCGGGTCGTATTTCGGGTTATTTCCATGGTATGGGAGTCGTATTTCGGGGTAAGTCCCATGATCCAGTCGTGCGTTGTGCGGACTCTGGCATTCAACTGCTAAACTCGGCAGGTGCGGCACAGCTTGGTCCCACCGTCAACTCCCGGCGTCCACAGCCAGACAACTGGTCGCAAACTGAGGTAACTGGCGTGGTAGCAACGGAATCCAGATCTAATTATCTTACGACTTGGTGCACAAATAAAGAAAACCCTTAAATCAACTGAGCACATGCCGCAATGTTCTTGCGTTTATATATAACGACACATAACACGATGTGTTTTATATGCTAACATTGCACTGACTGGGCTGTAACAGCCATTGTGTGGAGGAGCCTTCACGAACTAATACAGTGTTGAACACGGACGACAACGCTAACAAATCATCTTCCGCTCTCAGATGGAAGCCGGGGGTCGCCTAACATGGCCCGAACTTTGTCAGAGGCCTGCCTGGTCCATTCCGCGAGGCCCCTTAATAGCTGTAAGCTCCCGGTCTCTGGGCCACTTTTGAGTGTAATTGCACAAGACCCTCTTACAGACGGATGCTGGGGCGCCCCCCCCCCCCGGACCCGGACTGGTTTAGCGTAGGCCCCCTGCGTCCATGCTATGAGGCCTTTCGAAAAACTGTAGGTTCCCGGGCCCTGTTTTGCTTTTGAATGATAATCGGCACGAGACCATCTTTCGGACCTAAGCCGGGCCCCCTAGCAGGGTACGAAATGTGTGTCGGGGTAGGCCAGCCGATTCCGCGAGGCCCCTTCAAAATCGTAAGTTCGCGGTCTCTGGCCAGTTTTGGGTCCAACCTGTTCGCGGTCCCTACCGGAAGAGCTGAGGCCCCTAACAAAGTAAGACTTGAAAAGAACACGCGCTCCATGTGCCTACTTCCTTGCCTGCATAGTTGCATTTTCACTTCTTTTTTGGTTTTTTGCATGCTCGTCGCTTTTATCCCCATTTCCTTTTCTGTTCAATTTCTTATGAGGCTCCCTAAGATTGTAAATGGGGGGGGGGGGGCTGAAACACAGTCTTGCCCCAGACCCATCGCAATTGGGGGCAGCTGTCCCCCTGCCAACCCTCCCCCCAACTTCCGCCGTCCTTGTGTGTTTGTGTACGAATGACAGAAATCTGGTATTTGACTGACGGATACAATTTCTTTCTTTAGTTTTCCATATTACGTATGCGTGTTTAAAGAAACAAGGGATGACATGTGGATTCCATAAGTGAGCAAAAAGAGACGGAACCAAGGCGGTTTTGACCACACTGGTCGCGGTTTCGTTATCAGCACAGCGTACACACGGCAAACATGACGTACCGGTCACCATTATTCAACCACGCAAAGTGTGAGGTCATGCGGCATTAATAAAAGTGCTTTTTACGGAAACCCACCGCTTCACGTTTGACAAATTACACAGCGACAGTCGCTACATGCTATAGATAACACACGTACGTTTCAAACACCACCGCTGCAGTATCGGGTGGACAAAACGGAACGTCACGGCAGAGAATGACTGAATTATTGCCATTGATGGACTATCCTCGTCAGCACTGTAAGTGCGACAGCGTGCGGGGAGGGGAGGGATGTCACGCAGCGTGCCACTGCGGCAGGGCTCGACTCTGTGTGTTGTTGTGACCCAGAAACAGGTGTTCTTTTACCCGTCAACAGGTGCCGGGTCCACTGCCGCTCGCCGGAAATCCAGTTCCGGGCGCGATGGACCCGGCGGAAGTCCCCTGGACGCCAGGCTATTACCGTCGAGCCATATAGCTCTACTGGGTAGCGAGACAAGGCTGCAGCAGCCGTACAGCGCTGGTGGGTACCCAGACAGGACTGCGTCAGTGGTACAGCTCTAATGGGTACTGAGGCAGGGTTGCAGCAGCTGTACAGCTCCGGTGGGTACTGGAACGGAACTGCAGGAGCGGTACAACTCTGATGGGTGCCGACACAGAACTGCCGCAGCAGCGGTACGGCTCCAACAGGCACCGGAACGGAACTGCAGCTTGACAAAACAGTATGGCCACCGCTGAGCACGTGTAAGCAAGATGTTTTGCTGTTTTGAATTCCTTTGTTTTCGTTTGGCCGTGGGATCTACAAGGGCATGCCCCGTCTGACATGTGCGGGGCGCGTTGTTTGCACTGTGACCTCATGTCGACGTTAGTGACATTAGCGGATTGGTATGGTTGTGCAGGTCGGCGTCCCAGGCGTGACTTGCTAAAGCCAGCTGTGGCGACTTTGTGACGAGTGCCTTTTGGAATGAGCCGCATAATCGCGACGGACTCTCAAGCGTCATGGAAGTTGCACGCTGGTGCTGGTGGAAAACAACTCGTTCCGTTTGGAATGCATGGAAAAGTCCACTCGGCCTGTTTTCAGCACAGCATTAGACCTGATAAGGGGGAAAACATCAGTACTGAGCTTCAGAATCTGAATGTACTGCGTTCTTGTTGCTAATGTCTCGCGCGTGCCTCGCATCGCTATTTAAAACGCTGCCGAATCAGGGGGAAAAACGAAGTGGAAGTGTGAAACCGCGGAACGGAAATGTGAATCTTTTCAACAAATAACTGAAATGTAGGCACTTGGAGAAGGGCAAATTAACTGAAAACAACAAGTGATCGAAAAAAAGACAACAAAAAGAGCACAACATATGAGCGAGGGAAAACGGGGCGGATACGGAACTTTCCAAAATGCGTTGCGCGGCTACAGGACAGGATATGACGCCAGTCTTTCTCAGAATAAGTGAGCGAGCGCCACGAAAGAACGCAGTTCTACAACTGTTGACAACCGGACTATCGCCTGTTTGCCTGGCTTCGTGATTGACCGATCAGAATGAATGCCAGAAAGCGCGACACAACTGTCATAACCTTTGCGTGACTATCCTTTCCTGAAGTTCATCAATCACTTGGACTCACTAGGCACAAATGCAACCGAACTACGAACAATCGAGCGATGCTAGTGGGTGCCAGCTTCGGATTTGCAGGTGCATCGTTATCTGCAAACGTGCAGAAAACTCCAACCATGGAAGGGACGAAGGAATGCAGAATAAAGGAAAGAATAAATAGGGAGATGGGAGGCGGAGTGAAGGGAACGGGGAGACAAGGACGCATGAAGAAAAAAGGGAGATGAAGCTGCAAAGGAGATATATATATATATATATATATATATATATATATATATATATATATATATATATATATATAGTTAATGCGGAGAAAACGAAAGAGGGCGAGAGAGAGGAGAGAGAGAGAGAGAGAGAGAGAGAGAGAGAGAGAGAGAGAGAGAGAGAGAGAGAGAGAGAGAGTCGAAAGAATATCGCAGAGTTAGCAGGCAACCGTAGGCGAGGGGCACTACCAATCAAAAAATAAAAATAAAATAAAAAATAAAAAATAAACACATCAGTGTCCAGTCCCAAATGTCTGTGGCTGCAGAACGTTTCATACCCACCTGTGTAAGCACATGTGGGTGGCAAGATGCCTTAGAACACGCAAGTACCCAAATGTACAAACACCGAACCCACATAGCCACGCACACAAAAGGCGAGCTGCCTCGAAAACTAATGGCCCATCTCCCGCTTGGACACCCGCTGACGCATGACCTTGTCCCGATTTAAATAGTTCGTGCTCAGGAGCATCCGTGCCGCAATACCGTACAAACAGCAGCGACAGGTGGGTGTGTATATGGTTCTCGACCTCATCCTGCCTCACCCACACCGTCCCGAATACGATGGACCATGACAAATGCTCATCATATTCAACTGTTCAACGATTCCGTGGCACGACTGCCTCGCGCAATAATGCATCATAAACACGCCCATGCGGCACCCGCAGCTGTTTTGGTGGACCAACAAGCCGCCCATTCGCAGAGAGCGCTTAACCTCGGCGGCCGAGGGTCCCGATTACGAACCGCCAAACGCTGTCATCGAGTGGCAATTTGCATTCGGACCCCATAATTACACAGGCACGAGACACGAACATCTGTCGCAAGCGCCTAATGAGCCGGCCAACAACGCAAACCGCCCGCCCGGCCGACGCTGGCCGGCGTCCGCGGGTGCCTTACCCGGAGCCGCGTCGACGCCCGTCGATTCCGACGCCTGCTGGGCGTGGGACGACGCAGAGTCGACGTCGGTCGCCGCGCCGACGCCGCTCGGTGTCCGCGGCCGGCCGACGCGCGTCGCCAGCGGCACCTCCTCCGGGAAGTAGCTGGCCGCCTCGCAGTAGGTGTTGCGGCCCTCGTCGATGACCACCTGGCGCTTCTGGCGGCCGGCCGAGCCCTTCTTGAGGGCCGACTTGAGCGAGCGAGGCGCGCCCGCCGTCGGCACGTGCACAGCCGTGCCGGCCATACCCGTGCCTCGCCGGCCGTCGGCCCGCGGTCCGTGCTCCCGACCCTGCTCACGAACACGTCTCCTGGCGCGAGCCGCCCGTCCGTCTAATGCGCACCCCTCCGCCCGGCGGCGCGACTCTGCTGCGACTGACGCTGTGGCGGCGGCCGCGCCGCCTGTGACGTCAGAGCACCTGAGCCGCCGGACCGGCGGGCCGCCCCCCGGCCGGCGGCCGGCCGGCGCCGAGGCCGCGCGGACATCCGGTCTGGCGCGCCGTGTCCTCGCCTGTCCTCGGCGACCGCCCGACCCGCGGTCTTTCGCGGCCGTGTCCTCGCCTGTCCTCAGCGACCGGGCCGCGGTCTTTTGAGACCGCGCCCTCACTGACCGACTCTTGGTCTTCCCGAGCCGTGTCCTCACTGACAGACTCGCGGCCTTCTGGAGCCGTGTCCTCACTGACCGACTCGCGGTCCTCTGGAGCTGCGTTCTCACTGGCCGACTCGCGGCCTTCTGGATTTGCGTTCTCACTGACGGATCCGAGGTCTTCGTGTGTTCACCATCCAACTAGCGTGGATCTGCGGCTATGTCCTCGCGTGTCCCCACATGCCGTCTTCTGTCACGTCACCTCTTCTGTTTTCTGTGGCTGTGGTCATTACGCAGGTACGTAGCCTACGTACGTACGTAGCCAGGATTTTCCTCGGGGGGGGGGGCAAATGTCAAATTTCGTCAAATACCACTGGCATATGACGAAGTTTACAGGAAAAAAAACAGCAGTTTTACGTAACTGGCCTTATATTTAACATACAAGAATACATCTAATGTTTGTTTTCGCAACATATATATGATCGCTATTCCGTATTTCTGCGAAATCGCTATATGTCTAGTGAAGACCGTTTGACCCAGGCGGGGATCATAGCCTCCATGGCCCCCTTGGCTACGTCCCTGTCATCAAGTGACCTAGTGGCCTGACCCGCGGTGCACGAGAAGACCCGGACCGAGTGAAGCAGTGTCTGCGCGAACCACGGCCAAGCTGTCCGCGCCGGGAGCCGAACACGACCGGAAGTCGCCTGGGGCGTTGTTAGAAACCCGGAGGCACGGAAAACGCCGCGCTAGCAGTCGTCGCCCGCAGGGAGGTAATTTTCACCGGAACGAAAGCCGACGACGGACCGGCTTTCAAACTGCGTCGTCTGCGTGACCGGCGCGGCAGACCTGCGACGGTGACGGTGGCGGACTGTGTGCGCGTGGGACTTGGTCACTGCGGCCGCCGCAGTCGCCTGAACAGTGGCCGGAGACAGGGATGTCGATCTGTACTCTTTTGAGAGGGTCCTGTCCTACCCAGTGTTGATTTGAGCCCCCCAGTTGTTGGTTTTGGCAATGGGCTCACGCATTATTTTCTGCCGGCTTTTAAGGAAAGTGAGTAATAATAACGAAAAGAACGACCGCAATAGACAAGAAATGCGCAGACGGTAAAGAATAAAGTCTAAAATGACGTATCTATCTATCTTTCTATTTTTTACGTATATATACAGCTATAGACATGGGGACATATACAGTTTTTGACCTGATGAAAAATAACAAAAACTTACAAATTTCCATTGGGCAAAATAAAGTGCACTAAATCCGTTGAGAAACTCACATTCGGGGGTAGGTTAGGTTGTCGGGCTCTCGGCTCGACCCCCTCAACCATTTAGAGAAATCAACGCCCCTGGCCGGAGAGCGCAAACGGCTTTTAGACCAGTCTTGCTCGGTTTCTTTCAGGATTAGGAGTGGTTCAGTGATAGTGCTTTGCCTTAGTCTTGTTTGGTTTGGTTGGACTAAGTATAGCAGATCAGTATATATTTATATATACATATGTATATATATATATATATACATATATATATATATATATATATATATATATATATATGTCGTTAAAGGAACATATGTTGTTAATTTCAGACGCCCATTCTTCTTTCAAGTTTCAGATACACGAGTGCGACAAAAGCAAACGCTGCAATCTTCTCTCCAACCTTTAACCTTATACTTCACTTTTCTTCGCAACCGGATAGGGTCAAAGTGTAATCGGCATACTACTGACAGCGTATAGCTCAACGCCACAGTGAATTCTTCGTGATTAATGGAACGACACTCCTGTCACCGGTATCACCACGAGCCAATTAGCTCTGGCATTGCGTGATCTGCCTACGTACCACCTGATCTACACGTTTATCCCCCGCTAATTGACGCTGCAGCCGGCTAAATACGACCGCTAGGACAGACTTACGCCGTCTCTGGCTGACGCCTACACGGACTGATTTACAGTAGCCCTGACCTAGCACACCCTCGGACTGACTTACACTGCCGCAGGCCGACTCAGCTCCCGGGTGTGTTGTTCTCGTTAGTCTGAACGCCTTAGGCGGGTGATTTACGTCATTGTTGTCTCGCGCTTGCGCCTGTTGTCTCCCGGCATGTTTCGGGCGACAAAAACGGGCCGGGTGTGGTTTGATGGGTCCGATTTGGCACTGATTTTCGGGCAGGAGCTCTAGCACTGTGTGGCTGGTGTCATCCTTCACCATTTATTTGGCAATCTGGGTCGTTGGATTAACAAATTAGCACCGTAATAAGACGGAGGTTGGGTGTCGGGGAAACGGCTGTTTCGACCTTGAGGCAAATTATGCCCCCTTGGTCTACGGTGCTGCTTCCTAGATGTAAACCCAGTGACTTAGACGGAAAACTTTATTTTACCGGTAAACCAAGGACATGCTCAAGGAAAAGCAGCGTTACGCGATAGTCATGGTCAACAGGGACGGGGGTTTAACCCTATTCCCGGAGGGCTAGACGGTATGGCCGATTCCCGGCAGGGGGGGGCGGATTCGGCCCCCCCCTGAGATCTCGAGAACTACTTATCCGATTTCATCGCAACAAACGGCAATCGATTTGCCGTGACGTGAACTACATTTTTATAAAAAGAAATTTTCAAAATTTTGAAATTTGTGGATACAGGGGGGCAAAAATGTCAAAATGGGGGGTACTTTTTGACTTCTTATAACTCCGTTGTTTATGGACCGATTTCGATGAAACTGGCATCAATCGAGAGATTATGGATAGGGCTTTTACCATGGGTATGCAAATTTGAAATTTTGAGAAAATTCATGGGCGTTCACAGGGTTTCAAAAATAGGGGGATTAGTTTTCTAATAACGGAATGAACAAAAGAGGCCAAAACACTTTTTTAGCTTCTGCTAGTCATGTTATGCTAAAGAAGTACAAATCGCATTACAATGTTTGTATAATGTTAGCATAGGCGGTGCCAGGGACATGAAAAAGGGGGAACTGTCATGGTCACACGTTCTTCACATCAACTTGTGACCTTTGACCTTAAATGACCTCTAGTGACCTAGGGGTCACCTGGAACGATGTCGTGTGCATTCAATACTATCTGTAAACGTTTTTAATTGATTAAATTCACTCTATTCCAAAAAATTCATTTTTTGGCTTTTGCGATATAGGGTACGTGCACTGACATTTTACGTCATAGCTCCGTGACCCGACCTGATATCAAGCTGAAACTTGATACACAAGTAGAGGACATCTTTCTACGTCATATATGTTCTGGGTTTGGCATTTGAAAAAACGGGGCCGAAATTATTGCGAAAAAACAAATTTTTACTTTTGACCTTGACCTGACCTTGTAAAGTGATCTCAGATAAACAAAATTACATATGCACATTTCCCAACTATTGAGCTATATATTCATATAAAGTTTTAAGTTCTATCTTAAAAACTCTGTTTTTGGCAGACATTTTCCTTTTACCCTCAACATGGCCAAAAATGACCTGAGGTGCCTCCCAAAAACGTTGCCTGGCTCCGCCCCTGAGCAAAATAGAATTTCGAAATTTCGTCACGGCGCGTAGAAGGAATAGCTAGGAAAAGTCACCAAGTTTCGTGAAGCTGCGTTAAAAAGCCTGGAATTGGCAAGCAAAAAACCCGAGGGGGGGGCGGATTCCGCCCCCCCCCCCCTGCCGGGAATAGGGTTAACCGTTTTTCGAGTACTCCACGCAAGAAACAATTGGCATTGTGCTCGCAGCAAAGGCTTGTTTCGACAGAAGCGCCCACATCCCACTTTCCATATATTTCAGGTGAAGCCAGATGGCTGCTATGCACCGAGTGTCACGCACCAGCCTCACGTGTGGAACGGCACATTGTGAAGCCTACGCTCGGTGATTCATGCCTGGTTATGACACGACGCATTTCTGCGAACGGGCGGACGGAGGCCGCGGGGGAGCAGGGCGTGAAAGCTTCAGCGTGAGGCTCCATACGACGAACACGTTAAAACAGCCGGATGTGCTCTTTATCGACACGTAGTTCGTGGTTTTTATCTGCTTTTATGAAAATCCGTGGTTCAGTGAAGGAAATACAGCGAATGGTCTTTTCGTTCATAAACGCTGAGCGTTTCGTCGAAATGCTGCGAACGTCTGCGATATGTCAAATACATTCGAAAGTTCGACAGCAGCCGTGTTTTCATGCCACATCTAACTCTTTCCGTGCAGGCGAACTGTTTATATCTCTGCGGGAGTCCTAGCCGGCGGTGGAGCAGCGACGGTTCACCCCCACCACGGATGCTCGTGACCATCTCCTTTATGTGCGCTGCACTGAAGAAATTTACCCCTACACTGCGCCTCTTGGCTGGCAGCGACAGATGTCACATCACGAACTTTCCTCGGCGCTAATTATATTAGGTACGCTCAAGCAGAAACAAAAATTGAGTGATTTGACCTCAGATGGCTATTGTTATTCGTACTGCTGCTGGAAAATTCCTGCTCTCCAGGGCACATGCATTGAGAATCGGGGCTACCACCTGTGATGTCCAGATACCCTGCAAAAAGTGCCATCGCCAAAGACTATCGAGGGGGCGAATGCGACAGCGTACTCATATCGAGTGTTATATCGGACACTAATAGGCCAAATCGCCGCAGCGAAAACGGCTTGTATTTCATCAGCAACCCGCTGATAAGCATGACAGTTCTGCCTGCTGTAGCGACCAGGATGGTATCTCTGGCCTGTTTGGTGGCAGGCGGCCAGTGTCACCGGACCTGGCGGATGGCTCCTTCTTCAAGTCCTGGCAACTTGTACGTGGGGCACGGTCAGTCAGCCATGCGTGGTGCGTGCGACAGCGCCAGGGGGGACAATGGCTTGTCGCCAGTTTCGGCGTGGCTTTTCGAGTGGTGCCCACACCGGTGTGACGCACTCAAGGGCATGACCACTGTTGCATTAAAATGTAATCTGCGGGACAATAAAGCGACTTATTGTTGGAGAATCCTAATTTGCGTTATAATTAGCGGCGAAGGGGAGCACCAGCTCATAATATGTGGCTCATATATTAAGAATAGGTCTGAAGGGTCACTGACCCTCGGTTATCATTTTTCGTCAGCTTCGTGCCACTCCACTTACGGCCTAGAACAAACTATAGATACAGCTATGTGGTTATTTTCGGCATGACTGCCCACTTGTCTTCCTTTCGCGAGTGCTTGCCTGCATGTCGGCGCGTGCCCGACGCTGGCAGACTTCCCGCTCACGAACGGAGCTCCGCCCCGCCATTCCCGCCGACACGAAACCGAACTTCCTGTCCGCTCTCATAGCGGCCGATATCAGGCCTCATATCGGCCGCATTCCTATCCCGGTGGCGCCACCTGCCCCTTGCGCAAGCTCACGGCCACGTCACGGCGCCGAAACACGGCATGCGGAGAGAACACGAGGACCTTGAGGGGGCAGGTAGACGGGGCCCAGCCGGACACCGGGCGTGTCACATCGCCATAGGACAGTAGGACATGACAGATGGCACATGTCACCTCAACCAGACTTCGGACGGCAGAAGTCGGAAATGGACAGTGGGACGCGTTCCACGTGAGGCGCGAAATCAAACAAGGGGGAAGGAAGATACGCTTCAACAGCAAACAAACAAGAAAATTACGTTGCACCTTTGAACACGGCCTGGCAGTCGGCCCGACAGCCTGACGGACGCAAACAGTGAGAAGCGTCACACCTGAGAGAGGCAGTCGGACGGTCTCGGTGGGGTAGCGCACTGAGATGGACAGTGGACCGGATCGATTTTAGACTTTTCTTCAGGGGAGCATTTCCCCACGCACCGTAGCTTACATTGGACCTTTAAACAGTAGAAAATGTCGAAATAAAAATCCCTAAAAATATTCTTGGAGTGCCAACTTTCCGTTGAAAATGTCACGTTTTGCGTTACCCAGACATTCAAGTCTCCATTGGTATTAGCATGCAAAACCGGAAGATAATACCGGGCATTGTCATCGTTCATGTCACGCGAAAACCTGAAGCGTCTGGACGATAGGGCATTGTTTGTTAAGTGCATTGATGACATTTAATATGTTTCACGAAGGATGTAAATGGTATATATGCAACTTGATGAATGGCAATGCATTACAACGGATGGGTCACTGCCGGACTGAATACCCTTTAGTGACAGATCGATACAATGGCTACACAATACAATACAATACAATTCCCAGGAAAAGTTCAATCACCTTTGTCACCGTGCACATGGCGAGAATTTCCTGTTTCTGACAAACACTGGCACTGGGCAGACACGTGTCGAGAAGACAGACGGTCCTGGGCATCCGATGACGAACTGTCTCGTCGCTGCTCTCGGATCGCACGACGCATACGGCTCGTCATGGAGGAGTAGGTAGAAAGAACGGCCGCACATCGGCAGTTACCAGGGAGGTACCGTCAAAACACTTTACATAAGCCCATTTCCGAAACGCTCAGTACAGGGCAGTGACGTCACTGCTGCCTGATGCCGGCAGCTGCGCAGCATGTGAGGAGTGGCAAGTGAATACAGCGCTGCCTGCACAACGCAGATGCTTCTGTGTTTTATTATGTTATGCTAGTATGCTTGACTGATATGTCCCATTTAAGTTATCTATGCAGTTGGAGTTCTCCGAGAGGCCGCTGGGTGGTGGCGTGCGGCATTATCGTGTTTTTCGGCGCAGCGGAGTTGGTGACTGTAGAAAGAGCTGGTTATTTTGTTGTCCTTTCGGCCGCGGACTCTGTGGTGCGTCAGGATGTCCAGTCGCGGCGGCTGCCAAGAGCGTACCGTAGCCACAGCCACGTAGCTATAGCCCGGACTTTATCTACAGTCTACTCTCGGCAGTCGTCGAGACTGGACGTCCTGTCGCAACGAAGAAGGTCCAAAGCCGAGACGACAGCAACATACCCGGCTCTTTCCATAGCCACCAACTCCGCTGTGCCAAGCAATATCATAATGCCGCACGCCATCACCCAGCAGGCTCTCCTAGAACTCCAATAGCATGGATAACTTAAGATGGGACATATCGATCAAGCATACTACAAAACATAAAATAGAGATACATCTGCGTTGTTCATGTGACGCTATATTCATTTGCCGCTCCTCACATGCTGCGCAGCTGCCGGCACCAGGCACCAGTGACGTCACCGCCCTGTACTGAGTGTCTCGGAAACGGATTAATATAAAGCGTTATGACGGCAACTCCCTGGTAACTACTCTTTCTACCTACTTCCCCATGGCGAGCCGTATGCGTCACGCCATCCGAGAGCAGCGACGACAACGTTTGTTATCAACAAACAACAAACAACGTTCGTCATCGGATGCCCAAAGCCGTTCTGTTTTCTGGACATGTGGCTGCCCAGCGCCAGTCTTGGTCAGAAACGGCGAAGTCTCGTCATTAACAAGGTAGCAAAGGCGACTTTTTTGGAAGTCATCATTGCATCGACATGTCACCAGAGAGGACATGGTAGTACGGCGATGGCCAAACCATTTCCACTGTAATACATTGCCATTCATCAAGTAGTAAATGGATCTTTTTAATTTTTTCATGAAAAATACCAAATGCTATCAATGCACTTAACAAGCAATGTCCTGTCATTTCGGAACTTCAAGTTTCCGCATGACACAAATGATGAAATGTTGGGAGTTATCTTCCTGTTTTGAATGCTTATGTCAAAAAAGACTGATGCCTCGGGAATGTAAACCATGATCTCTTGAACAAAAAGTTGACACTCCAGGAAAATTTTGGGAATTTTATATTTTGACATTTTCTGTTGTTTAAAGGTCCAACGCAAGCTACGGTGCGTGGGAGAATGTTTTCAGGAACAAAAGTCTAAAATCGATCCGGTCTAGTGGACAGTCGGACGGTCGGACCGTCGGATAGTCATTCGGACAGTCGGAGAGTGGGACGGACGGATGGGCGTACGGACGGGCGGACGGACGGACATTAGGACGGACGGACGGACGGACATTGGGACAGTCAGACGGAGGGGCCGTCGGGCCAAGAAACGCGTTGAACCCCAGACGGAAGGTCGTACAGCAAGCACATCTCCAGCATTTCACAAACGTGACAGCCGCTCTTCTTTCCTCGACAGAACATTCGCACCGGATGCCACACGGAGCTCGCTCCGACGCGTCCGCGGCGGAACTGTCGGCTCGTTCCGACGTTCCCCGGAACGGAACGGTCCCCGAGCTCCACGGGCAGCCGGGTGACGCACACGGCCAGCACCGGCGTGAGAGAGGCTGGGAGCCAACAGCTGACGGCCAGCGGAGGGCTCCGAGTCCAGTTCCGTGGAGTCCCGGCCTAATTGGTGTGAGAAGCTGCGACAGCGCCACGAAACCCTTTCCCGTCGTCGGGCTGCCGGCTGCTGGTTTCACTGCCCCGAGGCGACTCGGCGTGAGAGGCGGCAGCGCGGAATGGCTGCAATCTGGACTGTTGCGCCAATCGGGAAATCTTATCAAATGGCCCGAGGAATCAGTCGCAAGAACCCGCCGGCGAGTGCACTGACACGGTTTCTGTGTCAGTCGGGCCTGCCCGCAAGCATTCCGTCCAAAACCAAACAGCACACGTAACCGGCCAAACCCCAATGGGTGATTTAAGAAGGAAACAAGCCGCCTGTTTTCCATAATTTCACGATTTGTAAGGAAGCGTGCGTCAATATCCCACAGCCGGTCAAAGTGGCTGTTTGCCACGCAAACCGTAAACACTGCCGCCCGCCCCCGACCGGCGTCGACTAATATGACGCACAGTTCAAGGTCACGCTCGATGGCTTTGACTCACTGCGAGGCACGTAAATCACCTCGTCTGCTCTGCGTCACATTTGGCTGCCCGTCACGGCGATCAGCTGAATCATCCATCGCGTCGAGTCGATACCCTGTCGTTCTGGTTCCCCTGTTCCTTGGCGGAAACGCACCTGAGCGGGCAGCGGCCAATCTGGACTGGAACGATTGGAAGCCCCGTTCCCAGGCCGTCCCAGCAGGTAGGCCAAAGGCCTTCGCCTTCGCCCAAGCGCTCCGTCGCAAGCTAGGCATCTGCGTCATGGCACTGAGGTTCGATATTCACAAAGAGCCAGCGCTATTTAACCCGCAACAGAATGTGTCATACGTACTTGTGACCTCAACGTCACAGAAAGATACCCCCCAGCCACCCGGTCTGGTTCCTGAGACAGAATTACTCCAGAATTGGTCCGTTTAGTTGGCGGGGTTCAGGGTCTGTACTTATAACAAGCTCTCCTTAGTATGGGCTGTGATCCCATCGACATCTACTGGAAAAGGC
Organism: Capitulum mitella; assembly: GCA_030062745.1. Classification (NCBI taxonomy): domain Eukaryota; kingdom Metazoa; phylum Arthropoda; class Thecostraca; order Pollicipedomorpha; family Pollicipedidae; genus Capitulum; species Capitulum mitella. The sequence goes on along the minus strand of CP099844.1, from coordinate 24,828,374 downwards.
TACGTACAGTTTAAATGACGAATAACAGCGTATTATTGAAATACCCAAAACATTACGATAGTTGGAGTTCATGCCGTATCTTGTTCCATGTTCAAGTTTCTGTAACACGGTTCGTGTCGTAAGAGAACATGTTAATGAAAACAAGAGTCATTTAACAAAGTAGTTGCTGCATACAACCCGCTTAAATTGTTTTGTATTTGTCACACTGAGAGGGAACACAGATGCGTATCTTCCTAATCTTGATCAGCATACTTTGGACATCAAAGTATTCGAAGTCTATATGCTTCGGCGACTTAGTGCTAAAAGCACTTCAAAGTCTGCTGATGTTTTTAGTTTTTGGTCTCATAACAAATTCCAGCCCATGGCTGCCAAGCCGCCCCTTTTTCGTTTGGAAGGCCTCACTCCGGCATATTTCCGGGGTCTACCGACTCTACCTCCCGCTTCTATTCCCCTGGTAATAATACAGAGACGCCGCCGCCGGGCCGGCCCCGTCAACCCCGGCGGACACGCCTCACAGCCACAGTAAGTGGGTGGACGGCCACACCAGGTGAGCAGGCGCGCGGCGGCACTAAGTGCCCAGACCGGCCGCGCGCGCTCACAATCACACGGGACCTGTCCGCTGCCCGCCACTGTCGGCCGGCTTTCACCCGACGGACCCGGCCGGCCGCCGCACGCGCTCGGCGACCCCTCGGTCCGCCTGTCGGGGCCGGAGGCGGGGCCCGGGCCGCGGCGACCCCAGCGCCGGTCTGCGCGACCCGACGAAGACGGCTGGGGTTGCAGCGACGCCTCGGTCCCGGTCTCAGGGAAGACGGGGAAGCTATTGTAAACACCAGTCGGAGAAAATGTTTTTTGTTGCGCGGCTAGGTACGCGATCCTGCTTCCGACACCTGAGTGGCCCAACTTCCACAGTGGACGCAGCCTGGTTAGACGGCATACTAGACGCCTAATCGATGTACAGAACTGGAACAGTCCTAGCGATGAGGCAAAAGTCAATCGTTCCGGATCCGGTCTGAGTGGGTGGGTGACCCGCTTGTACAGGAGACAGTTTGTTTGGTAGTCGAAGCGATGCTCGGCTGCGGTTGTGCGCACGTCACACGGTGAGCAGCCACAATGGTATTCTCCTTAGCTAGCTTGAAGAACGCTTCTAATAGTATGCCAGATACGATTGCCTGGTGGCCAAGGTCGCCGGTTGGGATACGGGTAATATAGGCATTTCGCCGTCCTCCGCGACAACCAGCATGACATGTTGCGATGCAAAATCGCCCTAGCAGTCGACAGCGTCGATTAATAGCCCAATAACCCACCAATCAGACCACTTTTGTTTGTGAATGAAAAATGAGGAAACACATTAGCAGTTTTGTAGCGTTACAACACACCGTCTTCAGCCACTTTTGGTAAAGGTCCCTCTGTAACTGCGCTAGACGGAAAGACATCAAATCGGCTGTGTTTAGGTCATGTATTTCACAACAGCAGTCGAACGAATACGGGTAGGTGAATGTAAAACATCTCGACGAGAATAATGTCACACAGGTCCAACTACTTTCACAATAAGACGTACCAAATATCCATTCACAACATGGGCCAAATATAAATCGCCAAGTCGCTTTAAAAAAGTCCAGGGTCAAGTAAACTCAGCCACAAAAAACAGGCCCACGTAACAGGCATAAGAACGTCACATGGTGACTCCGACGAGTCCGCAGTTTATGCCGTGTTTGCTTAATGTTTGCATAATGTTCGCAGTGATGTGTGCACGCTGCGCGGGCGCCAGTTCTAGGAAACAGAGCGTCGGAGGAAGCGAAAAGCCTGCCAGCGCCCGCATTTCAACTCTTTGTAGCACCCGTCGCAACTCTCTTGCGCCATAAGTAAATAAGACCGTAAGAGATCCATCTCCTACTGTCACGTACTATATCAAAAACGGCAGACAATCTCACCGCAGAAGCGAACAAGCGTCCCGAGGTAATTCTCAAGTCACAGCACTACTTTTTGGTTTACAGAGAGGCATACTGATAAGCACTTTTGTTGCGTACTGATAAGGCTTTTGTTCTGCTCAGCCGCCAGCAATCTTCCACGTTCATACCTGGTGGATATGGTAGAGGAGATAGCAGCAAAAGGTGGAAGTGGCCGCGTGTTTTTTGTTGTCAGCATAGGGTTCCGTTTTGCTGGCCGTGCACCTGAAGGAAATTGTTTTGTCATTTTCCCTTCCAAACATATGCAAAATTATCAGGAAAAACAAAGCCATGATGATATCGGGACGATGGCCCAGGCCAGGCCACACGCAATCCTTTCGGTATTAATGTTCACACGACGTTCCTTTTTTGCCAGATTTTAGCGGCAACCCCAGCATAATGCTCGCACAGCAATTTGGGCATCCCGCAGCTCAAATTTCCTTTTGAATCCTCCCACCCCGTGGTGGCAACGACATGTAGCGCTGGAGCTCCCTGCACCCCCCCCCCCCAGCACAACCTCGGCGCACCCACGGACTTCCCGTCGGCCTCTGGCTTACCCAGGAGCAGTCGAGCTGCTCGACGAAAACACTGACGGGCCGCCGGCGGGCCTCGTCCGTGACGGGCCACGTGCCGAACACGCCGCGCTCCTCCAGCAGCGCCACCTGCGAATTAAAGCTTTCTCGTCCGGCCGCCAGGCGTCTGGCGAGCAGCCTCAGCTGGCGCTCGGTGCGGCTCAGCAGCCAGCGAACGAACGGCCCCAGCCGGTAGGTGACGTAGTCATGCAGCTGGTGGCAGAGCTCGGAGGAATTGACGTTGCTGGAGCCGCCCCAGATGATGAGCCCGGCCGGCTGGCGGGTGGCGACCTGCCCGAGCGTGGCCATCAGGTCGCCCGGCGTCAGGTACTCGTTGACCTCCTCGTGGTAGCCGAACCAGGTGTAGGCGTAGATGGGCCGGCCGCCGGCGCGAGCCGCCAGCCGGTCCGTCTCGTCCAGGATCACCTTCGTCTGGAGGAGGCGCCGACACGACATCACATCACATCACACGGACGTCACAGTAATGACTGCCGATGGTAGAAACTGGTCTACTAAGTAAAACGCGCCTGAATCATCTACACACAACGTGGAGAATCGCCATATCGTTAAAAACACAGTCATACTGCTGCAAGAAACAGTAATGGTTTTCTGCCCTCACCTGAACTTTCTTCTCCCAAGAGGTATAATTGTGCTTCAACAGATATACGGACGGGTAAAGTGCCACGGACGCGTTGTAAATCCACTGCGACCTGAAGTGAAGCACCACAAAGATCAAATTTGTCAGTGACTGAAAATATATTAACGTCAAACAGCTCTAAGGATCTCGGAGTGTTATGTTACGATTAATACATAGGTGTGCACTGCAGATCGTTGTATCTACCATAACGTTGAACAACAAAGAAGATCGGAGCATTTGTGCGGAAAAAGGACGTTTTGAAAAAATGGGAGAACACAATGCAAAGTACAGCAAAACATTTCAACGCAATGTGGAGCATTTCAACACAAAGGCAAATTGAGCCCACTCGATATGTGCGTTTCGCGTGGTGGTGTTCTTGCTGCAGTGTGGATGACTACGGAAGCCAAGTCGATCCCCCCACTGTAACGCACCAGCACCTTGGTTCCCGTGCACGACTCTCTTGCAGCTGCGTGAGCGGTTGTGTGCAAAGGAATACAGTGCTGTGGCTATCCGTTGCGATGCTCGATTTTTCAGGACTTATTTAACGTTCTGAATCGTGGGACAGAATAATAAGATACAAATAATTGGTATCGGAATGAACAAACTAATTCTTGAAAGAAAAAGTGCGGAAACAAGAGGCCTAAAAAGCTCTTTATACGACGTACGTCGGCAGCACATGCCACTTCAGACGAAAGAAAATGGATGGGGACCGCTGAAGATTTAAATATTCACTGTATTCCCAGCAAAAGCGGCGTTGGCTGAGACAGCGGTGCCCTACTTGTCGTTGTCCTCGCTGATGGCTGGGGCGCAATACTGCACGTGGGGTTTGTAGTTCTTGCAGTAGGGGTAGTGGTAGTATCCCCAGAGAGCCTTCGGGCGAACCTCTCGGGCGACCAGCAGCGTTTCCTCCAAGAAGGGCCGACTGGCGTTCTCGAACAGATCATCCGCCTTCCAAGAGGAGTGGAGACCGGTGAGCGAGCAGCGAGAGATGAGCGCCAGAATGAGCACCAGAGGCAAGACTGATATTTTGTTGATGTGACGAATCCTTTTTTGTCCAGCTATTCGTGCAGCCTCCTGGCCGCACGTGACCAACCCACAGAGCTCCGAGCTCTCTCGTTCTCTTCATCCAAACGCACTCGAATGAACTGATCGGACACGGGACAATTCGAGCAGAGCCCTGCTATCTGTGCACGACGATCGCCGCTCTTGTACTTAGGGAGTTCAATGAAACAAACCTGATTTATCACAACCATCCATCACTTTACCCATCTAAATCTGCTGCATCTTTTAGCATGTTGTTAGACTCTTCTGCAGGGTGAAAGAGACTTAAATGGTATTATGCACTTGGAGCAGATAATATAGCGCACAGAGACTTACGGTGAGATTTGTTGAGCTTGTTGGCAGGGCACCTAGTTTTGTTTGAAGTCGGTAGTAGTCTGCAGATATCTTTCTGTACTTCAGAACGCCGCTGCTTCTCAGAGTAGTTTGCCATTCTTCAAAATCTATCACAGCTGGTCCTACGAAAAAAGAAGGTACTTTAAGATGTTCAAAGCAAACCGCCGAAAACTGTCAGGTAAATGCGGGCATTCAGGGTAAAGCAGACTGTCGCATGGAGGGTCGGTTCGAGTGATGAATAAATTTCTGATGAGCGTAATTAAAAGAAAAAATAATGGCACTTTACGTATTTTCATTAATCTGTTGCGTCATTGCCTGGTGCACAAATGACGTCTTTACATATACTGTTGTGACAGCGAAATTCCCGGAGCCCTGTTGGGGTCAGGATTGCCCCTTGAAGCCCGCCTTCGGCATGGGCTCCTGCTATAACTACATATATTTTGTACGCACAGCCAAACTACAAAGGGCTCACGAGCACTACGAAAACCAGAACAGGGGCGTCGATTCCTGTAAATGACTGGATGGGCAGAGCCGAGGGTCCGAGGGTCCAACCTAACCTCCCCCATATGTGGGTTTCTCAATGAATTTAGTCCACTTTATTTTGGCCAACGGAAATTTACGGATTTTTTGTTACTATTCATCAAATGAAAAATTGCATTTATCCCCATGTATACCGGTATATATATATACATAAATGTATATATATATATATATATATATATATATATATATATATATATATCGGAGACAGAAAGGCAGACAGATACATCTCATTAGACTTTATTCTTTACTTTCTGCCCATCTGTTATCTATTGTGGCGAAATTTTTCGTTATCATCACTCAGTTCCTTTTATAACGGGCAGCAAATTTTGGGTGGGTGCAAACTAACATTGGGTGGGCTCAAATCAACAATGGGTGGGCCAGGGCCCTCTCAAAAGAATGCAAATCGACACCCCTGAACCAGAACGTACGGATCACAAGAAGTGTCTTCCCAATGACCACAGAATCACACTTCATTCCCCCACACACACATACGCAAGCACAAACAGTTGAAATCACCGTCCGGAGTTACCATTGTTTACGCTTTTCACTCCCATCTGAGGCTAATGACCTCAACCCTTCAAAGGCCTTGCTCGGTTCAAAATTACTGGCCATATCGAAAGCCGCCAAACAACAAGCCTAGTGGTAGGTGATGAGGCGGAACGCCGGGAAAAGCGAGGGCGAAAATCACCAACACGACGGGAGCTTAACCCTATTCCCGGCAGGGGGGCGGAATCCGCCCCCCCTCGGGTTTTTTGCTTGCCAATTCCAGGCTTTTTAACGCAGCTTCACGAAACTTGGTCACTTTTCCTAGCCATTCCTTCTACGTGCTGTGACAATATTCCAAAAAATTTTTTTTTGCTCAGGGGCGGAGCCAGACAACGTTTTTGGGAGGCACCTCATGCCATTTTTGGCCATGTTGAGGGTAAAATGAAAATGTCTGCCAAAAACAGAGTTTTTAAGATAAAACTTAAAACTTTATATCGATGTATAGCTAAATAGTTGGGCAATGTGCAGATATAATTTGGTTTATCTGAGGTCATTTTACAAGGTCAGGCCAAGGTCAAAATAAAAATTTGTTTTTTCGCTATAATTTCGGCGCCATTTTTTTGAAATGCCAAACCCGGAATATATATGACGTAGAAGGGTGCCCTCTACTTGTGTACCAAGTTTCAGCTTGATATCAGGTCGGGTCACGGAGATATGACCTAAAATGTCCGTGCGCGTACCCTACATCGCAATAGCCATAAAATGAAATTTTTGAAATAAAGTGAATTCAAATGATTGAAAACGTTTACAGATAATATTGAATGCACACGAGATCATTCCAAGTGACCCCAAGGTCACTGGAGGTCATTTAAGGTCAAAGGTCACAAGTTGATCTGAGAAATGTTTGACCTTGACAGTTCCCCATTTTTCATGTCCCTGGCACCGCCTATGCTAACATTATACAAACATTGTAATGCGATTTGTACTTCTTTAGTATACCATGACTAGCAGAAGCCAAAAAAGGGTGTTTGCCTCTTTTGTTCATTCAGTTGTTAGAAAACTAATCCTCCTGTTTTTGAAACCCTGTGAACGCCCATGAATTTTCTCAAAATTTCAGATTTGCGGACCCATGGTAAAAGCCCTATCCATAATCTCTCGATTCATGCCAGTTTCATCGAAATCGGTCGATAAACAACGGAGTTATAAGAAGTCCAAAAGTACCCCCATTTTGACCTTTTTGCCTCCCTGAATCCACAACTTTCGAAATTTTGAAAATTTCTTTTTGTAAAAATGTAGTTCACGTCACGGCGAATCGATTGCCGTTTGTTGCGATGAAATCGGACGAGTAGTTCTCGAGATCTCAGGGGGGGCCGAATCCGCCCCCCCCCTGCTGGGAATCGACTATACCGTCTAGTCCTCCGGGAATAGGGTTAACACTGACGGTGCTGATGTGACGCTCTGACGGCGCTGACGTGACGCTGCAACGGGGCTGGCGTGACCCCACTTGTGGTTGTAGTAGGGCTTTGCAATCATAATGGTTGCGTTTTAGTACGACGGTGGTCAATCATAGACAAGTTGGTTATCCCGCGAAGGTAGGAACGTTGTTTGGTGATGATCGCATCATTTTTTTCTGGAAACTGCATTGTTCCACCATCTTAGTTGTCATGTTACGATGTATCGTAGGCGTCTCTAGCTACAGCACAGACGATGGCACAGCGCGATATTGGAGTCACATAGTCGCCTCCTGGTCCTCAGACAGAACCGTGGTCCTCAGACGGGACCGTGGTCTTCAGAAGGGACCGTGGTCTTCAGAAGGGACAGTGGTCTTTAGACAGGACCTTAGTCCTCGGACGGGACCGTGGTCTTCAGACGGGACCGTGGTCTTCAAACTGGACTGTGGTCCTCAGACAGAGCCGTAGTCCTCAGACGGGAGACCGTGCTCCTCAGACGGGAGACCGTGGTCCTCAGACGGGAGACCGTGGTCCTCGGACGGGAACGTGGTCCTCAGACGGGAGACCGTGCTCCTCAGACGGGAGACCGTGGTCCTCGGACGGGAACGTGGTCCTCAGACGGGAGGCTGTGGTCCTCAAACGGGAGGCTGTGTTACACAGACAGGACCACGGTCAACGTGACCATGGTCCTCAGACCGCTTAATTCTCGGAACACAGGCCGTCCCGCGCCAGCCGGACTGGGACGGACCGCGACGGCGGGAAAGCGGTACCAGGGCCTCCACCTCCGAGACAGCCGGGACTCCATTCGGGAGCATGCCGATGCCTCTCGGGCAAGGCTCGGCTCGGCGTCGTCGACTTGTTCCGATGACGTCGACACGAAAAATCGCGGGAGAGGTGGCGACGGTTACGACGGAGGCAGGTCGACGTGCCGGTAAACAAGCCAGCAAAGTCGCGTCGACGCAAACCTACGCAAATCCCGTTGCGGCGTGGATACCAAGCGACAGATACACCATACGTAAAAAGCACTCCTGCTCAGCTACCTCAGCTATTACTACAACACTGCTCGCCCGAGCGAGAGACTTACAGCGCAGCTCACCTCAGCTTAAGCCCTAACAGCATAACTTAAGGGCTAAGGTAAGGGTCTAACAATGCAATTCGTCTGTGCAGGTAGCCTAGCAGTAATCAACGTCGAGCCTTACCCGAATAATCCTCCGAGATGCTATCCTGTATATCGCGCCGCAGTTGGAAAAGGTGCTTCTCCAGGCTGCCGCGCTGGGGTATCCCTCCGTTCACCTCCTTGCCAGACTGAAGCACTTGCGGGAACATGCCGGGGTTGTACAGGATGTTGAATCGGTCGCCCTTGAAGCGGTCTTCGCTGTTCTGAATTATCCCGAACTCGGACAGATTGAATCTGATGTTGGGTGGACACTGAAACGGATTCAGCGGGGTTTCAGCTCGGTTTCAAATCGCGTGTCAGCTAGGTTGGCAGCCAGGGGCGTCGATTTCTGTAAATGATTGGGGGGCCGAGCCGAGGGCCCGACAACCTAACCTTCCTCCAAATGTGGGTTTCTCGTCAGATTTAGCCCACTTAATTTTGGGCAAAGGAAATCTCTAAGTTTCTGTTACTATGTATGAAAGAATAACTGCATTTATCCTTATGTATATAGGAATATATATATATATATATATATGTATATATATATATATATATGTGTGTGTATATGAAACATAGAAAGATAGATACATTGATTTAGACGTTATTCTTTACTTTCTGCCTTATCTACTGCGGCCGTTCTTTTCCTTATTACTCATTTCCCTTTAAAGCCGGCAAAAAATGTTGATGGGGCCCAAATCTTCATGAAGGAGGCCAAATCAACATTGGGTGGCCCATGGCATTCTCAAAAGAATGCAAATCGACACCACTGTTTACAGCATGATTTAGACTTTCGGTGATCCATTCAGCTTCTTTTCTTTGTTTTCTGCGCAGAAGACGACAACATTATGGCTGGAAACGTTAGCGGAAACGTTGTCGTGCGACGAAAATGAAATCGTCACGACAGTCGTCATGGCAAGGAAGTCTGTACTACCATGGTGGTTTGAACATACATCTTGACGTCATAAATGCCTCAAAGTCGCCATATATGGTTGGAATTTGCAGTCTTCCGAGTGCTCGGGGATCCACAAAGCTGAAGCCGGCACATACGAATGTTCTCGGTTTCTTTTTTGGTAATTATATAAAATGTTTATTTGAAAGGCGCAGTGCTGGTCGAATCCAAGGGGAATTTGTCAAACTAAAGTTGTCTTAATAATGATGACTGAATCTCTTCGGCCTTGGCTGAAATTTCCAAGCACCTGTGCGACAGAGCCATTGAGCACCCACAACATTTTCTTTTGGCCCCGTCCCTGCTTTAATACGCGTTGGTAGACATCGGGAGATTTAAACCTACAAACTTAGCTTGCATGTTTCAAACAAATGTACATGAACACCATCAAAACCAGGCAACAGGTCGCTGCGAGTCAATAAATCTGCCTGTTAAAGGCTATTTCTTCCTATAAAAAGATGACAGCCGTGTTACGAGCTTTCTGAATGCATTATGTAGTGCGCAAAAGCACAATGAATGTGCGAATATCGGAAGCAACGTGATTCAAACAACGCAACACCCTGTCGCTCGACGGCCGGGGACCCAGTTTTGCAGACGTGTGTTGTTCGGCCTAACCCGCTCACGAATGTCAACCCTTTGACGTGAACGCGTCATCGCTTCCTCGGTCCTCGCCCTTCTCACCTCATCAGTCGGCACGTTCCAGAAGACATCCATGCCGCCGACGAACGTCGCAGCCATCACCAAGCTGACTTCCAGCAGCCACCCCATGGCGCCGTCGTGAGGTATCGGGAATCGACCAAGACGTTCTCTGTCGCGCAGTGGAGCGGTAGCGGGGCAGCCGGGATTGCCCTAACCTTCGGCCGGCAGACGGGACACCACTGACCGCACCGGACCCGCGGCACGGACGAGGAAAGGGCTGAGCGTGGACCCGGCCAGCCCGCGGGGTGCGTCCTCTGATTGGTCGGTGACACGCCGCCGGGCAGGACCGGCGGCTCTGATTGGTCGGTGACACGCCGCCGGGCAGGACCGGCGGCTGGCGCTGCGCCGAGCGGGGATCGAACTCCTCGTCATCGAGCACGCGACCACTGACGCCCGACGAGACACACGACGTGACACAAGACTGCGACACTAACACTGAGACTACAAGACTGCCTGGTGCGTCGTTAAAAAAAGACAAAACAAACAAATGAGCACGCGTCCAGACGGCCGACCGCCGCCTGACGAGGCACACGACTGGACACCAGACTAGTCGACTTCCGACTGTAATGCTGATGGTCAGTCCTGACTGATACGTCGAAGAGAAGCCAGGAAACAAATGAGCACGCGACGGCTCAGTTTTGAGCTCTGTGAGGAACGTTACTCTTTGAACTTTTGGGAGCAGCTTGTACCTCATTTGAAAGGTCACCAATCGATAGAGTGACGTTCGAGCGGAGAACTTATCAAACATTGTGCAATCATGTGTTGTCGCCATGGCCACGATGTATCCAAGACCCAGAGAAGCCGTTGCAGTGTTCCTCTGTTTTGTTACAGAAGTGCGAGAGGAACGGCCTGTAGATATAATTGGTATGTTTAGTTGGCAATGCCTAAACGCTTTGAAGCAGATTAATGCTCGTTGCTAACTGCTAGCTGCGTTGCCCTATTGCAAGCCACAGGTGCAGTCTTCGGGTCAGTGTTTTGATCCGCTCGCTCCAAAACCGATATGTTGCGAGAAAATTCATGCTAAAGCTGCATAACACAATCTTCACATAAACTTGCTGTGACTCAGGAAAATACTTGTTCTCGATTTATCGAGAGTTCTCATTCTCGTTCTCGAGAAGTTCTCGAGCCCCGGTCGAAGGATCCGCAGGTTCGCCGCTCTCGTACAGAGCATTCATATCTATGGCGTGGGAACAAGAGCGGGACGGGAAACGCTGGAGGCCTGATCCCTGGTGATCCTGGATCGACGGACAGCGTTCTGGTAGAGGTCAGCTGCACATCGCCAACCCAGTAAGTGGTATGAGAGGAAACTTTCCAAACGTAGCTCTTGTATCTAAAAGAGCCATCGTCGCCGTTACTATGTTTGAAGTAATGCGTCACCAACGCAACTAGAGTGTATCAAAGGTCGCAGCGTCAACAAAGCTGTTGTGCCAGAATGTCAACGTCCATGAAAGGTAAGCACCAAATATGGAAGGACATGCACTAGAGCTATGCTATATCACATTGACTGGGTCCTGTGATATAGCAGACCCCACGCAAGTCTTGCATCTAAAGATCTGGGTCCCCACCACATCATCAGCAGTTCCGAGAAGGTGTTTCTTCAGCACGGTTGCTGATAATTGTCCTACGACGCCAATGGGACCAGAAGTGTATATTTGTCTTCCGAACTACTTAAGCAAAAGGGGATTATGTTTTTTTCCGGCAGAAAAATATCGTTTCTCCATGTGTGCCCTCAGCGTCAGACTTGTATATGATTCAGAATCGAATCAAAATCGATTGCGATTCGCCAACTCTTTCGAGAATCAGAATCAGAATCGATTCCCCATTTGACGACGCTGAAGCAGAATCAGAATCGTCTTCTGGCTTAAGAATCAGAGACGAGTCGATTCACAAAATTGCTACAGATCGATTCTCTGAAACTGTTTTTTCCCTTTGTCTTTTCCCTGTTTTTTTTCGAAATTCACCGAAAAATTGATTCGAAATCATAATTCATGTGAACGAGTGCTTTATTTACCCAACAAATGAGACAGTTTACTGCTAATGTTTTCAAGAATAACCATGGGGTCAATCAGCATTGACAGCAGAACCAAATGAGAATAGAGAATGTAAATGCCAGGTATGGTACAATGTCATAGACGTGGGAACGGGAACGGGGGGGGGGAAGGGGCCATGGCCTCACTTTCTGAGAATCTGAACATTATCCATATGGGAAAACGTCTTTGGTACTCCCCCCCCCCCCACTTTTCGGAATGCTCTTACGTCCCTGTGCAATGGGCAGTGAATATTTCTTTTACTGTGGTAAAAACCTCAACATCCTACAACCTAAACTAATCCATGGGCCAGCAGATCATATGATTACAGTCTGAATGGTCGTTTCTCTCTACAGTTTTGTATTTATATCCTATTGTATGCACCATCAATTGTGGCTTCAGCTTCTTGTTAGAAGTAAGTGCATCACGCTTTATTCCTGGTCGACTGCTGGTGAACATGTTTATCCTCATCCTTAGTGCACACTAGAGTTTGGACTTAGAGTTTGGACACAGTGCTCTATGCCAATGCGTAAAAACATTGTACAGTATATGATACACCTTATCGTTGTTCGCTAATACCATCCTATAAAGCATAACAGTTTGCATATATAGCAGACCCTGGATTACCACAAGATGCGAGACTTAGCTATTGCATTTATGACAAAAATAATATAGGAGCACGGTTCTTATTTCACATAGAAATGAATCATGAATCAGATCGTAAATCGTGAGTATACAATCGGACCAGTTTCCTGCAGTTAAAATGGTCTTTGAATCAGAACCAAATTGATTCTGTTTTCTGATGTGGGTCATAATCATGATCATAATTACCGCCTTGGGCTGCGAATCGGAATCGAATCTATTCCCAATGTCGTGAATCGTTTCCAAGTCTGATCATCATACGTCAAAACTCGTCTTCACAGGACCAGGACTGCAAACAAGCCCTTGTTTGCTAAACAGCCAAGTCACGTAAGCCTCAAGCATAGTCAGCTGCGGGTAATGTCCTTTAACGGCTTGCGTTTCTTGTACTTACAAAGAGTGCTGTGGATTCAGAACGTTGATTCTTACGTCTCCTCTGTGAAACTGACAGGGTCCGTGGTATCTGCGAAGTTTTCCATTATGTACAGTGATGCATTACCACCCAAGGATGCAGCAGGCCGGAAGGCGAACAGAACTCTAACCCACCAACTCTGGATATTTGACTTGAAAAAAGACCCTATGATGCTGCGTCGCAAGAAATAACCCCAAAATGGCACACGTCCTATCAACCTGAAAACGTTCCTATACGGCTGTTAAGAACCTAATTTTAATTGAGCCTACTTATTTCTGACATTCGACATGGGACAGTCGGGTGAGAGCGTTCTCGGAGACTGCAGGTACTTATACGTGCATTACATAGGAGTGTGCAGATGTCAAGGAGCTCCAATACATTCCAAAACATGGCGCTCTCGGCACGCGGTCTCCCATGCGAAGTTTTCACGTGCATCACGTTTTCTTTCCGCGGTATTTATTCCCATAAGCGAACATTTTCGGACTGAAATCCCCTGAAAAGTAGTCATATCACTCGTTAACCGCAGCTGATTCAGTCCTGAATCCGTAGCCCGAACAGCAGGGACGCACCACGCACCTCACGAAACGCCTTCTCCATCGCCGTCGGAATCCTTCCCTCCCGCAGGACGCCGGCTCCCGACGGAAAATAACAGTCCTGCTCGTTCGGGTTTCCCCACGCCCCGGGGATGAAGGGGCCGGAATACACTGGGATCACTCGGTCCGCCGCCTGGGGTGGGACGTGAGGGGGGGTCAGGGGGACGGCCCCAGGACTGGTGGTGACCAGTTATCACTGGCCGGCACCCTCCACGCCCGCCGTTACTGCCTGTTGCCAGGCGGTACGCGGTGGTACTCTCTGACGCAACGTTGCTCCCGTCTGCGTGGAAGAGGAGAGCTGCGTTATCAATGGTGTGCCAGTAACGCCAATAACGAACAGAGGACATCTTGCAGGTCATCTACCGAGTCCGAGGAGTGTGGCATTGCTCTTTTGTATACAAGAAAGGTCATTTCCCGGACCGAGACGGTCTAAGTTTAGAACCAAGTGGCACGCATGCAGTCCCATCCGCCATTGTCCGATGTGAGCGCCAGTGTGACGTTCCAAATACTGCGGTAGGACAGCTGGTAACCTATTTGTTGCGACACCGCGCACGAGACGCGCAGTCTGCACTTTGCTCCGTCGATTTTCTGGAGCGGGAGGACTAGACCACCGTCACGCCGCGTGGTCCGGGAGCAGAGGTTTTTACGTGCGGCGAGGAGTCAGCACAAGAGCCTCCGGAAAATACATTTTTGTGAAGGAGACGTAGGCTGGTACTACCTGGACAGCTGGTACAAGCGGTCATGATTATTGTGATCACATTTTCTCGGACTGCGTGGCTGTAGGGCGTGATGAGACTGCCTCCGCAATAGCAAGGTAAAAAGAGTTCTCAGCACCAATAAGCAAATGAAAGCGAAATGTGTACCGGCGACCTCAAAACTCGCCTTCCCAAAATTTCCCATTATCAGTTCACAACTTGCGACTGAAGCTTGCAGATGGACACTTCACTTAACCCGTCCCCGACTGGGGGGTAGTTAACTGTCCTACCTGAGGTTTTTCTGGGATTGCGAGAGAAGGAACAAACACAGCACCATGGAACTTCGTGTACCTTTTGCTTCATCAATTTTACATCTTGTGTCAAAATTTTGACCTTAGGTCAGGTCGGTGCCTGACCTAGGTCAGGTCAAACGGACCTATGTCAAAAAAAGTTTAGCGCCCTGTAACTTCTTCGCAAAACAAGATCTCTCAATAATACCTTCAGGAATTAGTGATCGTGATAGATGTAACAAATCTGCTATCTCAGATTTTTCGGAATTTTCCGGGTCATTGACCTAAGGTCAAGCCCATTTTCAAGACATATCGTCGTTTTTCCGGAAATTGACGGAATATTTCATAACATTTTTAGTGTGGAGTGAAGCAGACATCTAATTGCCGTCATTGGGCAAAGTATCAATGACTTCCAGCCATTGACCTGAGGTCAGGTCACGAATAACTGCAGTGAGCCAAAATGTACCACCGTCAAAGTCGACAATGAATTACTCAGAATGGGTAGAAAATGACAGAACTAGCTTGCACAGACGTAATTAATACCAGGAACCTCAAAAAGTGTGAAAAAGTAGCATATTTTGGAAATAAACAGGTTCTCGCGAATAAAGCTCCGCCAATTGTGTAGATTACTAACTAAATAATTTTTCCGAAATTTAAGCATGAAAAACCATCACAAGAATCACTACGACCAATAAAAGTTACATAGATAGGCTTTTTCGCGAAAATAAAGGAACGCTAAAATTAGTTCCCGTCAATTTGGTACCGCACATGCCAGCGGCGCACACCGACAGCTGGCGGGAGAATTGTTCTATCTTTAACTCAACGTTTCGGCGTATATATTGAACAAATCTGGGGAAATTAGACGTGTATCGGCATCCGTGGACCTTTAATTGTGCGCTGGTGCCTTTACCTATGCGTTTTTAGTCACAGCCCTTGACATTCAGGCCATTTCTCGGTCTCATGCAGTCGGCTATGAGAAAACATATATAGGACGTAAATTGCTTACGTATTATATAAAGCTAAAACAATGAGTCCAGTTTCGAGCTCTACTCGTCACAAGCTTTCCAACGGTATGCTTATTTTTATCGTGCGACTAACCGTTCGTGAGTTAGAGGGGGGACGGCCAACTGCCCCCCCCCCCCCAGTCGCTCATGTTCGAAACGGAACGACGGTCGTGCGCGGGTTAAGGCTCAGTTTCTAAAGACAAGGCGCTCCATCAAAGTCAAAGGCAAAAATAAGGATGTTCCCTACGTGCGCCCAGTATTAAAACTGAATACACATTGACCAAACGCTCCGGTTAGAAGCTATACCTCGGCACGACGCCTCCCCTCCAGCGGTAGCCTCCGCTAACTGACAGTGATGACCTGACCGTGACTCATGTTATTCCAATCAGCAATAACGCCTGTCGGACGGGACAGGCGTATGCACATCTTACGTTGCTTTGAGGCATCCACTTGCCCAAAGTCCCGTTCTGTAGAAATGACTGACCAAAGAACAAAATTTATGTCATCCAGGGGCGTCATTTTACATTCTTTTGAGGGGGCACGTGCCTCTCGATGTTGGTTTCAGTCCTACCAATGCTGATTTTAGCTTCCTTAACGCTGAAATGGGGCCCACCATGTTATGCAGGAGCTCATTGTTGGAAGGAGATTTCAGGCTGATGGAGGGAGAGGGACCATGGGTTTGGGCGCAACCAAAAGGCTCTAGGGGTCCCAGGACCCCCAAATATTTGAAGCGGGCCCACTCCCCAACAACGTTAGGAAATAACTCCTACAAAAACCGATATGTCGTCAAAATGCTTTAAGAATGGTAAACAAGAGAAGAAAAAAGATAAAGTATATGGATCGAAGTCCACAGAGGGGCCGCTATCAGCCTGTTGGAAGCCCCTGACGGCCCTTTGGACCCTCTATCGGTCTGTCGGGAGCACCTACCGGTCTGTAGGGCCCCTGTCAGCCTTCAAAGGGCTCTGCTCGCTTGTGGAGGGAGCCGTTCTGGCCTGCACGGGGTCCCTGTCAGCCTGAGGGGGTCTCCGCCGGCCTGTAGGGGGCCCCTGCCGGCCTTGTGGGCCCACTACCAGCCTGTGGAAACCATCTGTCGGTCTGTGTAGCCCCTGTAAACCTTCAAAGGGCCCCTGCTGGACTGTGGAGAGAACCCTGCTGTTCTGTGGGGCGCCTGCCGGCCTGTAGCGATCCCCTGGCAGCCGATAATAGCCCCGTGCCTGCCTGTGGGGCCTCTGCCAGCCCTCGGAAGGACCTGTTGACCTATAGAGGATCCTCCTGCTGTACTACGGGGTCCTGCCGGCCTGTAGGGGCACCCTGCCGGCCTGTGGAAGGACTCCCTCAAGACCTTTGGAGGGACTTCCTTAAAGCCTGTGGAGGGGCTCCTACGGCCTGTGAGGAGCCCCCGGAAGGCCTGTAGAAGGGCCCACTGACAGCTTCGAGGGCACAGGCGCGGTTTTCTTAAAATGATTGTGGTTGCCCAAATACATGTCACATTCTATTTTTTAAATTTCAAATTTTGTTATCGGCCCCGTGATCCGAACGTGTACAAGGCCGTTCAGATAACTTTTTTGGTGTTGTGGGTTGTCCGCTCTTTAGGGCTTCTAGCTTCTGTGTAAATTTCGTGCGGGATAGCGGCGAGCGGAACAGGCCGGCTTTGTGCATTTTTGGTAACGTATTTGTCTTTCCCTATCCCTTTCCCTCTAAAAAAAATGTGCACCTCTGTGGACCACGTTTTAGGAAACCATTGATAACATTTTGGGCTGTGGGTGCTCCAACTGTCCTGTGGATGCCTATTCCAGTTTTATGGGTGGCGAGACACACATAAAGAGTTCAGTAACGTAGCTAGGGGTCCTTGGGGTCCTGGGACTCCCGGGAATTTTTGACACACGAAGGGGCCCCTGTCATTTGCTTAAAGAGGCCCCCTGGCCGGGAAAGGCAAACCTGCTCATCCGCAAAAGGCTCCAGGCCTCACGCAGACTTCGCGCAGCACGGACCAGAACTCATACACATGAAATTGTAATATGTTTTAGTGCTGTCGGGTGCCCTCATTCTTAATGACACTGAAAAACAAGTACCAAGTACCCTCTAATGTTACAGCAACGGGAATAGTGTTTAAAGGGCCTTTCGGTGTTGGGACCCGTTCCCTAGGACCTTCCTCCCCCCCAAAAAAAAAAAATCCTGGTCTTGCCAATGGTCATGGGGCGATCCTCTGGCCCCTAGCCCTATTCCCGGAGGGCTAGACGGTATGGTCGATTCCCGGCAGGGGGGCGGATTCGGCCCCCCCCCTGAGATCTCGAGAACTACTCGTCCGATTTTATCGCAACAAACGGCAATCGATTTGCCGTCACGTGAACTACATTTTTATGAAAAGAAATTTTCAAAATTTCGAAATTTGTGGATGCAGGGGGAAAAATGTCAAAATGGGGGGTACTTTTGGACTTCTTATAACTCCGTTGTTTATGAACCGATTTCAATGAAACTGGCATGAATCGAGAGCTGATGGATAGGGCTTTTACCATGGGTGCACAAATCAGGAATTTTGAGAAAATTCATGGGCGTTCACAGGGTTCCAAAAATAGGAGGATTAGTTTTCTAATAACTCAATGAACAAAAAAGGTAAAACACTTTTTTGGCTTCTGCTAGTCATGCTATACTAAAGAAGTAAAAATCGCATTACAATGATTGTATAATGTTAGCATAGGCGGTGCCAGGGACATGAAAAAGGGGGAACTGCCATGGTGACACGTTCTTCAGATCAGCTTGTGACCTTTGACCTTAAATGACCTCCAGTGACCTTGAGGTCACCTGGAATGATCTCGTTGCATTTAATACTGTCTGTAAACGTTTTCAATCATTTGAATTCACTCTATTCCAAAAAATTCATTTTATGGCTATTGCGATATAGGGTACGCGCACTGACATTTTAGGTCATAGCTCCGTGACCCGACCTGATATCAAGCTGAAACTTGGTACACAAGTAGAGGACATCCGTCTACGACATACATATTCCGGGTTTGGCATTTGAAAAAACGGCGCCGAAATTATTGCGAAAAAATAAATTTTGACTTTTGACCTTGACCTTACCTTATATAGTGACCTCAGATAAACAATATTACATCTGCACATTGCCCAACTATTTAGCTATACATCCATATAAAGTTTTAAGTTCTGTCTTAAAATCTCTGTTTTTGGCAGACATTTTCCTTTTACCCTCAACATGGCCAAAAATGACCTGAGGTGCCTCCCAAAAACGTTGCCTGGCTCCGCTCCTGAGCAAGGTAGAATTGTGAAATTTTGTCACAGCACGTAGAAAGAATAACTAGGAAAAGTGACCAAGTTTCGTGAAGCTGCGCTAAAAAGCCTGGAATTGGCAAGCAAATAACCCGAGGGGGGGCGGATTCAGCCCCCCCCTGCCGGGAATAGGGTTAACGAACAAATTAAAACGAAGTCTATTGCCAGCTAACCTCTTGGTTTGAGAACAGTCTGGGGCAGTCCCTTCCCATTACTGCAAAGGCATCTTTATCCCTCTCAGGCTTTAGGACTTTCTGCCTTCGGTCTGGGAACGTTTCATTCATCAGCCTCACTATGTCTTCGTCGGTGAGGTCAGGGTTTTTCAGCTCGTTGATTTTTCTCTGCATGTCGATCTCGTTCAGCTTCGATAGCGGTGGAACGTACATGGGGAGTCCAACAACGCGTGGCCGCTTACGATCTGAAGCGCGGGCGGTAGAGACCGCCCTCGGAGTCTTCGCGAAGGCGTTTTGCCCAGCGCCGATTTTTGAATTTATCGCGCAGCTTTCGCTTGGCCAGCCGCTGAAATGCCAAAGCAAAATATGCGAAATCCATACATTGCGAGGTAAAAAAAAGGAGGTCGTTGGACATGGGACAAGGGGCAAAGGTATTTTTCATGCAGAACGCGGCATTGTGTGTAATGCCGAAATTCGTGATTATCATTATCGAAATTATTCAGAATAAGCGATAAGTCGAAGTTTACGAATAAGTCGTTCATCCATTATTAATATGTCGCACTGACACTGGAAGCGAATGAACCATTGCTTGCACTCTTATTAAAATGCGTGCACCGGCGCCCCACTGCGTGATGGTTACTGAAACTTAAACGCATTACGTCGAATTACCGAAATCGGTCAATTTATTACTGAAATGCGTGCTTGGACGATTATTTCAGTTTTTGTTTTTATTCGTTTTATGTTTTAAATAAAAATGGTTATTTCTAGTTTAATGTTTTCATTTTGTGTGTATATATAAATGTTTATATATTTGTATGTAATATACATACATACATACATACATGCATATATATATATATATATATATATATATATATATATATATATATATATATATGCATATATGTATTCCACATTGGTGTAAGTTGGGAGAGGCTTTCTTTAATACAGGTTTTGTTGAAAAGGAAGATATGTTCTGTTTTTATGATACTTCTGGTGTAACTTTCGATAAGTCGGACATTCCTCTTTAAGTCGTAGCTTACTCGTGAAACAAGTACTACATGATTATTCATACATTAACGTTTCGGAAATATCGTTTTCAATCTTCAGCATAATCTGCTTCACATTACAGTACGGTGTTTCTTTTTAATGCACATGCACAGAACGATCGTTATTACAGAATGCACTTTCGAAATGGAGTTCACAGTTGATTACCATGCATTAAAAGGTTACTAGTTTATGAAATATCTTAATTTAGTCAGACCCCAAAAGCGACAGTGTTATACAGTATTTCATTTGTCTGTTTAAGTCGGGCCTTAAAAATGTATGATCAGCGCCTCGGTGATTAGGAGGCGCTTATGATCATGACATTTTTAAGTCTAGTCGTGCTGTCCGTCAAAACTTGTCGAGCAAGTCGTTCGTCATGGCCAAGTATGTGTTGGGCGGGTGCCCCATCTCGTAAATGCATCGCCAGTCGCCTAGATAAAGTCGTTATCGTGGCACCAATGTAGTGTACGAGGCAGTCAGACAGTCAGACAGAAGCCTACAGTCTTCGTGTGGACAAGTAAACTGGTACACTACATTGGTGCTTTTTTACGTTATTGGTCTCGTCAGAAAGGTATTCTTCATCAGAAGGTTCGCCACTGCTTTGCTTTTGTAATAAACGATTAGTTGTATTCGATTTTGTCAAGTAAGTCGTTCGTCGTGGTCTAACATGTGTTAGACGGGTGCCTCATCGCGTAAATGCATCGTCAGTCGCCTAGATGAAGTCGTCATCGTGACACCAATGTAGTGTACGGGTATGTGCACTTTTTGATCTTGTAAATTTTGTAAATCTTGTACTCTTGTGAATGCTGTATAACACTTTATATACATATGGACAAAGAAGCATATATATATGCATATATATATATACATATTGCCGATTTGGAAATATATATTATGCACATACTTTTAATACTTCATTTCTAAAAAAAAATAAAAAAAAATTATAAATTAATCTATTTCATTCTATAAAAAATATCCAAATTTAACCCTATTCCCGGCAGGGGGGGCGGAATCCGCCCCCCCTCGGGTTTTTTGCCTGCCAATTCCAGGATTTTTAACGCAGCTTCACGAAACTTGGTCACTTTTCCTAGCTATTCTTTCTACGTGCCGTGACAAAATTTCAAAATTCTACTTTGCTCAGGGGCGGAGTCAAGCAACGTTTTTGGGAGGCACCTCATGCCATTTTTGGCCATGTTGAGGGTAAAAGGAAAATGTCTGCCAAAAACAGAGATTTTAAGATAGAACTTAAAACTTTATATGGATGTATGGCTGAATAGTTGGGCCATGTGCAGATGTAATTTTGTGCACCTGAGGTCATTTTGCAAGGTCAGGTCAAGGTCAAAAGTCAAAATTTGTTTTTTCGCAATTTTTTCGGCGCCTTTTTTTTAAATACCAAACCCGGAATATATATCACGTAGAAGGGTGCCTTCTACTTGTGTAGCAAGTTTCAGCTTGATATCAGGTCGGATCTTGGAGCTATGACCTAAAATGTCAGTGCGCGTACCCTATATCGCAATAGCCATAAAATGAAATTTTTGAAATAGAGTGAATTCAAACAATTGAAAACGTTTAAAGATAATATTAAATGCATAGGAGTCATAAATATCATATATCATAAATATAAGGATAAATATATAAATATAAATATAAGGAGTCATAAAAATCATAAATCCAAGTGACCCCAAGGTCACTGAAGGTCATTTAAGGTCAAAGGTCACAAGTTGATCTGAGAAACGTGTGACCATGACAGTTCCCCCTTTTTTCATGTCCCTGACACCGCCTATTCTAACATTATACAAACATTGTAAAGCGATTTGTACTTCTTTAGCATAACATGACTAGCAGAAGCCAAAAAAGGTGTTTGCTGCTTTCGTTCATCCAGTTGTTAGAAAACTAATCCTCCTATTTTTCAAACCCTGTGAACGCCTATGAATTTTCTCAAAATTTCAGATTTGTGGACCCGTGGTAAAAGACCTATTCATAATCTCTCGATTCATGCCAGTTTCATCGAAATCGGTTGATAAACAACGGAGTTATAAGAAGTCCAAAAGTACCCCCCCCCATTTTTACCTTTTTTCCCCCCTGTATCCCCTGCTCCCCTATATCCCTGTATTCAAAATTTTGAAAATTTATTTTT